>CM070620.1:35694485-36894485 GCA_036346255.1 Ampelocalamus luodianensis | reverse complement strand
CAGTATGACCAGGTACACCATCAATACCGACGACAAGGAAATAGAGGAGGGAGCCATATATATTTCTGCTTTAAAGTACATAAAGTAGAGTTATATGTGGGGATGATGATTATCTTCGATGGTGGATGATCCTTTTTATAAAACAAGGAATAAATTCAGCGCATGAGATGAATAGACGCATCGGGGAGCCGAAGCGGCATTGAAGCGACGAAAAAACTCATCGGGCGACGAACATCTCATCGAGTCGAAGCGATATTATTACAGACGGTTTTCAATATGAACCGTCTGTGAAGTCTACAATTATCACAGACGGTTCTTGTTTAGAACCGTCTGTGATATTTCACAGACGGTTTTCAATATGAACCGTCTATGATATTACCTCTTCACAGACGGTTTTTAGCGCAGCCAGTAACACAGACAGTCTCTAAACCAAAACCATCTATGATTGTATGTAATACAGACGGTTTTGGTCAACTGTCTGTGATGAAGCGTCCAGTATTAGCCTTTTTGTAGTAGTGTTTTTTTTGGATGTTTCTACTATTATTTCCAAATGTTGCAATGGTGTAACATCAAAATTTGTTTGATTGAGATATTTGAACTAGTTTTTAAAAGCGCAACTAGGTTCTATACTGATGGTTTCATACAATTTCGGTGAATATGATTTTTTTTTTCCACCTCACGCCACTTGAGGCTCTTTGAGTGCTTCTGCACAGCGCAATGGCATCGGTGTGGCTAGCATTGTGCAATGTCGTCTCCTCCTACTGGAGCTTGCTCTCCTAAGGCAATCTGCATGGCTCACCTCCCCACATTGATTGTCCTCCCCATTTGAATCATTTCTGTTTGATTTTGCAAAATTTGAGACAACGACTTGTATGAACTTGTGTGATTCTGTTTTGGAGGATGCAAGTGAGGACACCGGTTGAAAAGGTTGCTCTTCTTTTTGTCTAAAAAGGTTTACTAGCTATGAACCATTCATTTACTTTGTAATCTATTTCTATAAATAGTTGTTTGTGTCATGCCATACCATTTCGATTTGAAACCTTCATTCATGGGTAGGGTTCACATGCAGTAATCTATTTACACATGGCATTCTTAATTGTGCGTGCAACAAGAAGGATCTATGGCTTATTGATTTTGCATGTCTACATATTCCAAGTAAATCATTATAAAATGAAGCCTTTTGGGTATTCATTTTTTTTCCAAAGAATTCAATTAAATAAGAAGTCCAAAGCCTTTTAGGTGTTCGGGTTTTCTTTTAGAGACGTCAGTTAAATAAAGGTTCATACTTCCGTGAGCTATTTCACAATCCATCATTGTCTAGCGGCATTGTCGCCATGAACCTTTGGGCTTTGGCTCATGGTTGGCTTCCTCTGTGTGGTTGTGGACCACCTTGCTTGCGTCTTTGCTTCGGCTCCTCTGGGTTTTCTTATATTACTCTGCTTTGGTGTCATGGAGGGTTTTGGCTGCGATGCGTTATGTTCTCTTCTTGCTCTTTCGTTTTATTGCTTCTTTACATGTTATTAATTTTGGTTCTTATTGATCTACAATTTTCCAAAGTAGACACCAAGATTTAGTTATCCTTCTTGGTCTAACTGGTTGAAGGAAATGTGAATTTGGAGGGAAAGGGAACAAAAAAATATTAGTGCTATAAATTTTAATTGTAATTAGAAGTATTCTGATTATGGTATTATCTAATATAGCACAAGAAGGACAATGTCATGTTTCAGTTAGGATGAAAGGAAGGGGAATTATAATGTGAGAATATAAAGAAGTTTCAGTTCCACGACATTCCAGGGCTGCAAGTTCACATGTAAGGACTAAGAACTATTGTCTTTCTCTATTTTGCATCAATTTCACTCAAAACCAAGTATGTCACATGCTAATGAATGTGATGAGTGTTTTTCTTTCCTACGGGAGGAAAGAATACATGCATCTGTGTGGATATCATGGGGATATGCCTGAGATCTTAGGATGATGTTACAATTGGCAATGTCGTTCTTGGTTCGTCGAGACACGCGTTTTCGGCAAAGTTTAGCAACTGTCAGGTTAATCGGTAGTACCGACGTGTAAGGCGCGGTACGACCGCAGTGCGGTAGTACCGGCCTAATGAGTGCGGTATGTAATTTCCAGAGACGATGTAATTGGGGAGTTTTGAATTTTTGAGCGAGCTGCGACGCGGTATTTCTTGTGATGCGGCCGATCGCGGCAATCTACCGGTCCTTGGTTGGCGGTAGTACCGATTCTGTTCTAAGTTTCTGTTCACTTGGAAGTTGGGTTTTGAGTTAGGTCAATCTCATGGGTTTCATTGCATATGTGTTGCATGATGCATATTTTGACTAACGTGGGTCAAGTTGTGAAGAACTTGTTCCCGGTTTCGATTTGCTTGTCTATTGTTGTGCAGGTTGCTTGGTGGTCAACGACGGTCAACGGCGAGGATAATCGGGACTAGGCTTGGAGAGCTGAGGTTCAGAACGATCGACGATGCCGGGTGAAGTCATTGGACTCAAGCATGGTGCAAGATGGACAAAGGTGACCGAACGGGCAGTTCGGTGCGACGGGTTGGATCAAGCGGCGCGGGGGTCGGTGCAAGTGTCATGGTGGTTTCGGTGGGAGCCGGATGGGAGAGACTTGCCGACATGATGAGAGCCGTTGGATCAACCTACACGTGGCGGAGCAAGCGAGTGCTTCGCACAATCTGGATTCGGTCTTCGGAGAAGGGCCGAGAAGGGGTATTTTGGTAATCTTACCAAATACCGCCTTGGTTACCTTTTGCCAACCCGCGGCGCAAGACGGTGCGTGGAGAAGCGGATTAGGTCAAGAGGAGTTGAAGACGGCGCTTTAAAATGCGTGTGTGTGTGACCCGTTTGTTTTGGGCCTTAACGGGAGCCCATTAGGGAAACTCTTCTAGAAGGTCTAGGCCTCCACTATAAATAGAGGAGGGAGGTGGCTGCACCCCTTCAACCCTTTCATTACTTGTAAACCCTAGTTTTGCTCTTGTGTTTAGGGAGTTGATAGTTGGAGGTTAGGGTTCTAGAGAGTTGGATTTGATTTCGTGCTCATGTATTGAGTCTTTGTCCTCCATTGATGGAGTGGTCAGAAACCAATACCATATCAAATCAATCCAAAGAAAGTTCTCTCAAAGATGAGTTCATTTGCTTTCTTTCTCTCTATTTGGTGATTTTGAGTCTTTCTTTGATCTGCGAGTTTTTGGTTGGTTTTTTGCTATGATCTAACTTGCTGCAACATGTGGGAACCCATCTAGGTCTTCTTGATCATCAATCACCCACGAGCAAGTCCTAGATCATATTTTGATTTTGACTCGGTTTTGGAGCACCCTTCGTTCAATTTGAAAAGATAAGAACTTTGGCAAGGATCTTCACGATCGTTGCATGGAATAGGTTCTGACATCATTAGGAAGGTGTGTTTCAAGTTTCGTGAAGTTTGGAGTTACGGATCAAAAGTTACGTCAATTTTGTTTTTCGCTTTCGTGTCGTTTACTATTCATTCGCTTTGATTTTCATCGTTCACCGCGGTATGACCGACATCGCTCACACGGTAGTACCGGAGTGCGATACGACCAAACATCGTTCATGCGGTATGACCGTCACTGTTCATCGATCGTTCATTAGGTGATTTTGTGTTTTTGATTGTTTCTTTTGGGGATTTGAAGGAGATTCAATACAAATCTTCCGCTACGCTTTTATATATTGATCTTCATAGTTTTCATAGCTATTGGAGTCAATATCTTCTTTTGTTTTCAATTGAAGCAAAAAAAAAAGTGATCGTGCTCCTATTCACCCCCCCTCTAGTCGCCTTTTCGGTCCAACAAGTGGTATCAGAGCCCGGTTAGTTCAATCTTGATCTTAACCGGTCACTGAACTTGGCGATGGATAAGTACTCCTCCAAACCGCATATCTTCAATGGGCACGACTATGCCTTTTGGAAGAACCGCATGCGTGTCTTTCTTGAGAGCGAACCACGGGGTATTTGGGAGGCTGTTCGCGATCCGCTCATCTTGCCTGAGGTTGCTACGCCGGCTTCTGAAGCCCTCTTGGCTAGTGACCGTAAGGCAAAGAATTTTCTGTATGGTGGGCTTGGTAGATAGGAATATGATAGGATTTGCAATCTCGAGACTGCACATGAGATTTGGAAGACCCTCGAAACCTATCATGAGGGTTCTTCCCAAATCAAACAAGTGCGTCAGCAGGTCTATAAAAGAGAATATAACAAATTCGAGATGCGTCCTGGTGAGAGCATCGATGACATTTTCGATCGCTTTAACACGTTGATAAATCGGATGAAGGTCGTTGGTATTGATTTTACATCCAAAATGCCATCCATCTCCCGCTGCAATCAACACCGTGGAGTGGGAAATAAAGGCTACCGCCATTCGGAAAATGTCAACTTCTCGATCCGACCTTGAGCGCTCTATAGCAAGCTCAGACTCATGAGATCCGTAAAGTCGATCATTCTAAGAAGGGTAACATGGCTTTGGTAGCGCACCCGCTCAAGAGAGCCTCGATGGGTCGTTTGAGTCTTCTTCTAGAATTTCTCTTGCTTCTTTATCGCAATCCAAGAAGAGGAACTTGAAAGTATTCCCGAGCCCGAGATGGCACTTTTGATTAAGAAGTTCACAAGGGCCTACAACAATATGAGGAATAAAAAGAGAGCGGCCTGTGACTTGTTATGAGTGTGGAGAGCTCTATCATATCCAGCAAATTGCCCTAAGTCAAAGGCAAGAGCAACCACAAGGAAGAGAAGCCGACTTGGAAGAAGCCTCAAGGGTACAAGTCCAAGTTTGATGTCGCCAAGCTTAAGAAGGTTGTTCACGGGTCTTTGCCGCTCTTGGAGAACAATCCTTGAGCGATGTGGACTCGGAAGTGAGGAGGACAAAGAGGAGGAGCTTCCTCAAGACAAGAACAAAGGGAAGGCTAAAGATTTCACCCAAGATGTGCTTCATGGCGACTCAGTCGACATCAATGACAATGAGGTACCTCCTTCCTATGATGATCTTTCGCTAGATGTGATAATCTCTTTGAGCAACTCTGAGTCGGGATAAGGCTTTAAAACTACCATGGCTAAGAACAAGGACTTAGAGTCACAAGTGGATAATTTAACTCTAGAACTTGTAAATGCTAAGACTCTTGAATCTGATGAATGTTCATCTTGTCATGTTCTGCACTCTGAATTTTCTAAATTGCAATCTGCTCATGATGTTGCCTTGCATCAACTTGAAAATGCTAGAACTGAGCTAATTGAATTTAAATCTACTCCTTGTGATAAATGCTTAGAGTCCAGCAAGTTGGATGCTTCTGGTAATGTGAAATCTAGCTTTTGCACTTTCTGCTTAGAACGTGAAAATGAAGTCAAAGATATCTTAGAAGCAGTTAGAGCTAAATATGCCAAGCTTAAGGACAGTATTGAGACTGCTACATGTGCTTTATGTCCAGCTCTTAAGCTTGAGGTTGCTATTTATAAGAAGAGGTCTATGGCTAAAACTTGTGATTCATGTGTTAACTTTAGAAAAGAAATTGCTTACCTTAATGATACATTAGAAAAATTTTCTAAAGGAAAGAAACAGATTAAACATGATCCTTGATCACCAAAGACTCCTTATAAGAACCAAGGGTTAGGATACAACTTTGCACATGACAAATCTAAGGGCATTCAAATATTGAAAAATGGCTTAGTTGATTTCGATACCCAACCTGCCAAGATCATTTTCAAATCTGCAGGTTTTGCCCAACCATCTGTTCAGTCAAAAGGTGCTTCTCCCAGTGGTACCAAGTATCATTGCACCTATTGCAAGAAGGATGGGCATTTGATTGAATTCTGTTGGCGTAGGTTGAAAAACGCTAAGAAAAATATTGCTAGAATGTCATCTAATCAACCTAGATCTTTTGTGAGACATGGAAATTTAGAAAGGAAGAAACCTGGTCTAGGATTTGCTTCACATGCTCCTAGACAGGATAATTCTCATGTTAGAGTAACCATTGCTCACAACAGAATTTCAAATAGAATCAAGGATAGCACTTCTGCTTTGCATACTACTCGCAGATGTGTGTCTCAGTACTGGGTTCCCAAGTCATGTTTAACTAACTTGATGTTGAGACACATCGTTCTTCCGTGCCTTGATTTTCGTGGATCGCCGCGGAAGGAAGGACACGTGGTTCGCCGACTCACTGCTCACGCCACATGACCGGGGATTCAAAATGGTTCACCTCCTTCACGCGGCCGACAGTGATGTCTTCATCACCTTTGGAGATGATACACAAGGCGGATTGAAGGAACGGATCAATCAAGGTGAGCGACAATTTCATCCTAAAAGACGCCGCCCTTGTGGACAAGCTCGTGTTTAACTTACTCTGCCTCACGACTTCTTGATGATGGCTATGAGACTATTTTTAAGAAAAATGCTTGTCGGTGCTTGATTCAATTTGGTGAGCTCGTTTTGGGATTTATAGAGTTGCTAGGATCTTTGGAGCTGATTTTTCCAATCTCTTGCTTGGTTCTCTTAAATGTTTGATTACATCTTCTTCTCGAGTTCGCTTTGCACCGACGGTTGGGGCACATTGGGTTTGATCATCGACGCGAGTTAGCAACCTTGATCTCATGAGAGGTTTGCCCAAAATCAAAGCCGCAAGGATGTTTGTATGTGCGCTCAGTAGGCATGGCATGCAAGTTGCCGCCTCACCCTTCAAATGACTATGGTCATGACCGACGGACGGGACGCTTGCTTCATATGGATCTTGTTGGTCCTGCTAGGGTTCGGTCAATTGGTGGCAAATGGTACATTCTTGTCATAGTCGATGATTTTTCGAGATACACTTGGGTGTTCTTTCTTGCTTCGAAGGATGAAGCTTTTGGTCATTATCATGATCTTGTTCTTCGTTTGGCTTCTGAACTTCCGGGTGCCTTGAGAGCGATCCGCAGTGACAATGGCACGGAGTTCAAGAATGCCTCGTTTGCCTCTTTTTGTGCTTTGGCGCGAATTGAGCATCGCTCTTCTCCACACGTCCCTCAACAAAATGGCGTTGTGGAAAGGAAGAACAGAACCTTAGTCGAGATGGCTAGGACGATGCTAGATGAGTATAGCACTCCGAGGAGGTTTTGGGCCGAAGCTATTGCTACAGCTTGCCATATTGCAAATCGTGTCTTCTTGAGACCGTCCTTAAGCAAGACTTCATATGAGCTTCGATTTGATAGAAAACCCTCTGTTTCTCACTTTCGAGTTTTTGGAGCTAAGTGTTTCATTCTTAAGGCAGAAATCTAGATAAATTTGAATCAATGACTTTTGATGGTTTATTTCAGGTTATCCTGCACATTCGAGGGTTTTCGGGTTTTAATGTTGAAACTAACATTGTCCAGAGACATGCAATGTCACTTTTGATGAGACTAGCCTGAGCTAGATCCGACGCGTTTGGTGATACAGTGTGAAAGCATTTTTGTGGAGGAAGATGATGACGAAGCCGATACTTGTCCTCCACTGCTGCTGTTGAGGCTCTGTCCAAACTCAAACTCGCTACGACTACTTCACCTTGATTGAGGCTCTGCGCATCTTCATCATCGTGAGTACTGCGGAGGTCGAAGAGATGCTATCTCCCTCGGGCGCTCCACTTCATATTCAGAGGCGTCATCCTCCGGATCAGATGATTGGTAGTCTTCATGAGCGAGTCACTCGCTCTAGGTATCATGATCCAAGTCTCTACTCTCATTCTCGCATTTGTTGCTTCTTTGAACCCCGCGATATATCACATGCTTTATCCGACTCTAGTGGGTCAATGCCATGCATGAGGAGTTAGAGAATTTTGAGAGGAATAAGGTCGGAACCTAGTAGAACCTCCCGATGGTCATAATGTGATAGGAACCCGTTGGGTGTTCAAAAATAAACAAAATGAGGATGGTTACGTGGTTAGAAACAAGGCTAGATTGGTAGCTCGGGGTTTTAGCCAAGTTGAGGGGTTAGATTTTGATGAGACATTTGCTCTGTTGCTAGATTGGAAGCCATTCGCATTCTGCTTGCATTTGCTGCTTCTAAGGGCTTTAGATTATATCAGATGGATGTTAAGAGTGCCTTTTTGAATGGTTTTATAGAGGAGGAAGTGTATGTTAGACAACCTCCAGGCTTTGAGAATCCCAAGCATCCACATCATGTTTTCAAGCTATCCAAAGCCTTATATGGTCTTAAGCAAGCCCCTAGAGCCTGGTATGATAGACTTAAGACCTTTCTGCTTAAGAATGACTTTGAGATGGGAAAGGTAGACAAGACTCTGTTCATTCTTAGGCGTGGCAATGACTTCCTGCTTGCTCAGATTTATGTAGATGATATTATCTTTGGTGGTTCTTCTCATGCTCTTGTTTCCAGTTTTTACGAGACCATGTCCGTGAATTTGAGATGAGTATGATGGGAGAACTCAATTACTTTCTAGGGCTTCAAATCAAGCAATGCAAGGAAGGATCTTCATCCATCAGACGAAGTACACCAAGGATCTGCTCAAGCGTTTCGAGATGGGTGACTGCAAGCCGATCGCCACTCCCATGGCGACTTCGACTGTTCTGGATCCAGATGAGGAAGGAGAAGCCGTGGATCAACGCGAGTACCGCGAAGATGATTGGCTCCTCCTGCACTGACGGCCTCAAGACCGGACATCCACTTCTCGGTTTGCCTGCGTGCGAGGTTTGGTGTCTCAGAGACTTCCATCGCCAAGCCGTTAAGCGCATCTTGGTGTATTTACACTCTACCCTCCAATGGCATTTGGTATTCTATTTGGTCTTCTTTGTCCATTCGGGGTTTTCGATTCGATTTTGCGGGTCATCGGCTAGATAGGAAGAGTACCTCGAGCACTTGTCACTTCCTAGGCACTTCTCTTGTCTCTTGGTCTTCTAGGAAACAATCTTACATTTGCACAATCCATCTTTGAAGCTGAATATGTAGTCTCTTGCTAGTTCTTTGTAGTCGATTTTGTGGATGGTGTCCACTCTTAAGGATTTTGGGTTGGCTTTTGATAGTGTTCCTCTTTTACGTGATAACACTTCGCCATAAACATTGCTAAAAACCATGTGCAACACTCTAGGACCAAGCACATAGACATTCGCTATCACTTTCTTAGAGATCATGTCGAGAAGGGTGATATTGTCTTTGCACTTCGTGGAGTCAGAGGCTCGGTTGGTGATATCCTCACCAAGCCTTTAGACCCAACTAGGTTTGCCACCTTGAGAAGTGAGTTAGGGGTAATTTATCCCTATGGGTTGGTTTGAGGGGGAGTTAGCTCTGTTCTGAACTTTCCTTGTTCATCTGAGCTTTTCTGGATCTTTTCTGATACCTTCGTCTAGTGGTATTTTTTTTAGGCTTTTTAAGTCTTTTGTGCATCTTATTGTATCATATTTCATTCATATGAAAATCACAAAAGATGCATTGTAATATAAGCTTTTCGCTTGTCTTTTAAAATTGATGAAGCTTTGCTTATTACCCCCTTGAGCTTTAGTATTTCAATTCTGCTCAATGTCATCTCTAGTTCTTTGACTTGCTAGAATTATCATGCTTTCACATGTGTAGCTAAGTCTTTGCTGAATGAGCTAGAATTTTAAGACAACTTGAACTAAAAACTGCAATTTGTGGATCTTTTAGCTAGTTGCGCAATTAGTGCTCCTTTTGTGACATTGGTCCTGTCAAAATTGCTTTGTTAGATCTTGAATCTAGTTTTGATCATTACTTGAGCTTCTTGTTCTTTTAAGAATCTAAAACTGCTCTTGTGAAAAATGAAAAATCAAATTGAAAGATTGTCTTATGCTTAAAATGTGCCAAACTACTCTCACGAGACTGCATATCATAGACATGAACTTGGAGATAGTTTGATGATCCAGACGATCTCATGGGGACTGCTTGTCAAAATTGACATGAACCTCAAGATTTGTCGCCCTGGTAGAAACTTAGGAAGAGTTTGTGGATGGCTCCTAGTCCAAGATCTTCTTTACTAAGATATACCATTAATCAACTTCAATATTCATTGCAAATGCAAAACTGTTGAAAGATGGGCGTTTGAGAAAATTGAGCAAAATGATTTAATTCTGGACTTTTTGTCTCTAAGGTGATCCTTGTTAGCTTCTGGATCTAAAATTGACTTTCTGACATGACCATTGTCACCTTAGGATCCCTGTTGATGAACTGGCTGAATTGTTGAAGCTTTGCTTAAACTGTTACAATTCATCGCTTTACTTTGAGCCTTCTTGCTTAGCTTTGATATATATGTCTTAACATGATCTTGCTAGCGCTGACAGGCTTGATTTGTATTGAGTAAGATTAGAAATGCTAGCTTGCTCTTTTGGGTAATCTCAAAGCTTCTTGAAATCAAAAATTGAACAATACAAAAATATGAAGCCAATCCATTGCATTTCATGCATGCTCCTTCTTATGCTTTTTCCTCATTCTGCATTTGTTATCTCTGAACGAGAGGAAGACGTGATTCCTTGATGACTCCATTGTCAAAGGGGAGAAGATATTTCAAGATGTGTAAAGGGAGAAGTTTTAAAAGTGTTAAAGGGGAGAAAATTGGAGAATTTGAAATTTTACAAATTTGATGATCATTGTGAGGGAGAGTTTCATATTTGCATTCGTTTGATCGTATTGCCATTTCTGAACTTGAATTGAAATTCTTGAGACTCACGATGATCAAAGGTCATATCGAACAATTGTTCTTTCATATGGACCTTAAGAGAGATTTTGGACTCGTCTTTGGAAATTGAAGCTTTCTTGCTTTCTTTTGCCTTATCTCACTTGTCGATGCTACTCTCAAGCCAGTTTGGTCATTTCCATTGCTTTCTCTTGCATATGGACCAAGTTGTGCCTTTCTTGTAGCGTCGAGTTTTACTTTTCAAACCTCAAAATTTGCATTTGTTGGGAATTGCCAATGTGTTCATCAAGGGGGAGATTGTGGATATCATGGGGATATGCCTGAGATCTTAGGATGATGTTACAATTGGCAATGTCGTTCTTGGTTCGTCGAGACACGCGTTTTGGCAAAGTTTAGCAACCGAGTTAATCGGTAGTACCGACGCGTGTAAAGCGCGATACGACCGCGATCTTGATAATCCGGCCTAATGAGTGCGGTATGTAATTTCGAGACGATGTAATTGGGGAGTTTTGAATTCCTTTGAGAAGCGATGCGATCGCGCGGTATTTGCGCGATGACGACCGCGATCGCGATAATCTGGGTCCTTGGTTGGCGGTAGTACCGATTCTGTTCTAAGTTTCTGTTCACTTGGAAGTTGGGTTTTGAGTTAGGTCAATCTCATGGGTTTCATTGTATATGTGTTGCATGATGCATGTTTTGACTAACGTGGGTCAAGTTGTGAAGAACTTGTTCCCGGTTTCGATTTGCTTGTCTATTGTTGTGCAGGTTGCTTGGTGGTCAACGACGGTCAACGGCGAGGATAATCGGGACTAGGCTTGGAGAGCTGAGGTTGAACGATCGGCGATGCGGGTGAAGTCATTGGACTCAAGCATGGTGCAAGATGGACAAAGGTGACCGAGCAGGCGATTCGGTCGCGACGGGTTGGATCAAGCGGCGCGGGGTCGGTGCAAGTGTCATGGTGATTTCGGTGGGGCCGGATGGGAGAGACTTGCCGACATGATGAGAGCCGTTGGATCAACCTACACGTGGCGAACAGCGAGTGCCGCTGTCTGGATTCGGTCTTCGGAGAAGGGCCGAGAAGGGTATTTTGGTAATCTTACCAAATACCGCCTTGGTTACCTTTGCCAACCGCGGCGCAAGGCGGTGCGTGGAGAAGCGGATTAGGTCAAGAGGAGTTGAAGACGGCGCTTTAAAATGCGTGTGTGTGTGACCCGTTTGTTTTGGGCCTTAACGGGGCCCATTAGGGAAACTCTTCTAGAAGGTCTAGGCCTCCACTATAAATAGAGGAGGAGGTGGCTGCACCCTTCAACCCTTTCATTACTTGTAAACTCTAGTTTTGCTCTTGTGCTTAGGGAGTTGATAGTTGGAGGTTAGGGTTCTAGAGAGTTGGATTTGATTTCGTGCTCATGTATTGAGTCTTTGTCCTCCATTGATGGAGTGGTCAGAAACCAATACCATATCAAATCAATCCAAAGAAAGTTCTCTCAAAGATGAGTTCATTTGCTTTCTTTCTCTCTATTTGGTGATTTTGAGTCTTTCTTTGATCCATGAGTTTTTGGTTGGTTTCTTGCTATGATCTAACTTGCGCAACATGTAGGAACCCATCTAGGGTCTTCTTGATCATCAATCACCCACGAGCAAGTCCCTAGATCATATTTTGATTTTGACTCGGTTTTGGAGCACTCTTCGTTCATTTTAAAAAGATAAGAACTTTGGCAAGGATCTTCACGATCGTTGCATGGAATAGGTTCCTGACATCATTAGGAAGGTGTGTTTCAAGTTTCGTGAAGTTTGGAGTTACGGATCAAAAGTTACGTCAATTTTGTTTTTCGTTTTCAGGCTGTTTACTATTCATTCGCCTGATTTTACTGTTCACCGCGGTATGACCGACACTGTTCACGCGGTAGTACCGGAGTGCGGTACGACCGGCACTGTTCACGCGGTATGACCGGTACTGTTCATCAGTACTGTTCATTAAGCTGATTTTTGTGTTTTTGATTGTTTCTTTTGGGGATTTGAAGGAGATTCAATACAAATCTTCCGCTACGCTTTTATATATTGATCTTCATAGTTTTCATAGCTATTGGAGTCAATATCTTCTTTTGTTTTCAATTGAAGCAAAAAAAAAAAGTGATCGTGCTCCTATTCACCCCCCCCCCTCTAGTCGCCTTTTCGGTCCAACAATCTGTATGAACCATGGAGCACAAGATTAGTATGTGAAAAATTCAGTTTCCACCGGTAATTTGCTGAATTTCCCATTATTAAATAATACCAATTGGACCTTTTTTCATCGGTTAGTGTTGCACTTAGCTATGTTAATCGGTTAATTTAGAGTCAGAATTGGAGAATGTACAGCAACTGGTTTACTGGTCTAAACATTGGTCTTTTGAAGGAATACTTAATTTAAAGTTTCTTCAACTAAACTACGTTTATTAACTATCATACCTTTCCATCGTCTTAGCAACACCTCGACTACCCAAGGATGTTGCCTTCATGTTCTCAGATCTGATCACAGTAAAGCTCAACTTTCTTTGCCGTTTTGTTACAGGATCACTGAAAGAAACTTAATTCATAGCATGGAGAGATCCAGCTTTAAGACAAAACTTTGGACATGGTATGCACTTATGAGTTTCTATGGATAACTCTACTGCTTTTTTAGGATGCTTTCTAACTTGTTCGGGAAAAACTCTTGAATGATGTTTCTGTAGGTCCTTGATGGGATAGGAGGGATGATTGCAGTGCTTTAGGAAACATCATTACTTGACCCAAAGGAGATGTGCTTGTATTTTGTCACTTTACTTGTTGATTTTATAGCACAATGGTTTTGGTTGGATGTTTCAGAAGTTGATTAGCTTGTGTAGTTTAGTTGGTACAAGAATGATAGCTCATATTTGTAGGCACTACCACGAACATTCGGTAGGCATTAACTGTGTAGCATGGGATTTGGTTCTGCCTCAAGGGAGTTATGGTGTGCCCTTCAAGGTTAGAAGGTCTTCTCTGTCTAAACATTTTCTCTATCATTTTCAGTTCGGCATATTCGTATCTTTTAAGGTATTGCTTCATTTCTTTAGATTTTCATGTTGGTCACTAGCATTGCTACATTTTATATTTTACTTAGCTTCTTTTTCCATGAACTTTTAGTGCATGTATCTGAATTTTGTTCGTATGCACATCTATTTTTTCTTGCTTTGATAGTAGTTTAAATGTTCAGAGCTTTATTTATACTAAGATAAGTTTTTTTTTGTGCCTTTTTTTGCCATAGGAAGTGCGACAAATTCCATAGATGTTGACCTGTTGTAGTATTGTTGGTAGCTTAGATCTTTTCCTATATGTGTGTCATGGCGTTAACACATAAAAGGAGTTTTTGTATTCATCATTTTAATTATGAGTACAATTTGCTTTGTTGTTTAATTGGTTATGAATGGTTCCTATATTTACACTGTACACAACCCCTACACTGCAATGATCACTTCTAGAGTTCCAGTGCTTATCATATACAGATCCAGTTAAAGCAAGGAAAAGACATTTTCTTACCATTTAACATATCTGACACTTGTAGGGCCTTGCATTTTGGTGCATTTTTTATTTGCAATCAAGTGGTATATGGAACTCACGGAAGTCTTGGGAGTAAACATATTAAAAGTGCTCAATGGACTATTTCTAACTCCTTGCGATGTTCTACCAACTCATCTTCAACTTTTTGTCAGCTCTACTTATTCCAACTCAATGGTTGCATGTGTTCTTGGAAAGCTAGGATTGCCATAATATGTTTTTTTTATATCATTCAGGATCCCAAAGGCCACGAAATGCACACTACAGTCTTTCAATATTTTCCTTATCAAAAGCATGAAGACATCATTGTTACTACTATGTGTTTTTTGTCAGTTTCTATGTAAGATGGATGTGCCACATATAAACCCTGTGCCTACACAATTTGCATGCACATGTCCATTCTTAATTAGTTGTCATGAAATCATCTGCAGTAATAATAATTTGTGCTGTTACAGAATTTTGACTACTCCATGTAAAATGTGCAAGTCAAATATACAATAATTAATATTGGATTTGTATGACAATTGTTTGGTCCAATCATGGATTCCATTGTATGCTTGCTTTGAACATCAGTGGGATTTTGTGCTCATTTTCATTGAGCCATGGAGTGCAACGCTTGCTTTTTTTGCATTCAGCTATCTTATATGTCACCAACATACATAATTGGTTTTTTTATTGTGATGATAATTTTCAGTGGGAGGCTGGGAGCTCTAGATGTGCCCATTCATAAAGCTTCAAGAATTGTAGTTGCGGAACATATTATGTTAACGAAATGTCCATTTGACATTCATTTGTATGCTTGACATTATGTTTTTCATTGCAATGCATGGGCACTCCGCTAGAAACCCCAAAATACGCCCTCCATCTCATCCCCCTCTCTCCCCCTCCCATTCTCTCCCCACCTCTCTCTCTCTCCTCTCGCCATCAACCTTTTTTGCATTTTGGATCAGATTTTTGTGTTGCGCTTCTTGATTTTTCGTGTTTTGGATTTGAATTTGTGCATCTTTATTTTTCGCATTTTGGATCCGGATTTGTGTAGCAAAAACAAAAAATGCAGCAAAAAAAATTGCAACTTGTTGAAGATAAAGAACCAAAAATGGATGGAATTTATTTAATTTCTAGAAGATAGAAAAAATGGATGGAATTTCTTGTTTGATTCAAATGGATGGAGGGAGTCAATGGAGAGAGTGGAGAGAGTAGAGATAAGTATTTGACCCATGAATTTTTTGGACTATATTTATCCTCTCATGTGCGCCAATCTCAAAGCAAAATGTGTGGCATGGATAGTACATGTACAACCATGTATATGTGGTTTGGCATTTTGTAACATTCCAATTTTCTGAGCTTGAAAATCTTTTAAATAGTTAGTAGGGACAAAATTCACCATTTGGTTTTATTTGAATTTAATTCAAAAGCTTAATATTGGACTTTACAATAAAAAATATTTAATGTGAATAATCCCAACATGAACAATAGCCAAAACTATTTTATTTGGGTTCTTTGTGCTCAGATATATTTTTTAGATTTTTCTAGAATTTTTCTGAGTTCATTTGCTATTTTCTTTTGCTTATTCGAATTTCTGGTATTTTATAAAAATACAAAAGCTATTTAAAATCTCAGGAAAAAGCTTTGGGTCGAATTCTTTGAAGCCGGCCCAGTCCTATTGCCCTTCCGGCCCAACTCCCGCTCGCGGCCCAGCTCGCCCGCGCGCGCGCCTGCCTCAGCTGACAGGTGGACCCCACCTATCAGTCCCTTAGCATCTCCTCTCTCTCTCCGAGCGCCCCGCTCATTCTCCACCGTTCGATCAAGAATGGATGGCTAGATGCGCGTGATCTATTCGGAGGTCCGAACGTCCCATTGATCTTGGGTCGTTCGATCTTGGATGGACGGTCAGATCTTTTGAGTCTGTTTCGTAGCCGCGTCGTTTCGCACGCGCCCGCGTCCGAGCCCGAGCCGCTGACATGTGGGTCCCACCCTGTCACGTCATCGTCGTCTCCGAAGCGGACTCCACCTTCCTTCCCGATTTCTCCATCGTCGCGCCGTGTTCTTCGCGGACACGCCTCCCGGGGCTATTTAAGGCCCCGAGGACCCCCGTGAGACGCACCCCGTGACGCGCCGCCCTCGAAACCCTAGTCGCCGCCATCGAAGCGCCGCCTTCGTCTTCAGCGCCGGCCGAGGGACCTCTTCGCCATCGTCGCCGTTACAGACCTCCTCGTCGTCAGTGGAGGCCATCTTCGGGACCGCCGCATCGCCCGCATCTCAGAACCGCCATCGCCTTCACCGGGGAACCCCTCCAGCGTCGTCGCCGTCGAGCCCGAAGATCCTTCGCCGCCGAAACCTCGCCGCCGGCCACCCTCGTCACCCCCGTGCACCCGTGAGCACACCTCCGAGTTCGCCTTTGCACCCTCTTCACGCCGGTACCACCCACCGCCGACGAGGGGCCGCCGATCGCCGGGACCTTCGGTTCCCGAGCCTCCGCCGCCCTCGCCGTAGCCGCGTCAGCGCCACCTCGCCGCCACCTCAGCGCCGCATCAGCCCGTCGCCTGCGTGTCACCTACGTGGCACCCCCGTTAGTGCCGCGTCAGCACCCGCATGGCACGGTCCATGGTCTCCAGATCCCGAGGTTCGGTGGGCTTAGTCCACCGTGAGCCGTGTCTCTGACATGTGGGTCCCACATGTCAGTGTTTTATTTTTATTTATCTCTTTTCCGAAATCCATGTGCTGACGTCAGCATTGCGCAATAATCCGATTTTTCTTTTAAGAAATAATTCGGAAATTTCAGAAAATCCAAAATTAGGGTTTCTTTAGATTTTCAATCTTCCAGAGCTCATAACTTTTGCATCCGAACTCTAATTGAGCCCATTCAAATTCCTAAATTTATCTAAATTCGAGCTCTATTTATGTGAGATTTTTATTTAATTTTTGGAGTTTGTTTTGCCTCTGTTATTTATTTGTTTTGTTTATTTGTCTCGTTTGCGAGTAGACGTCGATTCGTCGGGGAATTTTGGAGAAGAAGGAGCACCTCAAGATCAAGACCAGTACATTGACTTTTTCCAAGGTAAGTTATACATTTGATCATCTTGAACTCAGTTTTCAAATTACTTTGTTTCAAAGTGTTGCATTCTACTTTAATTATGTATTTAAATACTTTTGGGCATAGTTATCTTCCAATTTGTTAATACACCTTGGCCTTGTATGTCATAATACCTTGTCACTCTAGATTGGTTATTAGTTGGTAATATTGTAGCACCAACGTGGGTTGGTTAGATACGAGTACAATTGCTTAGCCATGCTACGAGTCTCACATCTCATATGAGTTGCAAATATTAAATTTAACTAAGTGACTATGGAACTTTGTGTGAAACTGTGTGGTATGTGTTATTACTTCGTGATAGCATGTATTGCACTAAAACCAACTGGGTGGGAAAGGATTTAGACTGAGGCAAGTGGTGGATACTTTGTGATATGGTGAACTTTGTGAATGAGAATGATAATCTTTGTGACCTAGTTAGAAAATGAAAGTCTTGCCTTGGTCAATTAAGGACTTAACTTTGTGCGCCATTAAACTGAGCCTTACTGTACGACCACATGCCTGATGGGACGGGCCTAACTTAGTAGGTGATGGATTCTTGGCATTGATTACTCAGGTGGTAGGTTAGGCTATGGGTGGAGGTGTGTACTACAAGGTAGTCGCATCACGGGGCGGTTCGCCGTGTCCCTGTCCAGCGGTGTGTGTTATGCCAAAGCGCTTCGTTTGGGTTGGCATAGCGGTTTGTAAGCACATCGGGAGTGTCAATGTTAAGATGAAGTTTCTGAACCGTTTTGTTATGATTAGTGCTTGCTACACTAGTTGTATCATGTGGGTAAAGTGTACAAACTCTGCAGAGTGTTAAATCAATCTATTCGAATAGCCACGTCTGCGGTCATGGACATGCTCGGGGATTTCACACGAGGGGTAGTTTTTCATAAAATATTTGGGATGGGTGCTATGTGATCTAAGTCATGTGGCTATGTGAAATAATCTGCTTAGCTTTGTGTCTTTGTGAAAATAACTGTTAACTTAATATTGTCTATTTATTTTGAATTATATTTCAATCTATTATTGTATTCAATTGCAAATGTTGCTTTTATGCAAAAGAGCCACAGAAGCCTTTTCTTTGGAATAAGCCTGCATCTATAAATTGCATTCTGTGGTATGATTTGCGAGTACGGTTGTGTACTCACGCTTGTTGTAAAACTTGCGCCCAAACCTACAGAAGAGGAGGAGTCTACGCTCGAGGAGGAGTTCAACGAAGGTTGTTGATCGTTAAGGTCTGGATCCCATTCGGTTGTCTGTGGTGAATTGATGGGATCTACGCTGAAGTTATTTTTATTCCGCTGCTGTTTTATTCTCTGTTAGCCCTGTGTGGCTTATTAAGTGTAAACTCGACCATAAGGTCAAAAACCTTATTTATTATTCAAACTAATCGTTTACTTTATTTATCGCTTGTATGGATGGATATTCACCTATGTTGACACTGTGTGCACTAGCGTGATCCTGGACTAGTGCAGTATAGACAGAGGGTTCCAGAATCATAATTTTGGGTCCCAACACATTTCCAAATTCTTTTGCTCATTTTCTTTCTAATACTCTCCCCGTCCAAAAATATAAAGCACATTTTATCTTGCACATAGACCAAGGAGACATTGAAAATGACTAGACTACGTCTAATTATTATCTCTGAGTACTATATTCAATGCATGCTTGTAAGAAATATAAAGTAAAACAGGATATTTATCAGAGGTATAGAGGGAACAACACACTTATTTCATATTGGAATAAGTGTGTTGTTCCCTAATGAATTTACCCTATTTATCTCTGAAGAATGCAACCAATTCACATAATGCAGATTGACATGGCTGGCAGTTGCAGCGTGGGACGTGACTTGGAGAGTCCGTAGTAGGAGGTAAGGGCAATATAGCGGTTGTCAAGTGGGCCCATTGTGTCAGATACGGGTATGTGCGATAGGATTTCTCAAAATGTAGCTTTGCAATACATCTAGCCATTAAATCTAGAGTTCTGTGAAATAGTAGCGAAAACCTGTAGTTTCTGATAGTTTGTGTTGATGATCAGAACATGGGGTTACTAATCGAACTTTCTCGGGAATGTAATATGATAATGCTATAAAATTGAGACCATGTACTGCTATGGCTATATTGAGTATTTGTATGAGAATACAACATATGTTACAATTGTTGGTGATATGCTCTAGAGGCAACTATAGAGATAATTGTATCACGTCTAAGTTTATGAGTTATAGAATAAATGTTATTATATTCCTTGAATGAACTATTAGTTATAAAGATTAACAACTATGTGACTTGTTGGTGAATCTCTTTAACTTATATGATGCCATTCTAAATGTATCTCTGGTCGGATGTCACTAGTCGGAACTGTAACATCACAAGTTTCAGACTTGTGTTTCAAATGTAAGAAAATGAGTAGAAATTAAATTTTTTTCTTACATCATGTATTTCCTGTGAGTGCTAAACAATTCTTGTACAAGAGTTATAGAAATACAAAGTCACAAGTCTTTTGATCCAAATCTTGATCTTTTAAAAACAATCTTGTCGAACCTTTTGATCATCTCCTGGAAATATTTTTCCAAAGTTCTTGGGATGGTATGTGACATCTCTGAAAAATTTCACAATTTTTAGAAATTGTGTGAATATTTTTAGAGGGCAGTCAAACCTGTTTGACTTTCAGTCAAACCTTAAACCAGAACCTTGCAGAATTTTTGGAGAAAAATGCACAGCACAAAAACCTCTGAAAATTTTACTCAAGGTCAATCACTCAGTTAGCAAGCTCCTGTAAATCTTTCAGAATTTTTGGAGTTGTTTTGCTATCTGAAATAAATCCTCAAAGTCTCAGCTTAAATTGAAAACCTAAAACCTGGTCCACTATGCTTTGGGTTCAAGTTAGACTCGGGCTCGAACCAGTGGGCTTGACCGAACCAACTAGCCGCACTCAGGCTCGCTCAGTGGGCGCGTGCGTTGCGAGCCGTTGGATCGCGATCGCACGATCCGTGTTGATTGGGCCGTTCGAAACTCGCGGACGCGCCATCTAATTTAGACCGTTGGATTAAGATCCAACCGTCTTGATTCATTGGGCTGTTCGGGTCACCCGAATGTCTCATTGGATCTCAACCGTTTGTTCTTAATCGGACGCTCCAGATTGAGTGTGACGTTAAAACCTCCGATTGTCACCGTATGATCGTGGCCGTCTATTTTAAATCCAACGGTCACCGCATTCCTTCTCTATTCTTCTTCTTCCTCTGGCTCCCGTACGCGCGTGCGACAGGACATGGCGTGGGAGAGCCCTTTTCAACGCCTTGCGTCACCGTTTGAACAGCTCTGGTCCTCGGCATATAATGCTCTCAGTGAGCTTTCGCGCTCAAGGTCCTCTTCTCAGCTGCTCCCGTCAATTTCATGGTCTATGGCCGTGCCATGAACCGAGCCCACCATGGACTCTTGTTCTTGCTCAAAACCATAATCCACCCTCTTTAAATAGCCCCCTTAGCCCCTCTTGGTGTTCCTTTACACCACCTTTAACTCCTTCTTCACTTTTGGAGCTCAGGACCTCAAAAACACCTAATGCACCATTGTTGACCCGAGAAGCACCATTGGTGATCTTGGTGTCCAGTGGTTTCTCTTCAATATTTCTTATACCCTTTTGAGCTCCTCAACTTCCTTTACATTTCCCCTAACTTAATTTTGGGTTGCATTCACAGGAATCACTCAATTTTAAGTTTGAAGATTTTCGGCCGATTTCACCCCCTTTCTTCTTCAACTCCGGTAAGTGGTTCTTTTTGCAATTACTTACTTGTGGAGCTTATGGAAACCATAATGTAGCTATTTTGATCACCCATCGGTGTTCATTTTGCTCAGGTTATCATTTTCATATCATCTTCCTCGGCTCTGGTGAACTCTATCGTGTCCAAGTCTTCTCCGGCCATTTTTGAAGCTCCTCCCGGTTAAGGTAGCTTCTATTTAGTCCCTAGAAGTAATGACACTCGCTTCTTGAACTGCAGCAGAGCATTTTGCTGTTTTCGCGTTTTGCCGAAAAAGCCTCATCCTTGTTTTCCGGCTCGCCGGCGTTTTAGACCTCCACCGCCGGCGAGGTCATCACCATTGGGTCTGCAACACTATTGTGAACCCATTTTGGTATTTTGTGGCGCCATGCATGCGAGTCGCGGCGACAAGCCATGAAATCCACTCGGTTTTGTCGTAGGGCGCCGTTTCGTCGATTTTTAGGACACAGTTAATGCCTAATCGTAATCAATCATTAGAAGTATTAATTGTGTCTTAATCTGGCCTAATGTCTCACTAACATGTGGGCCCAACCTCAGAATCACCATTGGCGCGTTTAGTCTTTGTTTGACATCATTAATGCTTAATCATAGGTTAATTAAATATCGGCATTTATTAGCTGTCGGGGATAACCCCTGTGCCACTGCCAGGTGGGCCCTCAGTCCCTAAGTCCACCTCTGTGAAAATCTTTAGGACACATTAATTACTAATCATCACTAATCATTGGTCATTAGTATTTAATTAGCTGTCCTAAAATCTCCGGGTGTCTCGCTGCCATGTGGGCCCCGAGCCCTGTGCACGTGGAGTAAACCTTCGCGTATGTGACTCACAGTCACTGACATGCGGCCCCACGTGTCACCGCTTCAATTTGAACTTCGATCTTAGTCCGCCGTCCATTTTGCGATCTGCGGTCCAGATCAAATGGGTCGTTCGGGTCACCCGAACTCCCCATCCTCGTGGGCCGTCCGTTCTCAGATCTGCGGCTGAGATCGATGTGTCGTTCGCGAGGTCCGAACCGCCCTCGTTCTTGGCCATCAGATCTTTGATCAACGACTGAGATCCTTTGGGCCGTTCGGGTCGATCTCGCGCTCCCCTCGCGCGCGCCGTTTGATTCCAAATCAAGGGCCCATAGTTGTCCACGTCGATTCCCTTCTGATGAGTGTTGTTTTATTTTGGTAAATAGTTATTTGTCAACTGAAAAATTGTATAAAAACTTTAGAAATTCATATCTAATTCAAAGTAGATCCTTTTTAAATGAATCCAACTGTAATGAATTTGTATTTCACTAAAGTTTTATATAAAAATACTTTTAGCTATGCTTCTGTGGTAGAAAATTCTGTAATCTTTAATAGCTTGTTTGCAGCCATTTTTGTATATTCTAGAATTGAATTAAAACTTGGAAAATGCATATCTTTTTCTGTATATCTGCAAATTATATGATTTCAACTTTGTTAATTTTGTTATTTGCTAAACTTTAATCTAAAAATGGTTGTAGGCCTAAATCAGCACTAGAAAAATATGTTAATAGATTTAACCTTATTGGTAGCATTTAAAAATTCATTTAATGTTGTAAAAGACACAAGTAATTCCTTGAATTTCTAAAATGTGTGAACACAATGTTGTTAAATCCTCCTATTAACAAACTTTAATATGAAATGGGTTTTAAACATGTTTATGTTTCTGGAAAATGTATTGTGCTAGGTTTACAACTTAGAAAAATCATAAGTAAATCATTATAACTCCAAATTTAGTAAACTCAACTTTGTTGTGATTAGGATGACATAAACTACCTACCATAAAAATTTTGGGTTCTAGATCATTATAGAAATTTTCGCCATAAACAGTAACCGAAATTAATTTAATTAGGATTTTTCTGGCTGAGAGATTTTGTTTTGACCATAACTTTTTCATGCTAAGTCCAAGTGAAGTAATTCTTGTTCTTAAAATTGTCTTAAATCAACCTCTTGCTGCTGTATAAATTGCATGGGATTTGGATGTCTTTTGCTGTTGAGTTTTGTTTGGTGCTCTTCGTTCTTATTGGTTTTATCGCATTTTCGCGTTAGGTTCCGAAGAGTTTATTGAACCTGAGAATCCTCCTCTGCAGCAAGAACAATTCCAGCAAGGCAAGCAGTTTGATCATGTTAATCCCTGTATTTTCAAGTATTTATGTTGTTTACAAATTCTATATATGCATTGCTAGTTTGTGTTAAACTATTGTCGTTAGTTGGCCTAGTAGATGCATTTCCTTAGGCAAATGATTACCGTTACTACCATGAGCCTAGGTTATTGCTGTGATTTAGAGTTCGTGGATGAGCTCTCATCACTTAGTAGTCTTGCGGATTAATTGCTTAGCCATGCTTAGCTTCCGGTAGAAATGGGCGGTTATCGACTTGTCGATAACCTTGATCACATAAAACTTATTATCACTTATGATTTCAGCCTTGTGCCATGTTTACTTGCGAAAATTAAAAACTAAAAACTAAATGATTTAGACTTGGGCACAATGGTAAGACGGTGTGATTTTTGGGTGTGACTGGAATGGTGCCCGGATCAACAAGGACCGAACATCTTGTTACACTAAACCAAGCATCTGTGCGTGCTAACCACACTAGAGGGTATGAGACCTCTCTTGACTTAGTACTTTGGCGTGTATTGGCCCCGGGTCGCAGGGAGTCGCAGGAGGGATGGTGTTGGGAGAATTGTAGTGTCCGAAATACTTCACCCGTGATGGGATTTGTTGTCTTTCGGCTTGCAATGTAAGCGTATGAATTCCGATCTATACGAGCGGCTCGTGGTTAATACACAATATTGGAAAACGTCTCGTAGGACTTAGCCGTGCCGGTGTACCTTCGGAAGTGTGCTTTTGTGGCTTAAAGGCGGTCTGAAGTGTGGGTACATTGGTACACCCCTGCAGGGTCAAAACTATTCGAATAGCCTCGTCCTAGGTTATGGACACGCTTAGCAAGGTCTTTCAAGAGTTAGACTACAACCTTTTAATTAAAACTTGATGGGTGGTACGAATCGGGGATTCGTGCTATGTTGTGGTGGCTATTGGGTTAGTCACTTCCAGGTGGTTACTTGTATTTATCATTAGTTCGCTGTTATTTCAACAACAAAACAGATTTGTAAACTTGCTTTAAAATGTACTACATTATTGCAAATAAAGTTGGCTTTGTGCAAAATGGGACATACAACCCCCACCTAAATAAGCCTGCATGTAGAATATGAATAGGTCTGCTATTCCACACGTCAGTCTTGCGAGTACCTTAGTGTACTCGTTGTTCTTGCTTAAATGTTAATTGTTGCAGAGGAAGAAGGTGAGCCCCATGGGCCTCACTTTTGTGAGCTGTGTTGTGGTAGCATTCGAGGCGACTAGCTTGGCTGCCCGGTCGGTTGCCCTGTGGGTTGTGTTGGCTAACCGGTCGACTTTTGTTCTTAGCCATCTTATGGCGCTTTTGCTTCCGCTGTCATTCTTGTATATTGTGTCATTTGGTCGGTCGGCTCTTTTGTAATAACTTTACTTTATGTATATCGTTGTTGTACTTAGTGTTAAATGTTGTATGGAAATGATGTATGAATTTGTGATGATGAGCATATGCTGCAATTCTGGAAAGCACATGTCCATCGAGGCTTAGGATATTTAATTGGTAATGCTAGAACCATGTGGAGGTTAAGTATTACTAGTTAAATACCCCGGGTCCTCACAGGAACACTGGTGAATTATTATTGATTGCTGACCGTGTTTCACGGTCATGGATATAGGGATATCGAATCAATAATGTGAACACATGTTAGGGAACATGGTGTTGGATTGACCCACCTTGAAACACTATTGAGATTGTTATGATTTTATGTGCCATCAGTTGGTCTCAAGCAATGATGTTATATAATCTTTAGACTTGAGATCAGCATGATTTTCTACATGTGTAATAGTACACTTAGGGGTTGCCAAATGCTACTCCGTAACTAGGTAGTTATAAAGGTAGCTTTCGGTATGCTATGAAACAAGCAGAGGGATGTGACTGGTCGGATATAGGATTTGCCCATCATAACGTAACAGGAGAGATATCACTGGGCCCCTCGATGTGATCAGATAAAGAAAGTGCATGGCCATGCCACTAGTGGTCTTAGAGTCGAGTATATGAAGTTATCTATCACTTGATCGAGAAAGTATTGAATAGTCTATGGATGATATTTTATCTCACCTAGACTTCAACCAGATATCGTGAGGCAAAGGGAGAATACACAAACAAGTCATTCAGTTCGACCAGATACGGACTGGTCGTATAGAGATATGAACTGGTCGTAGACTGGTCGGACATAATCACTAAGTGGCCGTAAACTAATCGTAAGGAGTTACATACTGGTCTTGACCGGATATAAACTGGTCGTATAGAGATACGAGCTGGTCGTAAGTGATAAGGACATAGTCGTAGATCATATTTCATTAAGGTTCGTCCGATATAATTTATGTGTATTCGGGAATCATTATGTCCTACTAGGGACCGTTAACGACTAGTGGTCAGAAAGGTGTTTCTGAGTCACAACTGATTATGCGTGAATCTACAGGGTCACACACTTAACGAGTTGGAACAAACATAATTAGATAGAATCTATCATAGGCTCTTTATAAGGAGATGCATGAGGCTATTGGGATACAGACAGAGAATGTGAGTTGCTCCACCAATACCCTAGCCGCTATCTTCTCGAGAGCCCTACCGAGCAAGTTGGTGCTATCAAATCGGCGTATGGTGCTCCTTCCCTAGACATGTGGATACCGTAGATATGCTACTGCGATTGCTACTGTGCTAAATGAGGACGATCCACAATCTTCAACAAGGAACACAATTGGTTGTTGGAGGTGACCATCGGCATTGAGGACGTTGGACGATCGACTACGACCACTACTTTGACACGATCGATGTTGGATCAGACTGCACCAACTCTTTTTTCCGCTGTACTGCGTGTTTAGTGTTAACGATCTATGATCTCTTGCTTGCATGGCTTCCTGATTTACTTGATAGATTTTTGAATTGGCAACTAGTGTAGCCAAAATGATGTTAAGGCAGAACATCAGAGACCAGCTGGATTGTTGCAGCCCCTACCAATTCCAGAATGGAAGTGGGAAGAAATTGGCATGGACTTTATCACCGGACTCCCTAGGACTCAATCAGGATATGATTCTATCTGGGTGATAATTGACCGGTTGACCAAAGCAGCTCACTTCATTCCCGTCAAGACTACATACAGAAGCAGCCAGTTGGCAGAGTTATATGTGGCTAGGATTGTTTGTCTACATGGGGTACCAAAGAAGATCGTGTCCGACAGAGGGTCCCAATTTACATCAAGATTCTGGCAGAGTCTGCATGAAGCCTTAGAGACCAAACTCAATTTCAGTACAGCCTATCATCCTCACACAGATGGCCAGACGAAACGCACCAATCAAGTCCTCGAAGATATGCTCCGAGCCTGTGCCCTGGAATTTGGACAAAGTTGGGACAAGAATTTGCCGTATGCAGAATTCTCGTATAACAATAGCTATCAAGCTAGTTTGCAAATGGCTCTATTTGAAGCATTGTATGACAGAAAATGCAGAACTCCACTTCTGTGGGATGAAGTGGGAGAACATCAACTCTTTGGACCTGAGTTAATCAAAGATGCTGAAAGTAAGGTAAAAGCCATAAGAGAGCATCTGAGAGTGGCACAAACCCGACAGAAGAGTTATGCTGATAACCGTCAGAGGGATTTAAACTTTGAGGTAAGAGATTTGGTCTATCTCAGAGTCACTCCACTCAGAGGAGTAAGAAGATTCCGGACAAAAGGAAAACTCGCGCCCAGATTTGTGGGACCATACAAAATTCTAGCCAAAAGAGGTGAAGTGGCATATCAGCTTGAGCTGCCAGAAGCCTTGTCAGTAGTGCATGATGTCTTCCATGTATCCCAGTTGAGGAAATACCTGCAAGCACCAGAAGACCATACCTTCCTGGAAAGCTTCGATCTTCGAGAAGATCTCACCTACGTGGAGCGACCAATTAAAATTCTGGATGTCGCAGAGCGTGTCACCAGAAGCAGAATCATCGTATCATACAAGGTGCAGTGGAGTCATCACCCGGAGAGTGAAGCCACATGGGAAAAAGAAGAGGACCTCAAGACCAACTACCCTGACCTGTTTGCTGACCAAGCCTGAATCTCGGGTCGA
The DNA here is from genome assembly GCA_036346255.1 of Ampelocalamus luodianensis. Classification (NCBI taxonomy): domain Eukaryota; kingdom Viridiplantae; phylum Streptophyta; class Magnoliopsida; order Poales; family Poaceae; genus Ampelocalamus; species Ampelocalamus luodianensis. The sequence goes on along the minus strand of CM070620.1, from coordinate 36,867,254 downwards.
GATTCCCTTAAGGGGGGTAGGTTTGTAACAGCCCAATTTTCAAATTTCAGTAAAAATTAAAAGTTTATTTATTTTTGTGGAATTTCCTGAATTTTTTTTAAAAAAAGTTTTTTCTAAATATTTTAAAGCCAAAACAAATTTATTTACAAAATTAAAAGCCAACATAAAGTTGAAAATAATTTTATTAAGTCCAAAACAAGCATGGGAATTTCTGTGAATTTTTCCATAATTTTTTGAATTATTTTGCTATTTTCTAAAGCCTAAATGAATTATCAGAATTTAAACAAATATAAAAGCAAAAGAAAATCTACAAACAGAATTTGGGCCGAAACTCACACCTTAGCCCAAACCACCCTACCCGCACCGCCCACAACCTGCGCGTTCCTCCTCGCATATCCACCGTTGGATCGAAATCCAACGCACGCGCCGCACACACGCACTCCCAACCCATCTCCACCGGCCGGATCTTGAACCAACGGTCAAGATCTTTGTAACCGCTGCACCGTCCGAATGTCATAATCAATGCGAGCCGTGCGATCTTAATCTAATGGCCAGATCTTAATACCGCTTCGGAGATCTAAACCCCTTCTAATCTGAACCCTCCGATCTAAATCCTACGGCCAGTATTACCCACCTTCTTCCACGTCGCCCGAAGGATCGTGACCGTTGGATTAAAATCCAACGGCCCGTGTCCTTTCTTCCTCCTCGCCTTCTTCTCCGCGCAGGAGAGCCCCACGACCGCCATTTTCGCACGCGCCCGAACTTCGCTAACGACCTCATCTAACCTCCCCGCACTCCCCGCGTCGTGCGCACGAGACCGTACCAGTTTCCGCCACCTCCTCCACGCCGTTTTCCCCTTTTTCTCCGCACATACGCCACGATCGCCCGCAACCGCCGCCGCACGCTCCCACGTCGCCCCGCCGCTCCAGAGCTCCATCGAAACCAATGCCCACACTCACTCCTCCAATTCTCTCTCGAGCTCGCCGTAATTCGCGACTTTCCGCTGGCGATCGAAGAAGCTTGGAGCTCCGTTGCACCGCCATCAAGCCGTCCCCAGCCACCCCGACACCACCGTCACCTTCGCCGCCACCCCGCCTACACGGTGCGCACCTTCACTTCGCCGGAGGACCCTCGGAGCGCCTATTTCACCGGAGCCGAGCAAACGCCGCCGCCAAACCTCATCGCCGATGACCATAAAGCCTCGCCCCGCCGCCCCGAGGTAGCGCATCAGAAACCTCGTAACCCCCTCTCTCTTTTAGTACCATCCGGGCTCCTCGCCAAAGGCCGTAACGCCGGCGAGGTAATCACCGAGCCGTCGCCGGCATTAGGCCGACGTGGCGGTGACACCACAGCGCCACCTCACCTCCCTAGCTCGCGTGGCACCTGTGTGTCGCCGACGTGGCGCGCGTCGTCGCCACGCACACGCCCGCGTGGCACGGTCCACCGCAACAAAATCCCATAGCTCGGTGGGCTTGGTCCACCGTGAGCCGTGTCTATGACACGTGGGGCCCGCTTGTCAGAATTTATTTTAATTCGTTTAAATTCTGAAAATCCCTCGCCGGCGTCAGCATTACGCAATAAATAGATTTTTTAGTAGAAAAATAATTCAGGAAATTCAATTAAATTTCAGAATTAGGTTTAAAACTTCTAAAATTCATAACTTTTGCATATGAACTCCAAATTGAGTGATTCAAATTGCAAAATTTATATAAAATTATAATCTAGCTAACTAAACCAAAATATTTCAATTTGGAGTTAATTTGAACTATGTTTTTGAATTTATTTGAATTTGAATATTGAATTTGTCGTATTTTCGCGTTTAGACTTCGACGACTCCGGAGAGTTCGATCAATCTGAAGATTTAGAATTCCAAGACATCAACGAAGGCAAGTTACACCATTGACCATGTTGCCCCCAGTATTTTAAGTTATTTTCAGTTTTTAAATTCTTTATCGCATGCATATGTTTGTATAAATATTTTAATGTCCTGTTTTACATATAGTTAATTCCATATGTTTTTGTATGGCCAATTTGAATGTTGTAACTGACTACCTTGATACCATAGGTAAGATATTATCAAAATTAAACATATGCTTAGCCAGGCTTAGTTCACACTTACAGAATTTGGGAGGGTTTTCACCAAATTTATACAAATTTGTTTCAAACTTGTTATTGTGGTATTGTCTTACCACATGGGTTATAAATAGAGTTTTATTCAAAATAAAATCAAAAATGGGTTTGGACTTGGGCGAAATGGTCGGAATGGTGGGTGCAGGTTTATGCACAGGATTGATCTGGTTAAGATTAAGGTCCACGGTTTGTAGGAATGACGCCCAAGTCAATTGAGGACCGATCTTTGAGCCGCTTATTGCTATGCCTTATCGTACTACCACATGTCCTGTATGGGCAGGATTTGGCTAATTAATTTGTGATGTTCTAGTGTATTTATGTCATGTGATTATGTGGGTGTCGGTTAGACGTTTTATTCCCACTTGGCGCAAGAGGGGGCTTTGGAGGACTGGTTAGTCCAAAGGCGAAACCTTAGCGGGCATGAACACACTAGGCGTAACATTGTAAAGGCCTCATGGTAATCGCTCGATCACACGCCTACTAAGCGCGTGTATTGGCGACATAACGAGCATATCACCTCGTGTGGGTAAAGTTGTACCAACTCTGCGAGTAGAAACTATTCGAATAGCGCGTCATGGTCATGGACATGCTAGCAGGGCCACTTAAAGTTGGAATTATTTTTGGTTTTTAAATGTTTTATTAAATGTTGAGGATGGATAATCCTTATGAAAAATTGGGCGGGAAGCCAAGTGTTAGGAGGGGATCCTTCATTAAATCATTGGAGGTTATCCACATTGTAATATTGTCATTTTAAATTATGGTTTTTGTATTAATATAAACTGCCTTAGAAATTACTATGGTTATTTACACTGAAAATGTTGTTTATGCAAAACAACCCCTGCCATACTCACTTGTTACCTTATGCATGCATTTAAATTCAATATTGGGTGTAACTTGCGAGCACGGAAGTTGTGCTCATCCTTGCTGAATAAATCTTATTCAGGAGAAGACTTCTACCCCGATGGTGAGGATCCAGACGAGTAGGCCTTGACCCAGACGATTGTCTGTGGCGCATCGTGTGGCTCACCCCTATTATCATGTTTCCGCTGTGTTTATCATTTGTCATTTGATATTGTTGTTCAGACTCAGTTGTATTAAACAATTATTTATTTAATGTCATTTACGCTTTCGTGATATGAATGTGATATCCATTTTGTGAGACTGTGTACACTGGAAATCCTGGACCGGTGTTTGAACACAGAGAATTCGGGATCCTTCGCTCCCGGGTTCGACATCTACGTTAGCCTGGAGGAAGGCGATGAACTCGAGTGTCTATTTCTCATTCATCCCTAGCCCAATCCGCACCGTCTTGGACTGGTCGTCAGAGGTAAGTGGCACTTACTTCACCTTTTCATTTGGCTGAGGAATTGACTTCAGCTTTTTTGCTTTCGCAGCCTTGTTTGGTTTCACTATATCATTAGGATATCTTAAAGATAATTGATCAACAATTTCTAAGGATTTGCAATCGCAATTAAGTGCAGTAGGATTGTTACCTTACACAGAAATGACACCTTTTGGATTAGGAATTTTAATGCTCTGGTAGGCGTGATGAGTTCTTGCCATGAATTTTGTTAGTGAAGGTCTACTCAAAATTGTGTTGTAAGCAGACTCAAAATCTACAATTTTAAATGTAATCAGTTATGTTCGAAAATTGTGAGAATCTCCAAAGATTATTGGCAACACAATTTAACCAATTGGAGTTATTGAAGGACTAGGTACTATCCCAAAAAAGGATTTGTAACCAGTTTAGGAATTTGCATCTCATCTAGAGCAGTTATAAAAAGTAAATCTAAAGAACTCCCCCATCTGCGAGTACTCTTCCTACCTTGCAATTACTAATAATAGGAGAAACGACCAGTGGAAGTTTGTGAGGAGTAGACATACCTTTTGGATAATCTTCTTTGTTGAAGCTTAGAACAATATCCGACCACTTCGGATAGCTTTGCTTTCTTGGTTGGGTGTTAACATTGTTGACCTCCCTACAAGTAGATTTGTATTGCCTCTTGGATGGATAAGCAGCTGATCCTCCAAAGATGACATTGACATGGTTATCAGGCTTATGATATGTCATCTGCTCATCTCCATCCGTATATTTAGTGTTGCTTGGAACACCACCTTCAGGTATTGTGGGCATGGGCCCTTTTCATGAGTAGAAGTTATCCATGCATTTCTGCCAAATACGGTAGTTGCGCAATTCGTGACCAGCCACACTATGAAGTGGGCACCAACTGCTATTCCCACCGGTTGTACCAGAGCCTTTGGAGAAAGACTGGTCGAATGAGGGACCATTGGATTTCTTCCACAGACCCTTGCCTTGGGTATAGGTCAGACGCTGCTTTATGGCAATGACCTCCCTTTGTATAGGCCTTGGTTTGTTTTTTTCTTTTTTGCCTAACCTTTGTCAGGTCTGGTCAGTTCTTGGACTCCTTTTGGTTGAAAACCTCCATTCCTGGTTGTGGGAGCGTATGGCCTTTGTCGACCATACGATTCCATTGTACTGCTTCGTTAGCATCTATATAGAAGTCGGCCATGTCGAACAGATCTGACACAATCCTCAATGGATTGATATTGAGGTCTTCAGTAAACTTCTTGTATCGCACCGCCTGCTTAAATGCTCGAATAACAGAATCATCAGTTATGTTAGGAATTTTATTACGCACTTCTATAAATCTCTTAACAAACTGACGCAAGTTTTCTCTAGAAATTTCATGGAAATGATGTAAATCATCTTCCTTTCCAAGTTTTGTATAGCAACTCTTAAATTTGCCTATAAGGGCATGACATAGGTTTTTCCAACTGAAAATAGAGTTTTCGAGCTGGTTGAACAGCCAGGTCCGAGCTGATCCTTTTAAGACAGTGGGTAAATAATTTATCATTACCTTTTCATCCCCACCCGCAACTTGGACAACGGTAGTGTAGATTTGAAGGAATTCTAAAGGATTCTGAGCTCTATCGTAACCTTCTATATGCTCTGGCTTGAACCTTGCAGGCTAATAGACATCTCTTAGCTCAAGTGAGAAAGACTTGCACCCTGTGTAAGGCTCCAATCGTGGTCGTACATTATGACCTTCGTCATAATTATTAGGGGAACGAGGTCGTCTATGACCATAGTTAGGGCGCTCACCTGGGACCAATCTGTCGAATACATTCCGACGAGGCGAAGCATCTTCTTGACAAATATTGCCATCATGATGACGGCATCTAGAGTCAGACTAGTCTGCTCTAGAACTACTTTGGGCTCTTGATGACAGCGAGAGGCTTTGCACTTCGGCAGCGGCCTCTTGCAGGTCAGCAGTGAGTGAACGAATGACCAAAATATTTTTTTCACCGTCATTTCCATTGGGTGTTTGGCAATTGCACTCGAGGGTATCTATACTCTGTCAACGGGTGTATCTGCCTGTGAGGGTGATGGTAAAATATTGAGATCTCTTATTGTCGTCCTCAGAGCAATCTAGGGCGTGATTGGTGGATGTTGTTCACCAGTCGTAAGTGTTCTAGATGTTTTCGGCGCATGATCGTGGCACTAGCGATGGGCCTCCTCCATTGCCTTCTGCTTGGTTGCGTGGATCTGACTACATCGCTCCTGCACCAAATGTTCACCTTGTTCCTAGGCCTCACGTTGCTCACATGCTGCCCGTTGTTCATTGGTCTCGTTGGCGTTGACGACTACACATTCATGAAATTCAGAGCAGATAGAGGGTGTGAAGGTCTCATCCTCATCAGAGAAGGGGTAGTAATTGAGACCTTGGAGTTGACGGAGTAGATACTTTGGAGATGTTTCTTCCATCGCCTTAGCATAGTCTTCATCATCGAGATCGTCATGAATTGTCATGGTACTGGCATCATGGTCATTTCTCTCCTAATTTGAGACATAAGTCGGGACATAGCCATTCTCAGAATTTCTTGAGAGTGGATTTGATATTCCCACCACCCTACTCCCAATGGATTGGTTTGAGGGCAGTGAGGACTTCTTCTCTGCAATGTACTCATCGAAGAAGTCGCACTTGCACGCCTCCTCTGGGGTGTAGTCCTCCATCGTGAGGTGGGCGTAGTCATCGAGATCAAAGGAATTCTCTTCATAGTCCATCAGCGAGGCCATGAGGACATCACAGTGATCTTTTGATTGATGGCGCGCCCTCCTTCTAGCGCCAACTGTCGATGATCAGAACACGGGGTTCCTAATCGAACTTACTCAGGAATATAATACGAGAACGCTATCAAATGAAGACTATGTATTGTTGTGGATATATTGAGTATTTGTATGAGAATACAAATGATGTTACAATATGATCGTAATGATCATGGTTACATGTGATAGAACTTATGAGAGATGTTGTAATGGTCATTATTACAGAGAACGTGAGCTACTCCCTTTATAGTATTTGAAGAGGTAGCAGTTAATGCCGCTAAAGGCGTCTCTAATCTTCACATGCGTTCGCCAGGAGAGTCTTGAACCGTCTCGTCCGTTTGCCAACTGTCGTAAGTTGCTAAATGCGCCAAAAGCCGCTTTCTCGCCAATCACATGGGTAACTGTTGGTGTCTCCCGACCAGTTAGGTGGTCGGTGATAGTCCAAGGTCGTATAGCTGGTCGAATGATATCCATAGCTGGTCGTTCGTGACCTAAACTGGTCGTCGACCAGTTAGGCCGTAATAAAGGGAATTAAATTTTCTTTATAAACTGGTTGTAGGTTCATAACCGTAATATAGTAGATCTCCTTTGATAATATCGATGGATTAGTATCGATCTTATGAATGAATGTTGTGGCTCTCCTAGAGCGAAATCACACAGAAAAGGACACGTAAATTTTATACAAGTTCAAGCCTTCTCCTAAGAGAATAATAACCATACTCCTGTGTTTGCTGTATTAATTGTGTTTACAATAAGAATGAAGTCACTAAAACTGGGGCTTGATCCTCCCTTCTTGTCTCGTCGTTCCCCTCTGTCTACCGACTTTACTTCTTATATAGCACATGAAGGGATGGTAGTTGTTCACGTCAAGAGGCACCTTGTCGTTTGATGCAATACGCACGTTTAAGGGCGGTTATTGTCAAAGACACATCCCCCACGTCACTTTGCGGTTATGTCAAAGACAAATGTTTTAATACGTGTAGTTATCTCAGGAATAACGACACATATTAATTACTGCGTGTATTAAATACATTACACAAATGCTCCTAGTCGATTGGGCTTTATCAACTATAGGGTGGTTGTAGTTGACCTGGTTGTAGCAAGGCTTACAACTATAAGGTGATCGTAGTAGGACTTACGATCAATAGGTGATCGTAGAAAGACTTACGACTATGAGGTGATCGTAGTAGGATTTACGACCAATAAATGGTCGTAGAAGAACTTACGACCATATAGGGTGGTCGCAGTAGGACTTACGACCACTAGGTATGTATGATTTCTCTTATTGTTAATATTGAGGGGTACCTTTGAAGGTTATACTAGAGATATTATTATCTATAAATACTATAGATAAGTAACTTAAGTAATCGAGGATTATTAGATCCTCGTCGGACAGGAAGTCTGACTTTGACCGGAAAAGGTTAACCTGGTCAAGAATTCTCGTCTGTTTGTATTAAAAAAATATATAATTTTGCGAAATTTACTCTTAAAAACCATTAGATCACTTCTCTCTGACCCTGTGGCCTGTGTTCTTAACCCGGAGGGGGGGGGGGACTTCTCTGTGATCCTGATCACCATCTTGCTCACTATACTACACCACCAAGCAACAATTAAACCAGAAGTTAACTTTAACAGAGGTAAAGAAATTGTGGTCACCAACTTGAGCCTTACCTCATGTCATGCACAGAAACTTCCAAGAATACATTTTTGTATGGAAAAACATTTATTGCAATAAAAAAATTCCCCAGCAACTCAATTTTACTCGCGGCTAACCCATACCTAACCCGAATGCACCAGGAGTGAGAGGAGAGATGAGAGACCAAGCGCTTATCTTGCATTGGGCATGTATTTAAGGCAAGATTAGTGTAAGTAGGTGAGGGGATAGATGCAGATAGATGGTGTGCATAGGGTGCCAGACGGGGTTGGTTGTTGGTTTGTCACCTTGTCACTGCCACAGCCAAAGATCTCCTCGTTTTCCATCCTCACTGATTGGGAGGATTAAGTGGTTGGGATCATAAATGGATGGTGCCACTAATAGAGGTAATAGGTTGCTAACAAGTGGATTTGACCCTAAAAAAGAACTGGACTTGGATCATCAGAATTCAGAAGGTGCTTGCTTATAAGCTACGGCCGCACGACTACGCAACTTCTGGCTTTCTGTATTTTTTTGTCCAAGCCTGATCTGATCATGGCTTTTTTTTTCCCCTTTCGTTTTGATCAGCTAGCACGAAGGTTTGTAATAAACGAATCTAATTTCTCGTTTGTGTAGGTTCTTAAAATTCTCATTTGTGTATGATCTGACCATTCGTTTTTTTTATTTGACAAGATGATTCGCTATTATCCTTAGTAGTGGCAGAGGATACAGGCCCTGCCCAAATGGTTGGTGTGTCATGTCATGCTCCGAGATTTGTCGTCATCATGCTCATCAACTCAGATACTCAGATTAATTCCTCAAATCTTTTTTCTTCATTGGTTGAAATAATTGTGCAAATGAAACATTGTCCGATTGCAATCAACAATTAATGTATAATTAATTGATGGAAATCGATTGCTGAAAGTAACTGATCAGGATAATGTGCATATAGTGGCACTATATTTAGCTGTTGCATATTTGCTCCAATAATTGAATCTATATTTTATTTCCTCCTGTGATCAGTTGATTTAGTAATTAGAACATCATGCATAAAGAGGTCTTAAGTACTGAAATTTTGAACTGACCATTAAAGGGCAACAACCACCTGAGGCCCTATTTGGAACGCATGATTTTTTCTCGATTCATGCAGAATTGATCCGGTTCTTCCCGTGAAGTTCTTGCAAAATTCATACAAATTCCTGCTTCTCCGAACTGACATGGTTAGCTCAAACCATGGCATTACTGTTCGCCTGCTACAGTATGCACGTTCATAATATGTATAAGATTCTCAGTGCTACTGTATTGGACCACACATGCATGGATCGATCGCTGATACTTGTAGTTCCATCTACGGCAACGCGTGCACTATCTTAAGGCCGCTTGGCTTGGATTACTCCGCACAAAATGCTAAACTTGCAGGCAAAGTCCAAGTCCGAACGAGAGTACATTTTTTAAGCCACGGATCGATGAACAGAACAATACAATACAAAACCTGCGCTCTTTTGCTCCTCTTTTCCAGCCTGGTCCATCTGGAGGTTGACCGAGTTGTTGGCGAATGTATAAGCCGCATGTTTACTGTAGGTTTTCAGAGAATAATTGTGTGTTCTTAGGATCTCTACACCATTTATTTATAGTGTGAGATATTACAGTCTGATTGGCACACGACTTGAACTCTTACCTAAACTATAACATCTCCAACACTTTCCCTCAAAATAGGTATAATATAACAATCATAGACATCTTGTTACATATTACAATATCATTGTTAGACTTTACCAAACTTACCATAGACTTTATAGCTAATATCATTACAAAGACCAAAAGTTGCAAACCACCAATACTATTAGGGACATCACCAAATTCATCTCCACCATCTACCAGGTGCTCCAACCTCAACATCCTTTTCCTTTACCCACATGGCCCAAGCCACCCTCGACCTCCACCACCTCTGCCCACACACCCCCAGTCTCGGTCTCTACCACCTCTACCTCTGCCACAGACCATTACTCCTGACTCTAGTCACAATCCTCTTTCGAACCTCTCCAACAACACAATCTCCTACACCCATACCAACACCACCGTATGACACATCTTCCACTGAAGCTACCAGTTCTTGCTTCATCATCACAATCATTAAGCTCATCACCGCTATCAAACTCACCACCCACAAACACATTTGCTACTAGTACCAACACCAACTTCAATGAGCACCTTCACTACCAATACCGACGTCAACACCACTGAGCATCCCCGCCATCAATTCCACCATTAGCACAACTACCAAAGCTACCACCTGAACAGTCTTTTCTCCTGTCTTCTATGCCTTCCGTAGTAACCTCTAATATTATCACCACCTAAGCTTCCATGCCTTCTGTCGTAACCTCAGATATTGTTGTCACTGCCTAAGCTTCCTCCACTACCAACACTAACTTCTACTATAGCAATCAACAACAACCTAATATAAAACTCCACCACCACCAAACAACACAAAAGCAAGAGTACTCCACAAACACATCATCCTCTCTCTCCTATCCTGAACACAGTAAACATAGTAAACACGCAAACACACCATCCTCTCTCTCCTTTCCCCAACACAGTAAACAGCAAACAGCCACACAACACCACACTCCCTAGCCACACCAGATCCTCCACCAATCTAAATTGACACCAGATCACCGGATGCCCCTTCTCTCTCTCTCTCTCTCTTCTCCTCCTGGACCAGCACACCAACTCAACAAACTCAGCCTTACAGCCCCTCAATCAGCAACAAACAGTGGCCTGCACACCCGCATGCATCTCGTTTTTCCTATTCTTCTCCTTTTCTTTTTTCTCCTTTTCTCTTCTCCCCCTTCTTTCCTTTTTCTTTTCGCACGCATGGCTCTACCGGGATCTCTGCTTTCTTCTTCTTCCTCTCACCTCCCCTCCCCTCCTAGGACCAAGCCTGGCCAAATCCAGCCCAGGGCTGCCGGATCCCGTTGCCGGTTAGCACCGGCCGACCAGGCGGCCTCCCCGCGGCGCCGCACCCCGATGGCCGGCGAGTATGCCTCGCTGACCGCACTCGATGTCGTCCTGATCGATGTGCTCATCCAAATCCTGTGCCTGCTCGGCCCCACCGACACCACACGCTCTCCAGCACCATCTGCCGCACCTAGCGCCTCCTACAACGGCCTCTGGCCTTCTTCCTTCGCCTCGGCCCCGACTCTGGGACCTCGTTGTCTTCGCCGAGACCTACCTCGCCGCCAATCCTGCCTTGCACCCTAGGTCCGTACCGGTCTGCCTCCCCACCTCTACCGCCGGCTCGGGTGCTCCCGAGCTCGCACGATTCCTTATCCCCTCCTCCACCTTTGGTCGATGGATCCCAACGACTCCTGCCTCCTCCACGCAAGCCACCGCCTCCCTCACTATCTACCATACCACCGCGTCGCAGATTGCCCTCCACTGTGGTGCCGACACCGACACCGCCTCCTCCTCTTCCTCTCCACTTCTAACGCCCTCACCACCGATTCCTTCCCCCCTTCTCCACCGCCACCTATGCAACCGCAACTTGGGCTCGCCTGCGAGGCAACGCGAAAGCAGCTCGGTTATAGGCGACAGAGGTGGCGACGAGGACGAGGACGAACGACAATCGTGGCGGCGGCAGGAGGTAAGGACGGTTAGGGTTAGGGTTCGTGGGATTGGGATGGCTCTGATACCATGTAGGTTTTCGGAGAATAATTGTGTGTGTCTCTTGAGATCCCCATATCCTTTATTTATAATGTCACATATTACAGTCCGACACACACGATTTGAACTCTTACCTAAACTCTAATATCTCCTACATTTACCCTGCTCAAGACGCTTGCATACATTCCGAGCGCAACGGCAGGAGCTAGCTAGGTCATGCCAAAAGCATTTCCTTTATTCGCTCCCCCTTTTTGCCCCCAATTAACTACATCCTAACATGACAAACAAGCTGGACGAATGTTGTTTATTTATTTATTTATTTATCTCTGCTGACCTGATGATGCATGTGCTCGGAAATGTTACGGCAATTCGCATGTCTAGATCATCAATATACTCTTCTATTGTTAAATCACACTACCTAGTAACAAATGTAACGTAGTGAAGGGCAGTGTATATATTCTCAATTAATCAAAGCTTCCTTTTTTTCTTTCGTTCTTTCCTCCTGGTCATATCTATACTTTTTTTACAACTGTTAATCCATTTGTTGGTCCACGTAGGTCGGATGGGTGACCATGAATAATGTGATGGATAGGGATAATCCTAATAAATCCGTGCAAGTGACAGTGTGTGTGACACCAACAATTGCAGCATCTTTGGTCTTTATTCTGATAGGTTAATGTGGGGGGCCAGCCATGGCCATGGTCATGTACAGTGATGGACAAAAGGAGAGAGATAAAGATGCAGATATAGATGATATATTAATACTTTCATGACACACACAGAGAGAGATGTGGTGTCAGTTGCCATTCTTTTTCTTGGTCACAAAGAAAAAAAAAACCTTGAGGCTGCCCCACAGAGAGAGATGTGGTGTCAGTTGCCATTCTTTTTCTTGGTCACAAAGCAAAAAAAAAAAAAAAAAACTTGAGGCTGCCCCATGGGACAGCCAAGGAAATTATGCAACCTGACACAGCTAGACTGCAACTGCTAGCCCAGATTCCTGTACTGGTTTTCGTTCATGTTTTTATATTGTGCAGTACTCATTTTTGTTGCAGCTAGCGGTGCATGCATTGCAGCAGAAGAAATGAGTCCCCAATTTCCTTTGTTGATGCTTGCCGTCTGGTCCCCCCTGGCCCAGCATGGCATGATATGCTCTCACCACAGCATCAAGTTCATGTACTAGTAAAAAAATTTGAGAGAAACAGGTTACATGCACTCTGAATCAAAAGTTCAAAACAGAAGGACAGCTGTAGAGAACAGGGAAAAATAATTGATTTTTTTTACTGATCCAGCATTCAGAAAAAGTTGTTGATTGACGGCTACTGCTGTGAGATGTAGTATAGTTGAACTGATATAATAGTGGCCATACATGAATTGGTTGTCGGTTTACATCAGGGAAGATGTAGGGGTTGTTTGGCCTACTTCTCCTGTGAACTTGTTTACCACGATTAGACCAACAGAAAAAATCAGACTAGGCTCGAGCTTGGCCCGATTTGGTTAAGCTCTAAGTACCCGACCCTGTCAAACCATGAACCCATGTAGTTGGGTTAATTAAGCTGCTTGAACCGGTTGGGCTAAGGTCTAGTTATAGTAAGCTTATTCTGAGATTGTGAAGTACATGTAAATGTACGTACCCGAGATATACATCCATTAGAATTTGTTAGAAATGAGAATATATGCATCTGTTGAAATGTAAGGTTCATTTGCATGACTAAATAGTGACACTTAGTGGCGGTCCAAGATTTCGATTTCGCCGTGTCTCATGCTGAGGCTAACCTCCTCGAACTAGGCTTCTTGTGAAAGCACCAAGCTTTAAGTACTAATCTACAACCAAATGACGATCTTCAGCACCTATAAAATGTCCCAATCTTGTAGAGCATGCCTTCATTTTAGCAACTACTCCTCACTTCTTCTAGAGCAATGCCATGATGAACCGTGTTTAATTAACTAGCATGCAAATCTCCTTTCCCCACAAAAAAAAAGGGAGTGATGAAATCCACATGTTGTTGCAGAGATAAAATGTTGCCTTTGCACTTGTAATGCATGGTTGCTATAACACAATAAAGATTAGCTGGTGAACTTCATACATCTGCATGTAAACAACGTAGCATGACAGTCAGGTGGTGTCGTGGTGAGTATATCTTCTGAATTACGTACTCCACTCCTTGGTTGGACGTGTCCAGCATTGGTGTACCTAAGCTTCATAATTTCTAGCAATAAACCCATTTTACACCCTTAAAATTTGCAAGAGAACCCACTTAACCCCTAAACTATAAAGCCGGATAATAAATTCCTTGAACTTATAAAAGCAATCCAATTTACACATCGAGGAGGGTTGGGAGGGTGGTTTTGCCACACATGTAGCTTACGCCAAAGAATTTTGGTACGATGGCATCCTAGTCAGCAGTAGCAAAAAAAAGTATATACCTCTTCAATGCAGTGGTGAGGGAGAAGAAGGGGAGAAAGACACGAAGAGGGGAATTTTGTATGATTCATTTTAAGGACTTCGATGACTCGTTAATTCATTATGTTTAAGAGAGATTTTTTCTATAAAAAAAATCCAGTACAACATAATTGGCTCGTAGAGGCGACTTCTTTGTATAGTAGAGACACTTTTCTTTCCGCCCTAGGCAGTTGTAGAGGTGTTTTCGAAAATGCCTCATAAACGTCCTCTTATGTATTGTCATTATGATAGTAATGACATTTTTTAAAAGCATCTCTACAGGATATGCGACATTATGTAGATGTGTGGGTTCTTGTAAAGGTTGATACTCGAACTCTTACCTCATGGGAAATACTTCTTTAGATTTGTCACACTAGCCACCTCAATCTCACAACCTTTCGTGTTTAGTTGTGTGTTATAATATTTATACGTACTTCTTGTAACACAAATGAACCACCGAAAATACGTCTCTAGAGAGTTGAAAAACATCTCAAAATAATATCTTTACACAACATAACCTTTAGCCGAATTAGAGAACATCTCAAAAACGTCTTTACAAGATAAAATTTTGTATGTGTCTCGCAAACGACTCTAGCATAAATTTTTTGGAATATTTTTAAAGTGTCTCTAAAAAACATCTCTAGACTATATAACTATTTATTTTAGAGACAAATTGAAAAACAGCTCTAGAAAAACGTCTCTATGATGGGGTTTTCTTGTGGTGATTGCTATTGCTGACTAGCTAGGATGCCGCGGTAGCAAAAATTGGTGATGTAAGTTGCACACGCGAAAAAATGACCTCCACGTCAGCGAAACCACCATCTCAAACCACTTCGGGGTGTAAATTGGCCTGGTTTTATAAGTTGGTGGTTAAATAGTCGGTTTCATAGTTCAAGGAGTAAAATATACTTATTCCTAATTTCTAGTATATACATGGTTAACACAAAAATATCCGTTGGTACCGTATAAAATTAATTACTCCATCCTACCACAAGAGAGTGATGTTTTTGGCTTTTCAAAGTCAACGAGATATTCATTTGACCACTAAATTCTTTTATCATGTATACGAAAATGGTCATGAAAGTGCAATATCATGTATACGAATTTTTTTTTCATAACAAATCCACTTATATGAATTTCATATATCCAAACCTGATGTTTAAAACAATATATATTGATCAAAATTTCTGTAGTTTTACCGGACACGTTTTTCTGTGACTGGTACGGTGTGCACGAATGTGTCCACTGTCACCGTCGTTTGTACGGGAGGAGATCGATGGAGCGTCCTGTAACGTGGACGCAGAGAGTTCGTACGCGGTTGTATGTACAGGGTCTAGACTATAGACTGCTGCAGGTTAGGAGTAGGGGAGTTTCTTGGTGCAGAAAGAAATGGCCAGTAGGAGGTTGAAACGCGGACAAGGAAAGAGCCGGGCCCACCGGCGTCGGGGAGCGCGAGGGTACAGCAAGGACTAGGGGGCTTATCCTCAGAGGGAGGTGGGCCCCACGGGACGGGGGTCGTCCTCCTGCTCACGCTGGGGTGAAGTGGATGACGGTTTTTGCCCCCTCGGTGATTCGAACTGGGGCGCGGTAAATACCAGCGCCAGGATCCTCTGCGGAGGTGGCCTGCTGCTCAGGTGGATATTTTGTTTGTTTTGTTGCGCTGCTCAACTTGCAACTGCGTTGGTAAATTGGAGTGATCTTCTTTTTTCACGTGTCCAGCTAACTTTGACTGCAGCGGCCGGCAGGTGATATTGACCATTTGAGGCCTCGAGGGGGAATCCTGAAATGGTCGCAGGATATGTTCTTTTTTTTTTTTTAATGTTTGAGATTTAACTTTATTCAGCCCACATTAAAGAAGAAGAATCACCCGATATCCTATCTCTGAAGGCGTTCACGGGAGCAACGCTCAAACCTAAACTCCCTGTGCTACTGTGTCTCTGTATAGTCCTCCACCTCGAGCCCCAGCTGAACCCTGATCGACTGGGTGGTTGACGCCTCCCCAAGCCAACGAGCCCCATCTCGTTCCTCGGATATGCTTCTTTCCCCCTTCATTATATTTTTACTAGTACAAAACTTGTCACAGCTATTGGTATATGTCTTGTTTTCTTTATCGATTTTCTCCACGAATATACGATGTTGCCGCCACGAAGTTTGAAAAAAATTATGAAGAACTATGAGATGGCTATGGTACATAGATTTTGTTCTCATCATCCAATCACCCTACAAGTGGGAGGGATGGAGAATGGGAAAAATATCAGGGAGAAAAAAAAAATAAAACTTTAGTTGAGCACATACTCAATGTCTCACGCGTATGCGATAAATTCGTTGATTCAGAAACATATAAAGTGATTGCTAGTATGTGTGCTAGTGCTTCAAATTTCTATTTTTGAACTAGCTGATGAAGAACCGCACAACAAAATCCCCACGGTTAAAGATTATGAATTTTACACAAAACGGTACCATCAAAAATCGTGAGAAACTAAAAAAACACCTGCTAAGTAATGTACTTTTGAATCAATTAACTCATAAGATACGATAATACATACAAAAAAAAACACTAAAATAGATTAAACAACGCAATGTTTATAGCGCTTTTAGTCCATATGCTTATTTTGCATTAAATTTATGGAGGTCACCAAACTTGCGCGGTAAGAACGGTCACTTTTTATTATTGAACCCTTTTTTAAAATCAAGTTAATCGGTGACCCCTCGCTCAACTTATTTTCAAATCTGACTATTTTGATAGGGTAGTCATCACGATGTGATCAAATAGACAATGTTATTTGTCCACTCCACGACTATTCGACTAACAGCATTGCCAAAAGGGCCATTTTCTAGCTCGAACTATACGATATGGTAGTGTTGCTTGCCACACCATTAGTGTTGGTGTGACTAAAAGGGTTAGATTTGAAAATAAGTTAGACAAAGAGTTACTAATAAAAATAAATTAAATAATGGTAAAATAATAAAAATTGTTTGCCAATAACCTCATCTCGTTTGCCCGTCTGAGGTGACTATTGTTGGATCTTCTATATTTAGCCACGACCAAAACTAAATGCGCTCCTCAAAACCAGCCTTGCGTGGCTATTTTCCATTTGTAATTGCTAAGGTGATCATCGATTTTATTAAAACAAATTCAGCCACTACTATGAGTCTACAACATAATCAACGTTTGAATGCTCTAAATTTCAGGTGTCAACACAAACAAAATTCAAAGCCAGCGACTAATTTTGAACACAGAATTAAATAAACACATCGACTTCTTTTCGAATGAACTAACAAGCTTAAACTAGAAAACAAGTGCTGCAATCAAAGGTTGAATCAAACGGAGCAACACAAGAAACTGATAATGATTTTTTTCTTTCTTTCCGAAATGGCAAATATTAAATAAGTTAAATAATAAAAATTGTTTGCCAATAACCTCATCTCGTTTGCCGTTTGAGGTGACTATTGTTGGATCTTCTATATTTAGCCATGATCAAAACTAAACGTGCTCCTCAAAACCAGCATTACGTGGCTATTTTCCATTGAAATTGCTAAGGTGACCGTCGATTTTATTAAAACAAAATAAGCCACTACTACGAGTCCACAACATAACATCAATGTTTGAATGCTCTTAATTTCAGGTGTCAACAAAAACAAAATTCAAAGCCAGCGACCAATTTTGAACATAGAATTAAATAAACACACCGACTTCTTTTCGAATGAACTAACAAGCTTAAACTAGAAAACAAGTGCTGCAATCAAAGGTTGAACCGAACGGAGCAAACAAGAAATTGGGAATGACATTTTTTTTCTTTCTGAAAGGGCAAAGATTAAATAAAGTTTTCTTCTTCAAAAAGGGCAACAATTAAAACTGAAAGGAATATAATCTAAAATTCTAATCTAAGTATCTAATCCAACCCGTGATGAAGAACCATCTATATCTCCGGCGCAAGCAACTCAAGCCCGATCGATGCCTTTGTCCGAAGTCCTAACCAACTCAGCCCATAGCCACGCCTGCCCCCCAACTCCCACCACACAAATTTAACGCCACCTCCCTCGCGAACCCCTCTCCTTTTCCCACCTGTAACTGACGCGTGGGCCCGATATAGCTAGGTCTCACTGATAGGTCAAACCGTTTTTGCGCGGGCTGGCGTGTCAGTGGGAGAGGTAGCAATTGGCAGGCCGTGCCTGGTGACGCGGTCCCGTGCTCCGCGCTTGCGGTCACCGGGCGGCACCGCGGGTGGGGTATAAAAGGCGGCGCCCGGCCTGGCTTCCCCATTTGGTTAGGTAGTTGCTGTCCCCTGCGCCTTCGCCTCCGCTTCGGCTCACCACCCTCACCACCACCTCGCCGGAGCCCGGTTCCGGCGAACTCCGGTGAGCCCATCGGAGGCGGAGCGGGAGGAGGCGGGGATGGGGGGCAGCGGCCGGAGGGGGCCCGTCGTCGCTGCTGCTGTTGCGTCTCTCTAGGGTCAGGTAGGTGTTGTACCTTTCTCCATTTTCTTTTCTCCCACCTCCCTCTCGCCGCGTGAGGGGGTCCTCCTCCCCGCCGTCGCATTGGGCTGCGGGGCTCGGTCTGGGCTGCGTGATCCCGCCGTCTTCGAGCTCGGGGAGGGTGGTCGCGGGGCATGGGGGCATCTGTTCCGTTTGCCGCTGAAGCTTGCGAATTCTTGGGGAGTTTTTGGCTCTGAAGAGGAGGAGGTGGCCGCAGGCGCCGATCTGGTGAGGCCTTGCTTGTTTTGTGCTACTTTTGTGTTTAGTTTTGTTCGGGGGATGTTTGAATTGTGGTAAATTTGTGTGATCTGAGCTTGAATTTTGAATTTTGGGGGAATTTTGCTTGGGCTGTGCGGGATTTTTGTTTTATTATGGTTGTTTCTTTGATCACAAGATACTTGCGTGTTTGGAGCTTGTGGAGCCCGAGGCGCATTAAATTTCACATCTTACTACGCTGTTTTATTGGGAAATTAAACATTTTGCGCACAAGTTTGTGGGATTCGCCCTCTGTTTTGTCAAATCTGGCGGTTCTGATCCCTAAGTTTTGACCTTGGGAGCTCGCAAGCGCTAAATATCACATTTTCCCGCTGCCCCTTGGCTTGGTCGCTGTGTAGTCCGAATTCCTAGCACGGAATTGCCCTGATTGATCATGTTTACCCCCCCCCCCCCCCACCCCAACCAAAGATGCATTATTTCAGCAAAATTTCACCAATTTTACCTTGATCCGACAAACTTGAGCTACCAAAGGAGCAGACAGGTCTTGTGTCTAACACGTTCTACGGTTGGATGCCTGCAGGATGCCATCTCAGGTCATGGATCAGAGGCACCACCTGTCCCAGTACAGCCATTCCACCGTGGCCGCGTCCTCCTTCACTGAGGAGCTTCGCCTCCCCCCAGAGGTAATCCTCCACAATTGCGGAATTATTGCTCCAGTTGTTGCTTCAGCAGGTTTTGCTTTCTGTTTTCGTTTTGTTTATGCTATGGTTAATGATGAACTGTTTGAGTTCTTCAGGTTGGACAAATATTATTTGTTGTGTCTTTCTCTATGACCAGATTATGATTCATGACTATGGCCTGTACTAATTGTTCTTATCATGTTCATTTATCTTTGCAGAGGCAAGTTGGATTTTGGAAGGCGGAGTTCTTGCCTCATCACATGGGTGAGTTGATTTAATTCATGTTGAGTTAGTTTTCTGTTCTTCATTTCTGTATTAGGATGCCTTGTAGCTGTAAGATTTTCACGTTATTGGGACATGCTGGGCATGTAAGGAGTGACATTTTTTATGCGTGACAAGCAAAACCTAAGGATTGGAAAGTTTTCCTTGTAGTTTAAAGTAGTTTTTTTTTCTCTATATATTTAGGCTCAGCCAAGGATCCAAAAACCGTTACCGGGACAAATCCTGCTTGGCGGCCGGTACTGGTAACCGGCCGGTTACCGGAAATCCCGGGAAAAAACCGGACAAATTTCAAAATCTGAAATTTGAATTGCGGAGTTCGAAACTGGAAAAATTGGAAAAACAGGCCGGAATTTTGAATTGACAAATTTTGAATTAGAAAGTGTTTAATGAAGTGCATATTTAGCTTATACAATACGTAATCTAGAATATTTAGCTCATACAATACGTAATCTAGCATATTTAGCTCATACAGTACGTAATCTAACATATTTAGCTCATATGAAGTGCAAACCGGCTAGAAACAATAATTCAAGCATATTTAGCTCATACAATACGTAATCTAGTACAAAATAGGTCTAAACCAACCTAGGAAGTGCATTATGCATTCAAAAATTCAAATTTTCCGGCTGGTTACTGTTCACCTAGTCCCCACCGGGAAATCCGGTTACCGCCGGTAACCAGCCGGTTTTTTTCCCCTGGGCTCAGCAGTTTGATTTGTATGCACATGGGTTTGCAAAGGAGTCTTGACAAATGGAACTTGTGGATTATCCTCGCATATGCGATTGATTGCTACAAGTTTTTTTCCTTTCAATTACTCTTTTTCTTGGTGCTTGTGTACTATTCAGTCTTCATTATCATGATGGTTTATGCATTTTGTGGTGTTTATTATCATGATGTCTTCTCAAATTGGATGGATTCCCATTGTTGTCAGGAAGCAAGTCAGTTGCGTCTTCTCCACTTGAAAAGCCTCAACCTATTGGCACAAAGACTGCGGGTCGACTTGAGCTTCTACAACCATATAAGCTGAGGGACCAGAAAACTGCATTTAGCCTTGAGCACAAGCTGTTCGGTCAAGAGAGGCATGCTAACTTTCCACCATCTCCTTGGAGACCTGATCAAGACCCTAGCTGCCAATCTGATTCATCTTTAAAGGCGGCAGCATTTTTTCCTGATGGAAGGAGGACTAATCCAAATGGGGCCTACAACGAGAATGGGCTTTTCTCAAGCTCCCTATCAGACATTTTTGACGAGAAATGTGAGTCATTTTTCTTTATCATTTGTATTCATCAGAGTGCTTGATTCTACTGAGCAATGAACCACGACATTAAGAAATATCCACTCCATTTATAGGTTATAGTAAATGTGCTGAATTATGTCATCTCATGGCATATCTATCTTCAATTATATCACTTCCTGACATGCTATCTTTAATTATTGTTCTCTTGAATGAAGAGAAAGGAATATAAGTACAAGAAAGAACATATGCGAATATGAAAGGGTAGAAAAAATGAATTGACTTCCCCTTCTTGTTTTTGTAAGAATCTTGCTTCCTTTATCTCCTGTTCCTTTCCAGTGGCCAAAAGAATCAACCCACTTTAGTTTGGTATCGTAGTTCTGTCTGTTATTTTTTCGCATGCTTGTGCAACTGTGCAAGAATGAAACAGTCAACACTCTTTCGTCTCAAAAAAGGTCAACACTCATTCTAACATTTTTCTACTGCAATATATTATTTCTATTCGTCGCTCATTATCTGGTTTAATTTGTAACTATGCAGTGAGATTAACATCCAAGAATGTTCCTGTCGGTCAGCCAATTGAAAAGGTTGATCTAAACCATGTTGATGATGAGCCTTTCGAGTTGACAGAGGAGATCGAGGCCCAAATAATTGGAAACCTGCTTCCTGATGACGATGACCTGTTATCAGGTGTTCTTGATGAAGTTGGGTACACAGCCCATGCTAACAACAGGGATGATGTTGATGATGATATATTTTACACTGGAGGCGGGATGGAACTGGAAACTGATGAAAATAAAAAAATGCAAGAACTTAATGGTGGAGCTGACGATGGGCTTGGGTTGTTAAATGGCGCATTGAATGGTGAACACCCATATGGGGAACACCCTTCCAGAACCCTTTTTGTTCGAAACATTAATAGCAATATTGAGGACTCTGAATTGAAGCTCCTATTTGAGGTATGATACTTTTTCCATCTTCCTGCTCAACTCATTATTCTACTACAGCATATTTTATTTCTCAAAGCCATTTATTCTTTCCTGACAGCATTATGGAAGCATCCGCACCCTATATACTGCCTGTAAACATCGTGGTTTTGTGATGATATCGTACTATGATATAAGGTCAGCACGAAATGCCATGAGGGCACTTCAAAACAAACCACTCAGACATAGGAAACTTGACATACATTACTCCATTCCGAAGGTAACCATCACTTGATCAGTTGTAATTCAATCCAAAATGCTATCTCTTTGTTTTCCTGGCTTGATTTTAGCCTACATGATTTTGGCCTAAACACCTAGAATGTTAATAAATATGGTGCTAGCAGTTTTCTGTTTTGTTACTCAGGTTCTTAAACTGCAGGGCTTCTCATGCATATGTGCAAAAGTTGAGCATAAATTCACATACTAATTGTCACTTTTTTCCATAGGACAATCCTTCGGAGAAGGATATTAATCAGGGAACTCTTGTGGTGTTTAATGTTGACCCATCTATCACAAATGATGATCTCCATCGGATATTTGGTGACTATGGTGAAATCAGGGAGGTAGGATCTTACATTAACTAACTACTATTATAACTAGAACTATAACACATGTAAAATTTTTAATTGCAGATTCGGGATACTCCTAAAAAGGGTCATCACAAAATAATAGAATTTTATGATGTTAGAGCAGCCGAAGCTGCACTACATGCTTTAAACAGGAACGATATTGCAGGCAAGAAAATCAAATTGGATACCAGCCATCTGGGTGGTACTAGATGGTATGTCACTTGACCTGTCATACATGATGCTCCTTTTATTATTTTATTGTTAATAGTTTCTTCATTTCTTTTTAGATATATATTTGCCATATTCAATCATCGGTCATATTTTGAGTGAACCTTTTATTTATAAGCCCAGTGTTTCACTAATCACTAGTATGGTAGGATGTTAGGCATCACGAACCAATGGCATCACCTTTTGCCTGTATAATGGTACCTCCTAGGAATGTATGCATGTTATAAGCAAAGTATTTTTTCATTAACTTTCTTCAGTTGGAAAATATCTTCCTGGAGGTCTAAACATCGCCTTGGTGTTTCAAGTGCATAGATAAATAATCATGTTAAGATTTTTTTTTCTGTATGATGAGCTTCTATGAGCAAACTAGATCACGTTTTTGTTATATTCCTTTGTGTTTATTCCTAGTTCATATTTTGATGTCCACATTGAACGCAATAGATTGAATAATATGAATATGTAGTAGTCGTTAAACAATTCGGTAAAATAGCATTTCTTCTTTGATCCAGCGATATCTCTTATCCTGATTATTTCCCATGTCTGAACCTTTAACCATGGGAAATGAACAATTTAATTGTAGCCACTACTTTGACAATGATTCTGATGTTTTTTATAACAGCTTGATGCAGCATATGTCTCCAGAGTTGGGGCAGGAAGAGTTTAGTGTATGCAAACTGGGGAGTCCAAGCACAAGTAGCCCTTCGATGGCTTCATTTGGTATGCTATTTGTTTTTTTTCATCATCTCATTGTATGTTTTTCTAGTAGTTGCATTTCCTAACCTGGATGGGCATTCTGCAAGGTTCTACTAATTTGGCAACAATCACTTCTACTGGCCTTGAAAATGCGAGTATCCAGGGTATGCATTCTGGACTTCAGAGGGAGGCATCTTTTCCTGGCCTGTCCTCTACCATACCACAAAGTTTATCCTCTCCCATTGAAATTGCATCTGCTGCAACTCATAGTAATCAGGCTGCCCTTGCTGAGCTCAAACACTCACTTGGTCGGATGAACGGACACATGAATTATAGTTTTCAAGGCATGGGTGCTCTCCATCCTCATTCTCTGCCCGAAGTCCACAATGGAGTAACTAATAGTGCCCCTTACAACTTGAATACCATGGCACCAGTTGGTGTTAATAGCAACTCGAGGGCAGCTGAAGCGGTGGACAGTAGACACCTCCATAAAGTGGGTTCTGGTAACCTCAATGGGCATTCATTTGATCGTGCTGAAGGAGGTAAAATTGGATAGTATCCTAATCTGTCTTGTATGTTGATGCTTTTCTTGTCTATTCAACCCCATCTCCCTCTCTCAATTACATCCTATAAGCACATATGATTTAATAAAAATGATAATAATTAATAAAGCTGTTAGGTTTATCAGGATTGTGAAAGCAATTGCAAGTATGAAACATTCTGAATCCAGATAAAGTATCATCTGTTGTTTAATTATTCCTTGCTTTGGTGTTATTTCACTTACAGCTCTTGGGTTCTCAAGAACTGGAAGCTGCCCTCTCCGAGGTCACCAGTTAATGTGGAATAATTCAAATAACTTCCATCATCATCCCAATTCTCCTGTGCTGTGGCCAAACCCGGGATCTTTTGTAAACAACGTTCCATCTCGCCCCCCTACACAAATGCATGGAGTACCAAGAGCACCATCACACATGGTTGAGAATGTCCATCCTATGCACCATCACCATGTGGGATCTGCACCAGCAATCAATCCTTCACTTTGGGATAGACGGCATGGCTATGCAGGGGAATTGACAGAGGCACCAAGTTTCCATCCTGGCAGTGCTGGAAGCATGGGATTTCCTGGTAGCCGGCAGCTTCACACACTGGAGCTTAATAACATATTTTCTCAAACTGGAGGGAATTGCATGGACCCAACTGTGTCTTCTGCACAGATTGGCGCACCTTCTCCTCAGCAGAGGGGTCCTATTTTCCATGGAAGGAATCCTATGGTCCCCCTTCCATCATTTGATTCACCTGGTGAGCGGATGAGGAGCCGAAGAAATGACTCAAGTGCTAATCAGTCTGATAATAAAAAGCAGTATGAGCTTGATATCGAGCGTATTTTGCGTGGTGAAGACTCTCGAACTACACTCATGATAAAGAATATCCCCAACAAGTATGCGTGTGATGCCTCCTAATTTTAGGCTACTGTTTGTTTGCCAAATGCCTTTTATGTTGTGTATCTTGTCAAATTTTTACGTTCTGATTGCCTTGGGATTTCAGGTACACCTCAAAGATGCTTTTAGCAGCTATTGATGAAAATCATAAGGGGACTTATGATTTTATTTACCTGCCAATTGACTTCAAGGTGATCTTCCTTTGCAACAAATGCCTCATATTTGTTCAGATGGTCTTGCCTAATTGTATGACTAACGGGCATCTTGTGTCCTACTTTTCAGAATAAATGTAATGTTGGCTACGCTTTCATCAATATGACCAATCCTCAGTGTATCATTCCATTTTATCAGGTGAGAGATGCTATCAGATTTTCAAGTGCTAGTCAGAAGGCAATAATGATTATTTTGCCTTGTGATTCTACATGCAGCTTGTCAACTTTGAACATTGTACCATATCCAACATGAAACATCAACAGTGTATCCTGATCCTTTTTGTTTTCATTTGCAGACTTTCAACGGTAAAAAGTGGGAGAAATTTAACAGTGAGAAGGTAGCATCACTTGCTTATGCCAGAATCCAAGGAAAATCAGCTCTGATTGCTCATTTCCAGAACTCCAGTTTGATGAATGAGGACAAGCGCTGCCGCCCCATACTCTTCCATTCAGATGGTCCTAATGCAGGAGATCAGGTTTTTTTTTTCCTCTCTCTCTTTTTGTTTCTTTACTTTTTTCTCTTTGGTTTGCTGGATTTAGTTGTCCCCTGCTGTGTTATCTTCCTTGTTCTCCAACTACATTACTGACTGTTATCACTTGACTCATCTTTTTCTATAACCCTGTCACCTTGATAGTAGTAAAACATACACATAGGTTTTGTTCAAAAAAAATAGGGAGGTAAAACAGAGCCTGACATTTGACACATGCTGTTGTTTCATGGTAAAGTTATTTTGTGGATAGGCAGTTTCCGTTGTATTTGGATCTACATTGTATAACAACAGGACAATATTATATATTTATTTTTGTTCTTCAGTTTCAAACTACGTACCATGCACTAAGACCCATTTCACATCCGGGGTAAACATTTTTCACATGCCATACCATGATCACCGTTTCCTACATATTACAACTAAGCAAGCACCATTCTTTTTCGATTCCTTCAGGAATAGGGAAAAAAATATAGCTTCCTTCAATTCTTTTTCAATTTTTCTTTCCTGATGGGATGTAGTCTACTGCATAATTTGTAATCATAATATTCTTGTTTGGTCCCTGTGTCTGTTCTACAGTTTTCAGAATTTGTATCTTTTCTCTGAAAGGTTTCTCGTTGCTCTATGGTTGTGCTTGCAAATTGCAGTGCTTCTAAGCATATTATTAATATTAATCTTTCTGTTACATCTTTCAGGAACCATTCCCTATGGGTACAAACACCCGAGCCAGGTCAGGGAGATCCCGGACTTCCTCTGGCGAAGAAAACCACCAAGACATCCCAACGACCACGGCTAATTGTGACACTTCCAATGGAGCTGACACTTCAGACCCCACCAAGGACTCTGAGTAACCCAACCACCGATCGCCAGATCACTAACCACAAAGGCCCAAACCACAACTTTTGCAACCCCATTTCGAGTTGCCAGTTTTTTCTTCTTTTCCCCATTTTGGTTTCTTTGGTACGTCCCCCGATCTGTATTTATTAACTTCTATGATGCGGGTTACCGAAGACTTTTCTAGATTGCTGCAAAATTTTGTCCCTGATGGGAAACATGGAGAGAGAGAGAGAGAGGGTGCTTCCAGTTTCCCCCGATTCTACCAATATGCATATTAACCGAAGGCCGAGAAAGGTGAAAGGCGCAGGGAGAGCTTCCAGATTTTGGTCACTAAGAATCTATTAACCCCATGTTGTACAGCAGTTTCCAGTAACCGTGCTGAGGGGATAGCAAAGGAGACATTTGCATCTGTTTTTAGTGGTGGAATGTGGAGAGGAAGTCTTGCCTGCTTTTTCTTTTGGAACCTTTTTCTGGCGTCTTCATCTATGTTCCATTTTGAGCTCTTAAGTTGTGTGCAGAGGAGTTCGATTTTGTCACCTGGACAGGGGGCGCCTGTGCTCCGGTCCCGGCCTTGTCTTCAGAGCACTTTCACCGTATTTATCAACCTTCATATGTACATCTAATATCTATCTAGGATTGAGTTTGTGTCCTCTATTGTATGGTTTTTTATGTCCTACTCACTACGGTATATCTATCATCTTGATCAACTGCGTTTGCTGTTTTGCTATGCGCACACTGTTGAAACCTTTGCTATGCGTTTGCTGTCCTACTCACTACAGATGGGCCTTGCTGCAAATTTTTGTACCTGAATTAGTATCTTCTTCGTAACTTGTGTTGAGAATAGCGTCCAAGTTCAGGTGCTTTAGCCCTCTAAATCTTCAGATGATTAGCATTTGATGCTGCGTATTAAAAATTGATATTTGCGGTTTGGTTGGGTGCACCAGGCCAAGGCTGCAGTGCAACACGTAGGCGACGCGCAAGGGACCAGGTGGCTTGGCAAGCTACCGTGGTAGACCTTTTCATAGAAAAAAGATAAATTTAAGGGTAATCATACTACTCAGACTTCTGATGTCTCTTGAAAACATCGTAAACCCTCTCTTCAACTTTTTTATTCACTTCACTTTCTCCACTTGCTCGCTTTTTCCCACGCCGCTTCGGAGCCGAGCGCAGCGGGCTTTTGGCCGGCGGTAGAGCAGCGTCCTCATGCTCTTGCACTGGGTCCTTGCCGCCGGCGAGCACAGGAGATCCTAGCCGTACACGGCAGCGTCGAGCAGTAGCGCGCCTTGATGTAGGTGAGGACGGAGAGGGAGAGTAGCATGGTGACCGCCATGGCCGTGTTGCCCATCTGCCACGGATCGTGCCGCTCCCTTGGCTGCTTCATTGCTTTGTCTGCGGCTCAGTGGTTTTTTTGGATCTTTAGCAAATAGGCAAGCAATGGGTGAAAAGCTGCAAGAGAGGGTGTTATTAAAGGCAGGGCGTCGATGCGACGTCGAGTGCGCTGCGGGCAACTAGAAGTTGGTGGCGGCCAAGCAACCACTATAGTAGCAGTAGGGCAGCAGTTATAGGGGTAGGCCCAGCATAACAACCCGCCCGATCCCCGTCGATTAACGCGGTACGGCCTTCTAGCTTGTCTCTTCTTGGGAGAATTGGATGAACTTTGATCGAATCTTGATTGGAAAAAAGCGCAGAAAAAAAATCAAGAATTCAGTGGGGATTGGATTGGTTCTTGGAGAGGATTGGATGGCGATGGGGATTGGGGTTGTGGATTGAGGTGAGGTGGTATCTTAGAGATGGGTTGTTGAGGCATGCAGGAGTGGAAGGGAGGGATCTTGACCTAGCGCCACCACCATGGTGTAGAGGC
The DNA here is from genome assembly GCA_036346255.1 of Ampelocalamus luodianensis. NCBI lineage: Eukaryota > Viridiplantae > Streptophyta > Magnoliopsida > Poales > Poaceae > Ampelocalamus > Ampelocalamus luodianensis. The sequence continues at coordinate 36,839,058 of CM070620.1, read as the reverse complement.
CTTTTCAATTTGTTGCAATAGTAGGCTCGAAATGTTGCATAGAGTGTTTTTGATTGTTGCGATGTTGTTGTATCAAATGTTATGGCAAGAGGTATTTTTTTTGTTGCAATGGTGTTTTTGATTTGTTGCATAAGAGTAAACCTTTTTGTTGCAGACCCTTCACCATTTGATTGTTGCATCATTGTTTCAAAAATATCGCAACAATTATTTTCAGATGTTTCCAATGTTATTTTCTAATGTTGCAATGATATTTTTGATTTGTTGCACAAGAGTAAACCTTTTATTGCAGACCCTTCACCATTTGATTGTTACATCATTGTTCCAAAAATGTTGCGACCATTATTTTTGTATGTTTCCACTGTTATTTTTAAATGTTGCAATGTTTGTAATATCGTAATATCGTAATTTGTTTGTTTGAGATATTTGAACTAGTTTTTAAAAGCGCAATTATGTTCTATACTGATGGTTTCATTTATATTTAGTGAGAATCTGATATTTCTCCCAAATTTTTTCTTGTTATTGTATTTATCATTTGTGCATTTTGTTGTACACATGGATTAATTTTATTACAAACATTGTATACGGATGTTGCGTCGGAACGTCCGATGGGAAGCTTTCCATCATACGTCCGATCGTTAGGTGCTCTCTAAATTTAATAGTAAAACTAGGTTGCTGATTTAGATATTAGATATTAAACCAATAAGAAGATACTACCTTTATCTTATTCAGGAGCTATGAATTGCTTTGACGAGGTGACCCCGCTGTTATGGCGCTAACTATCGACGTGGTACTAAAACCGACAAGACGTCTCCTCGATGCGCTGCTCGTTAGTGGAAGCAAAGCAAAGGATTTTGTATCCTTTCGTCCTGTCTCTCTACGTTCCTTTCTTCTGTTTCTTTTTGAAATGGAATGCTTAGCTTTACTCACATTATCCCGAATCCCGATGATGCACCAGCCAAGTCGCTGCATTGCAAACCCGGGGAAGCCTTCGCCTTGGAGCCGCGCGCGCCCGCACACAAACGAGAAGTGAAGTCCTGTAGTGGTGTGAAAAACGGCCGACTCGGCCAACTAATCGGCCGAGTAATCGGCGACGGTAGCTAAACCACCGTAAATAGTATAACCAGAGTACAATTAACACTGTCAAACTATTAATTTACTGTATAATCTGATTAATAATCTATTTTCCGGTTAATCGTCCGTTTTTTCCGGTTTAATAATGAAAACCGCTTATTTTTATTCACTAATTATGATTAATTAGTTTATAATATTATATGATGATGATTATAGTAAAGTATGTACCTTTTGGATGAAGTATAAATAATTAAATGTAAAACACAACAAATAGTGTTTTATAATTTACAATAATTTTGGGTAAATAAAATGTTTATAATTAATTCTAATATAAATAAATATATTAATAAGAAGCATAATCGTCTGTTAAATTCCAATTAATCGGCTATATTATGATTAATCGCTTAGCGGTACCTATCCGTCCATCGAGCGCATACCGTTTTCCAGTACACTGGTTTTGCAGCAACCTCTAGGTCGGCAATGCATGTCGGCCGACGGATTCAGTTGATTCGGATCGAGCTCTACTTTACAGACTGGTTTTATAGCAGCCTCTAGGCCGTCAATGCATGTCGGCCGACGGATTCAGTTGATTCGGATCGAGCTCTACTTTACAGAAGCAACATTGCATCGGATTGAAATCAACTTGATCGGTATTTTTCAGTACTCAAGATCAAAAGATAAAGAATGGCTATCGGGGCTTGATTTCGCCACCGCCTAGCTAGCAGCTACTTCTTACATTATGCAACATCGGCAAAAATTCAGACGACGAGGAGCACGAAAACGGGCAGCCTCACACTCTTCTTCATATTGCGTTTTGCTATGAATCTAGCTACTTGGCCTCTGCTCTGCTCTGTTTTTCTCTCCAAAGAAAAGGAATGCGTGCGAGTGCCATCGATCTCCTTGCTCCATCCTCGGTATTTATAGTAACTACGGCTCCATGCATCCTCCCTATTTCTTTCTATCTATTGATATAGGAGTAGTAAGAATCCACTAGAACATATGCATTGATTGCAGTATAAAGGAATAGTATAAGGTATGAGGTAAATGCGTGCATGTGGCGGTGATCTGGGATTAGTTAAAATAGATCTTTTTTGTTTCTTGCAATATAAATGTGCAGTATAAACGTGGCGGTATGAGGTAATCTATTCCTGTCTGTCTGTTCCTTTTTGTTTCTTGCAAAGCAAATGCATGGGAAATTAACTATTGAGACAGAATTACAGAGTAGGGAGAACATCTCGCAACAATACACTTCGAGATTCAGAATAGTAGCGTATTAGCCACAGTTATGCCATCGTACGATAGCTACACCACTACAGTGTAGAGAGTACATGCGTGCATGAACCAAAGAATTCTACGTATACTACACAACAAGGACGCTATACCTATACTGACTAGTTCATTCTCCAATATTTAGGGAACCTAAACCGAAAACCACGTGGACGGTGCAATGGTTCAGCCCCAACTCCTCAAACGATGCGTCGGCTCGGCGTATCTCGCCGGAGGCCCCTCCGGCGAGCCGCACCAGCCGGAACGGCCGCCCTGTCGTGCCGCCTTGTACGACCATCGAGTGGCAGTAGCGGAACAGCGCCGCGGCCTCCCGTTTCGCGCCGAAGTCCTTGCAGAGCACTCGGCCATCCGGGAACCGGACACGCACCCTGCACGCCTCCTCGCCCTCCGCAGGCTCGTCGTCTTCGACCACTGCCGTGTCAGGCTCGGCCGAGGCCGCTTCCTCCTCCCCCATCACGTAGGCGGTGTCCTCCTCGGTCGGAGAGCTGTCCTCATCGATGTCCTCACCCCACCCAGTCGCTGCCACCGCGTACGGCACGGGCGCCGGGGGCGGCAGCCGCGGTTTGTACTGGACGGCGCCGGGGGCAAAGCTGCGCGCAGCAGTGCAGTGGCCGTCGTAAAGCCTCTCCCTGCGGGTGGGGATGGGCGGGCGCACCTCTTCCTCCGCCTCCGGCATCACGGCATAGTCGCCGGCGGCGAAGTAGAGGCCCACGGCGTCGTTGAGGCGGCCGTCACAGGAGGCGAGGTGGTGGACGGCGGCGTCACGGCTGTCACACATGGTGACATCCATGAAGGCGGCGACGAGCTCCTCCATCTGCATGCTCCCTGCCATCAATTCGCTATGGGCGAATAGATCTGTCGATGGTGAGCTCGAATTCTTGAAGGGTGTGAGGACTGATCGAGGGTATGGCCTCTGCTTTTATTGCACCGGCCCATGCACGATTGCATCGCCGAGTCGGAGTCCGAATTCGAATGCGACGATGCGAGATGGAATCGAATACGGACAGTATTCTCCAAGGCTCCGTTGCGCCGTGATTCTCATCCTTCATTCAACACAGCAAGCGAACGCGTTTGTTCCCTGGCCGCAAAGTTGATTCCAGAAGCCTCGAAGTCATGATGAATCGGCTGCCTTGTGGGCCAATTATAGTTGTGCTTAAATGAGACGTACAAGAGAGAAGACGTTCCTCTAAATCCCTTACTCGATGGGCGAGTCCCATTTTTTTTTTTTTTTGCTGTGTCAAAATCTCATCAAACAATAAATAATAGAGAATTTTTTTTACATGCCACTGAAATTTACCCTAATCTCGGATATACCGCTAAAAAAATATATATTTACTTATATACTAGTGAGTTTCAACTTTGTGTCCTTCCATACCACTTTTGCCATCTTCGTTAGCTCAAGTCGTCGTTACCATTAGGTTGTTGGACTTTTCTTAATATGCCCAAATTGCAATGTAACCACCAACAGCGAGCTAAGGGAGATGCAGCGAAGGGGAAGACGGAGGTGACGCGTGCTACCACGACGCTGTCGGGCTAGGCGGCGGGGCCAGCGCCAGTGCGAGAGGTGGGGGCAGAGGCGGCGCTGGCACGGGAGGCAGAGGTGGCAATTGTAACACCTCAGCCCAACAATGAGCTCGGAATGTCACCTCTACTCTTTCCACCCTAACTTTAAACCATTATTACAAAAAAAAAATCAGCAATACCGTCCCTAACAATATCTCTACATAAAACTTTCCAACCATAGAAATAACAAGTTATCATAACAAGAAAAAAATATTTGCACGTAAACTTGGGACCTCACGCTAGAGAATGCATGGGACCATACGTCTAGAAACATTAAGTAGCAATAATATTAATAAATAAACCATTATCTTATAAGCATCCATAACTCACCATTGCCCAAGAGCACTATTAGTTTCCTTGTTCCCCACCTACAACTATTCATAATTTCAGCCATACCGCCGGCGGAGGTGGGTAGGAATACAAACCAGTACCAAAAACGATTTGGATGAATTTTGCCCAAAAAAAAGAATTTGCTTGAATTTGATTTTTAAAATTTAAAATCCAAAAAAATCAATTTTGATTTGAAATTTTGACCGAAATTTTTCGATTTTCGGCCATACCGGCCACCTCCGGTAAAAAATAATAATCAAGTATCCAAAACCCTATGCACAACTGCCATGAAGCATTAAAGGTTCCACTAACTAAGTTTCAAGTAAATGAATTAAAATTCTAATAGATATTGATAAGGTAAATAGAGGTGATAATCTAATGGTTGCTTGCAGGTGTGTCCTACTCCCATCCCATGCATGTTGCCGTTAATGATCATCTAAAACCAATAATAAAGTAAGAGTGAGTCTAAGACTTAGCAAATACATAATAAAACCGTAAAAACATCATCACAGAACATTTTCCATTTGTAATAACTTCATATCTTTCTTTCATCATTGTAATGCTCTACTATACTACATGCCAACAATGCACATTTCATAGCTTATACCGGTATAGCTGAGTGAACGCCTATCGATGTATCACTCTCTCAATCCCTCCAGCATCCTGTGGAGGTGCCTACTAAAGTAGGCCTTTCATTTCCACCGAAATGGATAATCTCTTTCATGACATGAATATAAACATAATGAAATGCATAGATTTCAACGTTAGTTATCATGTTCCACCATCATCGCGTAAATATCTCATAAGCACCAAGTATTAAAGGCAACCAATATTTACCGTTCTACCATGTACTTGCCTTTTAACCACGGGTTACAGAATGATGCGAAGACGACACCAAACCTGAAGCAACAACTCCTGGACAAAGACAACACCCACATCAGAACACACGACAAGTACATAAGCAGAAAATATATTGGCATTACTTCTGCACAAAAAACCGACCTAATTAACCCCCTTTCACGGGACAACTCACCCGCTGTCTCAGTGATCAAAGAACCATAACTTTCAATTTTAGAATCCAAACATAGAAAATCATATGCGTTATGAAATCTACACAAAATCCTCCATATTTTTTTAGTTATGCAAATATCCTAATTAAGCTATATAACCCCTCGTTTTTCGTCCTGAAGATTATTCTGTTGCATTACTGGACAATAGCTTAACAATTTTATATTTATTTTTCTACCACACAAAAGTGGCAAACCATACCACTTCTGAAAACTACGAAAAAGGCTACAATTTAATTCAAGCATCTACTGAGCGTAACATGCCAATTAACACAACTGTGACTAGGGACGACCAATATCTGGGCAGCGGCCTTCGCAGAGGCATAACCCTCGAACCACTTGCCCAAATTTGATGTTCTAGTACTCTATGAAAACGTAAGCAATTACCTATACTTTTCATGTTATGTCCATTTTATGAAACAATACTTAGCTAGCCCAAAACTAAGCCACATCAGGGGCGACATGTCTGTGCTTGTATATGCTCGAGCACGGGCTCCCTCCGCCGAACACTTGGGATCCCCTTTACTATTGGTTGAATGCATGGGCCTTCTTGGTCTGGCATCTTGGAGGCCTAATAGGATTCATGTCTAGCGGAAGATCGGAAGTGGAATGGAAGCCCAAGCGGCCAAGCCGGCCAGACCCCAATCCCCAACCCGACTCGGCACTACGAGAACCCTAGAGGAGGTCAGGAGGGCACGACGACAGCATGGAAGGTGGAGGCTGGGAGGGTGTGCGGGCGTGACAACTGCTTGGAGAGTGGAGGAGGCCAGGAGAGCGCCGTTCTTGCTCCTGCTATATTTGTATTATGTTAATTTCGACACATGAGCACCATCTCTATTTTCATTTTGGTTTCGCCACCAAACCACGTGTACCAACATCATGCTTTACCGAAACCAACAACACTAAAGTCACCTCCGAGTCTCCGACGCTACCCAACTACCACAACTGTGCACTAATAATGGCCGCATAACGATCTACTACGCCCAACACAGGAGAAAACATGGTCTAGAGATTTACCAACGCCGGAAGTCAAACCGAAATCGCCGTCAATGTTTCACGATCTCCCCCACATTCTTCGCTCCAGCACGCTCCCGAACCACAAGCAACACGTCCCCCAAGATTAGGGATGGCAATCGGGCGTGACGGGTACGGGTAGTGCTCACCTATACCCATGCCCGCGACCCCAATTTCCCCCCACGGGTATGTCCGCGAAGGACGACGGGCAAAGAACCTCGCCCATGCCCGTCGCCCGCGGGCATGCACCGCCGCCTGTGGGTACCCGTCGCTCGCGGGCATGCTCATTTACCAGTGAACAATGCCAACCCTGCAGACCTAAACTTAATTCCAGTGTGCAGGTGCACTACTTGTAACTTGTAGGGTGAAACCATAACTCATTCAGATAACCGATTGATATCAAATCATCATAGGTGTAAATTAACGATTTCTAGCTCTCACAAAAATTAACGATTTCTAGCTCCCACCCTTGTGAACAATATTCTTTTAAGCATAGAATTATCCATTTAAAATTGTCGTGTGTAATAACAAAACATGAGCAACAGATATAGGGTGCTATGGTTTACAGCTTACCAAAGGTCCAGCAACCTCCTCCATCTTCTCTTTGCCATATAGCCGTTCCACCAAAGCAAGAGAAAACTCAATTGTTGTTCCTGGACCCTTGCTAGTCACCGCATTTCTATCCACCACCACCCTCGAGCTCACAGGGATCACTTCTGCAGTGAACTTCTCCATGAATGACGGATAACAGGTCACCTGAAATAACAAAGGTTTCCAATTTTTCAGCATGATACATCCTTTCTACAGAACCAAACCCCAACAGTCAATTGATACTAGACTATTGATCAATGTTGAACCTTCAAGCCTTTGAGCATGCCCCAATAGGCCAGCGTCACTGCCGACGCAGCGCAGATGGCTCCATAGAGGCTCCCATTTTCTGCCTGTTTCTTGACCATCTTCTTGAATACTTTGCAATCTCTAAGATTAACTGATCCCGACACTCCTCCCTACACCAAATTAATCGACAAAGCCAAATGATCAGGCCACACACCCCCTACTTGCACGCATCAACATCTTGAAACCAACGGTACAGTAAGGTAGACTCGGCGGTTGTTCATTCGAGAAATAAGGCTATTTTGGGAGCACACAGAGACTATGGTGAGACTGAGGAAGGAGGTGGACACACTGGTAGGGTGATGAGGTCGAAGGGCTCGCCTTCCAGGTCAGCGACTCGGCCATCGGTGACGAGCTTGACCCCGTAGGCGGCCTCCACGACGAGGCCCTCGTTGCCCACGGGTGAAGACCGAGGTGGCGCTTGGGGGCGACGAAGACCGAGGGAGTGGCGCCTGGGCGGGAGGAGGAGGCCGGGCCGGGAGGAGGAGGACGGGCCGACGGGCGACGAGGGTGGATCTAGACTACGGCCGGCCGGGAGGAGGATGGGGCCGGCGGGTGGCCAGGAGGAGGACGGGGGCAGCGGCTAGCCGGGAGGAGGACCGGTGTCAGCGGCAACAGCCGGCCGGGCGCCTGGGAGGAGAATGGGGGACTGGGTACGAAGATTGGGGATTTGGAGGACGGAGGGCGCGAGGAGTCTAGGACTATGGGCTCTGGCTGCTGGGAAGTGGGAGGTTGGAGTTAGGAAGACCGGAAGTGTGGTTAGGGTTTCAGAGTTTAGATAGTGGGTGTCCAACGGTCCCACCCGTCAATAGGTTGCAGGTAATCGGGCAAAGTGGGCACGGGTAGAGTTTACCCATGCCCACGCCCGTTTACCCGATGGGCAAGGAATTGTGCCCGTTTTCATGCCCGTGGGCAAATAAAGACGCCCATACATGCCTTTATTAGGGTATTTGCCCACGAGTATGCGGGTAATCGGGCACAATTGCCATCCCTACCCAAGATCCTCGGCACCTCCTGCACAAGGTGACATGATCATATCTCCAAAACAGTGCACATTTTAGCGAGGAACGCACGAAGACGCAGGGGACACGCACTGGAAGTGCACTGGGTGCGGCCTGATAGCCCACAGTGCGGCACGGACGCTCCCTAGTCGGACGAAGACATAGAGGACGTGTATTGAGAAATGTTCACCTAGACGCTAGGTGCTAGGCGGGCGGTGGGTGGCCGTCTAGCGCCTAGGGCGCCTAGGCGGGGCCTAGCCAACTGAACATAATTGTAAGTATAATCATCCCTAGCATCAGTCCAAGCGAGTGAGATGAACTCAGAATAGCAAGTTTATATATATGTTACATGTCTGTATGTATATCAGTATATGTGTAATTATATAAGAAAATATGTTACATTTATGTATGTATGTATGTATAATTATGTAAGAAGAGATGTTACCTTGGTGGCTCGGTGATGCAAATTATAACACCCCAGCTCAACACGAGCCTGGAATGCTACTAAGCTAACAACAAAGTAGGTTAAAACCATGACACTTTACTAAATTCTGGCAGAATCTCTTTTGTTTAGCTAACTTTACCAAGGTTTTCAACAATTACAACTATCAAAATCAAACAATCCAACATTCAGCATAATCAATAGGCATTCATGACATACTAAGTGACTAAAGCATAATCACAAATATACAAATATGTTACTCTTCATTATTTCAAATAATCCAACGTGAAAACATAATCATAATAAATCCTTTAAGCAGTTTGCTCATTTATTAAGGCAAGATCTGAAATTTAATCAACTTTAGAAGGTTCATAGTAGTGCGCGTGTGAACATAAAGCTACTCCCTCCCATGCATGTCGTTCTTGGATTGTGTACCTAAAATAATAATAAAAGCAAGAGTGAGTCCACAGACTCAGCAAGTACATATAAAAGACATACAATAAAAATTGTAACATCAGCATCCACTTCCAGAAGCACATCATTAAATCATTCCACATGCATATACAATGCTCAAGGATCCTTTCTCTTTATCTCTTTTTGTATTTTACCGGTAATGCAAAGTATGCAACCGTCGCTGCATACCCATGCATGTGCTCGCCAGCGCAGGGACCAATTGTCTAATACTCCGCAAGTAAAGGGGACCTCAAGCTCACACTCCACAAGTGTGGGGACCTCAAGCCCGTCATATACATGACGGGAACCTCAAAGATATGCATGCTTGGTCACCACATGACCAAGCCTCAACATGATCTCAATATGCACATGCACAACCTCTATTCATCATCAATATGCCAAAACAATAACATCGTACATGAATAGAGCATAATCATACTTTGAGCATTCACCATTCTTAATACACACATCATGCCAGCAATCTTGCATCGCTATCATGTATCAAATACACGCATTCATGACCAAGCATTAACAACCAAAGTAACAAACAATGTACTATATCGTTTTGGACATCGACACAGTCCTTATAATATATATATTATGTATATATATTATCAACACAGTCATTATCGACTGATTTCCTCAAAAAACTTTGTTGGGTGTTATTTAGTAATTATCTATATATATTACTCGATCCAATCACAATAACATATCGTTTTGGACATCGACACAGTCCTTATAATAAAATTATAATACCATGAAAGTATTTTTTGAGACAATTCTACATATATGATTTTCATGTATTCAATCTAAATATTTTAAAGGAAGCAACTAGCCCACACTACACCGTTGGGAGCCCTTCCCAACAGTACAACATCCTACCATCTATTGTGATGGACAACCTGGGTTATGCCCACACACTCTCTCTCACCTGCACACTTGTAGGATCAAGGATAACCGACTAGAGGGGGGTGAATAGGAGGTTTTTAAACTTTTAAACAAATTAACGAGATAAGCTAATTGATAACTTAGTCTAAAACAAATTATACTTCTAGCTAAGCAATACAAGCACAAAGATCAAGCTAGAAATATAAATGCGGAAGAGTAAAGACTAGGAATAACCACAATGAGACAACGATATTTTCCCGTGGTATCGAAGACTTGCCGGTCTTCACTAGTCCACGTTGAGGGAGCTTGAACCAATCAAGCCGGCTCCACGTATTAAGCCTTTCCTCGATCACTATTGGTTGTTCTTCCTCCACTCCGGAGATGGTGAACACCAAACCACTCACAATATGGGCACCGGGCCTCTTCACAATCTTCTTGAAGAGATCACCGTGCAATCACCGCCAAGCCGTCTAGGAGTTCGGCAAAACTCCAAGAGTAACAAACCAAGACCTTCGCTTGACGACACTCAAGTGCAACAGGATCAACTAAAATGATGAATGCACTTAGAATGAGCTCAACAACCTCTCAAAGAGTGAACAAATGAATTTGAGGAGTTGAATGAATGCACAAGGCTATAAGAATGTTAAATGTGGTTTAGCACACTGTCCTTGAGCTGGTGGGGAAGTATTTATACCCCACAACAACAATTATAACCGTTGGAGAAGAAAATCCATTTTTTCAGCCACATGCGGTACTACCGCCATGCAAGGCGCGGTACTACCGCACTTCTCCAACCACTACAACAACGGCTATAACAGACGCATTAAATGACCTGACATAGCCGTTTATTCTTGCAGAGCGGTACTACCGCCAACTGACGAGCGGGCTACCGCAGTGCGGTCATACCGCAAGGAGATTGCGGTACTACCGCTTTCAAGAGAGACAAAAGGGTGCTTATCGGAAAAACATACCGCTTAACATTCGAATAACCGGCATGCGGTAGTTCCGCTTAACACTGCGGTACTACCGTATTCGGCCATACCGCATGAACATCGGCGTACTACCGCGCTTAGGTTTTGGCACCAAACCGAAAAGAGACTCTCTGTAAAAACATACCGCCAACTAACGATCGGAACAACCGAGTGCGGTAGTACCGCATGCATAACGCCAGTAGTACCGATTGTCCCGACAAAGGCATATTTGGTTTTAGAAAGAGAATCCATATGCATACATGATCCTAAATTGATCCATAAAGCACAAGACATGCCTTCAAGCTACAGGACATGATCCTCTTAATAGTACGGCATTTAACCTATAATCCGGTCTTCCATCTATTTCTCCTAAGACCGGTAAAAGAAAATAATATCAAAACCACTTGTACCTTATCCTTGAGCTAAACTTGATCTTCATAAAACTTTTAGCATGCATCTTCAAGATCATATTTTTCAATGGGACTAGGCCTTGTAAAAACTCAACAAACCAATAAGTCCCATTTTCACATATTATCATAAATTACCAAAACATATTTTTAGGGGCCTAGATGCTTTTCAATCTCCCCCTTTTTGGTAATTGATGACAACCTAGTTAATATGTGTGAAGAAGAGTTTTGAATATACCCAAGATTGTGAAACAAGTGTATATTCTTTTGATGACTTAACACAAAGAAAGCTCCCCCTAAACATGTGCATGAAATAGATAGAACAACTTGAGAGCACATGTAGAGAATTGTGGCAAAGTTTTTTTTTGGCAGAGTTTCTTTTTAACTTGTTGAAACTGAGGAAAACATGCAGTGAAAAGGAATTGTCATAAAAGAAATTTCAGTAGAGATAATATCATATTTTAAAATTAAGACAACCAACAAGTTCTGAACAAGGTAATACTAGGATGAAGTTATTACAAGCATTACAAGCAATAAAACATCAAAAGACTATAATGTCTGACACCCTTAATCCTTAGAGCTACTTTCTACTTCTCCCCCTTTGGCATCAAAGTACCAAAAAAGAAACACTAAGCAGCTGGATCCTGAGGGAGAAAAGGCGCGGGATCCTGAGAGGCAGGAGCTGAAGCAGCTGGAGTTGGAGAGACTGGAGCACTAGGTGGAGTACGAGTGCGACGACGCGTGAACCGTATTGGAGACGAAGGACGTGGAAGAGGTGGAAGACGCTGTTCCATAGAGTCAACTGTCTCTGTTAGGACGGCAAGTCTGTTGTTAGTCTCATTCTGAAAATCTGTAAGAGCTGTCCTCATCTCCTGCTGAGAGACTTTCACCTACATCAGATTATTAAGAATGAGAGTCTGAGTGCTAAGAATCTGAGCAAGAGTGGCTTGACTGTGAGAGCCTTCTGCAGCTGCCTCCTCTGGGGCAATTTCTTCTTGCTGTGCTTGCTGTGCCTGCTGTGCTTGAGAACGAATGGGGGGATTTTCTCTGGATTTGTAAAACTTATGGGGTGATCCCAAACCACCCTGATACTCAATCTTACTAAGAATTAGGGCCATGATGTAAGGAGCATGATAAATCCGCTTTACCCTGTCATTCTTAGAAGAGACAATCCCCCTGATGATGACATCCACAACATCAAACTTTCTCCCATGGGAGATATTGTCAATGATATTCCATGCATGTCCTCGAATAGCATCAAAGTTACCACTCTTGGGAAGAAAAGTGTGATTAATAATCCTATTAATCAAATCGGGAATAGGTAGCAAGCTATTAATTTTCCCCGAGTGTACGACATTCGATCATAAAACTCGTCTCAGTGGAACAAGTAAAGCAGATCACAAAAGCTTATCCCAACCGCCGAGTGTATCCTCAGTACACGCTCAAAATCAGCCTTAGTACTCTCCACATACCGTGTAACAGTCATCCACTTCAATTTCTTGAAATCAGGAGATACATACAAAGTGGCATAGAACTGTCTAATGATCTCTTCATCATAGTCATTTCTGAGGGCCACAAAATCATGAAGACTAACTTGCTGAAAAAGACGATATATTCCATCATATTTTTCTAGGGAGTTTATGTGAGACCATTTTATACATTTATGATCTGCAAATTTCCTGTGATGATCATAAATTTGCTCATAGACTTGCTCCTGGAACTTGGTGTGGAATCTGAGATTTATTGAGTTGGAGGGCAGTAGATATTGATCTTTGTGTCTCAGAATTGCATAGTCATCAGCTGATATGAGCCTGAGATCAATCTGAGGTTCTTCTAGATATTCCATCTCCTCATCTAATTGAGTCTGGACTTCTTCTTCTGTGTCAGGCTCAGAATCAGAACCTGTCTCATGAGGAGGAGATCCTTCCTCACTGTCAGAGCCATCCGTTGCAGGCCCTTTTCCCTTGCCTAATGGATCAGCCAAAGGGTCGGCAGGAGGTTGAGTGGAAGATTGCCCTCGACGAGTTCCAAATCTTGTCCTTGGCATCTTTACAAAGAGAGGATAGGTTACAAGGAGTTCAAAAGATCAAGGAATCTAAAGATAATTTGAATAGAATGATTATCTGCTCGCCAAGAAATCGGTAGTACCGCAGTTCCTCAGCCGGTAGTACCGAGGTGCGGTAGTACCGCCATTTTCTTGCCGGTATTACCGCATCCCGGTAGTTCCGCACTAAGAACACGGTAGTACCGCTTTTACAGACTGCGACCTAGGGCAAACGATTTAACCAAAAATTGATGTTTCTACTGGATTTGAATCCAAGAAATGGATGTAATATCATCATTAAACATCAATAATGTTGTATTGCCCAAAAGGATTCGCAAAAATCACCAACATTTCAAATTTTCTAGAAAGAATGACCTAGGGTTTGATCCGGTGATAAAACACGAAAAGAGAATGTTTTACCTTGAGGATTGAAGGACATAAACCCTAGAGATGCAAGGAATTTGCAAAGATCTGAAGATCAACCGAGTTTTGGATGGATTTGGCCGAGAGATTTTTGGGAGAGAGAGAGAAGGAGAGAGAGAAGAAGAGAGGTAAGAGGCACGGGAGAGAGAAAACCCTCTGGGGTTACTTTTTCTACCGAAACCGATGCGGTAGTTCCGCCCTATGGCCGCCGGTAATACCGCAAAGCGGTAGTACCGCGGTTTTTGTGCCGGTAGTACCGCACTGCGGTCATACCGCACTTAACCCGCCGGTCATACCGATTATCCTGGAACTTCAAAAACAGTTCTGGATAAGGATTTGATAGGATTATTTGCAAATGACCCTTAGTTTTGCAATCAATTAAGAGTCATTTAGGGATCATTATGCATAGAATAGACTAATGTCTATAAGAGAACATAATTTTTTATGAACATAGATAATCGTTTTAATATTTTTGAAAATATTTTCTTAAAGAAGCTTTTGAATAACACCAAATCGAACACAATGCATGAGGCAAAAGTTTCAACCAATATTTGAATAATCTATGACATTTAATTCATTCCTCAATTTGCAAAACCGGCCTTCATCTAATGGTTTGGTGAAAATGTCCGCTAATTGATCTTCGGTTCGGATGTGGCTAATTTCAATATCTCCCTTGCCCACATGATCTCTCAAGAAATGGTGGCGAATGTCGATATGCTTGGTTTTTGAGTGTTGGACAGGATTATTTGCTATTTTCACGGCACTATCATTATCACACAAAAGAGGCATTTTATCAATTTTAATTCCATAATCCATCAAGGTTTGCCTCATCCATAGCAATTGAGCACAACAACTACCGCGGAGACATATTCGGCTTCAAGCGGTGGATAAAGCTATGGAGTTTTGTTTCTTGGATGACCATGATACTAAGGATCTCCCTAAGAATTGACAATTTCCCGAGGTGCTTTTTCTATCCACTTTGCAACCCGCATAATCAGAGTCCGAGTATCCAATTAGATCAAACTTAGCACCTTTAGGAAACCATAGGCCAATGCTAGAGGAATGCTTTAAATATCTTAGTATTCTTTTTACGGCCATTAAATGACATTCTTTTGGAGATGCTTGAAACCGTGCACACATGCAAACACTAAACATGATATCGGGCCTAGATGCGGTGAGATAAAGTAAACTACCAATCATAGATCTATAAAGCTTTAAATCTACTGATTTACCTCCCTCATTAAGGTCGAGATGACCGTTGGTTGCCATGGGAGTCTTGATAGGTTTTGCATCTTCCATGCCAAATCTCTTGATCAAGTCCTTTGCATACTTTGTTTGACTTACAAAAGTTCCATCTTTGAGTTGCTTGATTTGAAGTCCAAGGAAATAGCTTAGTTCTCCGATCATGGACATTTCAAATTCCCAAGACATCATATCACCAAACTCTTTGCAAAAGTCTTGATTAGTAGATCCAAAAATGATATCATCAACATAAATTTGACATACAAAGAAATCATCATCTAATACTTTGGTGAACAAAGTTGAATCAATTTTCCCAATTTTGAATCCTTTTGAAACTAGAAAATCTCTAAGGCGTTCATACCATGCTCTAGGAGCTTGTTTAAGACCATAGAGCGCCTTGGAGAGTTTATAGACATGATTTGGATTCTTAGGATCTTCAAAACCGGGTGGTTGTTCAACAAACACAAGTTCGGATATTTCTCCATTTAAGAAAGCACTTTTGACATCCATTTGAAATAATTTAATATCAAAGCATGATGCGAAAGCAAGTAATATCCTAATAGATTCGAGCCTAGCTACAGGAGCAAAAGTTTCACCAAAATCCAAACCTTCGACTTGTGAAAAACCTTGTGCGACCAATCTTGCTTTGTTTCTTACAACCATGCCATTCTCATCTTGCTTGTTTCTAAACACCCATCTTGTACCAATGATATTGTGTTCTTTGGGTCTATCCACTAATGTCCAAACTTCGTTTCGAATGAAATTATTGAGCTCTTCATGCATTGCAATCATCCAATCCGGATCTTCAAGTGCTTCATCTATATTCTTTGGCTCAAGAGAAGATACAAAAGAGTAATGTTCACAAAATAAAGCAACACGAGATCGAGTTTGAACACCCTTACTTACATCACCCAATATTTGATCTATTGGATGATCTTTTGAAATTGCATTGTGGATTCTCGGTGGTAGGTTTGATGATTGATCATCTTCCTTATTGTTGTTTTCTTCCACTTGAATTCGACTTGTTGTGGAAGAGGTAGGAGGTTCAACTTGAGTAGAAGATGACGGTTCATCTTTCGGTTTGATGTCGCCAATTTGCATATTTTCCATAGCCTTTCTTAATAATTCATCACCTACATCATCCAAATTCTCATGCCCTTCTTGGGAGCCGTTAGTTTCATCAAATTGAACATCGTGTCTTTCCTCAACTAAACCGGAGTTTTGATTAAAGACACGATATGCTTTGCTATTAGAGGAGTAACCAAGCAAGAAACCAACATCACACCGACTTGCAAATTTTGAAAGACGAACACCCTTTTTCAAAATGTAACATTTGCAACCAAATACACGAAAATAAGAGATGTTCGGTTTTCTTCCAACAAGAAGTTCATAGGAAGTCTTTTTCAAAAGGCGATGCAAATAGAGACGATTTATGGCATGACAAGCGGTGTTGATTGCTTCCGCCCAAAAACTATCGGAAGTATTATATTCATCAAGCATTGTCCTAGCCATTTCAATTAATGTACGATTTTTTCTTTCTACAACTCCATTTTGCTCCGGAGTGTATGTTGTGGAAAGTTCGTGCTTTATTCCAAGTTCATCACAAAAGTATTCAACTTTAGTATTCTTGAACTCGGAACCATTATCACTACGGATTTTCTTTATTTTGAAATCAAATTCATTTTGAGCCCGTTTAGCAAAGCTTTTGAAGATTCCGGAGGTTTCGCTCTTGTCATCTAGAAAGAACACTCATGAATATCTAGAGTGATCATCTACGATAACTAAACAATAGCTATTTCTCCCGATACTCTTATAGGTTGTTGGCCCAAACAAATCCATATGTAAGAGTTCCAATGGTCTAGAGGTTGACATGATACTCTTGGAAGGGTGAGAGCTTGCGACTTGTTTACCGGCTTGACAAGCACTACAAAGTCGATTTTTCTCAAACTTCACATCTTTCAAACCAACAACTAGATCATGTTTGAAAAGCTTTTTAAGTTGAATCATGCCAACATGAGCTAGCCTTCTATGCCAAAGCCAACCCAAAAAAGTTTTTGCAATTAAATAAGTTTGTAAGCATGAAGCATTTGAGGAAAAATCAACCAAGTAAAGATTTCCAAATCTAAAGCCTTTGAAAACTAAAGCATTATCCTTTACACTTGAAATTGACACACCTTCATTTGAGAAGGAGCAAATTAAATCAAGATCACATATTTGAGCAACGGATAATAAATTGAAATTAAGTGATTCAACTAAAGATACATTTGAAATGGAAAGGTCATTTGAGATAGCAATTTTACCCAATCCTATTACCTTTCCTTTACTATTATCTCCAAAGGTGATCTTGTCACTTCCTTTTACGTTCTCGAATGTGGTGAACATTTTTCTATCACCGGTCATGTGTTGAGTGCATCCACTATCAAGCACCCAATGTTTTCCACCGGTCTTGTAGTTCACCTACAAAACAAGAATCAAGTTCTTTTAGGTACCCAAATTTGTTTGGGTCCTTGGAGGTTAGTGACCAAGGCTTTAGGCACCCAAATAACATTCTTTTTAACGCCTAAAATTGAAGTGCCAATAAATCTTGCAATTATTTTACCATCAATGGATTTCTTAAGCATGTAGCAAGAATCATAAATGCCATATGATTTAACATTAATATTTTAACAAGTATTTGACATGTGTCCTACCTTACCACATTTATTGCAATATTTACCATTTTGCTTAATAAACCTTGGAGGCTTGCTTACCGGTTTCTTACCTTTCTTGGGCACATACCCAAGTCCTTCCTTATTGAATGAGCACCTTTGCTTACTTAATAACTTGTCAAGGGTTGATTTACCCTTGAAGCATCTTTCCAAGCTCTTACTTAGCTTGGTGACTTGCTCTTTTAACTCATGATTTTCAACAATTAGCAAGGGGTCACAAGTATTCTTCATACCAACTATTGATTCATCATTTGAGCAACAAGGTATGGATAGCAAGTCATCACAAGAGGTAGAAATACTAGACATGGTTTTAGCATTTGACATATTTTCTACCCTTGGCATCTCATTCATTAAATCACAAGTAATACCAATATTTGAATGAGATTTTTCTATATCTTTTAGGAGAAAAGAATTATGAGCTTCCTTTAGCTCCTCATAAGAGTCTTTTAGAGAAATATACTCTTTCTTTAAGACTTTAAATTTTGATTTCTCTTTTCCAATATATTCATTTAAATCTTCAACCATGTCCATTAATTCATCATATGAAGGAGCATCATTATCAATAGATTTTACCTTATCTCCTTTTGCCATAAGGCATGTAGGAGACGTGAAGAGTGACAGAGTTTCCTTTATGGCGATGCCGACAAGTCCTCTTTTCTTAGGAGACTCTTCATCATTTGATTCGGAGTCGGAATCCGAATATTCTTCGTCGGAATCCCACTCTCCAATGTGAACTTCATTTTTGCCCCCTTTGTGAAGCCTTTTGAAAAGCTTCCTCTTTCCATCGAATTCCTTCTTCTTTAATGGTTTATCTTTGTCATCCTTCTTGTTGGGGCAATTTGAGATTATGTGTCCCTTCTCATCACATCCATAACAACGAATGTTACTATATCTCTTGTTGTCACTTGAGGATTGCCCTTTCTTGAATTTGTTGAAGTTGAAGTTTCGATGTGGGCGTCTTCTCATGAATTTCTTCATTTTCCTCACAAGAAGAGCGTACTCCTCATCCGAGTCTTCTTCTTCATCCTCATCATCACTTGATTCCGCTTTAGCTTTGAAAGCGGTAATTTTCTTTTTGGATGAAGATGATTCCAATAGCTCTTCCTTGTCCTTCTTGTATAGCTCGTTAGTGATGAGGTTGCCCAAAAGTCCGGTTGGTGTCATTCTTGGCAACTCGGGAGAGTTGAGAAATAATGTCACCAACGTCTCATATTTATCCGGGAGGGCCCTAAGCATTTTGCGCACAACATCAACATCAAGAAGGTTAGTACCAAGACCTTTGAGTTCATTTATAATGTTGTTTAGTCTTGAATACATCTCGGTAATGTTTTCATTTGGCAACATTATGAATGTCTCATATTTAATCCGAAGCCTATGCAACTTGGCTTCTTTGACCGTGGATGTGCCCTCATGAATTTTGGAGAGGGTGATCCAAATATCATGAGCGGTTTCCAAATTGCTCACTCTATTGAACTCATCCGCGTTCAAAGTACCAAAGAGAGCATTCATTGCTTGAGCATCTAAATGAGCATTACGTTCATCTTGAACCGTGAGGATTGTTGGATCAAGAGGCATAACGTAACCCTCATTTACAATTTTCCATATGTTCGGACTCATGGCTTTTAAGAAAATAGACATTCTAATTTTCCAATAAGAATAATTTGAGCCATCAAATAAAGGAGCCTTTCCTATATGCATACCCTCACTAGCCATCCTTTCTCTCTTAGACGGTAAAGTCTAACAAATTGAGAGACCAAGCTCTGATACCACTTGTAGGATCAAGGATAACCGACTAGAGGGGGGTGAATAGGAGGTTTTTAAACTTTTAAACAAATTAACGAGATAAACTAATTAATAACTTAGTCTAAAATAAATTATACTTCTAGCTAAGCAATACAAGCACAAAGATCAAGCTAGAAATATAAATGCGGAAGAGTAAAGACTAGGAATAACCACAATGAGACAACGATGTTTTCCCGCGGTATCGAAGACTTGCCGGTCTTCACTAGTCCACGTTAAGGGAGCTTGAACCAATCAAGCCGGCTCCACGTATTAAGCCTTTCCTCGATCACTATTGGTTGTTCTTCCTCCACTCCGGAGATGGTGAACACCAAACCACTCACAATATGGGCACCGGGCCTCTTCACAATCTTCTTGAAGAGATCACCGCAATCACCGCTAAGCCGCCTAGGAGTTCGGCAAAACTCCAAGAGTAACAAACCAAGACCTTCGCTTGACGACACTCAAGTGCAACAGGATCAACTAGAATGATGAATGCACTTAGAATGAGCTCAACAACCTCTCAAAGAGTGAACAAATGAATTTGAGGAGTTGAATGAATGCACAAGGCTATAAGAATGTTAAATGTGGTCTAGCACACTGTCCTTGAGCTGGTGGGGAAGTATTTATACCCCACAACAACAATTATAACCGTTGGAGAAGAAAATCCATTTTTTCAGCCACATGCGGTACTACCGCCATGCAAGGCGCGGTACTACCGCACTTCTCCAACCACTACAACAACGGCTATAACAGACGCATTAAATGACCTGACATAGCCGTTTATTCTTGCAGAGCGGTACTACCGCCAACTGACGAGCGGTGCTACGCGGTAGCGCGGTCATACCGCAAGGAGATTGCGGTACTACCGCTTTCAAAGAGAGACAAAAGGGTGCTTATCGGAAAAAACATACCGCTTAACATTCGAATAACCGCATGCGGTAGTTCCGCTTAACACCGCGTACTACCGTATTCGGCCATACCGCATGAACATCGGCGTACTACCGCGCTTAGGTTTTGGCACCAAACGAGAAAAGAGACTCTCAGAAAACATACCGCCAACTAACGATCGAACAACCGAGTGCGGTAGTACCGCATGCATAACGCCGTAGTACCGATTGTCCCGACAAAGGCATATTTGGTTTTAGAAAGAGAATCCATATGCATACATGATCCTAAATTGATCCATAAAGCACAAGACATGCCTTCAAGCTACAGGACATGATCCCTCTTAATAGTACGACATTTAACCTATAATCCGGTCTTCCATCTATTTCTCCTAAGACCGGTAAAAGAAAATAATATCAAAACCACTTGTACCTTATCCTTGAGCTAAACTTGATCTTCATAAAACTTTTAGCATGCATATTCAAGATCATATTTTCCAATGGGACTAGGCATTGTAAAAACTCAACAAACCAATAAGTCCCATTTTCACATATTATCATAAATTACCAAAACATATTTTTAGGGGCCTAGATGCTTTTCAACACTGTCTCCCCTCACCTATGCACACTCTCTCTTATCACCAAAAATTTTAAAAACTTTAGGCCAGTTTAAAGAAACTTTTGAAAATTCAAGCAAGATTTCAAAATTTGAGCAAAAATTTGGATAAGTTTCAAGTAACAAAAGCAAGTTTCATGTGGTTTCAAGAAATCTTTGAGCAAAATTTCAAACAAGTTTCAAGTAACAAAAGCAGGTTTCAACAAGTTTCTAGTAACAAAAGCAAGTTTCACGAGGTTTCAAGAAACTGAAACTTGATTTTATCAAGTGTTAGACAAGTTTTATGAAGTTTCAATATTGAAACTCGAAAGAAGTTCCATGAAGTTTCAAAAAGTTTCAGATCAGGCTACAAAATTTCCGAGAGTTTTAGGTGAGTATCAGAATGAGTCAAATTTCATAGTTTTATGCTAGTTTCATTCTTGAAGCTTCATGTTTCATAGAGTTTTATGTGAGTTTCACATTTCGAAGCTTCAAGTTCCACATAGTTTCATGCGAGTTTCATGCCTCGAAGATTCATGTTTCGAAAGAGTTTCACACAAGTTTCATAGCAAATACTGAAGTTTCATATAAAAATACTCAAGTTTCGTATGAGTCCTCAAAAAATCAAGTTTCACGTGAGTTTCACACGGAGACTTCATGTTTCAAGCAAACTTCAAACACAAAAAGTCAGGAACTTCACGTTTTAGATAGTCTCAAGAAAGTTCCATAACAAATCAAACAAGTTTTGGTAAACATTTAGAAAAATTCACAAAAAATCAGAGAGAATAATATCACTTCTTGGTCCCTTCCACAGGAAGTTGTCAGGGAGGATGAAAAAAGCGAGGATGCCGTGTGCTCACATGTGGTCCTACGCGTGTCGGCGCTGATGCCGCCTCGCTCCATCGTCGCACCATGCTCCTCGTCGGCACCTCCCGTGGGTTTCGTCTTTGCACATGCCTACCATCGGCCGTGAGCTCGCCGTTGATTCTTACGATGCCCCGCTGGAGTTCACTTAGTCGATAGCCACACCTCCCATCGCCGTTGGCCATCGCACCGCATTGGATTAAGGAGCTCTGCCATGGCACCATTGATGTCGAGCCGCACTAGAGCGATTGCACCGGCACCAATTGCCGCCACCACCAATTATGTGTGTCGCCGCCGTTCGGCGCTGTAGAGCCAACGACACGGTGGTGTGCAAATCTGGCGAGGAGGTCGACAGATCCAATGGTGGTGTCAGTGGTGGCCGGATCGATGGGCGTCACCGCTTCGTTAGGTGGTGGGCGTCGCTCATGTATATTATATATAGAGAGAGAGCGCTGTGAGGATGTGGTGGAGATGGTACCCATCTGGATAAGGATAGGAAAAGGAGGTCCATACCTGACGGCTCGCACAAGATACATTGGACGGTGATTTCTTATCCCATCGGTTGGGGAAAGAACGCTATACGTTTTCTAGATTTTTTGTATTTAAAAAGGTATCAATAGGCAAATTTTCAAAAATTTAACTATAAATATCCCAAAATGACATGCTTCTGTGACTGGATGGAGTATTGAACACGTAATTATATTAGTTCAAACCGCAAATAGTGGTCTATATAACTTTGATCAATTTCTGTATACTAGTTAATCTCTTGGTGGCGTCCTGTTCGACAGCCGTATGACAGTTTTTTACGGCATTGTCTGGAAGCGTCCGTGATAACATCCAAATCTGCCATCTCAGAAAAACATCAAAATCAGAATATCAGATCCAGTACCCGTTCAAAAAACGTATACGTTTCGGATCGATAAACCAGAATCTCTCAAATAAAAATAGTTTTGAATGAACAAGTCACGTAGTCTCGCCTTTATTTATTTTATTAATACTCGACAAGCATGTTGCACTCACGTAAACGATCAACTTGAATAGTACTCCGTATATATACTCCCCATAGTCCGTACATGAAAAATAAACTGATATAAACCGATCCATTCCTCCTGAAAATCGAAGACTCCTCACAAGGGACATGAGATGGCGAAACACTGAAGACCGTATCGACCGGTGTCGTAATAGGTCATGGCGAGCACTGGAAAAGCGCAGGGAAGCTCTGCGCCCTGAGCTGCTCGTAGAACCTGTTGATGAATTCCTCAGCCCTGTAGTCCACGTCAAGCTCGTCCACCTCCTCTTCCTCCTCCTCCACCTCGCCCTCCGCCCTCTCCTCCGTCGCCGGCGGCGGTGACCCGAATGAGGCTCGAAGGGCGCCAAAGCAGGAAGAGACGGAGGCGCCACGTTTCAGCCGTGACCGCAGCCTCTTCGCCGCTAGGAACGCGGGGCTGGGGCTGTTGCTGCAAGAGAACTCGTGCTCCATTAACGGGCGTGGCCACGACGGGGCAAGGTGCTTGCTGCTCTTGCTGCCGTGGTGATTGATCAGTGCGAGGGTTCTCCTCGCCACCCTGCCGAAGAGCCGGCGCCGCTTCATGAAGATGTACTTGAGGTAGTCGCCAGCGAGGGCGAGGAGGCTGCACAACCGCCTCGTAGCCGTCGAGCTGGGGCGCCGGCGCCGAGACTCCATGCGGCCGTGCCGGGAAGGTAATGATGTACTGGCTTGCTAGGGTTTGGCCAACAGGGTTTCTCTGAGACTACATGTATAAGTGTGATAACATGAGGAATCTATGTCCTGGGACCGTACTTGGTTGATGTCCTTTTATAGCTAACCGGGTATATATATATGTCCATGTGTGTGTGTAGAGAGAGAAGCATGACAGTAGGCACCTATAGGTAGGGAGTATTCAGGTGAAAGTCAAGGGTGACACAAGGGAGGGTTGCATAATTCCGGGGCAAGAAAGGTTTGGTGAATCTGAGAAGCAAGCTGTGCTGTGCGAGATAGCTGGCTGGCCACAAGTTACATACTAGCTTAGCTTGTTTGTGGTGGTGCATGACACGCTCACATTTGCTTTCATGCACCCAGCTCTCAAATTCTACAAAGAAAACCTAGCTAAGTAGACAATGATCACGGCGTTTGCACAGTGTAAGTGCTGGAAATCTCATCACACTAATCTGCTTCCCCCCTCTATTCCTGTGATAAATTTGTGGTTCGAGTTAGTAGTTAATTTGTATGATCCAAATGTATATCGAAAGTATAAACCAAACAAGGATAAAAATAAGAAAACGAATGTAGATTCTAGAAGAGAAACAAAATGGGGAAATTGAACTAGGTAGAACTACACGGCTGGTTTTCTTTCGAGAAAAAGATGGGAAAACCGGCTTGGCCATCAAGATTACGAGTATGTGCAACTGAGTCATTTTTCATGCCCAAGCAAAACACACTTGTCAGTAGATACGCTGATACCGCTGCATGCCGAAATTAAAATAATTCTACTTTGATCACATAAACATTCTTCTCGATGGCCCACAGCTAGCCAGGCCCATTTGCATGGGAGGAGTTACTTGAGGAGAAGACGCTGGAGAACGGCCTGAAGACCAGGAGCTCGATCGCATAAAAGCTAGCATGTTACATGTATGCATGCAGCTGTGTAATGTTGCTATGCTTTGCTTGATTTCACCGCAATCCAAAGCTAAATTACGCGCTATGTGCGTGTGCTTTTCTCCTCTCCGTGTATCGGGTCCTTCCCTACCTACCTTACTCCGTGTAATTCTGGAGTTGTGGCTTGTAACATACAATATATGCGCTTGTGTCCGCAATGATACGGTCATCATTGGATGTGCTCCATTCAAGATATTCATATTTGTAAAAAGTTGACATTCAAGACCTTCACTTACAAAATTGGTCCAGTTTGGGCTCCCTACTTTAAAACCGGGTATTTTACTCCCTCTACTTTCAATATTATAGCAATTTTAACCTCAAGTCCGGTTTTCGGGGTAGTTTTGCCACGGTGGTGCTTAGGGTGGTTTTGACCACGTCGGATGGGCACTTTCATAGGCGTTTTGCCACACTGGACAATGACATCACTTCTGCATCCACATCAACATATCGACGTCGACCTCACAGCCTCGCTCGAGCACCTCGCACCAGGTGAGTGGCACCAATAGAACCTCCCTGGATTGTAGATGCTCGTGTGCGCCCTACTTTTTGAGTTAGGCCACCGGCTAGCTATCGCCGTCGTAGGCCTTAACGTTGTCGCTGTGCATAGTTGCGCCACCGCCTTGGGCCATGTAGATGATCGAGAACCAGGGTATCTTATCGAGTTTACGGGGAAATAAAATATGAGGGCACGATCGAAACATAGACTTTTATTGTTGTGGACACAGTGAGAGTTTTTACAAGAATGCGATGAAAATGAGATTGAGATTGATGTTGAGATTCGGATTAGATTGTGTTACAAGGTACACGAGCTACCCCATTTATAATTATCTAAGAAATGGTAGTTAATGCCGCTAAAGGGTCATTTTTTTCTTAAATTGCTAGATACACCAATAACTGCTCTTACACCAGTCACGTGAAAAACTGCTATGTCTTCCGACCAGTTTACTGGTCGGGGGTGGCCCAAACCGTATGACTAGTTATATAGTGACCATGACTGATTGTCTCATAACTCAAACTAGTCTACGACCAGTTTGGCCATAATAAAAAGAATTAGGCTTCTTTTTAATCGTTGCCATATGTACATAACCATTATAAAATGAGTCCTTAATATGTGGGCCTACTTTCATAGAGACTTTGACTCTAACCGAAAAATATTGACCTGGTCAAGAATCCACGTCAGCTAGTCTCCAAGGTTTAAGAAAATACTAAATAAAAAAAATATTTACTTAAGGCTTTCTTGCCTTGAAACATGCACCAAGAAGATTTTGTCCTTCACAATCATTCCAATCATTAATGAAAATGTGGGAGAGAAGAAAACATTCTATTTTCTTGGTAACTGCATCTGAAGATTGCGGTAAATGTGTGAACAATTGCGTTAAAAAAGGGATAAAAAGTCTCTTTCTTTTTACCTTCACTATTACACTATTCTCATCACAATCTTCATCTACAAGCTTCCTATCTTTGAGCTCTTCGTCTCCAACTCTTTGTTCCAAACATCTTTCGATCTTGATCATGGGGGTCTTGAGCAAATCAACCTATCCAGAGGGTAAGATCCAAGAACTAGATAACCAAGGTTATCTTCTGCCTAGGGCTTTGATTAGATGGACTTCTCGTGGCAACAAAATGACTCCGATTCCTCAATAAGGTCGGATTGTCCTTTTCGCTTCTTTTGTGAAATTGGTTTTTCGCTTGCCTAAGCGTGAGTTCATAGCAGATGCTTTAGATTATTTTAGGATAGAACTCTTTCCCCTTAGACCAAATTCAATTTTGATCCTTAGCGTCTCTTCGCATCTTTGCGAAGCTTTCCTTGGCATCCCCCTCTGTTCGTTTTTTTGTCATTTATATCAATTCACTTGCAACAATAGAGGTGAGGGAGATTGTGGTGGCATGTACTTCAAGCTCCATGATCAAATCACTACTACAAAACAGGCCATACCAGACACCTCATCACAGACGGTTCCAAAGGAGCCGTCTGTGTTGAACTTATACAGACGGTTCCATTTGGAATCGTCGGTGATATGTGCCTCATCACAGACGGTTCTTATTACCAACCGTTTGTGGTACTTCACAGACGGTTGGTAATTAGAACCGTCTGTGATAGTTCCTCATCACAGACGGTTCATATTACGAACCGTCAGGAAGTATCACTGACGGTTCGTAATATGAACCGTCTGTGATGAGGACGCCTTATCACAGACGGTTTGGAAATAAAACCGTCTGTAAAGTATCACAGACGGTTCAATTGTATAACCGTCTGTAATATACTAATAAGTCTGTGATATTTCTTTCCTACCTCTTCGTCTCCCGCGCGATGTGTCTCTTCATCTCACCATCGCACAACCGTCTCTTCGTCTCGCACGCCAACGATACATGCATCTTTTCGTCTCACGTGCCAGTTACTCCTAGTTCTTTATAAGACGAAATAATTCACCGAAGATTAAACTCCCATCGCTCTTCGTCTCACGGTTTTGAGTACGTACGCGCAGCAATCGCCAAGGTGAGCATGCAGAGCATGACGGCCAGCACCAAGGCGAGGAGGTCGGTGATCGCCGCTCTTTCTCACGATGTCGTCGTCGACATCGTCGGCCGTGTGGCGCGAGCTCTCTAACCCATGGAGGACCTATGCAGCCTACGATTAACGTACATACATATTTATACCTACAAAATACGTGTACATTTCATCGCTTATTCTAACATCTTGAATTTTGTCCAGACGATATTGAGTTGCAAGGCCTTGTACAAGGTGTCCAAGGAACGTGCCGTGGGGAGGCGCGTGGCGCCGAGCGAGAGGAGGCGGCGAAGTGGCAGACAACGAGCGCCACCTCGCCGTCGTCAACCACCGCCGGCGCCGCAACCCGGGGCTTCTTTCATCGCCGGCATCGGGCTTGTTCGCGCGCCAAGACATGCGCCAGCGGCCGTGGCGGCCACAAGGCTGCGCCTACGTGCTCGGCCTCCTCCTCTACACGCCGGCCGAGACGCGCGACGTTGGGAAGCACTACATCAGCCGTGTCGAGGGCGAGGCGATCGGCGCGGTGCGAGACGGCCAAGACCAACCGGAGTGCAGCGGTGCGAGGCTCGCCGCGACATGGTCCAGCGGCGGCGTGGGGAAGAAGGCCGCCACCGGGCCGTGTGGGCGCTGCCGAGGATGGCCACCGGTGCACAAGCACCGGCCGCGGTGTGGAAGGGTGGGGCGACTCACGCCGCCTTCGCAGCGACGATCGCAGGATTAGGCATGAGTATGCCGCTTTTTGCAAAGGTGTTAGACTATTTGCCATAAAATTTCAGTTTTTTAGGTTTCTAGAAAGGTGGTGCAGCTGGACTATTTTCCAAATTGAATGAATTTTTAATGCACCAAAATATACGGTCCACAAGGACAGGAGCAATTAAAATTCCACGTTGACATCAAAATATACGTACGACAGATTACAAGTCCATAACACATGATGTTATGGAATAAATTAATTACAATGGAGTAATTTCTTAATTAAAATATAGCCCTTCATGATGATCGATGCGCATATAGCTAGCTTCCTCACTGGGTTCTTCCTCGAGCCTGATGACGTCTCCGAAAGGAGGCAACTCGTCAAATTGATTGTATTCTTCCTCGTCCACTATATTCTCAACTCCGACAATTCTTCTTTTTCCATGAAGAACTACGTGGCGCTTCTTATTTGCCGTGTCGGTTACATAGAAGACTTGAACAACTTGGTTAGCCAAGACGAATGGTTCGCCTTTGTATCCGACACGATCGAGGTCCACGGTAGTGACGCCGCATTTGTCGACCTTCACCGTGGGAGATGGACCCAACGGCACCAAATAGGGGATCTTGAAAAGCACGTAGTCGAGCTCCCATATCTCCTCTATTTGCCCATAGTACAAGCTCCTCACCATCGGCATCGAATGCATCTATGCGACACCGCTGTTCGGATCAGGCTCTTCCTATCCTCGAGCTACCATATAAAATGTGTACCCATTTATGTCGTATCCTTGCCATGTGACAATTGTAAATGTGGCCCTTTGCCAACCATAACAACAGATCATCACTTGATGACCTCCCACCATGATTCACACCTTTAACCATTCATTGAACCGACGGTTGTGTTATCTCGTGATCCAAACCTCCGACCGTCCGGATTCTGCATGCGTACCATGTCTTTGTGCTCGTTGATGTACGGGGACACTTGGGTCATGTGTTGCAAGACCGTAAAATGGGCTTGAGCGTACGTATCCAGATCGGGAGTGATTGATTTCCTTCCGATGGTCCCGATACCGTCCAGCCTTCCCTCATGACGAGATAGAGGCACACCTATCGGTTCCACCTGAGCCATGTAGTCGACGCAGAACTCAATGACCTCTTCGGTTGCATAACCTTCGATGATGTTGCTCTCCGGTCGAGATCGATTCCGTACGTAGGACTTGAGAATTCCCATATACCTCTCGAACGGGTACATATGACGTAGGAACACAGGACCACATATCTTTATCTCTTTCACAAGATGAACAATGATATGGACCATGATATCGAAAAATGACGGAGGGAAATACATCTCAAGATGACATAGAGTCGCCACCACCTCGGCTGTAGAGCATCTAGTCCTTGGGGATCGATGACCTTCTCGAGCAATTGAGTTGAAGAAATAACACACCTCAAGATTGCCACTGGACCTTGTTCGGCAAGATACCCTAATTGCAACAGAAGCATTTGTGTCATCAGCACATGACAATCATGAGACTTCATACCAATTAATTTCAAATCTTGCATAGAAACAAGTTTCTTAATGTTAGCGGAGTAACTAGACGGGACTTTGACACCATGCAAGCTTTAGCACAATTCATTTCTCTCGGCCTTGGACATAGTGTAGCAAGCTGGTGGAAGGTATGTTCGTCCTTTATCGGTCTCTTTCGGTGCTAACTCGGTCCTTATGTTCATATCAACCAAGTCACATCGTGCGTTAACACCATCCTTTGTTTTACCACTAATATTCAGTAAGAGACCAATCAAGCTTTCACATACATTCTTCTCCACATGCATGACGTCGATACAGTGACGAACTTGTAAGTGTTCCCAATAAGGCAAGTCCCAAAAAATTGACCGCTTCTTCCAGATGTTCTTTTGACGGGTTTTTAATTTACGTCCCTTCCCAAGCACAACATCGATATCCTTAACCATATCATAGACATCTTTCCCTCTAAAAGCCCTTGGAGCTGAACTGTCCTCCTTATTTCTGTCGAATTGTTTCTTCATCTTGCGGTATGGGTGACTCCTGGGAAGGAACCTACGGTGACGCATATACACAGTTTTGCGCGAGTTGTTCAGCCATACACTCTCCGTAGCATCTAAGCAGTGCGGATAGGCTTTGGCTCCTTTCGCATCGGGCCCGACAGTTACCAAGGACAGAAAATCATTGATAGTGCAGAACAACATGGCGCGTAAAGAGAAGTTCTCTCGCTTGTACGCATCCCATACTTGTACCCTTCGCTCCACAAAGGTCACAAGATCATCCAAGAATGGTGCTAGGTACACATCAATATCGCTCCTGTGTTACTTCGCCCTTGGATAAGTAGTGACATCAAAATATACTTCCGCTTCATACACGCCCAAGGAGGAAAGTTGTACATACATAGATTCACGGCCAAAGTGCTATGTCGGCCGCTCATGTTACCGAAAGGATTTATTCCATCCAGACTCAACTCTAACCTTATGTTCCTGCCCGATCAACTCTTTGAAGGTCCGATCGAAGTTTCTCCATCGCGTAATCGGAGGGTGTATTAGCTTTCCATCTTTCTTACACCTCCGAGTGCCAACGCATCAATCTTGCCTCCTTTCGTTCGCAAATAAACGCTTCAAACGTGGGATCACAGCAGATACCACAACACCTTAGCAGAGGTCCTTGCTTCACCTTAGTAGTATTCTTACGCTTGTATCGGATGCTTTGCACATGGGACATACATGCAAGTTTGCATACTCTTTACGATACAGATACAATCGTTCGGACATGCATGTATTCTTTCTACTTCCATTCCCAATGGACAAAGAACCTTCTTGGCTTGGTAGGTGGTGCCGGGCAACACGTTTCTCCTAAGAATGTCCGCTAGGAGACCTAACAACGCCGTGAAACTCTTGTCGGACCAACCATTGCTCGCCTTAAATTACAAGATTTCAAGTACGGTTGACAACCTTGTGTATTCCGCTGCGCCCAGGAACAAAGGTTTCCCGAGTCCTCCATTAAGCGCCGAATTTACAAAACTCTCTCTCACGTTGTTTCTTCAGCATTGCGTAGCATCGATCCAGTTGTCATCGTATGACCTATCCTCATCAAAAACACACCACATCCGGCATATCGTTGATTTCTCGACGATGTCATCATTATTAATTTCTCGGCGATGTCGCCATTATTAACTTTCAGTATAATCGCTCTTCACCGTGATCGGTCCAACATGTATACCCTTTTTGAAACCCTTCAATCAAGTGCCCTACGATCCGCGCGGTTGTTAAAAATCTTCGACACGCAATCAATGCATGGACAGTACATAAATTCTATCCCCTTATTCAACATATCCTGCTCCGCGGCTCTTTTAAAAGCAATCACGCCATTAATGTACTCTTCACTCACACGGTTCGCACCGTACATCCAATTTTGGTCCATCTACGCTACGCACGTAACAATTAGTAGTGTTAAATTATATTAATAAACTGCAAATACGTTACTCCTCCTATTAACCAAACACACTAAAATTGATTAAAGATAAACCTAGAGCAAATATAAAGAGTTAACGATCGTTATCCTCGGAGCTCACGACGAAAATTCCAAATATCCCGCGAGATTCCTCACTGTCCTAGTCTCCTTCAGGCCACAGTGCAATGTGAGACTTAAGTGGACAGGGCAAGAGAAGAGCCACAGTTGAAATGCACCTCCACCATAAGCTTATCCCACTCACAAAACACCCACTGCCGAAACAAATAAACACTCATTCACAACATCCAAACCGAGAGCTACCACCAAAGCCAAGCCTCACAAAGCAAGCATGCAAGCCAAATAGCCATAAGTTGCTAGGGCAACCCACAACCAAGAACAAGGCAAGCAAAATAAACAAGCCTCCTACAGCCAACACAGAGCAAAGCTTCTTTATTCCAAAGAATAGATCAAAGGCGCTAGGGCAGGGGGTCTGTCGGGTCTTGATATTTATAGGGGTGGCATATCACAGACGGTTCTTATTCCCAACCGTCTGTGATGTGAATATATCACAGACGGTTCCTATAACTAACCGTCTGTGTTGAACTTATACAGACGGCTCCATGTTGAACCGTCTGTGATATCATCCATATCACAGATGGTTCATAAGTTTAACCGTCTATGATATACTCACATCACAGACGGTTATACTTATGAACCGTCTGTGATATGGATGATATCACAGACGGTTCAACATGGAGCCGTCTGTATAAGTTCAACACAGACGGCTTTTAATGGACCGTCTGTGATGAGGATATTATCACAGATGGTTCTTAATTGAACCGTCTGTGATAGCGTACGGAGCATGTATATGCGTAAATAATTACTAAAATGAATTGCCTAGTAATAAATAGATGATAAAAAAGACCATATCATCACAAACGATAAAAAAGACCATATTATTTTTACATCACATACAATAGACTGGCCATATCGTTTTTACATCACAGACGATAAAAAAGGATGAGCGATCCTATCTTAGTCTTCAAATCTTCGTACGCCTTCTCGTCGGCTTGTGGGGCGGGATTAGCATCGTCTCACCAAACGCCCACCGTGACCTTGCACGCTGAATTTCCTCTTCTAGATGTTCGACTCGTAATCAAGTCCTATATAGCCCGAGGCCATCAACCCCGGTCTCCACAGCCTCGCCAGGCGGACCCGCTTCTCCCGCAATGTCGAGGTCGCCTCGACTCTGGCTGCATCCTCGGTGCGGACCAAATAGTTCTATAGGACAATCTCCACGACAAGGTTTACTCGCCGGATGCTGGAGAGCCTCGCACTGGTCTGTTGGAGGAGGAGCTCCAATCGACCGATGATCGCCGTTATGGTCTCCGGTAGATGGGAGGGTCTACAATGGATTTCATTGCGAACGGACGCCTTGTTCACAGCTTGGGCCAGGTTGCGACCAGAGAAGTGCGAGTACACAACCAAAATGTAGGCCAGTACAGCCGGGACGAGAGAGGAAGCCATTTGGAATTTGTGGAGAGAGAGGGGATGATCAAGGAGGTTCGTGAGAAATCCCTTTGATAAGGGTTGTCTATTTATATAAAAAAAGTAGTAATCTGAAGCAGGAGACGAAGAGATGAAGAGACACTTGCGCGGGAGACGAAGGGATTGAAAGGCATATCACAGACGGCTCTATTAAAGAACCGTCTGTGATAAGATATCACAGACGGTTATATTAAAGAACCGTTTGTGATATTACCATATCACAGACGACTCTATTAAAGAACCGTCTGTGATATGGTAATATCACAGACGGTTCTTTAATATAACCGTCTGTGATATCTTATCACAGACGGTTCTTTAATAGAGCCGTTTGTGATATCCTTTTTATAAAGAGGTGCACCGCTAGGGTTTTGCTCTTTACTCGTCACTTCCTCTCCTCTAGGGTTCGCCCGTTCACCTCCCCGGCCGTAAGACCCGATGCCGCCGCCCGACATCGACGACGCCGCCTCCGCCGACGCGTCGACCTCCTCCCGTGTCGGCCTCCTCCTCGCACAGCCTCCTCCCGCTCTGCCCTCCTCCCCGCACCGGCCTCCTCCCGCGCCGCCTCCTCCCGTGTCGGCCTCCTCCCGCACCGGCCTCCTCCTGCACCGTGAGTTGTTGTGCGGCATCCTCTCTGTGAGTATTCCTATATTACGATTTGTCCGCTGGATATATTGACTTTGATAGTCTTTGATAATATGTGAACTGAATCTAGTACTAAAGATATTGCAAATTGATCGTGGGCTTTGTTGACATGCTCGTGATGAACTTTGTCTTATACCGAGATTGAATGCGATAGTTAGTTCATTCTTGAGCTCTATTGTATTACTTGCTATCACAATTTGATATATCGTTAATTTGTTACTTTCGCTTGAATGCTAGTTATTCGATTCTTCCGTTCGCTCTGTGATGAACTTTGTCTTATACCGAGATTGAATGTGATAGTTAAGATCATTTTCTGTAATGCTTGAGATCATTTGACGCTTAAGCAAAGTATTGTTTAGAGCTCACGCTTGAATTTATACTATCATATTCATTTAATGAAGAGTATAGATAATAGGATTGAGATGGCAAAGACTTGTTCTTTTGCAACTCTCATTCGAGAGCACAAACTATCATCAATCCTTCTTTATATATTACGCTTGTGCATCATTTTCGTTAAGTTGAGTAACCGCTTGAATCTGGTCGCTAGAGCTTAAGCATATTGCTTCGTGCATATATAGATAGCAAGTAGCGACATGGCGTTTGCATCGCCTTCGCCGCCATCGATGTCGCCAACGCGCCCGATCTCCGAGGAAAGTGGTACGTACGCGAGATGGCAGAGGAACATTGAAAATTCCTCCAGGCCTAATGACCGTCACGGAGGTCAATGCCAATGGATCCCTGTGAGTCCCCCCAAAGCAGCGGCGAGATTCCGGACCATCTGCGGGATACTTGGAAGGGAACGGGTCCCTATCACCACACTGAGTTGGGACACTGTGTCGGCTGATCGGAGACGCGAGCTGTGGGACGAAGTTTTAAAATCGTCCACTTTCCCAGACGCAGAACTGGCGCGCGTGGAACGGCAGGCGTTGCTCTCGATCGGAAAGGCGTGGAGGACCTTCAGGAGCGTGCTTGTCATGAAGTACGTGAACACGGGTCGAACGCCCTTCACGACGTATAAATTCTTGTCGCGGGATATATGGGATGCCATTGTGCAAATGAAGACGACGGCCGAATTTCTTGAGGAAAGTGCGACACACAAGGCTCTCCAGACACTGAACACTCACCCCCACAAACTCGGCACCACTGGGTACGCGGGTAAAACCGCGCAATGGGCGGCGGAGGATGAGAACGAAACAAGGCCATTTGCTGAGATCACAGACATGCACGCTCTCTCCTGGTTAAGAGCGAGGGCATCAGTCACGTCTTCGGGCGAAATCTCTTTCACAAACCCAGTAGACCGGGATGTGGCCAACCGTGTGGTAAATATGTCTTCGAACTACCTAGTTGTTAATAAGTCCATAACTTCATAATGTCTATAATAACATGATGACCTCTTGCAGCAAGAATTGAGTTCCGCATGTTCCGAAGGCTCCTTCCAAGCAAACAGGGAGAAGGATATACTATCTACGGCTCTGGGAAACAAGGAGCACCCAGGTCGCACGCGAGGCAAATGGGTTAACGTATCTTGGAGGGATGGATTCTCAGACGACTACTGCACGTATAGGAGCAGGAAGAGATCCAAGTCCGAGTACGACACAGAGTTGGAACATGTGCTTACTACAAAATTTGAAAGAAGAGAACGGGTGCTTACTGCAAAATTTGAAGAAAAGATAGCAATATTGTAGGACTAAGTGAATCAACTCCTACTCCTCAACCAGTCGCAAGCCGCCCCCGTTGTTTTGGGAGCCAGTCCTCCTCAACATCGGAGTAGCGTCGCATCCACGCAAAATTATGAACATGATGACGTCCAATTACCTATCGACGACATCAAGGTAATGTACATATCTAGAATGCTCCAAAGATAGACCTATATGACGCCTTAGCTAATTGCGTATCGTTTTGTAGGAGCCGACGCACTGCACGCTCCAAGTGAGGATGGTTGGGATGTCTATTGAGGTCAAGCGGGGTGGCGATCCATGCAAGGAAGGGATAGTGCAAAGACGGTGCCCGTGTGGCGCAGGTTACGCCAGGGTCTAGGTGGACATGGTACATGACAATTTTAGGGCCGCCCCGCTGGAGATTCGCCCGAACGAAGACATCAGAACACTAGGGGATGCCGTGTACAATTTTATCCAGTGGTCCAAGAAGGACATCGCCCTAGACCCTGCAGTGCCGCCTCAACCTTTGATGACTCCACCCCAACCATCTCGACACGACCATGCCTCTCCAACAGGACCCAAGAAAGACATCGCTCGATCTCCGCAGCGCCTCAACCTCTGATGACTCCACCCCAACCATCTCGACACGACCATGCCTCTCCAACAGGACCCTCCATGACTAGACCTCAACCTTCGCTTCAGAAGCCCGCTTCATCGGTTCCCGTGGAGAAGACACCGAACTAACAAAAAAAGCGTGCCGCCGTATCGGTTCCCGAGTCGTCTCACAGGAAGACGCGTAGCGGGCAAGTCGTTCAGGACAAATCGAAATCGAAGAACATTAAGGCGCTTCCGCCTCCTAACCCTAAGAAATACTCTTTCGGAAGTCCGTTGGCGACCACCGCAGTATTAGCCTACGCTGGATTAGGTTGTCAGAGGTTGCATACTTGGTACTTGCACAAGACCAAAGAGAAAGGGTGCGCTGATGGAATCACCGTCAGATACACGGAGGACTATTTCCTCCACGAGCCGCCCCTTCGTCGTGGGCTTCACGACTTATTCGACCTATTCAACCTCAAAGCCCTCGATGCCTCACTTCTACGATGTCGACATCGTAAGTGTGTACAATCAAGTTCTACATTCACGTAATACCGAATATAACAACTCATTGCTTATGTATAGATACATGATTAAAAATGCCCGCGATTGAAAGAACCGTGGGTTTCTCGACCCACACGTGGTCTCTCGAGCAAACCATTCGGCGCACGCATCCTACGCCGAAATACATAAC
Source organism: Ampelocalamus luodianensis (assembly GCA_036346255.1). Classification (NCBI taxonomy): domain Eukaryota; kingdom Viridiplantae; phylum Streptophyta; class Magnoliopsida; order Poales; family Poaceae; genus Ampelocalamus; species Ampelocalamus luodianensis. The sequence goes on along the minus strand of CM070620.1, from coordinate 36,802,659 downwards.
GACAGGATTGCTTGCTCAAAACGACAAGGACTACATATTGGTGCCCTACAACCAGAAGTAAGTGCTTCACTACTTGCTAGACAAATTTCATTTGTACTTTATACGCAGCACGAACTTAGGTTTAATGACTCAAGCGACATACATGAGTAGGCACCACTGGATCCTTTTAGTCATTATACCAAAGAGGAACCAGGTACTATACCTTGATTCCCTAGTCAAAAAAAGCCACGACTTCACCCTTGTGCAAGGAGTACTCGACAAGTGTGCTCATTTCCTCCATACATAACTCTATTGTAGTCTTCCTTCGTTTGAAATGGTCGAGGTTAATTTTTTGGAAACATGTAGGTCGTTCATCAACTATATTGCCGAGGGAGGGCTATACAAGGGAACAAACGCCACATTTAATCACAGGATGCGATTTTCGGTACGTGCTACAACACAATAATCCTATATCATACTTCGTAATAATGCGTCTCGAACTGACTATACCTATATATGTAATTCTTTTTTTGCAGTGCCGCAAGCAAAAAGCAGAAGAATATGCATTCTACGTTTGCCATCATATGCAGATTCTCATGAGTGCTAAGTTGAAGGATCTCGAGGTTGGTCAATCTCGCAATAATTATTTTCTAATTATAAATTTAAATATATACACTTACTACTTTACTCTTGCTAGCTACAGGGCTTGAATATAGATTTAGATTCACTCGTTCAGAGAGAGATCTCGGATGTTCGAGAGAAGCTCTACACCTTCATCATGACGGATATCATCCACGCCGACGGAGAGTTTCACTACTCCAACACCGCTGAACGACCTTGAATGATTCATTAATTGTAATTCACTTTGAATAGTTGTAATTCAATTGTAACTCTAGCGACAATATTTGATACATATTCGTTTCTAATTGATTTTGAGTTATAAATGATCACTTTGAGTGTCAACGATTGATTCATCTGTAATGTATCTATTTTCTGCCTGCTTGTTTTCAGAGGGCATGGCTAGCAATTCCTGAGGCTAGCCGAAAATCAAAAATAAATTAGTTAGACTGAAAGTGGTATCACAGACGGTTCATAATTATCACTGTCTGTGATATATGGATATCATAGACGGTTTATAATATCACCGTCATATCACAGACGGTTCATAATTATCACCGTCTGTGATATCCATGTATCACAGACGGTGATAATTATGAACCGTCTGTGATATCCATATATCACAGATGGTGATAATTATGAACCGTTTGTGATATGTGGATATCACAGACGGTTGTTAATTAGAACCATCTGTGTTGTGACTTACACAGACGGTTTTTTAACCGTCTGTGATAACCGCCAGTTATCACAGACGTACAAAAACACAAACGATTCCAAACCGTCTGTGATGACGGTTCCGAACCGTCTGTGATGACGGTTCCGAACCGTCTGTGATAACGTTTTCTGTAGTAGTGAATGGCCAAAAATATATCCTCCCCTTCAAAAAAAGATGTGTGGCATGACTATCAGAAGGAGTGGTTTTACTCCAAACTCCTTGAGGTAATCGTCTTAAGTACACTGGAAGTCCTCCTCTAACGTGGTCTGCACAAGATGTGAAGAACGAAAAGGCTTCTCTAAAGTTGATAGTCGAAGACAAAAGACTGATCGATGCAGTTATCTCTCTTGGGGCAGCTGGGCTGGCCGGTCGAAAAATCATCCACGACTTTCACCAACACAGAATTAGCCCCCTGAAGAAAAGGGTTCATTATGCTTGGATGCTTGAAGGGTCCAAGGATTCGATAAAAGATGGTCCTAGAGGTATGTTTACTCTCCAAATTCCTTAAATCAATGTTTAACTTTGTAGCATACACATTACTAAGTTTATTTGTATTTCTTGCTTTAGAATTGTTAGAACAAAACGTTGAAGAAATGTATTCTAAGATTTTGAAGAATGTGAAATATAGCTCAGAGTCTATTTGTTTTAACAACCAGCCTTCCAGCTTGATCGGAGCTTTTGCAGAGTTCATAAATGAACGAATGCAGGTATGTAAAATATAGCCTTAATCTTAAATCCTTGCTTAGATTGTGATTGATATATTTTTTCTTTTTCTCTAGATGCATGGTAGAAAAATAGGTATTAACCAGACTGGATCTAGCAACCAACCCCTACTAGCTAAAAAAGCCAAGACTACTGTAGCTGGGTTTTCACAAGTCATGGTCGAGAGACGAATGACCATGACAAGAGTTGTTGTAGCAGTCTCTATGGGTGCTTCAGTTGCTGCACCGACCAGCGCTGCACTGATCAACACTTCATCATCTAGTACCAAGCCCTCCGTAGCCGCGACTAGCACTCTTCCTGCTATTCAATTGAACCACATTCATAACCGACCTCAAGCACAAGAAAAGTTGGCGAAAGCTGCCAAGGCTAAGGCAACAATCCAGGTGCGCAATAGAAAACATAAAAGTAAACATCCAAAGCCATTTCAGGGTCACCTTCCTTCATTCCCATATGTTCAGGGTGAGGGTGACAATGTTCTAGAAGAGGAAGAAATTCCTCTGATTTTAGTGAGAATGCCTAGGATTAGCTACCTAGTGTAAATATTTCTGAAGATAAATCATGCGATGATAGTGGTACATTGGTTGCCACTAGTGTTTTGGTTTATTTTGATACTAAAATTGGTCTCTATTTTGAGTAAAGTTATCTAACTTGACTCTTTCTTTATTCGATTTTTTATATTATTTACTCAGATAAGTTTATGTTTATCTATATCAGGCCCGACCACTTCTCCTCATCCAATTATTGGAGCTGAAGGAGAAGAAGCTAGGGAGGAGTCACTGCCTGCTCCCGCAACCGAGTTGGCTCAGACCAACTTGTAAGAGGTAGCGGTGCCTATGGTCGTGGCAGAGGAAGTGGTTAGGAATGCTTCAACTTCCCCAAAACAAGTGCCTGCAAGAGAGGCAATCAAGCAGGCCTCGATTGCTACAAAAAGGTGGTCAAGCAGGTCCCAACCACATGAGAGGAGATAAGGCAAACAGAAGTGATCGTTGACCAGGCTTTGACCAATGAAGTTTTGCATGTCATAGAAGAAAGGGTTGAAGTTGTTCTTGACCAAAATGTTGGTTAAGATTTAACTCCTCAGCCAATTAATCATGTAAGTATTCTTTACCTTTCAATGTGTCATGACTAGGGGTGCAATTGGAGTGGATACGGACGGATATCGCTCATCCTGTATCCTATTCTATATTTTTTCTCGGAGCCAGAGTCGGACATGGATAGTATTAGATACCCTTTTATCCATCCCGTATTAGCTCCACGAGCCTTTGGTTGGATGGTCAGATGGAAATTATCTGCTTCTTTTGCACCCTTACACATGATATTGAATAGTAAAAGTGCAATCAAAGCGTACACAGAGAGACTAATCGCTGAGATGTCGAAGGAAAACACTCAGTATCTCCTGTCTACTTAGATACAACAACCCACCTGTCTGTTATCTTGTTTCTAAGTGAAGTCACAACATGCTTTCCTCATACGGACATATATCGCTCATCCCGTATCCTATTCTGTATTTTTTCGGAGTCAAAGTTGGACATGGATAATATTGGATACCCATTTCTCCATCTCATATTCGCTCCACGTGCCTTCAGTCGGTCGATCGAAAGGGAATTATTTGCTTCGTTTACACACCTAGTCATGATTGAGAAATTGCATTTTTTAAATTCTTATCTTGGTTCTTGAATAGGAAAATATCCCTCCTTCAAGAATGACTTTTACCTCTAAGATTAGTGCCATGGTGGTATGGAGACCACCTTCCGAGCTAAGACATGCTTCGACTATTTCTGCAGAAGCAAGAGTTGACAAGCCTGCTATACCGAATGAACCTGGGTATAGTGAACTGAAGAACCAACTCATAGACTTGAATAATATGGTAATAATCTCTTGACTAAAGTCTTTTTTTATTGGATAGCAGAGAATTCCAACTTCTCATTATCATGTTTATAGAATACAACTGAAATGCTCGGCATAGTTAAAGCTTATATGGACAATTTCGCCAAAAAGGATACATCTAAGGATGTAGAGATTACAAGACTGATAGAGTAAGTTAAAGAAATTATTGCTTTAATTACTTGAGTAATTCTTGTCTTTTTAACTTCTTGCTATCTCAGGCAACTCAAACAGGAAAAACAATCATTTGGTTGAATCATTCAAGCTTAGGAAAACAAGTTGGTCTATGCAGATAATATTGCCAAGGATTATAAATTCCAACTTGTCATAAAGAATGAAAGTCCCAAGGAGGCTACTGTAGAGCGCAACTTTCAACTGATTTGAAGGAGTGTGACAAAAAGCTTGTGCAAGATCATGACACACTTCTTTGTAAACAAAAGAAGAGACAGAAGGTAAAGGAAAAGTTCAATCGTATTCTATGTGAAGTGCAAGCAACTCATACTTATTCAATTTTTTCTATCTTTAAATATTTATATTTACAGAAACAATTGAAAGACCAAAAGGGCCCCACTTATAAAGCGTTAGAGAAAAGAGAAATAGATACTTCAATATGAACTTCATAGGAAAAAAAGTTCGATGAGCAAAAAAAAATCTCATGGAAGCAATTCAAAACATCAAAGAATCCAATTCTACAACCCTAACTTTCATTTTGACACAGTTAAAGGCAATTGCTATAAAAGTGAAGTGACCAGAGATTGAACTTACAAAAAGTGAGCCATCTATTGAAGAACTGGTTGACGGCATCGGATCTCATTCTTTTAGTTTGCTATTGTTATTTTTGGTATGTTACTAGCCCTCGACTGTGATGTGTTTGACCAGTGAAATGGTAAACTTATCGAAAGGACTTAGTAGTGTTTTAAATTAAAGGCTAACGATCAGTATAACCTTCACAATATACATAGTACTAATTAAAAATAAGCTCTTAGATAAAGTCAATCTAGTGAGTTTCCAAGCAGTAAGGCTTGGCTTATAGGAAAGGTCTCTACTAGAAGTTATATGAAGAATCGACCAGCGACATTCTATATGTTAGGAAACTATGGTCAGAAGCCATGTAGACCAACCATGATCACATAATATAAAGCAATACATAATCACAATATATAGATAAAAGAGAAAAATTATTAAAGAATGAACTTTATTGACATGATAGAATGTTTTACACTTAATATTTGTGAAGATGCACTACATTCCAAGCATTGGATAGAACTCTTCCGTCCACCACAGCAAGTCGAACAGAACCAGGTTTGGTTATAAAAACTATAGTAAAAGGACTTTCCCATTTGGGACATAATTTGTTCAAATTAGACTGATTCTGAATTAGTTTGAGAACCAAGTCACCCACATTAAGTGTTCGTGGTTGAACTCTCACTACTACAAAAGGCTAATACTGGAAGCCTCATCACAGACGGTTGACCAAAGCTGTTTGTATTAAATATAATCACAGACGGTTTTGGTTTAGTGACCGTCTGTGTTACTGGCTGTGCTAAAAACCGTCTGTGAAAAAGTAATATCATAGACGGTTTGTGTTGAAAACCGTCTGTGAAGTATCACAGACGGTTCTGAACAAGAACCGTCTACGATATTATTAAATATCGCAGCGATTCTTGTTCAGGACCGTCTTTGATACTTCATAGACGGTTTTGAACATGAACTGTCTGTAACTTTCCATCCTCATCACAAATGGTTTGAATTAAAAACCGTCTATGATAGGTATTTCTAAATTTACCATGGCTTGAAATCAGAGTGCTAGTGATTTCAAGTCATTGTAAAATTAGAGAGTAAAGACAATTGCAAGCCATGGTAAAATCTGAGTAAGGAAAATCCAAGCCAAGGTAAAATCACAGACGGTTTTTGTATGAACCCGTCTGTGAAGTATTACGGTCATCACAGATGGTTTTTGTATGAAATCACCTGCGATTCGACGCGGGAGGGCAAAAAATTTTGAATGCATGCGCGGGAGGGACAATGTTTTGGCGTTGTCCTTATATATTATAGCCACCCAGCCTTGTCTTCTATCAGTTTCTCCCTCTCCCCTCCCCACGCTGAGCTCCGACGAGCACCCTCGATTCCCCGTTATGGTTCGTCGAGGAGACACAGCCGACGATGAGGAGGAGGAGGGATGTGGAGCTCCTTGTCTACTGCAGGAGGTAGCTAGACTGTCGAAAGTTACGTGTACATCCCCAAAACTTACACAATTTGTTGGTTGTCTGTTGTAAAAAATGATCTTAATTTTGTGTTACCTAAGGTCAAAGCGCTGCCGGAGGTTTTCAGTCGTCTCTTCTTGCAGACGAGCTTGAGTTAAACTCGGACGACATACAAGAATAGCTTGTGATATGCTGGTGAGGTATAGAGAGGAGCTCACAAAACCAATCCAAGAAGCCGATGAGTTCTTCAGGAGCTTGGAGGCACAGATGGTTTCTAGCTAGTTTAACTGTGTAACTTTATTCTTTTTTCCCATTCGGAGGGGACGTTGTGCAACCTTTTGGTTTCCCTTTCCTATAATGTGTTTGCCATCAGAATTTTAATTGTATTTTAGTTGTCTTGCAAGAGGTTATATATGGAAAGTACTGTCCAGTAATGGATTGGTTTGACTCAAAATCCATTTTTTTTGCAATAGAAAAAACTATCCAGACGGTTATGAATAAGAATCGTCTGTAATAGATTTTTTCATAAACGGTTAAAAAACTGTTTGTGGTGACCTCATGTCATTACTGACCCATAAACTCAGACAGCTCACAAAACCATCTGTGATGACGTTTTTGAACCGTCTGTGAAGACCTTTTTTTAAGTAGTGTCTTCTATTGTAGTAATGACACAACCCTTGTAGATAGGTTGCCGACATGATAAGTGAGCCGATCACGTTTTTCTTCAACAAGGTTGACATCATCTTCACGCTGCTTGTCTTGATTGACTTCATCATAGAGATTGATTCATGTAGAACCCAAATGAATTCTGCTTCTTCCCGATTAGGAGCGAATCATCGCAACTTCTGCTTCACTGGTTCTTTATCAGGCTGTATGACTAGCCTGTGCTCGATTACCTCCCTTGGGACTCTAGACATGTCGTATGGTTTCCACAGAAACACATCTGTATTTGCTCGGAGGAAAGTAATGAGCTCAATTTCCTATTTTTCTTCCATTCCCGACCCAATCCTCATTGTCTTGGACTGGTTGTCAGGAGTGAGTGGGACTTGCTTCACTTTTTTGTTTCGCTGGGGAACTGCCTTTAGTCACTTTGCCTTTACAGGCTTTTCAGCCATGCTTGGTTTTTCTGCATCATTAAGATCTCTTAATGGTAACTGATCAACAATCTCTAAGGATTTGCAATCGCAATTGAGTGCACTGGAATTATTACCTTGCACTGAGAAGACACCCTTTAGACTAGGAACTTTGATACTCTGGTAGGCATGATGAGTAGCTGCCATGAGTTTAGTTAGTGATGGTCTTCCTGAAATGACATTACGAGCTGACTCAAAATCTACAATTTCACAATCGCTTAACTCTGCTAAAAAATTGTGAGAATATCCAAATATTACTGGTAACACTATTTGACTAATAGGTGTTATCGAAGGACCATGTACTATCCCAATGAAAGGATATGTAATTAGCTTTATTTTAGAATGAGTTATTTGTATCACATCTATATTACTTATAAAAAGTAAGCCCAAAGAACTACCACCGTTGATCAATACTCTTCCTACTTTACAATTACTTAGTTTAGGAGAAATGACATGTTTACAAGGTGTGGACATACCTTTTGAACAGTCATTTTTGTTGAAGGTCAAGACCACGTTTGACTACTTTGAATAGCTTGGCTTCCCTGGTAAGGTGTCGATGTTGCTGACCTCCCTCCATGCGGATTTGAATTGCCTTTTTGAGGGATAGGCAGTAGACCCTCCGAACATGACGTTGACGTGGTTGTTAGGCTTCTGGTACACCATTTCTTTATCTCCATCAGCGTCTTTGGTGTTGTTGAGACCACCACTTTCGGGCAGTGTAGGCATTTACCCCTTACCCAAGTAGAAGGTATCCATGCGTTTTTGCTAGGTGCGGCAGTTACGCAAATCATCCCAGACACGTTATGCAGTGGGCACCAACAGCCAGTCCAGCTGGTCATGCCAGAGCCCTTGGATCCAGGCTAGTCGTTTGAATGACCAGCCTGCTTCCTCTATGGACCCTTATTGTAGGTCGGATACTGTTCTACGGAGGTGACCTCCCTTGATGCCTGCTTAATTTTGTTCTTCTTTTTGGCTTTTCCTTTGTGATCCTTAGATCTGGTCCGCTTCTTCAATTCCCACTCGTCAGAGCCTGCTAGACCTGGTTGTTGTGGTGTATGGGCTTTGTTGTAACATCCCAATTTTCAGAGCTTAAAAATCTTTTAATAGTTAGTAGGGAGAAAATTCACCATTTGAAGTTTATTTGATTTTAATTCCAAAGCTTAATATTGGACTTTAGAATAAAAAACATTTAATGTGCATAATCCCAACATGAACAATAGCCAAAACTATTTTATTTGGATTCTATGTGCTCAGATATATTTTCTAGATTTTTCAAGAATTTTTCTGAGTTCATTTGCTATATTCTATTGCTTATTTGAATTTCTGGTATTTTCTAAATTAGAAAAACTATTAAAAAATCTCTGAAACTCTCTCGGGCCGAATCTCCCCGGCCCAATCCTCCGCCTCCTCGCGCCCGCTTCCCGCCCGGGCCGCTCAGTGCGTCGTCGCCTCCCACCGGCTGTGGACCCCACTGTCGGCCTCTTTGTTTCTCTCTCCTCCGAATGCCCGCTCACCTCCGCCGTTGGATCAAGCATGAACGGCCGATGTGCGTGAGGTAAACGGAGGTTCCGACGTTCTCTTGATTGTGGACCGCTCGATTAGATCCGACGGCCGACCGAGTCCGCTTTCACCCGCGCCGCTTCCCACGCGATCACGCCCGAGCCGCAGCTCGCGACAAGCGAGCCCCACCGAGGCATCGCTCATCGTCTCCAAGTCGGGACGATCGACTCCGCCGCCGCCCCGCTTTCTCGCCGTCCGTGCCCTAGACCTCCTCGAGCCGCCCCTATATAAAGGGAGCTAGCCCTCGGTCTCCGCGACTCCAACCCGCGCAGCCGCCGCTCAAAACCCTAACCCTAGCCGCCGCAAAAGCTCGGAGAAGCAATCTGCGCCGCCGCAACTCCGACGAGCTTGTTCTCCGCCGTCGGTGCCGCCCGCGCCTCTTCGTCTGCACCCTCGGCATCGCACGGAGCTCCTCTACCTCCTGGTGGCCTTGGTCTCGCCGGAAGACCACCGGACCCGATCCCGACGAACCCGAGACTCGCGCGCTTCTACTCACCGCCACCACCCCGTTGTCCCGTGCACCGCTGAGCACACCCGCGTGATCCTCGTGTCACCTCTACCTCCGGTACCACTCACCGCCGCGAATCGCGCTGCTCGCCGTTGCCGCCGGGATCCGAGCGCCACCGCTCGCTGCCGTCCCACGCCATCGCCACCGCCGCCGCCGCGTCGGCCTTTTCGCCTCGTGTCGCGCGCGTGGAGCCCGGGCCGCCCACGCATGTGCCACGCGGCGATCCATCGGACCGAGTCGAGGCTCGGTAGACCTAGTCTACCGTGAGCCGTGTCCCTGACATGTGGGTCCCACTTGTCAGGATTTTCGTTTAATTCTTTTAATTCCGAAATTGTCTTGCTGACGTCAGCGTTGCGCAATATTCCGATTTTTCTTTAGAGAAATAATTCGGGAAAATCCAGAAAATCCAAATTAGGGTTTCTTTTAGATTTCCAAACTTCCAGAGCTCATAACTTTTGCATCCTAACTCCGATTGAGGCCATTCAAATTTCTAAATTTGTCTAAATTCAAGCTCTATTTATCTGAGATTTTTTTATTTAATTTTTGGTGCTTGTTTTGCCTCTGCTATTTATTTATTTTGTTTGTTTTTGTTTGGTTTGCGAGTAGACGTCGATTCGTCGGGGAATTTTGTGGAAGAAGGAGCACCCCAAGATCAAGACCAGTACATAGACCTTTTCCAAGGCAAGTCATACCTTTGATCATCTTGAAACCAGTTTTCAAATTACTTTGTGTTAAATTATTGCATTCTACTTTAATTATTTATTTAAATGCTTTGGGCATAGTTATTATCCAAATTGTTATCACACCTTGGCTTTGTATGTCATAATTCCTTGTCACACTATATTGGTTATTAGTTGGTAATATTATAGCACCAACGTGGGTTGGTTAGATGCGAGTACAATTGCTTAGCCATGCTAAGAGTCTCACATCATATGTAAGTTGCAAATATTAATTATGACTAAGTGACTATGGAACTTTGTGTAAAACTGTGTGCTATGTGTTATTACTTCGTGATGGCATGTGTTGCACTAAAACCAACTGGGTGGTAATGGATTTAGACTGAGGCAAGTGGTGGAGACTGTGTGATATGGTGGTCTATGTGATGGGAATGATAATCTTTGTGATGTAGTTAGAAAATGGAAGTCTTGCCTTGGTCAATTAAGGACTTAACTTTGTGCGCCATTGAATTGAGCTCTTCTTATGCGACCACATGCCCGGTATGGGACGGGCCTAACTTAGTGTTATGGATTCTCGGCATTGATGTTCGTGGATAGGTTAGGCTGTGACAGGGTGGAGGTGCGACTACTTGGTGGTTGCATCGCGGGATGATTCGTCTTCCTCTCCAAATGTGTGTGTTACACCAATTCTATGTGAGTGGTATAGCGGTTTGTAAGCACACCGGGAATGTCAATGTTTGAGATGAAGTTTCAACTGCTTTGTTACGATTGGTGCTTGCTACACTAGTTGTATCTTGTGGGTAAAGTGTACAACCTCTGAGAGTGTTAAACAATCTATTCGAATAGCAGCGTCATGGTCATGGACATGCTCGGGGATTTCACACGAGGGGTAGTTTTCATAAAATGTGGGAATGGGAGCTGTGTGACCTTAATCATATGGCTATGTGAAATAATATGTTTAGCTGTGTGTCTTTGTGGAAACAACTGTTAAATTAATATTGTTTATTTGTTTTGAATTATGTTTTCAATCTATTATTTGTATTCAATTGCAAATGTTGCTTTTATGCAAAAGAACCACAGAAGCCTTTTTCTTTGGAATAAGCCTGCATCTATACATTGCATTCTGTGGTATGATTTGTGAGTACGGTTGTGTACTCACGCTTGTTGTAAAACTTGCGCCAAACCTACTGTAAGAGGAGGAGTCTACGCCGCTTTCGAGGAGGAGTTCAAAGGTGATCGTTCGTTAAGTCCGATCCCACGGTTGCCTGTGGTGAATTGGTGGGATCTACGCCGGAGTTTTCCGTTCTCACGCTTTATTTATCGTTAGCCTGCGTGGCTTAATAAGTGTAAACTCGACCATAAGGTCAAAACCCTTATTTGTTATTCAAACTAATTGTTTACTTTATTTATCGCTTGTGTGGATCGATATTTACCGTGTTAACCACATGTGCACTAGCGTGATCCCGGACTAGTGCAAGATATACGAGGGTTCCGAATCGTAATGCAGGTCCCAACAGAGGTGGTATCAGAGCCATACTGACTGTAGGTCTTGACCTTAGTTAGATTGGCCGTCTTTAGAGTGTCCAAATTATTTTCTAAAGGAAAAATTAACTTGCAAGGTTAATTGATTGCTTAACTCTTCTCATATCTCTCTCGCCTCAACTTTTGCTATAATCCTTTCTCTCCCCGCTGTTTTAAAGTTGCTCTTACCCTGTTCGTCTGTCTTGACAGATGCCTCGTCTTCAGAGCTATGGTGAGCGCACTGGAGGGTATGCCGCCGAGCTTTGGAAGTTGCTCCAGGTTCTTGGAGGTTTTGATCGTCCGCTGTACGTCGGCAACAACTAGACAGTGAATGGACAAAACCGTGGAGTGATTTGTCGCCTGACGATCTACGCCAGGAGGAACGACAAGGCAAGCCAACCTTCGCACGTCTCTGTGAGGAAGATCACTTGGCTGGAAGGTATCCAGGAGTCGTCGCGCTTGGCCATGCTGCGTATCTGCAACATCTACGCACGGGAGCTTCAGGACACCGTCTTCCGTTACCACCCCAGAGCTGCCGCTGTGGACTTGCCAGCACGCTACCCGTCCACCGAAGGAGAGAGCAACGCTACAGTTGTGCACCTCGCAAAGTTTGTGGCCACCCAGGAGGAAGCCTTGGAGAGAACCATCACGGAGTTGGATCATGTCTATGAAGCCTTGCAGAGAGCTGAAGAAAAGGTCGCTACTCTGCAAGAGATCCTCTACGACCAAGTTTCCGAAGAAGAGGAAGACCCCGAGGAGGATTCTGAAGAAGATCCAGAGGAAGGCCCAGTCGAGCCAGAGGATGATGCAGAGCCAGAGGAGCCACCGAGCGGTTGCAGGGGGACGCTGTTCTCTGCACTGCTCCAGGCATCGGATCGGTTGCCAAGATGCCGGCTCACTTCCGAGTCTACAGCCGTCAGGAGCGTCGCCGCGGTTGTGGAGGCTTTCTCGAGTAGTTGTTTCAGTTTTTCAAGCTTAGCCAGTTTCAGTTTAGTGAGTCGCCCTTTAGGCGGTAGTTTTGTGTGCTTAGGTCGTTGTTTCTTTTTGTGTGTGAGTATGAGCTGCAAAGGCCCTTAGGCATTTGTTGCAGCCATGCTAAGACCCTAAGTAATAAAGGTATTTCATTGGAGTTTCTTGAGCTGTGTTTTGTTGGGTTTAACCTACCCCCTGCTTAGTTCTCAACTTATCTTGTGCTTGCTACCTTATCTAACCCATGGAGCTTCGCCAGATGGTTCAAACTCGTCGATCACATAGTGGTTCCAGCACCCCAAACGTAGAAGCAATGAGCAACTAGTCGCAGGAGCGGCCCGCCACAAGCACCCCCAATTGACTTGCAGAACTTTGGAGCTTTCATAGCAGCACAGACTCAGCTGATGAATACTATGATGACTCAGATGCAAGCTATGAACAACCAGGCCAACAACAACAACAATCAATAGTATGGAGCCCCAGCTGCTCATGGTCACCATGGACCATCCAAACTTGCATAATTTATGAGGACTCGTCCACCAACATTTTCCGGACACGTCTCTCCAGTGGAAGCAGATGATTGGCTCAGAGTTATCGAAAGGAAGTTGCTTGTCACAGCCCCAACAATTAAAATGGATTAATGTGTATTTTTTTAGCATGCATTATTGATTTCAAAATATTTCCATATTATATTGTACTTGGAAAATCTAATTTGAGGTGAACATACACATAAAAATTCACATTTCACTTCAAATCAGTGATACAAAGTTGTGATCATCATCTGGAACCAATTTATTTAAATACTACATTAATTATTATGAATTAATATAATTTTTCCAAAATTTTTGGGACTAGTTTGAACCTAATTAAAATTCAAACAACATACATAGACATACAACATGTTTGAATTTAAATGTCACAAATTTTAATATGAAAAGTGGTGTTCAATAATTTTTATAAACACTGGGTTGTCCCAGGAACCCTCACAAATTATTTCATGATTTTAGGAATTTTATTTCTAATATTTAAGCCTTGGTCAAAGTAGGAAGAACAAATTAAAAATCAGTCAAATCCTAAACCCTAACCGACCGTTATTATTCCTTGGCTCGAGCTACCGACAATTTGACTCACCCAACCACCTAATCGCACCTCCGCACGCGAGCCACCCGATCGAAATCAATGGCCCGGATCGCGCACCCTCCGACCTGTCCAAGTCCCCACAAATCTCTCCGTCCGCTCGCCATCCAACGGTCCCGATGATCTGTTTTGCACCGAGCCGCGCCACCTAAGCCATCGCCAACTCGGGCCCACGCGCCGTAGTCATCCCCTTCCTTGGCGGCGCGCCAGCGCCGCAAGCCACGCGCCGCGACGCTCGCTCCACCGTTGGAGCTCCGTCACCTCCGTTAGCCACCGCCGCATGCAACCACTCCTCGAGCTTCTCGCCTCACGCCGCCTCCGATGCCGTCAACGCATGAGCATATTACCCTCGAAGTCCCTCCTTTTTCCCTCACTTCTCCTCTGGCCGCCGAGGAGAGGGAAGCTTACCTGAGCCTTGTTCTTCGGTAAAGCCCTCGAAATCAAGTCTCTCTTCTCCTACTCTTCATGCTGTATCCATTTTCGCTCACTTGAGCTCTTGTCGCTGCTTGTAGATCCAAGGGCACCGGCGTGTCCTCACCGGCTCTAGAGCGCGCCCGCGGCTAACCCGTGTTGTCATCTTCATCTCCGGTGAGCTTTTCTCCTTTTATTTCGCGTCATGATGTGTCTTGGGATCTAACTAAGGTTTTTCCTCGATTAATTTCTTGATCACTCCTCAGGAGCGCTTGTATTTCGAGCTAGCCCCTCCTGTCGGCCGAAAATGCTATTCACCATCCATTGTTGGTTTGGTGAGTCCTTTATCCAATTCCTCCTAGGGTAACCACCTACTGGCTTCACCCAATCTTACCGTACCTCCATTTTTCAATCTTGTTAACCAGGGAGCCCTCTCCTCGTGGAGCTTGACGCCGCCGTCGCCATTGCCGTCGACAAGCCACCACCGGGCTTCTCCGATCTTTTCTTCTCTATGGTAAGCTTCAAGGAACTCTTATTTAGCTTTTGCACGCTTTAGTTTGCTCGATTCGGCCTTAGATTGGCACATGCACTAGAGCTGTGTGGCCACCTCCGCCGCCACGTTGCGCGCTCCGCTCTGGTGTCTCAAAGACCGCCACCACCACCATGAGCTTCGTGAAGCTACCAGAATCCATTCATGGCCTTGGTTGGCGCCGACGCCACGGAATCGCCGCGAGGAGGCTCGATCAGCGAGCTCGCTTGTCGGGAGTTCGACCGCGATCAGAGCAACACCGTTAGCCGTTAAACTTCAATCATTAGTGGTAATGATGTCTTAATCGCGTAATATTTCGCTTACATGCGGGCCCCATGCACGAAATCGGGAGGTTACGCTTAATGTCACAAAGAATGACGAGTGGGCCTAGCCCTTAAAACCCGTGCACCGAGCACTTGGAGACGTGGACTCACCCATCGAGCCGCGCCTCGACGTCGGGTCCCACGCGCCGAGCCAATTTAAGTCCGAGTTAAATTAGAAAACACGCTATTCATCGGCCCGCTGGTCGCTGACCGTGGCTAGCCGAGCCTCGATGAGAAAAGTAGCAAATGGTTTATGAAATCCGAAAATCATTTTCTTACACACTGAAAAATATGTATAACTTCTAAAATGCTTAACTAAATCATTTTAACTCCAAAATGGGTGAAACCACTACATTAATTTTCATATTTAATGAAATTTGTATTAAAATTGGTTTTAACCTTGTCTCTGTAACAGAGTATTAATTTGGAAAATGGGCTATTAACACTATTATTTTTACAAAAGAAAAGAGCTGATACCTTCAAAAAGTCATAAGTAATTTTTGGAAACTCCAAAACAGAAAACCAGTTTTGGTAATTTACTTTTCAAATGAAGTTAATTATAAAATGGTCTCAAACTTACCTCTGTCACAGAAAATATAGTTTGAGGAAGATGATCTTAAAAGACATTATTTTTGCATTATTAATGCTGCTAACTTTATAAATCAATAACTAAATCATGAAAACTCCAATTGGAGCAAACTCAACTGTTTTGAACTTGTGATAATATTGTCCATTTATTCATGTAACCCTTGTATCTACCACTGCTCTACAAAATTTCACCTCATAATTAAATTGCTTAATGTAAAGGCATATTGAAATCTGAAATTCAAACCACCATAACTTTCACATACTAAATCAAAATGAAATAATTCTTTCACCAAAATCATCTAAAATCATGATTTAGCTACTGTAGAAAAATCATGCATTTTTGAGCATTTTGATTTTGAGGTATTTCTCGTTGTTTATTCTGTATTGTATTGATCTAGATACCGAGCTTATTGATATCGACTCTACGCAATCGAGAGCGAACAACTTAGCTACCTGCAAGGCAAGCATCCTTTGAACTTTCTTTTTGCATCATATTTGATCCCAATTTTGTTAGGATAGATGCAATGATAATTGCTTGCATGCTATTTTGATAATATCGCTATTTTTGTGATGAATAGTTAGACACATCCTATTATGTTGTCATTGTGGCTATCCATGAATTATTCCATTGCTGAAATGTTATGATAGGAGGTGTGAAGTTATATTGTTCGAGTTTGCTTAGCCATGCAAGTCTAGAACCGGTAGTTGGTTGTCGGGAATAACCCGACAATTATGGGATAAACACAACTCTCATTATATACTTTTGTTTCAGATCTTCGTACCTGTTTTACAAGTTAAAATTTGTCATTTTAAATGCGCTTTTGGTCTGGACAAGTGTTGGTTAGTGATGGTGCTTTGTGCACGAGATTTGGGTATGTGGTTGGACTTGTCTGGACAATTAAGGACCGAACTTTGGTAACGTCGTTGATTCAAGTATTTTCGTGCTACCATACGCAGATATATGGGTGCTTTGTATGGTTAAGTAGGGGAAGGTTCTATTGTGTTAAGTCTCATGGTGGTGTAGGGGCATTTGTGTTTGATCATTTGTCCTTAGGAATCGATGTCAATGATCTATAGTGTGCGAAGGAGCACCAATTACCTTTTCATTACATCGGTATCTCCAATATAACATGTGGGCCCTTTAGCAAGTGCTATATGCTACTTGTACTAAGACCGAAACATCTCGCATGGGGACTTAGCGTAATAGGGTTTTCTTCTTGAAAACGATCAGATCTCGATTCTCCCGCCAAAGATACCAAGGGAAGTGTGCCATTATCCGGTGGCTTACGGGCTAGTCGAGTCGTGTGGGTAAAGTAGTACACCCCTGCAGGGTATAATCTATTCGAATAGCCGTGTCCATGGTTATGGACAACCGCTTGAGTTCGGGAGTTACTATTGTTAGACTTGAAATTAAAATTGTGGTTATAACTCGGTAATTAGCATGAATGGGATGTTCATGCTTATTGTTGTATCAAAGTGGGCAGCCACTTTGTTATTTGTATGTTTTATTTGTTACTTAGATCATTACTTATTCACATGCTATACTTCTACTTCAAATCTGATTTTGAAATGGCACTTGAAAAACTAGTATGTGTAGGTTGTACATTGTTGCGTCTCTTTCGCAAAACTAAGCCAATATGAGCTTTCCTTTGAATGACCTTATGCATAACTATTTTTATTTGTGTAAGACTTGCGAGTACTCTTTGGTACTCAAATGGATGTTTGCTGGCTTTACAGTGAGGACGATCATCGAGGTTGATGAGTTTGCTTGGTGTCGATTTAGGTGACACCGACGCAGTAGTATGCTATCTTCTAACTCCCAGTCGGTTGCCGATGGGTTGTGGGCATACCACTGTTGGTCTTTTTGGTTTATTTACTCGCTTCCGCTTTAAACTTGTTAAATTTGGCTGGTCGGCCCTTATGTAATTGTACACTTAGAACTGTGTTGTAACTTTTGTACTATTTATGTATGATGGTTGTATGGATGTGACCAACGTTGTAATGAGGGTATGATTATATTGGTCACTGATCTTGGGAGCCAATATAGGTCATACTCGCTGTTCTTGGATTCCCATTTAACTTGCTAAGTGTCGTGCTTGACTTATTGGAGAACCGGCAATCATGTAGTGCTCGCAGAGGAGCAGCGCGCATGATCGTCGGGGCTCTAGATTTGAGTTGAGCCTCTCACTGAGACTGAGTTAAGTTGGAATCCATTTACCGGAGATCCCGAGTTATGTCCCTAAGACCTTGATTAGTCTCGGTCTTAAGGAGATAACCCCGGGGTCCCACATTGCTGATCACCCAGTGCAGCGATCGTGAAAAGGTTTTGTATGCCACGCACCAGATGGAGGGCACAGCTGCTGAATGGTGGGAGAACTTCTGTGCCGCCCATGAGACGCCACAGGATATCACCTGGGAGGAATTTTCTGCAGCTTTTCGCCAGTATCATGTACCAGAAGGCATTATCGATCTGAAAAAGGATGAGTTCCGCGCTCTCAAGCAAGGAGCTATGTCAGTGTCTGACTATCCCAACAAGTTTTCTCAGCTAGCTCGCTACGCAGCAGAAGATGTAGCCACGGACAAGGCTCGCCAAAGTCGCTTTTGAAGGGGTGAACAACGGATCGCAAGTCGGTTTGATCGCCATACTTTTCCCGATTTCCAAGAGCTAGTCAACAAAGCCTTTGTTTTGGAGGACAAACGCAAGGAACTGGAGGATAACCGTAAACGCCGGATGGCTCAGCAAGGGAACCATCAATCACAGCAGAGGGCAAGAACAGTGCCATCACAGTTCAACAAGTTTCCACCCCAGACTTCGTTCAGAGCACCTGCACCAACTTCAAAGACTTCGCCACCGCCGTAACTTCCGCAACCCCGCACTGCCAACCCCAATCCAGAAGCAACCAGCAGAACGCACCAAAGGTCTGTTACGCTTGTCTTCAGCCAGGACACTTTTGCCAACCAGTGTCCGCAAAGGGGAACAATCACTCCAGTACGCTTCAACCTTGGAGCTACGCCATCCAAGACGCCAGCACCAGACATCAACCAAGGAGCGTCACAAGTTGCCGGTCAAGCCGGAGGAGCACCACAGTCCGTGATCAGAGGCCGTGTCAACCACGTTACTCTGGAAGGAGCCAGAATCACCGACGCGTCGTCGGGTAAGTTTAGTTAACTCAAGATCACATCGCTTTGTTTGATTCTGGAGCTTCGCATTCGTTTATTTCTGGAATGTTTGCAACCAAGAATAAATTGGAAGTTATGCAACTTAAGCATACTCTGTTAGTCCAATGCCGGAGCGAGCTAAGTACTAGAGTGGGATGTTTAGGAGCTAAGTTACTCATAGCTGGAGTTGAGTTTCTAGCCAACCTAATTGTCCTAGATACCCAAACCCTAGATGTCATTCTTGGCATGGATTGGTTATCCAAGCACAAAGCCGTGCTAGATTGTGGCTGAAGAGCCGTAACAGTCGAGGACGCCAAAGGAAACAAGGTAGAGTTTCTAGCCACCTCAGTTCGTGATGGACATCTGCTAGTAAGCAGCTTGAGGACCCTTTCCTTAGAAGAAGTACCAGTCGTCAGTGATTATCCGAATGTGTTTCCAGAGGAGTTACCAGGAATGCCACCGGATCGTGACATCAAGTTTGTCATCGACCTAGTGCCAGGGACAGCACCAATTTCAAAGAGACCTTATTGGTAGAGATGAAGAAGCAGATAGAAGAACTTCTTGAGAAAGGTTTCGTGAGACCTAGTTCGTCGCCATGGGGAGCGCCAGTGTTGTTTGTCAAGAAGAAGGATGGAAGTATGAGGATGTGTATTGATTACCGTTCTCTCAACGAGGTTACCATCAAGAACAAATACCCACTACCCCGGATTGATGATCTGTTTGATCAGATGAAAGGAGCCGGATTATTCTCGAAGATCGACCTGCGATCAGGTTACCACTAGCTAAAGATTTGTCCTAAGGATATACCGAAGACCGCTTTCTCAACACGGTATGGACATTATGAATTCTTAGTCATGTCCTTTGGTCTGACTAATGCCCCTGCCTATTTCATGAACATGATGAATAAAGTATTCATAGAATATTTGGACAAGTTCGTAGTTGTGTTCATTGATGATATTCTAGTGTACTCCAAGTCGGAGGAAGAACACGCCGAGCATTTAAGGATAATATTGGAAAAACTCCGAGAGCATCAGCTGTATGCCAAGTTCAGTAAGTGTGATTTTTGGAAGAAGGAAGTGGATTTCCTGGGTCATGTGATGACAAATGAGGAGTAGCAATTGACCGGTAAAGTTAAAGCGATGCTACATTGGGAGCAGCCCAAGACCATGACTCGGTTTCGATTTCTTGGGAATGGCGAGTTATTACCGCGTTTCATCGAAGGATTCTCATCGATTGCTAAGCCACTTACGCAATTGTTGAAGAAGGAGAAAAAGTTCACTTGGACTCCAGCCTGTGAGGAAAGTTTTCAAGAGTTGAAGAAGCATTTGACTTCAGCCCCAGTGTTGATTCTGCCAGATATTCGAAAGGATTTCGATATCTACTGTGATGCTTCGCGTCAAGGATTAGGATGCGTCCTGATGCAAGAAGGAAGAGTCACGCCTATGCGTCAAGGCAATTGAGACCTCACGCGAGAATTACCCTACTCATGATCCGAATTAGCCGCGTAGTGCATGCTTTAAAAATTTGGCGTCATTACCTCATCGGTAATCGCTGTGAAGTCTATACGGATCATAAGAGTCTGAAGTACATCTTCACCCAGTCAGATTTGAATATGAGACAGAGAAGATGGTTAGAATTGATCAATGATTATAATCTCGGAATCCACTACCATCCCGGAAAAGCCAATGTAGTTGCAGATGCTCTAAGTCGTAAGAGTTACTGCAATGCTTTGGAAGTAAAGGAGAGTTGCCCAGAACTGTACAAAGAATTCCGGCAACTAAGGCTATAAGTTGTGTCCGAAGGATTTGTAGCCAATTTGGAAGTACAGTCTACCCTGGAGAGGCAAATTCGTGAAGCACAACCAAAGGATCCTGTGTTGTCAGAAATCAAGGTCAAAATGGCAGAAGGGAAATTCAAAGATTTCACCAAGGATGATCAGGACATACTCTGGATTAATGGTCGTATCTGTGTACCAGATATCGATGGTCTGAGGCAGTTAATCTTAAAGGAAGCCCATGACTCAAAGTATTCGATTCACCCTGGAAGTACCAAGATGTACCAGGATGTTAAGACTAAATTTTGGTGGCCAAATTTGAAACGAGAAGTCGCAGAGTTCGTTGCCTTGTGCGACACCCGCCGAAAGTAAAAGCGAACACCGTGAGACCAGCGGGTTTGTTTGCAACCATTGAAGATTCCAGAATGGAAGTGGGAAGAAATCGGTATGGATTTCATTACCGGTTTACCCAAGACCCAATTGGGCTACGATTCGATCTGGGTAATAGTTGATCGTTTGACCAAGGTCACCCATTTCCTGCCAGTCAAAACCACATACTCAGGAGATCGCCTTGCGGAGTTGTACATGGCCAGAATTGTCAGTTTGCACTGTGTGCCCAAAAAGATAGTGTCGGATCGAGGATCCCGCCACCTCTCGCTTTTGGCGAGCTTGCATGAAGCATTGGTACCCATCCAATTTCGATCGCGTATCATCCACGCATGATGGACAGATCAAAGAGTTAATCGATATTGGAGGATATGCTTTGAGAGCTTGTGCTCTAGCTAATGCTACCCGATGGGATAAGAGTTTACCGTATGCGAATTTTCGCACAACAATAGTTACCAGTTAGTCCGCAAATGTCACCATTTGAAGCCTTGTATGGTCGTGCTCGCCAACCCCGTTGAATTGGTCGAAACAATGAGCGATCGCGGTCCGACATTATTCAGAAGCGTAAGAACAAGTGGCCATGATCGAGAAAGATTGAAGATAGCTCACCAGCGTAAGAGCTATCGCGATAATCGTCGTCGTGATCTCGCTTTTGAACCCGAGGATTTCGTTTATCTTCGAGTGACCCCGCCGGAGGTGTCAAAAGGTTTCATGCCAAAGGAAGCTTGCCTAGGTATGTTGATCCGCTCAAGATTTTGGAACGCGTCGTGAAGTTGCTTACGCTTGAGCTGCGCAGCCGTTAGCGTGAGTGCATGATGTCTTTCATGTCTCGCGATTGAAGAAGTGTCTTCGTGTGCGTAAGAGCAAGCCCGTTGGAATCAATTGTCTTGAAGGAGGATCTTACCTACAAGGAGCAACAATCAAGATTTTGGTTGTCGCAGAGCGCCTCACCGTAAGCAAGACTGCTCGCTTTTGCATGGTCCAAAGGAGCAACCACTCGTATGAGAAGCAACGTGGGAACGTGAAGAAGGGTGGCCGAGTTTCCTAGCCTTTTCTCTAGCTAGCTTTGAATCTCGGGTCGAGATTCCTTTAAGGGGGAGGTTTGTAACATCCCAATTTTGAGCTTAAAAATCTTTTAATAGTTAGTAGGGAGAAAATTCACCATTTGAAGTTTATTTGATTTTAATTCCAAAGCTTAATATTGGACTTTAGAATCAAAAACATTTAATGTGCATAATCCCAACATGAACAATAGCCAAAACTATTTTATTTGGATTCTATATGCTCAGATATATTTTCTAGATTTTTCTAGAATTTTTCTGAGTTCATTTGCTATATTCTATTGCTTATTTGAATTTCTGGTATTTTCTAAATTAGAAAAACTATTAAAAATCTCTGAAACTCTCTCAGGCCGAATCTCCCCGGCCCAATCCTCCGCCTCCTCGCGCCCGCCGCTTCCGGCCGGTTCGCAAGCGCTGCCGCCTCCCACCGACGTGTGGACCCACTGTCGACCTTTTCTGCCTCTCTCTCCTCCGAATGCCCGCTCACCTCCGCCGTTGGATCAAGCATGAACGGTTGGATGTGCGTGAGGTAAACGGAGGTTCGACGTTCTCTTGATTGTGGACTGCTCGATTAGATCCGGGCGGCGGATCCGAGTCCGCTTCACCCGCGTCGTTTCCACGCGATCACGCCCGAGCGCGGCCGCCGACAAGCGGGCCCCACCGAGGCATCGTTCATCATCTCCAGTCGTGGACGATCGGACTCGCCGCCGCCGCTTTCCTCGCCGTCCGTGTTCTAGACCTCCTTGAGCCGCCCTATATAAAGGGAGCTAGCCCTCGGTCTCCGCGCTCCAACCCGCGCGCCGCCGCAAAACCCTAACCTAGCCGCCGCAAAGCTCTGAGAAGCAATCGCGCGCCGCAACTCAGACGAGCTTGTTCTCGCCGTCGGTGCCGCCGCGCCTCTTCGTCGCACCCTCGGCATCGCACGGAGCTCCTCTACCTCCTAGTGGCCTTGGTCTCGCCGGAAGACCACCGAGCCCGATCCCGACGAACCCGAGACTCGCGCGCTTCTACCTCACCGCCGCCACCACGTTGTCCGTGCACGGTGAGCACACCGCGTGATCCTCGTGTCACCCTCTACCTCCGGTACCACTCACCGCCGGCGACCGCCGTCGCTCGCCGTTGCCGTCCGGATCCGAGCGCCACCGCCCGCCGCCGCCCACGTCACCGCCACCGCCGCTGCCGCGTCAGCCTTTTCGCCCTCGTGTCGGCCGCGTGGAGCCCAGTCAACGTCCACGTGCGTGCCCACGCGGCAATCCACCGGACCCCGAGTCCCGAGGCTCGGTAGACCTAGTCTACCGTGAGCCGTGTCCCTGACATGTGGGTCCCACATGTCAGGATTTTCGTTTAATTCTTTTAATTCCGAAATTGTCTTGCTGACGTCAGCGTTGCGCAATATTCCGATTTTTCTTTAGAGAAATAATTCGGGAAAATCCAGAAAATCCAAATTAGGGTTTCTTTTAGATTTCCAAACTTCCAGAGCTCATAACTTTTGCATCCTAACTCCGATTGAGCCCATTCAAATTTCTAAATTTGTCTAAATTCAAGCTCTATTTATCTGAGATTTTTTTATTTAATTTTTGGAGCTTGTTTTGCCTCTGCTATTTATTTATTTTGTTTGTTTTTGTTTCATTTGCGAGTAGACGTCGATTCGTCAGGGAATTTTGTGGAAGAAGGAGCACCCCAAGATCAAGACCAGTACATAGACTTTTTCCAAGGCAAGTCATACCTTTGATCATCTTGAAACCAGTTTTCAAATTACTTTGTGTTAAATTATTGCATTCTACTTTAATTATTTATTTAAATGCTTTGGGCATAGTTATTATCCAAATTGTTATCACACCTTGGCTTTGTATGTCATAATTCCTTGTCACACTATATTGGTTATTAGTTGGTAATATTATAGCACCAACGTGGGTTGGTTAGATGCGAGTACAATTGCTTAGCCATGCTAAGAGTCTCACATCATATGTAAGTTGCAAATATTAATTATGACTAAGTGACTATGGAACTTTGTGTAAAATCTGTGTGCTATGTGTTATTACTTCGTGATGGCATGTGTTGCACTAAAACCAACCGGTGGTAAAGGATTTAGACCGAGGCAAGTGGTGGAGACCGTGTGACATGGTGGTCTATGTGATGGGAATGATAATCTTTGTGACGTAGTTAGAAAATGGAAGTCTTGCCTTGGTCAATTAAGGACTTAACTTTGTGCGCCATTGAACTGAGCCTTCATCAGATGCGACCACATGCAGTATGGGACGGGCCTAACTTAGTAAGTTATGGATTCTCGGCATTGATGTTCGTGTGGATAGGTTAGGTGTGTGACAGGTGGAGGTGCGACTACTTGGTGGTTGCATCGTGGGACGATCGTCTTCCCCGTCCACGGTGTGTGTTATACCAATTCTATGTGAGTCGGTATAGCGGTTTGTAAGCACACCGGGAATGTCAATGTTTGAGATGAAGTTTCCAAACTGTTTTGTTACGATTGGTGCTTGCTACACTAGTTGTATCTTGTGGGTAAAGTGTACAACCTCTGCAGAGTGTTAAACAATCTATTCGAATAGCGCGTCATGATCATGGACATGCTCGGGATTTCACACGAGGGTAGTTTTCATAAAATGTGGGAATGGGAGCTGTGTGACCTTAATCATATGGCTATGTGAAATAATCTGCTTAGCTGTGTCTTTGTGGAAACAATCATTAAATTAATATTGTTTATTTGTTTTGAATTATGTTTTCAATCTATTATTTGTATTCAATTGCAAATGTTGCTTTTATGCAAAAGAACCACGAAGCCTTTTTCTTTGGAATAAGCTGCATCTATACATTGCATTCGTGGTATGATTTGCGATAGTGCGGTTGTGTACTCACGCTTGTTGTAAATCTTGCGCCCAAACCTACGTAAGAGGAGGAGTCTACGCCGCTTTCGAGGAGGAGTTCGCAAGGCCGATCGTTCGTTAAGGTCCGGATCCCATCGGTTGCTGTGGTGAATTGGTGGGATCTACGCCGAGTTTTCCGCTCATTCGCTTTATTTATTTCTTGTTAGCCTGCGTGGCTTAATAAGTGTAAACTCGACCATAAGGTCAAAACCCTTATTTGTTATTCAAACTAATCGTTTACTTTATTTATCGCTTGTGTGGATCAATATTTACCTGTGTTAACCCTGTGTGCACTAGCGTGATCCTGGACTAGTGCAGTATACACAGAGGGTTCCAGAATCGTAATACTGGGTCCCGACATTTGTTGACCACACAGTTCCACTCCACTGCTTCATGAGCATCATAGTAGCGATCAGTCATGTCAAATAATTTTAACATGAGTATAGTACACTGTGGGTCCCTAAACTTGGCAGGGGGTTCACTTAGGTCCCTAAACTTCAAAAGTGTCCAATCCGGTACCTAAACTATTTAAGTGGTTCATAGGAGGTCCAAAATAGCCCAGTCTGGCCTTGATCGGTGACGTGGCCGGTTGACCGCTGACGTGGACGCTCCACCTCACATCACCACCTTTCCCCTCCTCTCTCCCCAAATCGCCACCAGCTGCAGCGCCCTCCCCCTCGCCCTCCTCCCGAGTCGCCGTCGGCCTCCCCTGATCCGCCGCCCTCCTCCTTCCCCTAACCCAGCGCCGCCCTCATCCTCCCCCATCCCGGTGCCGCCCTCGTCCTCCCCCATCCCGGCGCCCTCATCATCCCCCGGATCCACGCAGTGCTGGGAGATGGCCGCATGGTTGCCGTGAAGCGCATGCGCGACGCCCGGACCTAGAGGAGAAACGGGGCGGCGGCACATTAATGAGGGAGGATGGGATCTAGAGGGAGCACAAGCACCGCTCGGATGTAGGGGACTCACCTGTGCAGTCGGTGGAGGTTGAGGAGGTTCGGAGCGGGCTAGCGGTGTGGGCCACTGGCGGCGCAGTGAGGGTGCCATGGGGGTGACGCTCTGGAGGGGGAGAGCTCCAATGGGAGGTGGTGGCCGCTTGGGGGAGGCGAGGAGGTGCTCCTACTGCGATTAATTTGGGAATGGCTTGCCGGAGAAGGATCGGCAGTGCGAGCGGTGCTCTTGGCCGGGATCGGGGAAGACAAAAACGCCGCCCCCACCTCCTCCCTCCTCCCCGGCCCCCTTCTTCTCCTCCTCCCCGCGCGCCACCGCCCCTTCTCCTCCCCACGCGGCGCCGCCCCCTTCGGAGCGCATGGGGAGGTCTCTAGCGTGGCCTTCTCCCACATCGCCTTTCGCCTCCACCCCGGCTCCCTCGTGCGGTTCAGCCCCACGTCGGGGTGGCTGGCGCCTAGCCTGCGCTCCTCGCGGGGGTGGTCCACGTCGGCACTCGCCCTCCTGCTGCTTGTGCTCTACAATGGTGTCTCCGAGGCCGCTGCCATCGGCCTGCTCATCTTCATCACCTTCGCAGGGCTCCGTGTCTTCGACGTTGAGGCCATCGCACAGGGCGTGCTCCCGCGCCACTATGCCTTCCACGACCTCGCTGTCAAGCTCCGAGGGCGTAGGCCGGGGATGCGCCGGAGGACCGGGTGGGGAGGCCGACGGTGGCTCGGGAGGTGGAGGGAGGAGGCGGCGGCGACTCGGGAGGAGGCGGTGGGAGAAGAAGGCCACGCTGGGAGGGGGGAGAAGGCCACATTGTCATCCACGCTGGAGTGGCCATGTCACGGTTAACCGGCCACGTCAGCAGTCAAGGCCAGCCTGGGCTATTTTGGACCTCCTATGAACCACTTAAATAGTTTAGGTATCGGATTGGACACTTTTGAAGTTTAGAGACCCAAGTGAACCTCCTGATAAGTTTAGGGACCCATAGTGTACTTTACTCTTTTGACTTGGTTCTTAGCGGGTGGATGCTTAGGTCCTTTGTGAACCTCTTATATCATATCGCCTATTTAAATGCTCAAATAATAGTCATCAGTATTGTTAGGAAGAGTATTGCGTACCTCTACAAACCTTTTAATAAATTGATGTAAATTTTCTCCTGAAGTTTGATGAAGACGATGTAAATCATCATATTTTCTAGTCTTAGTACTACAACTTTTAAAATTGTTTAAAACAACATGGCATAAATTTTCCAAACTATCAATAGAACTTTTTGGTTGGTTGAATAACCATGTCCGAGCAGATCCTTTTAATATAGTAGGTAAGTCATTAGTCATTACCTTCTTGTCACCACCCGAGGCCCAGATGACGGTAGTGTAGATCTGGAGAAACTCTGAGGGATTCTGTGTCCCATCAAAGCTTCCCAAATGTCCAGTCTTGAACTTTTCAGGCCAGGTAACTTCTCTTAGCCTAGGTGAGAAAACCTTGCACCCTGTGTATGGTCCTAAACATGGTTGGATGTTATGATCTTCATCATGAATATCAGGAGAATGAAGTCGTCTACGACCACGGTTAGAGCGCTCACCGGGACCTACCGTGTCGATCATACTCCGTCGGGATAAATTGTCTTCTTAATGGTGGTTGTTGCCGTGATGGCGATCTTCAGAGGCAGAGTGGTATGCCGTAGAGTGAGTCTAATACCTTGAAGATTGTGAAAGGCTCTACACTTTTGCAACAACTTCTTGTAGGTCAGCGGCCAACAAACGAATGACTAGATGGTCCTGTTGATTGTTTTCTCTCGTCTGGTGGTTAGCGGTGGCATTTGAAAGAATGCGAACACGGTCAACGGTAATCTTAGCTTACGAAGGTGATGATACAATATTTAAATCTCTTACCGTCTTCTATGGTGCGGTCTAGGGCGTAGTTGGTGGATGCTGGTTGCCGCTTGCATAGGTGATAGCACTACTACAAAAGAGGCTATAATGGACGCCTCATCACAGGCGGTTCCTCATAACTATCAGTATTAAATACAATCACAGATGGTTTGGGTTTACCACACGTTTGTGTTATTGGTTGCGCTTGGCTACGCTAAAAAACGTATGTGTATAAGTAATATCACAGACGGTTCATATTGAAAACTATCACAGACGGTTATTAACAAGAACCATATTTGATATTCATAAATATCACATACGGGTTTTAAATATAACTGCCTGTGATAAATCACAAACAATTCTTAAAAAGAACTGTGTGTGATAAGTTTGTATCACAGACGGTTTGTGGTTGGAAGTGTTTGTGATATGTTCAATGCCGCTTCGGCTCCCGCACGATGCGTCTCATCGTCTCGCGTGCCGATGTTACTTCTTGTTGTTAGACCATGTGGTCAGGACTAGAATATTTTAGTGATGAATAATTGACAATGTTAGGTACTGATATTATTTGAGGCGTGTGTGCGTGTGTGGACTTATGTCGGTCAAGTTGGAAAGAACTTGTGCCGGGAAAAGATGGTGTTTTGGTCTTTGCATGTGTAGGATAACTCGGAGGCGATCGTGGTCTACTGGCGGTGACCGGAGGTGGCAGTGCGAGTCATGGTCCAGAAGGTCGAGGATGCTGGAGGAGACGGTCGGGCTCGAGTTGGGGCGCGTGGAGATCAAAGATGGATGATACGTGTTGGAGCTACGGAGGTGTAGCCGGAGGCTGCGACACGTAACAATTTTGGGGTGTCTAAAATTGAACTGGATTGAATTTTGTAATAGAGTGTTAAGCCCATGTATTAGGCCTAGGACTACATGGGCCGTAGGGGTTACATGATTAGGTTTTCAGTCAGCGGCTGAAGGATATAAAATCCTCGTGTGAGGTCAGGTGGAAAAAGACCGAGGCTGCGCTGGCTGACGGCGGCTTGTACATGCCACCGAACAAAACGTGCCTGCGAGGTGATAAAGTGCTTCTGGCTGCATAGTTTCTGGGCTACGTGTAATCAGGTGAGAAGTTTGCACTAGCTTGCTGATTTTTCTTGGCGTGGATGTGCTAGCTGTTAGATCACATATGTTTGTGTGAGTTAAGGAGTTGGTGGCTTGATTTGACTTGGAAGGACCTTGTTTCTTTGGTCTTTGAAAAACCAATCTAGGCATTGTCTTTGCCATCTTTGTTGCATGCATGAGTGAATAGAAATATAGATTACTAGTGTGGCTATTGCGTGCATACGAAAGAATAGGAAAATCGCTTGTTGGCGCGGCTCTGGCGAGATGTGCTAGTTGCGGCTAACAAAGCGACGTGGTGCTTGCGGCCGCTAAAAATCTATGTGGAGCACCTTGGCGAGACTCGATTGATTGCTCATAGTCGCTTGACAGCGGTGGAACTTGCGCCGGCTCTTCTTGGTGGTTTAATCTTTCACAGAGGCTAGCGCTGCGTGTTGCGATTGTTTCTTCTTTGACGTGAGGCGGCGGTCGGTACTTGGTCGTTCTACGTGTTTGGGGTCGTCGGAGAAGTCCCGCACGAAGGATAGTATTTAAGTGCGTGCGAAGACAGCACGTTTAATTCTACGCGTGGCTCAGCCAAAGGCAGCGAAGTGTGCGAAAAATCTCTTACACAATCATTTTAGTTATTGTACTAAAGTGGAACAAGATAATATACCTTGATTCCCTAAACGACAAAAACCATGACTTCACTAAGGTGCAAAAAGTACTTGACATGTATGCTCATTTCCTTCATATATGATTCTATTGTAGTCTTCCTTTGTTTGAAATGACCGAGGATAACTTTTTCGAATCACGTAGCTCATTCCGTGCCTATGTTGCCGAGGGAGGGACCCATAGGGAACAGAGCGCCACACTACAACACAGGATGAGATTTCTGGTACCTACTACAGCACAACAATCCTATATCATACTTCGTAACCTGGCCTATCAGACTGACTATACCTATATATGTAATTCTATTTTTGCAGTGCTACCAGCAACTAGAAGGCAACGTATGTGCATCCTACGTTTGTTGTCATCTGCAGGAAATCATGGGTGCTAAGAAGGAGGATCCAGAGGTTTCTCAGTCAATCTCGAAATAATTATTTCTTAATTATCAATTTATATATGTGCTTACTACTTTACTTCTAGCGACAAGTCATGACGATCAATGACAGGCCATTCATACTGGACGAACTCTCGGACGTTTGAGGGAAGCTCGCCATCTTCATCATGGGGGAGATCATTAACCAGAATGGAGAGTTTCACCCCGGCGACATCGATGATTAATACATGTTCAATTGTAACTCTAGACAATACATGAACATTATTTTGTAAATCACTTTGAGTTGTTCTATATCAAATCAATTGTGATATATCTATTTTCTGCTTGGTTGTTTTCAGAGGTCATGGATAGCATTACCTGAGGCTAGCCGGGAAAAAAATATTTAGGTATAGGACGAACTATCATAGACGGTTTTGTGGTATCCGTCAGTGAATGTTGGCAGTAGCCATATGTGACAGTATGAATTCACAGACGGTTGATACCACAAAACCGTCTGTGATATATCGAATATCACAGACGGTTATTTTTACCAACGGTCTGTGATATGTATCGAATCACAGATGACTACTACTAATAACTGTCTGTGATATGTCTGATATCACAGACGGTTATTTTTACCAACCTCCTGTGATATGTATCGAATCACAGACAGCTACTACTAATAGCCGTATGTGAGATGTCCGATATCACAGACGGTAATTTTTACCAACCATCTGTGATATGTATCGAATAACAAACAGCTACTACTAATAACTGTCTGTGATATCAGACATATCACAGACGGCTAGAACCAACAACCGTCTGTGATATGTATCTAATCACAGATGGTTGGTACATATAACCGTCTGTGATAGTAGGTCTTCACAGACGGTTTATACAAGAAAACCATCTGTGTTGTTACTTATCACAGACGGCTTAAAAACCGTCTGTGATAACCACCTTTTAGTACAGACACATAAATTCAGAAACCGTCTGTGATGACAATTTTGAACCATATGTGATGACATTTTCTGTAGCAGTGTAGGCCTTCTGGACGTCCTCAGCGCACTAGCATGGTACTGCAGATGGGCCTCCTCCAATGTCTTCTGTTTGGTGGCAAGGAGTTGGTTTTTGCGTTGTTCCTATGCCAAATGTTTGGCCTCCTCTTTGGCGTCAGACTATCCACGTACTGCTCATTGCTCGTCAGTCTCGTTGACATTGACAACTACACATACATGAAATTAAGAGCAAATGGAGGGTGAGAATGTCCCATCCTCATCGGAGCAGGGGTTGTAGTCAAGATCTCGGAGTAGATGTTCCAGAGATGATTCTGCCAGAATCTCACCATTTGCATTGCCAATGAGATCATCATGGGTCGCCACGGCATTGGCTTTGTGGTGACTTGTCTCTCCAGTTGAGACATTATTAGGAATGTACTCACCCTCGGAATTGCTTGGAGGCAGCAGTGGAGTCTTTGTCATCTCGACCCCAGCGGGTTGGGCTGAGAGCTGCGAAGACTCTCCCTCGGGAACATACTCGAGGTAGAAGTCGGACCTGCATACCTCCTTAGGGACGTAGTCCTCGTCCATGAGGTCGGCGTAGTCGGCGAGATCAAAGGTGTTCTCCTCGTCCATCGGTAAGTACGTGGAAATATCACAACGATGATCTCTAGCTTGACGATGCCCTCCTTCTGGAGCCAACTGTCGATGATCAAGACCTAAGGTCCCTTATCGAGCTTATAGGGAAATAAAATATGAGAGAACGGTTAAAACAGAGATCCTTATTGCTGTGGACATAGTGAGAGTTTTTACAAGAATGCGTTGAGAACGAGATTGAGATTGATGTTGAAATTCATATTAGATTGTGTTACAAGGTATACGGGCTACCCTATTTATAATTATCTAAGAGGTGGCAGTTAATGGTGCTAAAGACGCTTTTTGTCTTCACGCACATACCTTCGTTGAGTCTTGAACCACTGTGTCTCTTAGCCAACTGTCGTAAGTTGTCAGATACGCCAATAATTGCTCTCACATCATTCACGTGGGAAACTATTATGTCCTCAGACCAATTTAATAGTCGGGGGTGGCCCAAACCGTATGACTAGTCATATAGTGTCCACGACTGGTCGTCTCATAATTCAAACTAGTCTACGACCAGTTTGGTCATAATAAAAAGTATTAGGCTTCTTTTTGATCGTAGTCATTTGTACATAACCATTATAAAGTGGGTCTTTAATATGTGGGTCTACTTTCATAGAGACTTTGACTCTGACCGAAAAATGCTGACTTGGTCAAGAATCCTCGTGAGACCACTTCTATCCGCACCGCCGCCGCACATAGCTTCGCCGGGGCTGCCGCAACCCATTTTGGTGCTCACTAGCTGCTGCCGAGGTCTAGCTCACCAGCATCGAGCTCGGTCGAGGCCAGCCATGGCGCTGCCCTATTCTGGTTTGAATCGAGATGAGCTAGAAGCCACGTCAGCGCAAAACCACCATTGGATGTTGTTAGGGGTATTTGATTTGGTATTGCAAGTACAAGGATGTTAGATACCCAGTTTCATGGTACATGAGTGAATCGGACCAACTTGAAAGTACATGTACCAACTATAGACCTTTTCCCTTCATATTATGGTAGAAGCATAAGGAAGTGTCCACTGGAAAATAAAAAGAGAGGAAAGCATATGGAACTGACTGTTACGTTGCAACAAGGAAAAATGTAAGGAAAACCATATGAATTGCCACTACAAAATTCAAAGTTCTAAAAAATGCCACCGCCAGGGGAAGACCCAGACCCGGAGCGGTGTGAGCGCGGCCGCTCCAGGTCATGGACTCATTGCCAGCAAGCAACGGAATTTTTTTGGTTACTATGCGCAAGTGCATGAACGTGCAGCAACTTAGTTTTGCTATTTTCTTATTTGGTTGCTACTTTGACTGAGATATGGCCGAAATGCTTGACTAGTTTGCTTCCATATCCTCTACTGTTACAAAGTAACGGTAGCGCGCACAGTTTGGTGCTTCTTACGCACGATGCACTGTTCTACGTTGTTACGTTTATTGCTTGTTTTAGTACTCGGAATTCAATATTTCTGAAAGGTATCAAATATATTTGTATATTTTAACTTTGGTGCCGTTAGGAAATAAGAGACGAATCTAGAGAACGGGACACACGAATTTGACATGAAAAACTGAAAAAACCATGGACGCATGAAAACAAAAATTATCATATGAGAGGAGAATTACAAGCATGGAATGATGAGACGTCTAAAACGTACGTGCGATTATAAAGATACATTTATATGACTTAGGTAACAGTTAAAAAGAACACAAAACCAAGACTATGTTGGTTCAGTGCGGGCCCACACCCATGTCTGGCGCAGGTTAGCGCTCCACCTGACGTGGACCGGCACTCTTGTACCTCCGACTTGGGCACGACGACGAATTCGGACCATACTTCATTAGGTGCAACTATGTACCAATATGAAATACGATAAGAGTCTACTACCCCTATATCGTGATACTCTGATTTTCAGAATCGGGATGTTAATATTTAGTTTGGTGATCTAATAAATATTTGACCGTGTTTTAAAATTTTTTCGTGTTTAATTTAAAGATTGTTTTTTTTTAAATCAAACCAAATTGTTTAAAAAGTTGCATAAATATATAATAATAGATAATAGATAATAATAATAAATAATAATATTAAATTGAATTGTTTGAAAGACTGCATTTAAATTAAATTATTTCAATTTCTTGTTTTTGCATGCATTTCAAAAATCATATCATATCATTCATTCATATCGTTGCTCCATCTCTAGTTGGATCGCAGCAAACAAAACACCTGCGCAACCCATCCTTTTTCACTGCCAACTCCACCAACAGTCTGAACCCATGCCACCTTCCTCTTCTTATCCTAGCCCCAACCAATCTCATTCACTCACTACTATTTCTTATCCCAGCACAACCAAACCCCTCTCACTATCATTTTCTTCCAAAGAACCAAAGCCCCCACACCACTGTCATCACTCCATCCTCCATGCTGCCATTCCTTCTTCCACATAACAAGAGCTCTAGCTCATCTCCACTTCTCTCGTCCCAATTACCACCAAAAACCAAAAATTGTGCAACGCATGTCATACTGTTGTGTTCGTCATCACATGAACATTCCATTTTAGCAAGTTGCTCCTGCATGCGAGGTCATTTGAGCAATTTGAAGAAGAGGGAAGGAAGTGGTAGAGGCACTGTAGCCTGTAGCCTGCGGCTTGTTGCAGCCAGGAAGAAGAAGGGGGAGCGGTTGAGCTGTGGCCAGTAGCACAGCGCACGATCGTGGCTTGGCGGTGTGCTGTGCGGCGACGCCGAGAAAGAGCCGGCTTGCACGCATGCAAAGGTGGCAGTGCATGCAGCCGGAGCCGTGCATGCATGTGTCCAGGCTCGACGACGTCTAGGCTTAGCCGGTAGCAGTGGTGCCGAGGTGGCGCAGGCGCTGCAGCAAGGTAGCCGACGGTCCTCAATTGTCCAGACAAGTCCTTCCACTTACCCAATGCTCGTGCACAAAGCACCATCACTAACCAACACTTGTCCGGACCAAATCTCATTTAAAAATGACAAAGTTTTATTCATAAAACAACTACAAAGATCTGAAGTAAAAACATAAAGTAAGAGTTGTGTGTATCCCAAAACCGCCGGGTTATTCCCGACGATCGAACTACCGTATCTAGACTTGCATGGCTAAGCAATTCTATAATCCACAATTCACACATCCTATCTTAAGCATATAGGGGTTGGCATAATTCAAGATTAACCTCAAGCATAGGACATAACTAAACTACACATCACAAAGATATTGACATAATCAAAATAGCATGCAAGTAATTATCATTGCACTATCTTAACCAAAACTGGGATCAAATATGATGCAAAAGAAAGTTCAAATGATGCTTGCCTTGCTGGTATAGTAGCTGCTCGCTCTCAGTAGCGTAAGTGTCGATGTCAATATGCTCGGGGTCTATATAATTATAACATCAAATAAATACCGAGAAAACAACTCAAAAACCAAAATGCTCAAAAATGCATGATTTTTCTACAGTAGTTAGGTCATGATTTTAAAGGATTTTTGGTGAAATAATTATTTCATTTTGATTTAGCATGTGAAAGTTATAATGGTCCAAATTGATTTCAATAAGCCACATTATGTAATTTAATTATGAAGTGAAATTTTGTAGAACAGTGGCAGGGTAAAGGATTACATAGGTAAATAGGTAATATTAATACAAGTTCAGAATAGTTGAGTTTGTCCTTTTTGGAGTTTTTATGATTTAGTTATTGATTTTCAAAGTTATCAACCTTTTATAGTATAAAAATAATGGAGTTAAGGAGTATATTCTCCCAAAATAGTTTCTGTGATAGAGGTAATGTGGAGACCATTTTAATAATCAAGTTCACTGAAAATGAAAATTATCAAAAGTGGTCTCACTGTTTTTGGAGTTTCCAATAATTACTTATGCATTTTTAAAGATTTCAGTCCATTTTCCTATTGTAAATATAATGATTCTAATGAATAAATTTCCAATTAAAGCCCTCTGCTACAGAGACATGTATGAAACTAATTTTGATAGGAAGTCCATTAAGAGTGTAAATTTCCAGAAGTGGTTTCATGTGATTTGGAGTTAAGATGAAATAGTTATGCATTTCTAAAGTTAATACTAATTTCCGTGTATAAATAAACTGATTTCGAATTTACTAAAGTGATTTTTACTCTTCTCACCGAGTGCAGCGCTAGCGCATGATCCTCATCGGACCAATGGGCCCGCTCGTCGCCCATCATAGGCGCGCGCGCATGTGCGTGCTAGAGGCGATGAGTTGCGGGTCGTTGGATCAAGATCCAACGGTCCATATTCAAATGCAATAGGACGGTGCAATGTCTCACAAATCCAAACCGTCCCTCTCGCATCCTACGGTCCGATTGATTCCGCTTATTTAGTTTCCTTAATACGTGTTGAAAGCCTTGGGCCCACATGTCAAAGAGAGATTAGTTGTTTCAAACGACCACTACTCAATTTAAACAACAATTAGTTTTAAACTAATCGCGCATCGCTTTCGGTTGGTAATCCGACAACGAAACGGCGCTCGTGAGCTTGCACGGCGCTCGCCGTCTTTGTGGTCCACGCCGCGCCGGTCAAAGCCAAAAACGGTACCTAATAGCCGTGCGATCCTAGGGGTACCTTCAATCGAGTTGGGACGGCCAGAGCGGCGCGCAACGCCGGCGAGCGGAGGTGACCATACGGCTAACGTGCATGTGCCAACCTAGTTCATTTCAGAGCTAATTAACGCATGCTTAAGCTATGAGAGTGGTCACTGAAGCTCACCAGAGAGATGGAGTGGTCGGAGAAACTCGGGAAGAAGCGGTCCACCGAATGGCGGCGGCGGTGATGCGGCTCACGAGGAGGGGGCTCCCTGGGCCACAAAACTGAAATATGGAGGTGGTGTAAGGTTGAGTGAAGCTAGTAGATGGTCACACCAAGAGGAATCGGTCAAGAGCTCACCAAAACAACAGTTTGACGATGAACAGAGATGTTGGCCGAAAATGGGAAAAGCTTCAAATGCCGAGCTCTGCGAATCATCCGACCCAAGAAGTGAGGGGAACGATGCTAATACTTGAGGGCATAAAGTGACACGTTAAGGAGAGACTAAAACTCACTGGAGTCGAGATTTGCAAGAAGGTGGCCTTCAGGGCACGCTCTGGAGCTCCTGGATGGCACGATGGTGGTCCAAGCGCTACAAGCAACGAGCGGCTTGCATTAGCGAAAGTGGAGAGGCAAGGAAGGCGGGCGCAGAGGAATCATGCGAGGGGCTTACCCGGGGAAAGAGCTCGAGCTGGCCTCCCTCTCCTCTGTCAACCGAGGAGAAGTGGGGGAGAAAGCCGGGCGTGGGGGTGGTTTTATCCCGAGGCGAAGATGGCAACGAGAGCGGCGTTAAGTGAAGAGCTCGGGAATTGGCTAAGAGGCGGTGGATCCACGGGGTGAGAATCGCCTCAACGGCCAAACAGAAACTTCGAGCGCGGGCGTTGGAGCTCGAGTCGGAGGTGATAGGAGGAAGACGAAATTGACAAGCGGGGCCCACAGTCGGCGGCTCTCCGTTCGCGCGCGAGATGGGGAACGTGGCCCACTGGGGACCCTCGGATCTGAATCGAACGGTTGGGATTTGAAAGAGGTAAGTAGTGCGGGGTGAAGCGGTAAGTGATCTGGAGCGTCGAGCTTCTATCGGACGGCTCGCGGTGGTGCGTTTAGGTGGTTGGGTTGAGCGATGCCAAATTGGACTCGGGCCCGAGGAATAGTACTAAGGTTTAGGGTTTCAAGTTTGACTGAATTTAAAGTCTGTCTAGCAACTTTGACCAGGTTTATAAATAGAAATAAATTTCATAAAATCCTCGATAATTTGTGGGGTTCTGGGATGATGCAGTTCCATAAAAATTATGAAACCCTACTGTTCATAATATAGTTGGTGATATTTAAATTCAAACATGTTGTGTGTCTATAAATGTTGTTTGAATTTTAATGAGGTTCAAACTAGTCCCAAAAATTTGGTAAAAATTACATTAATTCATGATAATCAATGTAGTATTTAAATAAATTATTTTCAGGTGATGATCACAACTTTTTATCACTGGTTTGAATTGGAATGCGAATTTTGATGTGTATGTTTACCTCAAATTAGATTTTCCAAGTACAATATATTATGAAATGATTTGAATTTGATGATGCAGGTTAGTGAAAAACATATTAATTCCATTTAATTAGTTGGGGCTGTGACACTTAATTTCCCAAAAGCTAACTGTGCCTGCTTTCCCACAAGTGTTGTCCATAACCTAGGACGAGGCTATTCAAATAGATTTAGTTCCTCTGTAGAGTTGTACAGCTTTACCCACACGATATGCATTCCTCTTAATGTCGGCCAATGCACTCTTCCGTAGGAGTGTGACTGAGGTAGCATAACGAGGCCGTTACAATGTCATGTCCTAACTATCAAACCACCCGAGGATAGGAACCATAGCAGGCTATCGTACGCGCTAGAACCACGGTTCACCCCGTTGTGTAAGTAAGTCCCTTAACAAACAACAGACCCTTAAGGGCAATTAAGGCAAAAATTTAATATGCCCCCACGAGACTGACAAAAGAACAATTAAATTCATAACAATAACAATTGTCAATATCGTTGTGTTTTGATAGCTAACACACAACAAATTATTAAGCCAAGCCTTCGCCATTATCCCGGCGTGTGGTTGCACGTAAGACTTGGTTCATCACACCACAGACCGGTCCTTAATCACTCAGACGGGGCTACACAATTCCATAACATCAAACAACAA
Organism: Ampelocalamus luodianensis; assembly: GCA_036346255.1. NCBI lineage: Eukaryota > Viridiplantae > Streptophyta > Magnoliopsida > Poales > Poaceae > Ampelocalamus > Ampelocalamus luodianensis. The sequence continues at coordinate 36,764,628 of CM070620.1, read as the reverse complement.
TAATTCATCATCACCCTACACCCGTCCAAGTTAAGAACATAAACCCATGCCCAACATGTCCACAAACCCCAGATGCGAAGATCTGGGTACATTCCTCAAATCCAATATAATTCAATCCATAAAATCCTCAAATTTTTATTAAGATTCAATTCAATCCACCGGCCGATGGACTAGCTCCATCAACCGCATTCGGCTACAACTACTAGCATGGCTAAGCATCGTTCTACAAACTAGCAAACAACCCATATAATATATATCCTTAATCATTCAAAGTCAAAATGGTAATCAACATTCAAAGGAGGGCTAATGCAGCAATTAGAAGATTAACTACTTCTACCCATACACATACATATCAAAATAGCATGCAATTGCAAATAATAAAACTCACACAAAATATTTAAAAACCACTGGGAGCAATATGATCAAGAGGAGGGTGCTCGCACCTTTGCTATACCACTTATTCAACCTCAGGTTACACCCATGAATATGTCCGTATTGCGAAAAATCTATTGAAAGAACGATATTACAATAAACACCAAATAAAGCCGGAAAATTCAAAATGCTTCAAAATGCATGAAATTTGTATGGTAGGTAGATTAGGATTTTATATGAATTTAGGTGAAAGAATTAACTCATTTGGACTTAGTATGTGAAAGTTATCACAGTTTGAAAATCAGAAATTACATAAAAGCTGAAAAACCCTAGCTCGGTTACTGTTCATCCGCAATTAAATGTTTTGTGAAAATTTGCATAATAGTGGTGGGGATAAGGATTGCATGGTTGGAAAGAAAATAAAAAGTTATGTTCAATAAAAATTGAATCACCCCACTTGGAGTTCAAATGAATTTTCTATGATTTTTTGAAGTTAATTCAATTTCTAGTGTAAAAATAATTCTTTTCTGATTTTTTTAATGCATTTAATACTTTTATACTCATTCTAACCTATCCTCTGCTATTACAAATGGGACCTATATATTTTATTTTCTTATTCATTTAATTCATAAAGGAAAACATCTACCGACAAATCTAATCTTCTCATAATCATTTACTTAACCGATTCTCCGGTGTTGAATCCAATCACATACATAACACTTTCCGATCATATTCTCATATCTTGATCTAAATCCCGTACTAACCTCCACTAAGGCATAATCAATGTAGTCAATCCAACAAATAACTCCCGGACTCATGAACCTCCATCTATAAAATCCATCCGATAAATGTACTAAATCCACCAAGTTATGGGCATATGACTATAATCAAATCCATCAATTGTTCTTTGCTAGACTAATTAAGATAATACTAACTATCTAGCTCTACTAGTCTCGCCTTGGCAAATCACATGCCCAAACACCCAAATTTTCCACCGATCGAGGTTAAATTGACTAACCGACACCTAATGAGCTTTACAATATAAATTCACATCCGATATTTAAAAGCTCACTAATCAATCAACTCATATCCATACCACCGAACTTAGTTGTGAACGACCTCTACCAATCCAATTATATATGTGCCTCTACAATCAACTAATTAATCATTTATCTACTAACCCAATTGAGGGCACGATACCATCGACTCGACACAAATGACTTAACTACTAATTACATAGCAATCCAATCATTTAGCCGCACTCAAATAATCTATTGCTACCTTCTTCAATTCTAGCATATAAGACTCACCAAGCTATTACTTAAGACATTCCATTAATTTACTCATGATTAAATAAATTACCCGATTCAACCTCCATATCTCCATAAATATCCACAGAAGAGCTATCCATCAAGTAATAAATCATAAAATCCTTATGCGTCCTGTCTCCTGAGATTACTACTCCAACATGAGGGAAAAACTCCAATTACTTTATACCCAAAGATCACCACTATTTTGCATGCTACTCAAAATAATATCATCCGATCAATTAATCAACTCGTATATTTTAGCTAGCATCTACCGATCAATAATACACACATTTCACCACAACAATCTAATTACTCAAAGTCACCAATATGTCCTCACATAATCATGCCTACACACAAATGAGACATAACCGGAGAATTATACCGGTCTTAAGTTACTAATCATTTTTTATAATTAAACGTGCATAAATAGATGCTATGCTCATGACTTGTAACACCCTGGCTATTCGGAAGCCAAGATGTCACCTACATCATCTATCATACATCCATAATGCGGAAGAATTTGAATACTATCAACTAATGATATAAAGAAAATACTATTTAATAGAACCATGGCATGACATTAGTCTGAATTCAAGCAAGTGTAACGAAGGATGATTGAAGATCACAAGCAATACATAATCAATCATAACATGGAGAAGGTATCCTTCCTTCACCATTTAAATTTATTTAATACAGTTCATCACTTAACGAATGAAAGATAGAAACTAAATCATATTGTTGAACTTGATTATGGTGAATTGCAAGATTAGTGCGTGTCTACTCCCTCCCGATAGAGCCAGCATCAATGATCACCTAAAATAAACAAACAAAGCAAGAATGAGTCCGTGACTCAGCAAGTACAGTGAATAAATGAACATACCACAATTACGAACAAGACCTCATCATTAAAGAATGCCAACATACCCCGAATGAGTGTATGGATGAATAGAATGAATGGATTTAATGAAAAGAATGAACTGCACACATGCTTATACCGGTATAGCTAGTGACACACCCGTCGGTGTTCACTTAAGCCCGTATTTATCGAAATACGGGGATCCAAAATACTGTATGAAGAACATTTCATACGGGTGTCCAAAACTGCCCACATTGGAATGGTGGGACTTCACATGCCCATACTGGAATTGATGGGACTTTAGACCCCACTCCCATGGAGCTCCACTCCCGTGGACGGAACATGAACATGGATGCATTAATGAACATAAGTATTATGACTGACATCATCTGCACACATATGAAAGAACATACGCAAGGAACATAATCCTTGGAACCTCTTGTATTCCTTAATCTCCACTCCCATGGACGGAACATGAATATTGAAGCAAACAAAACACAATACTAATCATTGAGCATCCAGTATTTACAAATCACACAAAAGTCAATGTACTTGCCTTCAGCGAAGCGCTGCGGTAGTAGGCAAAGAAGATGTCTCTAAACTCGAAGCCTCTCTGCCTACACAAGTAAGTACTCGAAATAAATACAACATATAACAGAGCGCTTCCATTAACGTTCTACAACGCCTTCCCGATAATCCACAATTAACTAGTTAGCTCTAATCTGAAAACAGACTACTCAGGCACAACCCGAAACGGGACAGCAGAACGGTACAAATCATATCTATTGGTCTGGAACTCGGAATGAGGTGAGACCAATTTCTATGGATTCTTAACTGACATATCTACAATACTCTAGTTGACAAAGTAACCCAATTCGACAAATTTAATTTACTAACAGTTAGCTGAAACAGCAGAACATAAACTGTCTACATAATTATGACAGGAGTATTAAAACGATCATAACTTTTAATACACAACTCTGAATTGAGCGTTCTTTAACAATATCAAAAGCTGAGACCAAGACCTACAATAACCTAGTTGGGTGAAAGCCCTGAATTTTCCATTAACACACTCATATTTTAAAAGACAACTTGACAGTTTATTCTCGTCAGGATTCTGGACAGCAGAGACGAAAACTAACATAACTTTTTATCCGTACATCGGAATTCAGTGTTCTTGGCGGACACCGAAAGCTAAGAACAAGACCTAACTAACTCTAGGAGATCAACTCTTCGTATTCGGACTCTAACTAGTCGAAACAGGCCACGCAACAATCTGGACATAAACTTAAATAATCGCAGCAGGACTTCAATCCAACGAACATGGCATCAAACGCTCCTACTAAGATCCAATCAGCGAAGAGAAAGAACCATTACCCATGTAGAACCCTAGGAAGACGCTGATCAAACACCCCGAAGAAGATCCCTTCTCATCTACTCTTTTCTCCCCTCTTTTCCCCTCTTCTTCTTCCTCCTTGCGGCAGGCCAAAAGCAGGAAATCCTCCGGGAGGTGGCAGCAATGGAGGATCATCTTGAGAGGGGAGGTGGAGGCACCAAGGAGGAGAGAGGCGGGAGGTGGCGGCTGCCAAGGAAGGGGTGAGGGGAAAATTTCGCCAAGGGGAAAAGGGAGGGGTGGCTAGGGTTAGGGGGGTGTGGGGGCGCATGGGCTTTAGGCCCATGATGCCTCCCCCCTCTTGAGAAGGACCGGTCAGCCCACCTGGGCCACGGCCTAGGCCCAGGTTGTCGTGAAAAACCAGTAACCCCCTCTCTTTACAAGATCTGACGAAGAAAAATTCCCCCGAATAAATTTAATCGCTACCGATTAAATTATTTTATTCCGATAGTTGATCATCACACTTTCGGGATATTACATTCTACCCCCCTTAACAGGATTCGACCCCGAATCTAAACACACTTAACCGAAAGAACAACCACGACTGAGAACGAACAACGGTAACCACGTACCCGTTGTGAACAACATCGGCTAAAGCTCACGCACGCGAAACTCCAACTTCCCAAATAGCCTCTCCCTCGGACTGAAAATACCACAACACAACGACGTAACACGACGTCTGAACTAACACTCAACCCGGTACTTCCAGGTACTCACTCAACACGAGAACATACAAGACGTTACGTACTCCGCGCACGGACTCGAGACAGTCCTGGCGATACGCCAACTAGCGAAAACAACCCAATGTATCTTGGGTTAACCTTTCCAATGATACCGAACCACACGACAAGCACAAAGAACACAGAACTCTTATTCCGCCTCTCAATTGAACTCTTCATCAAAACAAGGATCACCTCCTTTAATCGAAACATACAATCGAATTCTTTTTAAGCAAACTCTTTTTCCGGCAAAACACATCTGAATAAGAAAGATTCACATCACAACTATACGTTACCAACTGAGTACTGAAGAGTAAAATCCAGAAATCAGAATTTCATTAAGAAAACCTTTCCACGTTCCAAGTGGCAAATTGTGAATAGACGTCACGAAAACTAAAGGAGGAATCATTTTAAATGCCCAAATCAAAACTTCCTTTATTCTTCCTGGACCGATAAGAACCACACATACCAAAATCGAGTCAAACTCGACTTACGAAAGACATTGGTCAACAGCACAAAGCTCATGCGAGAATAAAGAAAACGCTTCACTAATCAAGAAGATATTTTTTCCTTAGTTTCACTTTTTTAGAATAAAATATCGCTCAAACCTTGGAATTCGAATTCATCGCATACCACACGGTCTCAAACCTCTTAATTTAACATCCTCAAATTTAGGCTTAAACCGAAACACATCATCCACACCTTTGTGGAGAGACTCTATTGATTCCACTGAACACTCTGGACAACTCCTTCAACTGATGACATTAATTTGATAGAAGGCACCAAAGCACCTCAAAAACCCATGCAATCTCATCACCTCCAACTTTCAAGAATATCACATCAGAATCCTCAATACACCCGCTCATGAACTACATCAGAAGGGTTCTATCGACAATCATTGCACTACTCAGAATACTCCAGTTTTCTATCTCCTCTACACACAAATCTTTGGGCGACCAAAAGTCTAGCATGAAAATGGAAAGTGTAATACCCCGAATGTTTCTACGGAAGGAGAGTAAACGAAAAAGGGGTTTTTCTGTAATACTCCAACTTATTGTAATGAAGGAAGTAGTGAAAAGAGAAATTAAACTTTAGACGAGGGAAAATCTGCAATTCTTTGACAACTGGGCTTGGGCTTTGGCCTAGGAGGCCCATGAGGGGCCGCCACTAATAAAAGGAGGGAAAGCCTAGCCCACCACTGTAGCACGCATTGCTACAGTGTTCGCCGCCATGATGCCGCTACAGTGCGCGCCCTCCTTGCACTCCGTTGCTCTCTCTTGGTGATGCTCTCCCATTGTTGTCGGCCAAGGAGAAAGGTGGAGGGAGAGAGGAGAAGAAGAGGAGATGAGCACCTAGCGGGGGTAATTCAGCGGGCACGCGTGTCTCCAAGGGTAACGATTGCCGGTTGTTGTTGTTTGATTAGTCGTAGAAGTGAAACCGATTAAATTTTATTAGATCAAAGTCTGTCTGTTGGAAATTCAATTCTGTCCAGTAGTTTGCGCGTCTATTTTCGCAATCTTAGAGGCCGAATAAGAGGATCCCATCTCCTAGAGTATTGTAGGTTTTGTTCTTAGCTTTCGGTGGCCGCCAAGAACACTAAATTCCGACTTTCGAGTCAAAAGTATGATAGATTTATTATCTGCTGTCCAGAATCCTGACGAGAATTAGCAGTCTCTGTATATGTTGATATATGGCCTAGTTAGAGGGTGATTCAGAGGTCTTGCCCATAACAAATTTTGAAGGTGATATCACTAGCTTTCAGGATTGATAAAGAACACCTCATTTGGATTTATAGATCAAAAGTTATGCACTTTTCATTGTGACTGTCCAGATTGTAGGTCAGTCTGTCCAGATTGTATGTCAGTTTCTATCTTTAGTTTTGACCCGTGTGCCACTTTTTGTTAAATACAAAATATGAATGTCGTGCCAACTAGGTTATTGTAGGTAATTTCATAACCTTTTCATATTGTTAAAGAACACTCAATTCGGAGTTGTAGTTTAAAAGTTATGGATGTTTTAGTTCTGCTATTCTAATTGCTCAGTCAGATTCTGTTCTGCTGTTTCGTTTGACAGTTAGCAATTTAGTTTGGCCGAATTGGGTTATCTCGTCAACTACAAAGTTGTAGATATATTTGTTAAGCTCGTGTAGGATCTGGGCTCATCTCTTTTGGAGTCCCAGATCATTAGTTTTGGTCTTTACCGTGCTGCTGTCCTGATGGGATTCCATGTTGCTGCTGGAATTTCAGATTCGGGTTATGACTATGTTTTGGGTGTGCAAGAGGGTAGTGTAGAATATTAATTCATGATGGGCTCTATGTTGTTCTTATTTCGGTTATTTAATTGTTTAGGCCGCGAGTCTACGGGTTTGGGAGCGCCATCGTTGCCTGCTAACGCATCGCAACGCGGAAGGCAAGTACTTTGTTGGTTTTAAGTGCTGTGATTGTGAATGTTTACATGAATATGATGTGACATCTTGTGATACCCAAAATGCTGAATTGGTTATGTTCTATCAATCTGTGGAGTAAATGCCGAAAGATGATATTAGCATTGTTCATGTTCATATCATGCATCCTTTTATTCATGCTATGTCCACGGAGTGGATCGTAAGTCCCACCATTCCAATGTGGGCGTGTTTGGACATTGTCATGTCCCGCCCACGGAGTGGATTGAAAGACCCATCAATTCCAAATGGGCACGTAAGACCCATCAATTCCAAAGATGGGCAGCTTTGGACACCTATATGAAACGTTCTTCATATAGGACTTGGATCCCCGCACTTTTGTTAAGGTGCGGGCTTAAGTGAACACCGACGGTGTGTCACTCGCTATACCAGTATAAACATGTGTGCATCCATCCTTGAGTACATTCATTCATGCCATGCATTCCTAAGTTTTCATTCGATGTATGCTCATATTCTCTTATGATGATGACTTGTTCATATGTGTGTTATGTCCCTTTATCAGACTTGCTTTGAGTCGTGGACTCACTCTTGCGTTGTTTGTTTATTTTAGGTAACCCCTGATGTTGGCTCACTTGGGAGGGAGTAGACACGCACTACTTGTTCACATCATGCAATTCATGTTCAAGATTAAATTTAGTTCTATCTTACATTCGTAAATGATGAACTGTAATAATAAATTTATAATTGGTGAAGGAAGGATACCTTCCCCACATTGATGTTGAATTATTACTGCATGTGAACTTTCATTATCAATGAACTAAAATAAATAGATTAGATGGTGAAGGAAGGATATCTTCATCATGTCTTGGTTGTTTTGATACTATCATTAGTTGATTTTATTCAAATTCTTCCACATTATGGATGTATGTTAGATGTTTTAGGTGACATCTTGGCTTCCGAATAGCCAGGGTGTTACAGTTGGTATCAGAGCGGGCTTTAGGTCTGTGGTAATTAAGATATTAAAATGACACACTGTGTACGATGGGTGGGGTTTGGGTAATCCAAAGATATCCGTATTTCTAGTGATGTGATTCATCATGTTGAACTGTTCTTGAATTGCTTCCGTACTATCATTCTTGTGGTTAATCTATGATCTGCTGTGATATTCAATATCTTTGAACTAATTCTATGATTGTCATGAGATGATCCTGTATATTCATAATAGAGTATTTTGGTGAAGCGTGTTGTTAATGGATGATAAGAAGTGGGGGTCGTGGTTGTTACTCTGGGATTCACCAGGTTACACCACTGTTCGCAGAACGTGGTTAGAGGAGTAGTTACCCCGAGTACTATAGTTTCAGGTGTTAAGCGTGAGTTGCTTTAGAAAGTTGTTCTTTTTCTTGATTTCTGAATTTGGCAATTCTTGTCCTATGGTGGTTGATGAATTTCTCCTGGGTTTGTGGTTCATGATAGTTTATGGTTTTCAATAGATTCCTCTTGGTTCTCTCAAACAAATATTGCTTTTCAACTGTTGAGTTGCTTTTACCACTTGTGGTCGTTGTCAATTGACAAGATTGATGTTTTCATGGTTGCTCCTTCTTTCTCATTGAAAAAGAATGACTCATTTACTCGCTTGATAGCTTGGTTAGTGAGAGTTTTCATTTGTAAGTTCGTTTGCATGGAAAGCTTTGGCTTTATGCGTTTCTTTTGGATTACTTGAGCGTTGAGGTTTGAAGTCTCTCTTTTCTTTGTAGTAAGGTGTTAGAATCCTTTTGTGATGTCTTGCCATGCTTAAAATGAGAAGTTATAACTAAACGAATAAATTGTTACGATATGAGTTACCAAGTTGGGTTATTAGCATGGTGCAAATCAATTATTCTTAACTACCATCCATGAAAGTGAAATTGATTAATTTGAAATGTCCTTGTATTTGATACATGGTGTAGGTTAAATAAAGACTGTCCATATCCGTTCGTAACCTATAGATCTTACGTAAGAGCTAGATTTGTCTATTTCTGGTATGCTAAAATTGTTGAAACTTGCATAAAGGACCGGATGGGTGTGGTGTATCGATTCGTGAAACCTTGTTCATAGAAAATTATGTTAGTGAATATTTAATCATGTTTTGAAATGATTTACGAACAAAGGTGAAATGTGAATCTATGTTTACATATGGTTATGTGATTACAAATGGAATTAGTAATGTATGTACACACATGATTAATACCATCATCGATTGTTAATGAGTATTGAAAAGGTGTTAAGCAACACCAATAGTTGAGTAGATTAATTTCGTAAGTAGTCTTTGCTATCGTGCCTTGTGATATTGATATTGCTTAGCATAATCTTGTTATAATAAATTTGTTTCAACCTTGTGGTTTGTATTCCCTTTGGGAAGTTTTAGGATGGAGTAATAAAGTTTGATGATTCTCAAGACTAGTGTATGTTGTCGATGTTATTAAATCGTCAAAATTGTGAGAATGAGGTTAATTCTTGTAGTAATTTGATCACCTATGGTGATATTCTCTAAATGATCAAATTTCAAGTTTTATGTTCATGATCTTTTGAGGTTCGAGCTTTTATGTGGTAAATGAAGTTTATCGAGTAACGATATGTTGCAAAGTTATAATGGTTCTTCGATGATGCAAGTGCTTGATTTTGAATACTTATTTGTTCTTATCTGTTAAGATTCGATATTCTCTTCTTGTGAGGCTTATGCTTTCAACGTGGACTTCACTTATGTTCTATAAGTTCATTGCTTAATTGGTTTCTTCCTTGGTCCCGTGTTCGGTCAGAGTGGTAGATGAGTTTTCTAGTTGGTGAAAATCGTTTCCATTTGTCTCTTCTTTTGAGAAAGAATCAACCCATTCTTTTCACGTGGGTCTTTCGAAGTGTTTTCTAATTGTTGTTGTGAAATTGATGTTAATACCCATAGTAATTTGATCGTCTTTGGTGATATCGTTCGATGAGAATATTTCAAGTTTAGCTTTCGTGATATTTTCTTTGAGCTATTGAATCAGCTGGTAGCTGAAATTATTTTAAATAAATTGAGGTATTGAATTGTCTTGTTGCTTCTTAAGAGATTCATGTGATTGAATCTTAACGGATTTCTGGTTTGAGTTGGCAACGTGAAGTCGCAATTAAAGAAAATTATGTTGGTTCCTTAAAAGGAGATTAATCGCTTGCTTTTCATGAAATCCGTAATTGGAAAAGTTTTGAGTTTGGTGATTGAGATTATTTGGATCTCATGTTTCTTGTGTAGTTGAACGGTTCGAACAAATATGACGTATTGAAGAATTTCATTGGTTCTTAATTAGTCCTTGTGGTTTGGACTAAAGATCTTATCTTGTACGTTGTGGCAAAGCGATGTTAGTCAAAGAATTAATTTCAGTGTTAAAGGAAAGAGTGCAGAGGAATATTTGAGAATTTGAGTCCAGTTTGTAACTTGTAGTTATTCGAATTGTTCATAAACTTTTTGCTCTTTTCACTCAAGAGTTATCGAGTTTCAATCGCAATGTCATTTTTTCTCTTATTGGTGGTTATTTGCTATTCCTTTTTGAGGACGCGTACCCTCCATTGTGAACTCAACTTTCGTTTTCCATATCTTCATTATCGATTATTTCTTTTGGTTTCGTGCTCACTGTGAGCGCAACATTTTCTGTGTGGTGAAACTTGCCCTTGTTCGCCTCTTTCTTTTGAGAAAGGATCAACAATTTTGTGTTGCAAAGTTTTACAAAGCGTAAGTTGTCAATTGTTTGGTGGTGGTTAAGTGATTGTAGGGGTGAGATTTTTGTTACCAAGCTATTGGAGGAGTAATAGAAGATGAGTTGGTTTTGACTGAACCTCTTGGAGGAAGTTGATTCGAGATGGAATGTATGGCTTCAAGTAAAACGTATAGTGTTCGACTAAGTAGGACCTATGGTATAGTGTAGTTCCGAACTTTGGTTCATGTTGAAATGTTGGGATTATCAAATGTATGGAAACCTTAATTAATTCTATAGAGTAACACAATTGGAAAGTATTGCGATGTTGTGTGAGTGATTCTGATGATGTTAATGAGTGATTATGTCGAATTGTGGGGATGTTAGAGATTTAATCCGATGATTTCACCATGTGTTATAAGAGGAATTCGTTGTAGGGGTCTTGGAGGTTAAATTTGGGCTTTCCATTTTCATGCTAGACTTTTGATCGCCCAAAGATTTGTGTGTAGAGGAGATAGAAAACGGAGTATTCTCGAGTAGTGGAATGATTGTCGATAGAACCCTTCGATGTAGTTCATGAGCGGGTATACTTGAGGATTCGACGTGTTATTCTTGAAAGTTGGAGGTGATGATGTATTTCGGTTTAAGCCTAATTTGAGGATGTTAAATTAAGAGGTTTGAGACCGTGTGGTATGCGATGAATTCAATTCCAAGGTTGGAGAGATATTTTATTCCAAAAGTGAAACCAAGGAAAAGATGTCTTCTTGATTAGTGAAGCATTTTCTTTATTCTCGCATGAGCTTTGTGTTTGTTGACCAATGTCTTTCGTAAGTTGAGTTTGACTCAATTTTGGTATGTGTGGTTCTTATCGGTTCGGGAAGAATAAAGGAAGTTTTGATTTGGACATTTAAAATTATTCCTCCTTTAGTTTTCGTGATGTTTATTCGCAAACCGCCACTTGGAAGGTGGAAAGGTTTTCGTGATGAAATTCGATTTCGGATTTGACTCTTTAGTACCGAAATGGTAACGCTTAGTTGCGATGTGAATCTTTCGCTTTCGGATGGGTTTTGTTGGTAAAAGAGTTCGCTTAAAGAGAGTTTTGTCGTATGTTTCTGGTTAAAGGAGGTGATCCTTGCTTTAGTGAAGAGTTCGATTGAGAGGTGGAACACGAGTTCCGTGTTCTTTGTGCTTGTCGTGTGGTTCGGTATCATTGGGAAGGTTAACCCAAGATATATTGGGTTGTTTTCGCTAGTTGGCGAATCGCCAGACTGTCTCGAGTCCTTACGCGGAGTACGTAACGTCTTGTATGTTCTCGTGTTGAGTGAGTACCTGGGAGATCCAGAGTTTGAGGTTTCGTTTGCGCCGTTGACCATCGAGTGAGATCTTACCTTCGAGTTTTGTCCGATGAGTGTACCTGGAAGTACCGGGTTGAGTGTTAGATCAGACGTCGTGTTACGTCGTTGTGTTGTGGTATTTTCAGTCCGAGGGAGAGGCTACTGGGGAAGTTGGAGTTTCGCGTGCATGAGCTTTAGCCGGTGTTGTTCACAACAGGTACGTGGTTACCGTTGTTCGTTCTCAGTCGTGATGTTCTTTCGCTATGTGTTTAGATTCGGTCGAATCTCATAAGGGGGTAGAATGTAATACCCGAATGTTTCTACGGAAGGAGAGTAAACGAAAAGGGTTTTTCGTAATACTCCAACTTATTGTAATGAAGGAAGCAGTGAAAAGAGAAATTAAACTTTAGACGAGGAAAATCTGCAATTCTTTGACAACTGAGCTTGGGCTTTGGCCTAGGAGGCCCATGAGGGTCGGCCACTAATAAAAGGAGGGGGAAACCTAGCCCACCACTGTAGCACGCATTGCTACAGTGTTCGCCACCGCTTCTGCTGCCGCTACAATGCGCGCCTCCTTGCACTCCGTTGCTCTCTCTTGGTAATGCTCTCCCATTGCTGTCGGCCAAGGAGAAAGGTGGAGGGAGAGAGGAGAAGAAGAGGAGATGAGCATCTAGCGGGGGTAATTCAGCGGGCACGCGTGTCTCCAAGGGTAACGATTGCCGGTTGTTGTTGTTTGATTAGTCGTAGAAGTGAAACCGATTAAATTTGAATAGATCAAAGTCTGTCTGTTGGAAATTCAATTCTGTCCAGTAGTTTGCGCGTCTATTTTTGCAATCTTAGAGGCCGAATCGGAGGATCCCATCTCCTAGAGTATTGTAGGTTTTGTTCTTAGCTTTCGGTGGCCGCCAAGAACACTAAATTCCGACTTTCGAGTCAAAAGTATGATAGATTTATTATCTGCTGTCCAGAATCCTGACGAGAATTAGCAGTCTCTGTATATGTTGATATATGACCTAGTTAGAGGGTGATTCAGAGGTCTTGCCCATAACAAATTTTGAAGGTGATATCACTAGCTTTCAGGATTGATAAAGAACACCTCATTTGGATTTATATATCAAAAGTTATGCACTTTTCATTGTGACTGTCCAAATTGTAGGTCAGTCTGTCCAGATTGTATGTCAATTTCTATCTTTAGTTTTGACCCGTGTGCCACTTTTTGTTAAATGCAAAATATGAATGTCGTGCCAACTAGGTTATTGTAGGTAATTTCATAACCTTTTCAGATTGTTAAAGAACACTCAATTCGGAGTTGTAGTTTAAAAGTTATGGACGTTTTAGTTCTGCTATTCTAATTGCTTAGTCAGATTCTGTTCTGCTGTTTCGTTTGACAGTTAGCAATTTAGTTTGGCCGAATTGGGTTATCTCGTCAACTACAAAGTTGTAGATATATTTGTTAAGCTCGTGTAGGATCTGGGCTCATCTCTTTTGGAGTCCCAGATCATTAGTTTTGGTCTTTACCGTGCTGCTGTCCTGATGGGATTCCATGTTGCTGCTGGAATTTCAGATTCGGGTTATGACTATGTTTTGGGTGTGCAAGAGGGTAGTGTAGAATATTAATTCATGATGGGCTCTATGTTGTTCTTATTTCGGTTATTTAATTGTTTAGGCCGCGAGTCTCACGGGTTTGGGAGCGCCATCGTTGCTCGCTAACGCGCCGCAACGCGAAGGCAAGTACTTTGTTGGTTTTAAGTCTTTGTGATTGTGAATGTTTACATGAATATGATGTGACATCTTGTGATACCCAAATGCTGAATTGGTTATGTTCTATCAATATGTGGAGTAAATGCCGAAAGATGATATTAGCATTGTTCATGTTCATATCATGCATCCTTTTATTCATGCTATGTCCACGGGAGTGGATGTAAGTCCACCATTCCAATGTGGGTGTTTGGACATTGTCATGTCCCGTCCACGGAGTGAATTGAAAGACCCATCAATTCCAAAGATGGGCACGTAAGACCCATCAATTCCAAAGATGGGCAGCTTTGGACACCTATATGAAACGTTCTTCATATAGGACTTGGATCCCCGCACTTTTGTTAAGGTGCGGGCTTAAGTGAACACCGACGGTGTGTCACTCGCTATACTGTATAAGCATGTGTGCATCCATCCTTGAGTACATTCATTCATGCCATGCATTCCTAAGTTTTCATTCGATGTATGCTCATATTCTCTTATGATGATGACTTGTTCATATGTGTGTTATGTCCCTTTTATCAGTACTTGCCGAGTCGTGGACTCACTCTTGCGTTGTTTGTTTATTTTAGGTAACCCCGATGTTGGCTCACTTGGGAGGGAGTAGACACGCACTACTTGTTCACATCATCCAATTCATGTTCAAGATTAAATTTAGTTCTATCTTACATTCGTAAATGATGAACTGTAATAATAAATTTATAATTGGTGAAGGAAGGATACCTTCTCCACATTGATGTTGAATTATTACTGCATGTGAACTTTCATTATCAATGAACTGAAATAAATAGATTAGATGGTGAAGGAAGGATATCTTCATCATGTCTTGGTTGTTTTGATACTATCATTAGTTGATTTTATTCAAATTCTTCCGCATTATGGATGTATGTTAGATGTTTTAGGTGATATCTTGGCTTCCGAATAGCCAGGGTGTTACAGAAAGCCAAAATTTAACATCCAAGACCCCTACAACGAATTCCTCTTATAACACATGGTGAAACCATCGGATTAAATCTCTAACAGCCCCACAATTCCGACATACTCACTCCTTGACATCATCAGGAATCGCTCACACAACGTCACAATACTTTCCTATTGTTTTACTCTATAAAATTGATTAAGTTTTCCATGCATTTGATAATCCCCAACATTTCAACATGAACCAAAGTTCTAGAACTACACTATACCATAGGTTCTACTTAGCTGAACACTATACAGTTTTTTTCTCTTCAAAGCCATACATTCCATCTGAATCAACTTCCCTCCAAGAGGTTTAGATCAAAACTAACTCATCTTCTATTACTCCTCCAATAGCTTGGTAGCAAAATCTCACCCCTACAATCACTTAACCACCACCAAACAATTGACAACTTACGCTTTGTAAAACTTTTGCAACACAAATCGTTGATCCTTTCTCAAAAGAAAGAGGCGAATAAGGACAAATTTCACCACACAGAAAATGTTATCGCTCACAAGTGAGCACGAAACCAAAAGAAATAATCTGGTAATGAAGATATGGGAAAACGAAAGTTGAGTTCACAGCGGAGGGCACGCATCCCTCGAAAAGGGAATAGCAAATAACCACCAATAAGAAGAATGACATTGCGATTGAAACTCGACAACTCTTGAGTGAAAAGTGCAAAAATTTTATGAACAATTCAAATAACCACAAGTTACAAAACTTGACTCAAATTCTCAAATATTCCTACTGCACTCTTTCCTTTAACACTGAAATTAATTCTTTGACTAACATCGCTTTGCCACAACGTACAAGATAAGATCTTTAGTCCAAACCACAAGGACTAATTAAGAACCAATGAAATTCTTCAATACGTCATATTTGTTCAGAACCGTTCAACTACACAAGAAACATGAGATCCAAATAATCTCAATCACCAAACTCGAAACATTTCCAATTACAGAATTTCGCGAAAAGCATGTAGATTATTCTCCTCTTAAAGTAACCAACATAACTTCTTTGATTGTAACCTCACATTGCCAACTCAAACCAAAGAGCCTTTAAAATTAAATCACACAAATCTCTTAAGAAGCAACAGGACATTCCAATACCTTAATTTATTTAAAATAATTTCAGCTACCAGATGATTCATGAGCTCCAAAATATCGCGAAAGCTAAACTTGAAATATTCTCATCTAAACGATATTAACTTCAATTCTCACAACAACAATTAGAAAACACTTCGAAAGACCCACGTGAAAAGATTGAGTTGATTCTTTCTCAAAAGAAGAGACAAATGAAAACGATTTTTTTTCACCAACTAGAAAACTCATCTACCACTCGCACTGAACACGGGACCAAGGGGAAAACCAATTAAGCAATGAACTCATAGAACACAAGTGGAGTCCACAGTTGAACGCATAAGCCTCACAAGAAAAGAATATCGAACTTTAACAGATAAGAACAAATAAGTATTCAAAATCGAAGCACTTGCATCACTGAAGAACCATTGCAACTCTGCAACATATCGTTACTCGATAAACTTCATTTATCACATAAAGCCTGAACCCCCAAAAGATCATGAATACAAAACTTGAAATTTGATCATTTAGGAAATATCACCATAGGTGATCAAATTACTACGAGAATTAACCTCATTATCACATTTTTACGATTTAATAACATCGACAACATACACTAGTACCAAGAATCATCAAACTTTATTACTCCATCCTAAAACTTCCCAAAGGGAACACAAACCACAAGGTTGAAATAAATTTATTATAACAAGATTATGCTAAGCAATGAAAATATCACAAGGCACGATATCAAAGACTACTTACGAAATTCGTCTACCCAACTGTTGGTGTTGCTCAACACCTTCTTCAAATACCATTAACAATTGATGATTGTACTAACCATGTGTGTTCATACGGTACTAATTCCATTTGCAATCACATAACCATATATAAACATAGATTCACATTTCACCTTTGTTCAGAAATTATTTCAAAACATGATTAAAGATTCACTACATAATTTTCTATAAACAAGGTTTCACGAATCGATACACCAGCACCCATCCAGTCCTTTATACAAGTTTCAGCAATTTTAGCATACCAGGAAAAAGATAAATCTAGCTCTTATGTAAGATCTATAGGTTCTGAACGGATATGAACAGTCTTTATTTAACATACACCATGTATTAAATACAAGGACATTTCAAATTAATCAATTTCACTTTCATGGATGGTAGTTAAGAATAATTTATTTGCACCATGCTAATAACCCAACTTGGTAACTCATATCGTAACAATTTATTCGTTTAGTTATAACTTCTCATTTTAAGCATAGCAAGACATCACAAAAGGATTCTAACACTTTACTTCAGCAAAAGAGAGACTTCAAACCTCAACGCTTGAAGTTATCCAAAAGAAACACATAAAACCAAAGCTTTCCCATGCAAACGAACTTACAGCGGGAAACTCTCACTAACCAAGCTATCAAACGAGTAAATGAGTCATTCTTTTTCAATGAGAAAGAAGGACCAACCATGAAAACATCAATCTTGCCAATTGACAACGATCACAAGTAGTAAAAGCAACTCAACAGTCGAAAAGCAATAATTATTTCAGAGAACCAAGAGGGATCTATTGAAAACCATAAACTATCATGAATCACAAACCCAGGAGAAATTCATCAACCACCACAGGACAAGAATTGCCAAATTCAGAAATCAAGAAATAGAACAACTTACTAAAGCAACTCACGCTTAACACATGAAACTTTGGTACTGTGGTAACTACTCCTCTAACCACGTCATCGCGAACAGCGGGTGTAACTCGTGAATCCTGAGTAACAACCACGACCTCCACTTCTTGTCATCTGTAACAACAAGCTTCACCAAAATACTCAATTATGAATATACAGGATCATCTCATGACAATCATAGTATTAGTTCGTATTAACAACAAGAACGATAATACAGAAGCAATTCAAGAACAGTTCAACATGATGAAACACACCACTAGAAATACGAATACGATGGATTACCCAAACCCCACCTACTGTGCACAGTGTGTCATTTTAATAACTTAATTACCACGGACCTAAAGCCCGCTCTGATACCAACTGTAACACCCTGGCTATTCGGAAGCCAAGATGCCACCTACATCATCTATCATACATCCATAATGCGGAAGAATTTGAATACTATCAACTAATGATATAAAGAAAATACTATTTAATAGAACCATGGCATGACATTAGTCTGAATTCAAGCAAGTGTAACGAAGGATGATCGAAGATCACAAGCAATACATAATCAATCATAACATGGAGAAGGTATCCTTCCTTCACCATTTAAATTTATTTAATACAGTTCATCACTTAACGAATGAAAGATAGAAACTAAATCATATTGTTGAACTTGATTATGGTGAATTGCAAGATTAGTGCGTGTCTACTCCCTCCCGATAGAGCCAGCATCAATGATCACCTAAAATAAACAAACAAAGCAAGAATGAGTCCGTGACTCAGCAAGTACAGTGAATAAATGAACATACCACAATTACGAACAAGACCTCATCATTAAAGAATGCCAACATACCCCGAATGAGTGTATGGATGAATAGAATGAATGGATTTAATGAAAAGAATGGACTGAACACATGCTTATAACGGTATAGCTAGTGACACACCCGTCGGTGTTCACTTAAGCCCGTATTTATCGAAATACGGGGATCCAAAATACCGTATGAAGAACGTTTCATACGGGTGTCCAAAACTGCCCACATTGGAATGGTGGGACTTCACATGCCCATACTGGAATTGATGGGACTTTAGACCCCACTCCCGTGGAGCTCCACTCCCGTGGACGGAACATGAACATGGATGCATTAATGAACATAAGTATTATGACTGACATCATCTGCACACATATGAAAGAACATACGCAAGGAACATAATCCTTGGAACCTCTTGTATTCCTTAATCTCCACTCCCATGGACGGAACATGAATATTGAAGCAAACAAAACACAATACTAACATTGAGCATCCAGTATTTACAAATCACACAAAAGTCAATGTACTTGCCTTCAGCGAAGCGCTGCGGTAGTAGGCAAAGAAGATGTCTCTAAACTCGAAGCCTCTCTGCCTACACAAGTAAGTACTCGAAATAAATACAACATATAACAGAGCACTTCCATTAACGTTCTACAACGCCTTCCCGATAATCCACAATTAATTAGTTAGCTCTAATCTGAAAACAGACTACTCAGGCACAACCTGAAACGGGACAGCAGAACGGTACAAATCATATCTATTGGTCTGGAACTCGGAATGAGGTGAGACCAATTTCTATGGATTCTTAACTGACATATCTACAATACTCTAGTTGACAAGGTAACCCAATTCGACAAATTTAATTTACTAACAGTTAGCTGAAACAGCAGAACAGAAACTGTCTACAAAATTATGACAGGAGTATTAAAACGATCATAACTTTTAATATACAACTCCGAATTGAGCGTTCTTTAACAATATCAAAAGCTAAGACCAAGGCCTACAATAACCTAGTTGGGTGAAAGTCCTGAATTTTCCATTAACACACTCATATTTTAAAAGACAACTTGACAGTTTATTCTCGTCAGGATTCTGGACAGCAGAGACGAAAACTAACATAACTTTTTATCCGTACATCGGAATTCAGTGTTCTTGATGGACACCGAAAGCTAAGAACAAGACCTAACTAACTCTAGGAGATTAACTCTTCGTATTAGGACTCTAACTAGTCAAAACAGGCCACGCAACAATCTGGACAGAAACTTAAATAATCGCAGCAGGACTTCAATCCAACGAACATGGCATCAAACGCTCCTACTAAGATCCAATCAGCGAAGAGAAAGAACCATTACCCATGTAGAACCCTAGGAAGACGCTGATCAAACACCCCGAAGAAGATCCCTTCTCATCTACTCTTTTCTCCCCTCTTTTCCCCTCTTCTTCTTCCTCCTTGCGGCAGGCCAAAAGCAGGAAATCCTCCGGGAGGTGGCAGCAATGGAGGGATCATCTTGAGAGGGGGAGGTGGAGGCACCAAGGGAGGGAGAGGGCAGGAGGTGGCGGCTGCCAAGGAAGGGGGTGAGGGGGAAAATTTCGGCCAAGGGGAAAAGGGAGGGGTGGCTAGGGTTAGGGGGGTGTGGGGGCGCATGGGCTTTAGGCCCATGATGCCTCCCCCCTCTTGAGAAGGACCGGTCAGCCCACCTGGGCCACGGCCTAGGCCCAGGTTGTCGTGAAAAACCAGTAACCCCCCTCTCTTTACAAGATCTGACGAAGAAAAATTCCCCCGAATAAATTTAATCGCTACCGATTAAATTATTTTATTCCGATAGTTGATCCTCACACTTTCGGGATATTACATGACTAATTTGCAACATCCACGATTAATATCATAGCACATTAAGAAAAATAACACTAAAGATTTTTTACCACGGCACTAGACGTGCGAATCGCCACCGACGTCGTATTCTCGGCTCCGCGTCCGCCGTAGTCGTCGCCAAACTCATCCACGTCCACATCCGGCTCCTCGCCCATGTCCATCATCCTAGTGCCGCCACATGCGCCACGCTGTCACGTGGACACCGCCCCACCTCGTTCGCTCTCGACGCCGTTGTCTTCGGTGCTCAACTCGACCGTGGTCTTCCTCGCCTTGTTGCCGCCACGCCCTTGGTCGTGCCTTCGCCATCGAGCCTAGCCGCATGCATGCATGGCTTCGGCTGCATGCACCGCCGCTTGGCCTCGTCGGCTCCACTATCTCGGTGCCGCTGCGTGCCTCCGCTGTCCGTTCCTCCTCTCTTCCTCCCGTTGACCGGCCACTGGTGAGCCGTTGCCGGCCGCCGCAGCAGAGCACTCGACCTCGCGTCGCCGGCTGCAGCGAGCCACCACCGCTCTCGCCGCTCTGCTCGCCTCACCTTGTCGCTGCTGGTTCGCGCGCGCCGCCGCCGCGGCCGGCAGCCAATGTAGCGCCGCATGCATGCATGCACGCATGGAGTCGTTGCGCCACCGGCCGCCGGCGCCGCACCGCTGCTCATCGCCGCTTCCACCGCCAGCTCTTCTTTGCCTCCTCTCTGCCGCTGCATGTTCGCATGCATGCCGCCCGCCGCTGCCTCAGCTCCGCACCGCGCTTCACCGCTGCAAAGACGAGCCGGTGGCCACCATGTGCCGCCGCCGGGCTCCCGCCGCTACACCGGACTATCGGCGGCAAGTCGGCACAGTGCCTTGGCCACGCCGCCCATGGCGCCTTGGCCTCCGCTCTGACACACCACAGATGCACCACCGAGCCGCCGCAGCTCGTGCCGCTCCTCCAAAAAACCATCGGTTCTTCTCCTCTTCTTCTTGCAAACACTCAAATGAACTCGCATGCAAAATCTAATCGCATGAATGGAGAGCTTTTGTGATGAGGAAGACAAAGGTATGACATGCAAGGCTTGATTCTCAATTTTTGGTTGGGATTTAGAGGAGAGAAGGTGTGGAGATGAGCATGTGTTGGAGCAAGAAATGAAAAGGGCTCTATTGTGGGAGAATGAGCAGGTGTCTTTGGAGGGGGAGAAGATGGCGTGGAGATATGGATGGCAGTGAGCAGTGGGGTCTTTGTTCAGTTTGGGTGGGAGAAAAGAATTGATATAGTAGGGATAGAAAAGGGAAGGAGGTAAGGAGTTGATCATTCACTGGGCAAAATGAGCATGGTGGTCAGAGTGCTATGTTGGTGGGCATTAAAGAAATGGGCAATGGGTTAGGGGTCTCTGGCTTTGAAGAAGGAAATGGGGAGGTGTGGCTGTGTGCTTCAGAGAATGAGTGGCTGTGAGTGATAGAAGGAGAAAAAGTAGTGAGGAGATGGTGTTTCGGCTGGGACCATGACTCCATGAGTGGCAGTGAGTTGCTTTGTTTGGGGATTAAAGAAATGGGGATGGCAGTGGGAGATTCGGCTGGGGCTAAAGAAATTAGGGAGCTGCTGTGTTGGGGGAGATGAAGCTGGCGTGAGACCAAAAGAAATGGACAGAGGTTACTTTGTTTGGTCGTGTACAAAAATGGCAAAGAGTTGTTTTTCTTGAGAAGTGAAATGGCAGTGGATGCTTTGGGAAAAGAAGAAAATGGCAGTGTGTGGTAGTGCTTGGTTCGGTTTGGGAGAAAGAAAAGCTGATGATGGTGTGGTGTTGGCTGACACAAGGGTGAACAGGAAATAAAAATTAACAATGGAATAAATAGCAGCATTTCTTCCTCTTTTTCTACAATCCACTCAAACGACCTCGCATGCGCGAGGTAGTTGTTAAAATTGAACGCTCTCGAGACAACGATCGCAATGGTATAACATGCGTTGCAAGATTTTTGGTTTTTGATTGTGATTGGAGGAAAGAAGTTGGAAAAAAGAATGGACATGCCGGCGTCTCGCCTGCGGTCGGTCGGACTAGAAAAGAGCGACGGTACTAATGCATGCATCATGATTTTTGAAATGCATGTGAAAACAAGAAACAAAATAATTTAATTTTAATGCAGTCTCTCAAACAGTTCGATTTAATATTTAATAATATTAATATTATTATTATGTATAACTCGATTTAACTTGGAATGCAACCTTTTAATTAATTTGGGTTGACTTTAAAAGCAATCTTTTTACTTAAACACAGGAAAATTTTAAAACAGAGTCAATAATTTATTAGATCGCCAACTTAAATACTAACATCCCGATTCTGAAAATCGGGGTGTTACAAACTCCCTGGTTAGGTCTTAATTGTGTGTTGGCGTGATCATGTGATGATATATTGGTGGATGCGAATAATTAGATCATTGTAGCGGAATATGCGTATTGTTGATCATTGGATGCTAGATTAAATATATTATTGGATTATTTGATCGAATGATATTATTTGGAGTGGCATGGAAATTAGTGGTGATCTTTGGATGATAAATTGATTGGAGGATTCCCCTCATGTTAGATTAGTAATTTTAGAAGTTAGGACGCATAAGGATTTTATAATTTATTACTTGATGGATAGCTCATGTGATGATATTTAATGAAATATAGAGGTTGAATTAGATGATTTATTTAGTCATGAGCAAATTGATCGGATGTCTTAAGTAATAGTTATGTGAGTCATATATGCTAGAATTGGGAGAAGGTAGCAATGTATTATTTGATTGCGGACAATTATTTAGAGTGCCATGTAATTAGTAGATAACTCTTATGTGCCAAGCTTGTGGAATTATGCCCTCAATTGGATTAGTAGACAAATGATTATTAGTTGATCGTAGAGGCACATATGTGATTGGATTGGTAGATTTCATACACGACTAGTTTAGTGATATGGATATGAGTTGATCGATTAGTGAGCTATTAAATGTTGGATGCGCAATTAATTATAAAGCTCATTAGGTGTCGGTTATTCAAATAAACCTTGATCGGTGGAAATTTTGGTGTATGCGATTATGATTTGCCGAGGTGAGAATAGTAGAGCTATATAGTTAGTATTAGCTTACATAGTTTAGTGAAGAACAACTGATAGATTTAGTTATGGTCATATGCCCATAAGTTGGTGGATTTAGTATAATTATCAGATGGGTTGTATAAATGGAAGATCGTGAGTCCGGGCATTATTTGTTGGATTGACTACCTTGATTATGCCTTAGTGGGTGTTAGTATGGGATTTGGATCGAGATGTGATGATATGATCGGAGAATGTTATGCATGTGATTGGATTCAACACCGGATAATCGATTAAGTGAATGATTATGAGAGGACTAGATGCATGAGGTTGTGCATGGTGAGAGTAACCCTAATTGATGATTGTAGAGCAACACATGCATAACGAGTTGGATCAAATTAGAGCATTTATCATGGATTACTAAGTCCAATGAATATTGTGTGTTAGGAAGAATGATAAAAGTTAGTTTCAGATGTCTAAAGCTTCGTTAGCATAGAATGTTGTTTTTCCTTTTTCATCAATTTAATAACCCAAGCTAAATTCAAATGATTATAACTTTTGCATATGAACTCCAAATAAAATGAATATTTTTCTAAATTAATCTAAAATCATGCTCTGTATGAATATGCAAGAGTATTTTGGTTTGATTGCTGTTGAATTTATTTTTCTGTTTGTGATTTATTCTCGGTTCTTTCGAATAGGCACCGGAGTTCGCAAGCGAACTTAACGACGATCAAGCGACCTCACTCTCTAAACAACCTGAGCAAGGCAAGAAACCCCTTTGATCATATTGATCCTACCATTTGTAACATCCCAATTTTCAGGAGTTTTTGAAAAAAATTCAAAATAAAAATAACCATTCAATTTTACTGAATTTCTAAAGCTTAACTTGAAATTTTGGAAGTTAAAAGCAATTTAATATGAATTAATCAAACTTCAACTAATTCAATTTGGTTTGTCTTGAGTTTATTGGAGTTCTCTGGTACTTGGAATCCTCTTTCTCTGTTCGCTTCGTTTTTTCGTTGCCTCCTCCTCAGGACCTCCCCTCGGGACCTCCCCAGGACCTCCTCCTCTGGACCACCTCTCGATCACGACCACCCTCTTGGTCACGACCACCCCTTGGTCACGATCACCCCCTCGCGGTCACGACCACCCTTTCATTTGGACCACCCTCTCTGTTTCGATCAGCCCCGCTCACTTTCTCTTTCCTCTCTTTTTTTCGCGGCGACGTGGGCATTAAATGTCGTTGTTTCTGCAGCGACGTGGGCATCAACGGCATGGGCATCAAATGCTGTTGTTTCCGCAACGGTGTGGGCATTAAATGTCATTGTCTCTGGCTCGCCACATTTTTCCTCCCTTTTTTTCACACCGCTCCATCTTGTCACCCGCCCCCCCCCCCCGCTCCTTCATCTATAAATAGAGCACCTGGGAGCCTCGCCCTCCTCTTGTTCTTTTCCCAGCTCGCCCTCTCTAGCTCTGGTTGATGCGGCTTTCCTGAAGCTCCGAGCTCCGTAATCGGTCGCCGTGCTCCCTTCCTTATATCCGAAGCACCGCCGGTTCACTGAAGCCCCATGCACGGCCAACCGCGTACGCCACTGCGAATCTTGCTCGCACTCCTCATCAACCGTGTGCCGCCTTCGCCTATTCAGGAGTCGCCATTTTCCCTTCCTCCTCCCGTCCCGGCCAACCCATTCACTGCCGGCCTCCTTCGCCCTCAGCTGCGAGCTTCCCCGTCGCCATTTCATCATCCGCCGACCCCCTCTGGCCCCTCTCTCTCAAACTTGGTGAGTTCACCATACCCTGCTTTCTCTTATTCTTTTGGTCAACTTCCCGTGCTCTATTCTCCCTCTTTCTTCTTTCGACCGCGTCGAGCAATCGAATCCTTCTTTCTACTACGACCACGTTGAGTAGTCGTATCTTTCTCGTATCCTCCCTATGACCACGTTGAGTAGTCGTATCCTTCCTGTGTCCTCCCTACGACCACGTTGAGTAGTCGTATCCTTCCTGTGTCCTCCCTACGACCACGTTGAGTAGTCGTATCCTTCTCGTATCCCTCCTATGACCACGTTGAGTAGTCGTATCCTTCTTGGGACTTGGTAGTCGAACCCTTCATCCGACCACCTTTCGACCAGTCGAAACTTCCTTTTGACCAGGTAGTTCAAGCCTTTCAACCAGGTCGTTGAACCTCCCTCTAACCAGCTGAACCTCCTTCCGGCCTTGAGATTTCCAAAACCCCCGAGAGCTCGCTTTCTTTCATTCGAACTCCGATCAGAGTGATTCAAATTTCTATCTTCTTCTAAATCCAGTATCTTTCTTTTGGTTCTAGTTTGGTTCCTTTGGATTTTATTTGGATTTGCTGTATTTATTTGGCTCTTTTTGCATGTGTTGATTCCGGTGTTTTCGAAGAGTTCTTGGACCCGATGACCACGATCGAAGCATCTCACCTCTTCAACGAAGGCAAGTCGTAGACCTTTAATCATGTCTGACGAGGACATCAACCTGCCAGATACGACCGCTACTCTACCTCCAACTGAGCTACACTACTCCCATCGATTCGGTTGCGTCAAATGCTACTCCAACGTGCTGACGAATTTACTTCACTTATATCTCATGCTGCGCCACGTCACATTGGGCCGGGACCTTGTATCAATTATTGAGCCCAAAGGGCAGCCACCACTCTAGGGTATCTGGGCTGGCCACCTCCCTTGGGCCACACTATTCTCGGTTGTACTATTCACATGAACAGTACCCATAAATAGTACCACCCCCTTAGCTCTTAGCTATGTACGGCTCCTTCTCCCATATTTAAAGAGGCCACACCCCTCTAGTTTTTCTCAGATTTTGTTGAGTTAAAAGTTAGTTACAATGCAACTTCGTGTATTGGCTTGTGTCGACTAGACCAACCATAATACCACTTCAAAATCACAATTTATCAAGTATTTCAATGTTATTTGCAATTTCAGATTGCGTTTTACCTTGTTCTTGCGTGCTTCTTCGGGGTATGCAGGAATTGACCTTCATGGTCAGGTCATCCGGGTTTTCGTGCACAGTTGATAATGACTTGTCGAGTAGTTTAGCGATTGCGTGGTTTTGAGCCTTGCGAGTTCATAACCAAGATCGTGAGAGTTGAGCGACTTCTACCGAACTTATCTTCTCATCGAAAGATTGGGACAAAATCAAGACCTCCGCGGTTCATCAATGTCATACCCAGTTTACAAAATTATATTATTTTATATCAACATGCATGGCTAGCTGTATAAAAATGGTTTCAGGAATAGTTAACACCTTCTTGGCAGTACGACTCCTTGAAGATCTGCGATCGACATGTTGACATGTACCCTTGGACACCATAGGTTGGGTATTCTTGGTTGGACATTATTGTGATACCAACATGGGTGCATATTATGCTTAGTACTGCTTTAGTTATGCGATGGTCTCTCAATCACCTAATTCAATGATGTTAAATTTGATTTAATGATATATGAAATCATGGTGCGATACCACTGTTATGCAACTGTGGTGCGAGATCACGGTTGTGTCAATTGTGGTGCGATGTCGCTGTTATTAAAATTTGTTGTGCCATGACAAGGGTTGTCATTTGGTCGGGTTCAACGAAAATGATTTATGCTCGGGCGAGTGGTCGTTGGCAAAGGTGGGTGCTAGAGGCACGTTTTGGGTGCGAGAGGCACATGGGTTGAGGAAGTCTTGCCTGAGCAATCACTAAGGACTTAACTTTGTGCGCCATTGATTTGGGCCTTACCGTGCAACCACATGTCCAGGATGGGGTGGACCTGGCCAACTAATTAGTAATGCTTTGAGTTGGTTCTGTTTTGGTTGAGAATGGAGCAAGAGGGGGCCAGGAAGGCGAATCCCTAGCGAGCAGAACTGAGTCAAAACGGAGCTTTGTAAAGGCCTTGTCACGTGCTCTAGACCGCTTACCTAAGGTAGTGAGTGGTGGTATCGACGAATGCCAAACAAACTAGAGAAGTCGTGTCTTGTGGGTAAAGTTGTACAACCTCTGCAGAGTGTAAAACTATTCGAATAGCCGTGTCCCTGGTTATGGACAATACCTGGTGATTTCACACAAGGGTTAGGTTTTCTCAAAATTATTGTCGTGGTTGGCCACGAGTGGTTTCGGAAGTGAATAGGGTGTTCACGAGTGGTTTGGGAAATGAACAGGGTGTTCACGAGTTGTTTCAAAGAAACTTGATTGCTTATGTATAAACCTTTCAAAATGTGCTTTACAATCTACTTATTGTATCTAATGTCAATACTGTTTTCTGCAAAATAACCATAAAGCTATCTTTGTCAAGCCCTGCATGAATACTATTTGTATACATTTCCCTACGACTTGCTGAGTACATTCAAAGTACTCACGGCTTTATACCATCTGGTTGATCAGTCTCCGTAGAAGAACCTGGATGCACCACACTCTTTGAAGAGGAGTTCTTTGAAGACCCTGCGAACTAGGAGGCGTCCTCCACTCGATTGCCTGTGGCATGTCGAATGGCCTCTACAAGTTGTTCTGCTCCGCTGTAAGTTTGCTCTGGTCGTGGACCTGGTCGTGGATCTGGTCGGGGACTTGGTTGTGACCTTGGCCCTGCGTGGCAAGCCTTGTAGAAACCTTGATCATAAGGTCTTTTCCTATAAAGTATTATTAATTTGTTTGTTCCATTAGCTGTTCTGTTGTATGGATATGATTTCATCTATGTTGTAACTGTGCAAGCTAGTTACTGATCATGGGACTAATTCAGAATGCACAGAGGGTCCCGGGGTTGTATACTCGGGGTCCTAACACCATTTTAATTATTGTACTTCTTTTTGCAAAATCTATTATGCATGCGTGTATGTTTTATATAAAATTGCTATGTTTGGGATATCAGTAGTTGTAACTCCTATTCGATGCATGAATCTCCTTGAAATATTGACACCCTTAATGTTGTCACCAATAAGTTATGGGTTAGGCAATATATAATATCAAATTGGGAGTTTTAAGTGCGAATACTGCATGCACAAATGCTTAATAGAGCGGTAGTCTTTCCCTGAAAGTTATAAAAGGACAATGTGATAAAAATGAGTTTGGGAGATTTATGAAAAATATCCAGAGGTGTGTACCTATGTTATTTTGTACAAAAATAAAAATGCAAAACCTAGTTTTCGACACGGGCGAGTTATATTATATTATGAGAAGAGTGAGGGGTGTACCTCACTAGTAGAGAGGGGGAGAATCTCGCTCGGGTCAATTAAGGACCAAACGCTAGCAAATCCAATCTAAGCCTAAGCGTACAACCATATGTGTTGGTATGGGACGGTCTTAGCTAATTAAGTTATCAAGATCTAGCCTTGCATGAGGGGTAGGCAGTAGATATGCGAGCATGTTTGATTGCTGACACAATGGCGAATGCCTCACTGAGACTGGGGTGTATCTGGGTGAAGTGAGGATAAACATTCACTGGGCTAAGTGCAAGGTTAGGGCTAGATGATGTAAAGGCTTCGACGTGTGCTCTAAACTGCTTACCAAAGGTAGTGAGTGATGGTATCGATGAATGCCGAATAAACTAGAGAATTCGTGTGCTGTGGGTAAAGTTGTACACCTCTGTAGAGTGTAAATCTATTTAAATAGCCATGCTCACGGTCATGAGCGTGCTTAGTGCAGACTTAATGGGTATAGTCTTGATTTTCACAAAATAGTTTTGCTGAAAAATGTAGGAAGTGTTTTATTGTTTTTATTTGAGTTGAGTGCCATGTTCATGGCTGAAAATAAAATGTTGCTAGCAGCTGAGGAGGGTTGCGATTTGTTATTTGTTCAATTACATACTTGTTGTCTTTATCTATTTGACTGCTCTTTAAAATTTCTGTTGCAAAATACTACGTATTGATATTGCAAATAAAATCTGCTTGATGCAAAACAACTTGTAGCATAGAGCCCCATCTCTTGTTAGCCTTGCATTTATATGAATTTTGTGATAGACTATAAGTCTTGCTGAGTACGCAATGTACTCAATCTTGCTTAAATTGTTATTCAGAGTATGAAGATGAACTAGTTTCGGACAACGACGGGTCTTTCTGGAGCTTAGTCCTTGTCAGTTGCATGTGGGATTGGATGGGGCATGCCGCTAGACCACTTTGGTTTATTTACTATGCTTTCCACTGTACTCTATTGATTACTTGAGTTTTATTTGGCTGGTCGGCCTTTGTAATGAAAATTCATTATGTATCGTTTAAGGTTTAGTCCTTTTGTAATCTTATTGTATGTATGAAATGTGTATGGATGTGATTATCAATGTTGTGGATGTGTGTACTAGCCACTGATCATGGGACTAGTACGGTACACACATGAGGGTTTCAGGTATTCAAAGCTCGTGGTCCGACATATATATAATCCAGGTCTAGGTCTACCACCAGCCGCCACTGCAAACTTCTCCCTCTTCTACAAAATTCCACTACAAACCTTTAAAACTATAAAAAAAATGCCACTCTCATCGATAGGAGTATAGCTTTTTTACATGAACACGCCTCTTATTTCCATTCTACACCCAAAGCTACACCTGTGTAGCATTATACTTTGCTTACCTCCCCTTGGGCTTGCTTTGACTTGGATCGAACAGCTCCAGAGTGATCGCATGGCCATCCAACGGTCGTTGTAGAGCGTCGGTTGGGTCAGGATCCAACGGGAGAGCCCGCAAACTAGTGTTTCTATTCATCTCCTAATTGGCTATGTCGACTCCCGGGATGCGTAGGTGGGGAACGAAACGTAAGGGATGCGAAGAGTCAGCTAGGAAATTAATCATTGAAGTATATTGCTAAAGTATGAAATGAAGTACAAGTGTGACCTCCCCCTCCCATGTTATGTGATGCCCTATTTATAGGGTGGTAGAGGAGGGGGATGAAGTTACACAAATGTTCCTAATCATAGGGCAATTGTCTTTCTCAGTTGGGTAGGAGCCACATTGTCGGGACCCAAAAATACGATTCAGGAACCCTCTGTGTATTCTGAACTAGTTCCAAATCAGTAGCTAGCCCACATAGGAAACAATGATGAAATACCATCCATTTATTCGATTTAACTAAAAAGATATCAAAATAACAAATAATAATAATAACTGGACCTTATTGTCAATATTTACTTAATTTGCCACGCAGAGCTAAAGAAACAAATAAACTCTTACAGTGGAACGGGAAAACTTGGAAAGGCCAATCAACATGCTCACAGGTAATCGAGTGGAGAACGCATCCTAATCCGCAAAACCTTCATGATACTCCTGGGCGAAGAACTCTTGAGCAGCTTGATACTCTTCAACTGAGCAGTAGAAATTGGAGTCGTGAGCACATAAAGTACTCAGCAAGTCGTAGAGAAATAGTATACAAATAGTATTCATGCAGGGCTTGAACAAAGGTTAGTTGTATTGTTCTTTTGCATAAAGTAGCATTGACGATGAATACAATAAATGGATTGAAATGCTTAATTGAAAAGAATAATAAATAATTAAACAATTGCTTTGAAACAACCAGTGAATTCCCCATTCACTTCCCAAGACAAACCACCAATGAAATACACATTCACCAAACGAACATTATATTCATCAAGTGAACTTCTCATTCACACTCCGACACATTTTATGAAGAAACTCTACCTCTTGTGTGAAATCCTCAAACATGTTCATAACCGAGGACGTTGCTATTCGAATAGATCAATTAACACTTTGTAGAGGTTGTACACTTTACCCACAAGATATAACCAGTGTAGCAATCACCAATCATAACAAAACCTTTTAGAAATTTTATCTCGACAATTGACTCTCCCATTGTGCATACTATTGACAATTGCTCTCGTTGCACATAGGGAAAACAGAGGTGGTTGATTACTGAATATAAGAGGTAGTGTACCAACAGTGGTGGACCAAGATTTTCAGGATGGGTGTTTGAAGTTAAAAAAATAATTAAAAAAATTACAATCTTAGTAAATTACAAAATAATTAAGAAAATTACAATTAGGATTCACCTGTGCCATGTGGCCCTGCGCGTTGTCTTCTCGGCCGGTCTCGCTGGCTCACCGTGTCACCGTCGCCAGCCGCACTCCCTCCCCCTCTCCCAGGCCGCCGCTCGGCTCCTCTAAGCCAAACACCAGATGACCACACCCATGTGCATGCCCCGCTCGGTGCTCAGGGCTGAGCTACATGCCTGCTGCTGAAGCTTTGGCCTTACGATGGCCGCCACCCCTCTCGGCCACACCACACGCACGTGGCATGCCGTCGTGCCACGCTCGGCGTGCACTACCGGTGCTAGCCTGTCCCACTCGGTGCTCAGAGTAGCATCCCTCACTACTACAAAACATGCCATACCAGACACCTCATCACAGACGGTTCCGAAGGAGCCGTCTGTGTTGAACTTATACAGACGGTTCCCTTTGGAATCGTCTGTGATAGTGCCTCATCACATACCGTTTTATTACCAACCGTCAGGATACTTCACGACGGTTCATAATAAGAACCGCTCGTGATAGTGCTCATCACGACGGCTCCTTATACCAACCGCCGTGAAGTATCACGCACGGTTGGAAGAAGGAGTCGCTCGTGATGAGGACACCTCATCACGCAGCGGTTAGTATAACGAACCGTTTATGATACTTCACGCACGTTCGTGATACCAACCGCCGTGTGTGTATCCTCATCACGCACGGTTGGGATTAACAACCGCTCGTGATTTTGATTTTACCATGGCTTTTAATTGATTATCACAGTGGTTCTTGTTCAACCGTGCGTGATAGCCGCTTCCTGACGGCTCTTGTTCGAACCGTGCAGGATAGCTTTTATCACAAACGGCTCAAAACCGTCAGGATAACCGCCGTTATCACAGACGATACTTTTACAC
Organism: Ampelocalamus luodianensis; assembly: GCA_036346255.1. Lineage (NCBI taxonomy): Eukaryota > Viridiplantae > Streptophyta > Magnoliopsida > Poales > Poaceae > Ampelocalamus > Ampelocalamus luodianensis. The sequence goes on along the minus strand of CM070620.1, from coordinate 36,732,479 downwards.
AGACGGTTGGAAACCGTCTGTGATGACAGTTCCGAACCGTCTGTGATGAGGTTTTCTGTAGTAGTGCCTCGTTCCTCGCCCTACCAGCCTACCCCGCTCGACTCGAGCTGCCACCGCCGCCGCGTTGATCTCGTCCTCAGATAGATAGATAGATAGATAGATAGATAGATAGATAGATAGAGATGTGAGAGGCCACCAGGTCTGAGTAGTGAGGATAGGGTTAGGTTAGCAAATGGGCCTTGAGTTGTTTCGTGAATTGAGCCATTGAGGGGCAAGGGGTGTGGGATGGCGGGATTGGTGGGCTACGAGGGAAGTGTAGGTGGGATTGGGCTCTTGGGGTAAAAGCATGACCATTTGACCTATTTTTTTTATATACATGTATTATACCTACTATATACTGAATTTTTGGTCAATTTTTTTGGGTATTTAGCTGAACACCTATGAACCCAGGTGCGTCCGCCTTTGTCTACCAAGGAAGCCTTGCCACTATGCATGCATGCATGACTCTCAAATACCTGTTGTGTGGAGTTCATGGACAGTACATGAATAATTTCAACATAGACCCATGCATGCATCCTCTATCAGGTAGTACTGTAGTGCATGGCGTTCATGCCAAATGACTGGAGGCGTGGCCAGCTGCCGAGAGCATCGGGCGCGAACTGCTCGTCATGCAGCCGTGAGGTGGATGATGGCTTGCTAACTCTGGCGACAAGTTGACCATGCATGAACCTGGTGTCACTGATTGCAGCGGGGCTCGTTAGCTCTAGAATAGGCCTCAGGCCCTCAACAGCTTGCCGCCACTAGCGACTCCACGCATGCTTCGTTTTGGCCCTGGTACGTTACCTGCCTCCTCCGCCTCCACGAACAGCACCACCACGAGGGAAAGCCTATTGGAAATAATCCAGACATAGCTGTTCGTTGGCCGAGTCTGGCGTAGTGTACGTCGTGTCCAGTTAATTTGGATCGTGAGTGTGCACGATTCCTGAATCTTAGCCAAGTCTGTTTCTTATACTCTGTTATTTCTTCAGTTAACTGTAGCTGTAAGTTATTTGCAGTATTCAAGACAGTATACGAAAATCTGCCCCAACTCTGAATCTTTCTCTGTGATCTTTGCGTGTGTGTTCTTCCCAAACCATCTTAGAGTATTGCAGGGTTCTGGGCTGATTCCATCATTTGGTATCAGAGCCTGGTTCACGCCCAAGTATCTTCGCCTCCGAGAGAAGTCGATCACTAAGCACATAGGGGCTCCGGCGATGAAGGAGGGCGACGTGTCTCTAGGGCTGGAAAAATAGCTCGAGGCTCGTGGCTCGGCTCAGGCTCGTCACGGCTCGGGCTCGGCTCGTGAATTTTCGAGCCAAGCCGAGCCCACCTTTCAGCTCGGTCAGATTTCGAGCCGAGCTCGAGCCGCTCGCGAGCCGGCTTGCGAGCCAGGCGAAATCCCCCCGGCCAACCCAGCCTACTCGGAGATGTCCCCAGCCCAGCCCACGTGAATTCCTAACCCTAACCCCACGCAGCCAAATTTCCCCATTTCCCCATTTCCCCTTCCCCTAATCCCCTTCTCCTTCCTCTCCTGCGCTCCCGGCTCCCTCTCGCGCCGTCCACCGCACCGCTTCTCCGCCGCCTCGTCCTCCCCTCCTGTCCTCCGCCGCCCTGTCCAACCTCCACCCGCCGCCTCCTCCTCACCGCCCTCGTCCAAGTCGCCGCCCCGTCCACCGCGTGCTCCCATCGCCCCCCGTGCCTCTGACTCCGAGTCGCCGCCCCGTGCTCCGCCTCCACCTCGGCCTGTTCCCCCGCCGCCGCCGGAGGCCATCGAGGCGAGGCGGCCATCACCGCCACCCCTTCCTCCGCACCGTCGTCCTCCAGGCTCCAACCTGCCACCTCCGAGTCTCCGACCGCTCCATCGCCTTGCGGAGCTGCCCCGACACCCTCGCCGCCGCCTCCGAGGCTCCGACCACGCCGCCGCCGCGGCCGCGACTCGCTGAGCTGCCTGCCGCCACCGCTCGCCCCACCCCACCCCCGATGGCGGATCGATTCATCCACTTGGGCGAGGATGCATATTTTTTGTGTGAAATGAATGTCTTGTGAATGATTGTTTCTTGCGAGTTGCGAACGAACGCAGCTGTGATTCTTGCGAGTTGCGTTGCAAACGAACAGAATGAACACCGCGCTGCCCCTGGCTCGCGAGCCCTTGCGAGCCGGCTCGAGCCGCCTTTCGAGCCGAGCCGAGCCTCCTTCCTAGCTCGTGCTCAGAATGAGCCGAGCCGAGCCGCCTGTTGAAATGAGCTTGGCCGAGCCTGGCTCGAGCCGGCTCGGCTCGGCTCGTTTCCAGCCCTACGTGTCTCTGCACTACCTGATGCTAACTTCGACCAACTACTCCACTTGGGCGATCAAGATGGATGTCTTCATGGATACTCAAGGCGTCTGGGACGCTGTTGAGCCCGTGGCCGGAGTGGACGTGGAAAGGAAGAAAGGCAAGATGGCACTGGCGTGCATTATTCAGGCAGATCTAGAAGATGTCCTGCTGCTGCTGGCCAAGAAGAAAACGACCAAAGAGGCATGGGAAAGCCTGAAGACAATGTACCTCGGTGCTGATCGGGTAAAGAAGGCAAGGATCCATACCTTGAAAAGCGATTTCGAGGCTCTGAGCATGAGAGACACAGACTCAGTCGATGAGTTTGCCTGGAAGATGAATGCCCTGGCAAACAAGATTCGAAGTCTTGGGGACAACTTGGAGGATGCAATTTTTGTCAAGAAACTACTCATCTCTGAACCTAACAAATTCTTGCAGGTTGTCGCCGCAATCAAGCAGTTTGCTGATGTGGAGACAATGCCGATCGTGGAAATCGGGTGCCTCAAAGCATACGAGGAACGTATACACAACCGAGGCGAGGCCAATGATGGGAAGCTCCTGCTCACTTACACTGAGTGGAAGGCACGGTAGAAAAGCGACAGCTGGGATTCATCATCGAACGGCAAGGGACGCGGCTTCAGCAACCCAGATGGGCATGACCGAGGAAGAGGACACGGTAAATGGCACGGGCGCGGCAAGGGAGGCCGTGGAGGTTAAAGTGCAGGTCGCCAAGGTGGCTCAAGGGGGGGGGCGTATCAGGTGCACATGAGTATATGTGTGCACATATGCACAAACATGATCCGGGCGCTCCATCGCCAATCGGACGGTGCGCGCGCGTGGGCTTGCGCGGGCGAGCGCACCTCTAGCCTTTTTGCCTTTTCCACCCCACTCGATCCCCAAATCAGGCAGCGCTCTGACGATTCCTCTCGCCCTCGATCCCAAATTCTCTCGCCGTCGCCCCCCTCCCTCGCCGTTGAGCTACTCGCCGCCCCTTGTGTAGCGCTGGCCTCTTGCTCGGCGGTTCAGCGACGCCCCCTGCCTCGCGTTGTTCCCCTACCCCGCACTGTCCCCTGCTCCACGCCGGCCCCTTCTCGGCACCGCCCCCTGCTCAGCAGCTGCTCAACAAGGGTAGGTACTTCAGCACCGACTTCCTAGGGCGGGTCAAGGTGCCGCTGTCTGCGGTCATGGAGACGGAGAACCTCTCGCTCGGGACCGCGTGGTACCAGCTCCAGCCCAAGAGCAACAAGTTCAAGAGGAAACGGCGCGGTGGTACGTGCTGCATGCATCCTTCTTTCTTGCCAAGAATTGACACTTCTCATGGTTACGTTTTGCAAGTCTGTCATGTTTGGAGTAATGATTGAACTACAACTTATATCCTTGCTCGAATCTCCACAGGAGAATATAAGGTAACCTTTGGAGTTTACATAATTTTTACATGTGATTCTTGTTCTTGAAGGTTTGACCTCTATAAGCGAATGCATAAAATGTGGAAAGAGTATACGAGAGAACTTACTAAAAGCACCCTGTAAGGATTCCACACTATTTTTTCCTGTTATTTCAGAGCTTTTTTCCATCTTCGTGCTCTTGCGAAAAAAAAAATAAAAGGATGCGCGATTATACCCAGAACTAAGCAAATGAAAGGCACTTAGTCTCTGAATGTTCTGCTGCTCAATGTCTCTTAGTCTTAACTTTCTGACTTCATTGGTTTTAGACATTTGGTAGTTGGTGGTTTCTTTAATAGAACCCTATAGTTGATAGGTTGAATTGTACAACTTCGATTATATGGATTATGATTGTACAATTTGTTTTGTGTCAAATAGTTAGGATCTACTAATATGAACTTTATGCTATTAACAAAATTAAGCCCACTCATACTGCTCTTTGTACAGAAACTTTGGCTGTAGGGACTAAATCATTTGGTACTCGTCTCAAATAGCTAACGTTTGTAGAGTCTTAATTTTTAACTTTTCTTCTGTGGTTCTGCCCCATTAGATGAATGCTTTACTGCTAAGGTCAATTAAAACTTGCTGGAAAGTAAATCATAGATGTGGCCAATTTCATGCCCAATTTCAAAGCTTCTATTTCTCCTACCTACATTTCTGGAACATCTGCATCCAATGCTCACAATCTCACCTCCAAGGAAGCATCTATTCGAAAACATCAAAGGCAACCAAACATGATAGACTTGCAAAATGTAACCATGAGAAGTGTCAATTCTTGGCAAGAAAGAAGGATGCGTGCGACGCATCACCGCACCGTTTCCTCCTGAACTTGCTGCTCTTGGGCTGGAGCTGGTACCATGTGGTCCCAAGCGAGAGGTTCTCCGTCTCCATGACTGCGGATAGCGGCACCTTGACCCGCCTCAGGAAGTCGGTGCTGAAGTACCTGTCCTCGTTGAGCACAGACACGACGACGGGGGGAGGGGGGCTAGGGGAGCGGCGCCGAGAAGGGTCCGGCGTGGAGTAGGGGACAGCGCGGGGTAGGGGAAAAACGCAGGGCAAGGGGCGTCGCCAAATCGCCGAGCAAGGGGCCAGCGCTGCGCAAGGGGCGGCGAGTAGCTCAACGGCGAGGGAGGGGCGACGGCGAGAGTATTTGGGATCGAGGGCGAGAGGAATCGTCGGAGCGCTGCCTGATTTGGGGATCGAGCGGGGTGGAAACGCAGCGGTTCGAGCGGGGGGTGGAAAAGGCAAAAAGGCCAGAGGCGCGCTCGCCCACGCGAGCCCACGCGCGCGCACCGTCCGATTGGCGATGGAGCGCCCGAACCTTGTTTGTGCATATGTGCACACATATATCCATGTGCACCTGATACGCCCCCCTCAAGTGGCACCGACAACGGTAAGGGTAAGAGCCATATCATATGCTTTAACTGTAATAACATGGGGCAGTATACTTCACAATGCCGCAGTAAGCACTAAGATGAGGAGGCAAATTTCACTCAAACACAAGTTGATGAGCCGGCATTACTAATAGCTGCATGTGTGGAGCAGCCACACAAGCTGGTGCTGCTTAATGAGGAGAGCTTGGTGCCGAAACTGCTACCTGATGAACCAGTGTAGATGGATTCTAACATATGGTATCTTGACAATGGTGCAAGTAACCATATGACAGGCCAAAGCTCCATGTTCGATGAACTGGATGAGGACATCAATGGGTATACTAAGTTTGGCGATGGCTCGACAATGCAAATCAAGGGAAAAGGATTTGTTTTGTTCCAGTGCAAGAACAGTGAGCAGAGACTCCTAACCGAGGTATACTATATACCCAGTTTATGCAGCAATGTAACATCCCATTTTCAAAATAGGAATAGTAATTATTTTCGACTTTCGTTTTTTTGTTCATATTTCAAATTAGCAAACTATTTTCGATAATCTCCTTTCTCCTTTTAGCTCAAGTTTGTGTTTCAAACTTCCTCAAACTCCAAAATTCAAATTCAAGTTGAATTTCCTCCCTTTTCAGTTTTGGGCATTCGTCCTCTGTTGGGCTCAGCCCATTCCTCTCTTTGGGCTCAGCCCGTTTGTTTTCTTGGGTCGACTCAAACCCCTTGGCCCATCTCATTCCCGGCCCACCTGGCCTTTCCTTTGGCCCAACCAGCAAAGCACAGGCACAATTTCTTTTCTTAGCCAGCAGCCGCCCAATCACCCCCTTCCTCTGGTCATCTTCCCCAGGCCACACCAGGCCTCCTGCCTCTCTCTGTCCTCTCCACACGAGCCGCCTGCCACCGGCCTCGCCTCGCCGCCGTTCAGCCGCCCCGGTGAGCTTTCCGCAATGCTAGCACCGTCACGAGGAGCTCCCAGCACTGAGGACTCCATTCCCCTCCTCCCTGCTCCCTCCCCGCTGTTGAGACGAGCCGCCGCTATCGCCCCTCTTCCTCTGCCCCAGGACGTCGCCGCCGGACCGGCTTGGTCGCCCCCGAGCCGCGTTGACCACCTCGCTGGATTCCTCGCGCCGCCACGCAGCCGGTGTGTGCCCCCCTTCCTCTCCGCACCACCGCACCGCCGGAACCTCCAAGGCCGTTCCACCGCCGCCGCGCTCGCCCCTTTTCGGTGCCACCGCCGCCTCTCGAGGGTCCACCACCCTCCCGGGGCTCCGTTCCACCCGCTGGCTGGCTGCCTCCTTGCCTCTACCCGCCACGCCGCCACCGCCCTCCCCGCCGCTCGCACATCCTCTGCCTCTCCTCTCTGTAAACCAAAGGGAACCAAGGATGCAATGAAATAGGGATCAATTTTGGTTCAGAGGCCCACTGTCACTTGCTTTGACTCCCCCCTTCTTTGACTGACCAGCAGGCCCGGCCTCTGTATGCCCGTGCGCACCCGCCTGGACCTGGTCCACGCAGTCGCCCCATGAACCGCGCCACTGCGCTGTGGGCCCCTCCCGTCAGCCTTTTCTCTCCCCTTTTTTTCCTGATTTTCTTTAGGGCTTTAATCCCCTTCCGAACTTCGTAAATCTCGTTCTCCCCCGTCATAACTCCAAAAATTATAAAATTTATTTCTAAAATTTTGTAAATTCAAGAGCTTGCTAATGGCATAGGTCTTGTTCAATTTGAAGTTCATTTGCTATCTCATTTGTATTTATTTGTTCTATTTGCTTGTTTGCACCTTTTTCCGGTGCGTCTGTCCGAATAGGATTCGAAGACGCGGACGATCTCTAAGTTGATCAAGAACAAGACTATCAAGATACTCTTGCCTTCACCCAAGGCGAGTCAATACTTTGATCATATTGATCCTACATTTTATGCAAATTATATTATTTTAAAGATAGCAAATTGCATGCTTTAATTTCTTAATCAAATGTATGTTAAAGCTTAAGGTAGTTAAATACCCATTTGATGATTAATTAGTTATTATGCCATCTTTGACAACTTGAATCCCTTAATCCTTGTCACCCTAGTAATTATGTGGTAATACTAGCTATAGGTTGTACTTAAGCCACATGCTAGTCTTGCTTAAGTATAGGGACATTAAAATGTCCCAATCATCATATCTTCAAACATGAAAATAGTTTGGACAGTCATTGGTGGTCCATGACTGAGATAAATGTGGTAATTTGGTTTTACTCCTCAAAACCCTAATAACTTGTTGTTACTATCTGGGTGGATGGTGAGGTGGATGGTACGACAATGGGTGCTAATGTAGCCCAAAAACTGTTGTTTTGTGGATGGTATGTAGAATGAACGCCTAGATAACTCCAAGGGCTTAATCTTGTCATGACCTCCCGTGTAAAACAAGTACAACCACAAGTCCGCAACAAACTGTGACTTGACTTAGTAAATTTATCAAATCCTGAAAGTCATCTCATTGGAGGAATAAAGGGGCACGAGCTCTAGGTATGTCGGGCTTGATGGGACACTGAGTCAAGGGTGAAGTTCGCCAATCACTGAGGTATAGCCACGCTACGCCAGTTGCTGAGATGGGCATCCCGCGCAACGTATGGGCGCAACCCCATATGGGTGAAATGACGGAAGGGGCGAGATATTTAGAAAGGTTATTGTGATGACCTCTTGACTACATGACCAAGGAATCATGTAGGGCAACAACTTAATTGTCTCTTGTGGGTAAAGTGTACAACTCTGCAGAGTTATAAACTGCTTAAACAGCCGTGCCTACGGTCAAAGGCGGACATGGGAACTTAACTTGAGTTAGTTATATTTCAAAAACCTTGTGGGTGGTATGAAAAATGTGGCGGGCTCACCTAGCCCTGAGATTGGTTTTTCCTGGGTCTTTGTACCCAGTGTTGTTTAGTGGTGGATGTAACCATAATCAAAATAAGCATGAAGGTAGAGGTAACCTCTGCTGATACAAATATTGCACAATTACTCTCTTTAATAAAATACAATTTGGTTAAGATGCTAAGTGATAGGAATTTATAATTATGATAATTGAAAACATTGCTTTAGCAAATAAAAGAACCCGAGTCATCCTTGTTTAGCCTTGCATGTATATTATTGCATTATGTGTTGGCTCGCGAGCACGGAAGTTGTGCTCATTCTCGCTCTCTCCCCCAAAAACTTTCAGAAGCGGGAAATCCTGGAGATTACGACTACTACGAGGATCGAGAAGTTGGAGGCCCAGGAGATGATGAAGTGTAGTGTAGTCTTTAGCTATTCTAGTCTTGTCTCAGTTCAGTTGACTCCGTTGGTGCTTGCATGCATCCTATATTATCTGAGTCTTTGGGTAATATCGGACGTACTCAGGTTTCCCCAGTCGCTACCTGTGGAGAGATGTGCTCTCACCCTTTTGCTTCCGTTGTCGCTTCCGCTTTTGTACTGTAATCACTTTGGCCTGTTCGGCCCTTATTGTAAAAAGCCTAACCCGATGCGGTCTATGTAAACTCTGATGTGTTAAATTAATGAATGGTATGGTTCTACACCATGTATGAATTGATTCATTGATGTATCTGTGAGTGCTATCTGCTGATCCAGTGAATAGCACAGTGTTTTCACAGAGGATTCTGGATTACGAAATCCGAGTCTAACAAGCAATATCATAAGCCTTGGGAAGATGTCAGAGGAAGGCAGCAAAATTGTTTTGCATGGCACTCTTTTGTGGATTCGTGACAGAAGCGGCAAGCTAGTGATGAAGGTCATAAGAACACCCAATAGGCTCTACAAGATTGTACTAGAAACTTGTAGACCAGTTTGTCTTGCAATTAGCATGGAGGATTTGGCTTGGCTGTGGCATGCATGGCTCAGACATGTCAACTTTCAGGGACTAATGCTCATGCACGAGAAGAACATGGTGCAAGGTCTTTCCAGAATTGATCACCCGACAAAACTCTGTGAAGGATGTCTAATTGCAAAGCAAGCAAGAGTTCTATTTCTAATTCAGGCCAACTACCGAGCTGAGCAGCTACTGCAGCTGGTACATGTAGACATGTGTGGACCAATTACACCTAAAACTCCTACTGGAAACAAGTATTTCCTTCTCTTGGTTGATGATTTTAGTAGAATGATGTGGGCTTATATGCTGAAACTCAAGAGCAATGCTGTTGTTGCTTTCAAGAAGTTCAAAGCATTGATTGAGAATCAGTTTGTGCATAAACTCAAGGTACTCAGAACTAATCGTGGTGGGAATTCTTATCACATGAATTTGCTGCATTGTGTGAAGCAGAAGGAATTGAAAGGCACCTCACAGCACCTTACACCCCACAACAGAATGGGGTAGTAGAGAGGAGGAATAGAACAGTAATGGCCATGGTGTGGAGCTTGTTGAAGACCAAGTTGTTACCTGGAAAACTATGGGGAGAAGCCGTTAGGCACGTGGTGTACTTGCTCAACCAAGTTCCAACAAAAGCATTGACTAGCGTCACTCCTTATGAGGCTTGGTTTCACAAGAAACCGCACCTAGAACACTCAAGAGTGTTTGGATGTGTTGGCCATGTTAAAGTCCCATTTGGTATCACCAAGAAGCTGGATGATAGAAGCAACTGCATGGCATATCTGGGTGTTGAAGAAGGCAGCAAAGCTCATCGCATGTTTGAACTGGCAAACTGCATGTGAGCTGAGACATTATCTTCGATGAAGCAAGAAGCTAGCAATGGCAAGAGTTGATACCCAGTAATCCGCAAGAATGGGTGAATTTTTCTGTTGAACTAGATACAGGTGAACATGTGTTGTCCGATCTGGAACCGGTAGATGCAGTAGCAAATGCGGCTGGCGCAACAAATGCACCGGCTGACGCGACAAGCGAACCGATTGGCACGGCAAGCGCACAGTTAGGTGCAGCAAGCGTGCTGTAGGGAGTAGCAGACCCTGTGGCAAGCGAGACAGAAGCTGCGACGGCATCGCTAGCACCGATGGCTGCACCAGGATCACCCGCATCAACAGGAAACTCCAAAGACACGCCAAGAACTCACAAGTCACTTAGAGATATCTATGCAAGGACTGAACCCATTGAACTTGACGATCAGTTGCTTTTGGTTGCAACCGAATTACCAACATCCTACCATGAAGCCGCCGGTGAACCACAGTGGGAGGAGGCCATGAGAAGCGAGCTTGATGCAATTCACAAGAATCGCACGTGGATACTGGTTGAGCTACCACCAGGACATAAATCTATTGGTCTCAAATAGGTTTACAAGCTGAAGAAGAGCACCAAAGGGAAGATAATGAAGCATAAAGCGAGACTCATTGCAAAGGGGTATGTGCAACAACAAGTGGACGATTTTGCGAAAGTGTTCGCACCAGTGGCCAGGATGGAAACCGTGCGCTTGCTGTTGGCCATGGCTGCACAGCAAGTATGGCAAGTACACCATCTAGATGTCAAATTGGCATTCTTGAATGGTGATCTCAAGGAGGAAGTCTACGTTGCACAACTAGCAAGCGTTGAGGTGAAAGGGCAAGAAAAGAAGGTATACAAGCTTGCCAAGGCGCTTTATGGACTCTGACAAGCACCAAGAGCTTGGAATGTCTGGATGGATAGAAATATAAAGGATTTCGGTTTTGAGAAAGGATTAATTTGTTCAGTAACACCACATTGAGGTAGAAACTGAAAAATAACATCCAATGTGTGGATGACATGTGGGCCATGGACCCACATGTCATCCACACATCGATGTTATTTTCCAACTTCTGATTTTTGTGGGATGTTATCGAGCAAATTGCCCCGATGAGAAATGCCCTCATGAGCCAGCAGTCTACAAGAGATGCAATTCAGGTGAAGTACTTGTAGTTGGGGTCTATGTAGACCACCTGATTGTCACTAGAACAAGTGACAAAGAGATTGCTCAATTCAAAGTGCACATGAAGAATGAGTTTGAGATGAGTAATCTTGGGCTTCTCTCATATTATCTAGGCATAGAGGTGGAGTAGAAACAAAATTGCATCACCCTAAAGCAAGAAAACTATGCAAAGAAGATACTGTAGTTGGCCGGCATGAGTGACTACAATGCAGCACAATATCCAATGGAACTGAAACTCAAGCTGTGCAAAGATGAAGAAGGTGAAGCAGTAAACTCAACTCAATATAGACGCATAATTGGGAGTTTGAGGTATCTAACTCACACTCGGCCTGACATTGCATATTTAGTAGGAATTGCTAGCAGATACATGGAAGAGCCAAAGCAATCCCACGCTCAAGCAGTCAAACACATCATGAGGTATGTAAAGGGCAACATGAACTTTGGATTGCAATATACAAAGGGAAAAGATGAGAGACTGGTCGAGTATAGCGACAACAATCTCGCCGGTGATATTGATGATAGAAGGAGCACCAGTGGGTTGTTGTTCTATCTCTGTGGGAATATGATAGCATAGGGATCTCAAAAGCAGAAGAGTGTTGCTCTCTCATCATGCGAAGCCAAGTTCATGGCAGCAACAACGGCGGCGTGTCAAGCTGTGTGGTTGACGAGCTTGTTAAGTGACATAATAGGCCACCAACTGGATCCTGTGATACTCTATGTCGACAACAAATCAGCTATTGTATTAATGAAGAATGTAGTGTTTGTTAGTTTCAGCCCAGCTTCGCAACACTATTGCACATACGGCAAGTTTGAGAAAACGGGAAAGAACAGAATGATTTGGGGCCATTTTCCTTCTCTATTCTCTTCTAAATATAAAGTAACAAATTACAGGAAATATGGTAGGTTCTAGCTACTTATGGAAAGCATACAAATTTGAATCGTGCAATCACACGATTCGGACAAGTCGGGCACAATCTAATCACGCACACATGCGCTCGTAGGAAGAAAATGGAATCACCACCGGAAGAACCGCTCCCTCACGAACTGGTAGAACCGGTCCTACTATTGCCATCCAAATATCCAGGAGTTAGGGGCCACCCATGATTAAGTCCAACATACTCCCCCCTAATCCTGATGTGGCCCAAGATTGCGAACACCTAGCAGGTGCCGCATTGTTGCTAGCTTTGCTGCCGGCAACGCCTTCGTCAGCGAATCCGCTCGTTGCTCATCTGTGCAAACAAACTCCACAATGATCTGTCCTCCCTCAACGCATTCATGTATAAAATGGAACCTCGTGTCGATATGCTTGCTGCGTCCATGGAATACGGGATTCTTCATTAGTGCTATCGCGGACTTATTATCAACAAACAGTTTCACCGCGCTATTCTCCTTCCCGATCAGCTCGCCCAACAAGCTTCTGAGCCACAACCCTTGGCATGCCGCCACCATTGCCGCCATGAACTTGGCTTCACATGATGATAGGGCTACTGTTTTCTGCTTCTGTGAGTTCCACGATACTAGGCATTTGTTGACATAGAACGCCATGCCCTCAGTACTCTTCCTATCATCGTTGTTGCCGGCCAGATCACTGTCCGTGTACCCTGTGATCACCTCAGCATCTCCTCCTCTGGTATACACAAGACCATAACCCATAGTCCGTTTCACATACCTGAGGATCTGCTTGACCGCCTTGTGATGCATCACCGTGGGCCTCTCCATGAATCTGCTCGCCACCCTGATAGCAAATGAGAGATATGGTCGTGTGTGAAGTAAGTACCTAAGGCAACCAATAGCACGACAATACTCCGTTGCATCCACCGGTTATCCATCAGGGTCCTTGTACAGCTGTGATCTTGGTTCCATTGGGAACTTGGTGGGATTGCATTCAATCATCCCGAATTGAGTCAACACCTTCTTGGCGTAGGCTTCCTGCTTGATTGTGATGCGGACTTCTTCTTGCTTGACCTCAATACCGAGATAGTAATTGAACAATCCGAGGTCACTCATTTCAAATTCAGACATCATCTGCCGCTTGAACGCCGCGATCGCACCTGGATCTTCACCTGTCACAATGAGGTCATCAACATATACACCGACGATGACTCCTGCCCGGCCTATTCCTCTTGTGTACACAGCTTGCTCTTGAGCACACTTCACAAAACCGAGCCGCTTCAAGCTTCTATTGAGTCGAGTGTTCCAGGCCCGAGGCGCCTGCCGGAGCCCGTAGAGCGCCTTGCTCAATTTAAGAACCAAGTGCTCCTTGTTCTTCACTGTAAATCCCTCCGACTGGGCAACATACACTTCTTCCTCAAGTTCTCCATTCAGGAAGGCATACTTGACATCGAGGTGGTGAACTTGCCAGCCGCGATTAGCAGCGATGGCAAGGATGACGCGTACGGTGTCGAGTCTGGCCACCGGTGCAAATACCTCCTCGAAATCAATTCCTTGTCACTCTACATACCCTTTCGCGACTAGCCTTGCCTTGTGCTTGATCACGCCTCCATCCGAGTTTTTCTTCAGTTTGTAGACCCATTTGAGCCCAATTGGCTTGTGTCCAGCCGGTAGCGTCGTGAGAGTCCAAGTCTCATTCTTCTCAATGGACTCATCTCCTTGGCCATGGCGTCCTCCCAGGCTTGCTGCCCAGCGGCCTCGCGGTAGCAGGACAGCTCCTCCGTCTCCACGAGCATGGCCTCTTCTTCCATGTCCTCATCGTCAAGCTCCACCGTTCGAGCATCTCTCATGATGTCGTCGATGTGCCTGTAGCGAACAGGCCCATCATCGGAGCTGCCGCTCCCACCCGGCATTGGTGTGGCCATAATCGCGGCAGGCATGGCAAGATCATCTACCAGCGATCCAGAGGCCGGCGTCACCGTCGGAGTGGTGGGGGATGTCGGGGAGGTTGCTGCCGTGCGTGCCGCAGCACGCGCCCTGGTTACTGGCCCTCCCGGCGTCACCTCGCCGGCCAGTGGAGTCGATGAAGGAGCGGGGTAAACTTGTGTCGCGGGTGCTGACTCGCCTGCTAGGCCACCCGCGAGCGGCACAAAGTCGCCCTCCGTTGGCTCAGTTCCGCATTCCTCCTTGACGATGAAATCCGATGGATCCCCGCCGCCTGCACCTGTACTCCAGCACCACTCTAGCTTTTCTTCAAATTTTACATCACGACTTACATGAATTTTCCCGCGCCATGGATCAAACAGGTAGTGCGCCTTGCATCCGTCCTCGACGCCAAGGTACACCATCGACTGGCTTCGATCGTCGAGTTTCTTCAGGTGTGGTGTTGTCACCTTCGCGTGCGTCGTGCAGCCGAACACACGAAGGTGTGCCAGATGCGGCTTCCTTCCGTTCCAAGCCTCGAACGGAGTGCGTTCGCCCAACGCCTTTGTCGGTACACGGTTCAACAGGTACACCGCGTGCCGCACTGCCTCCCCCCAAAATCTTCCTGGCACGTTCATGCTCTTGAGAAGGGACCTCGCCATCGCCATCACGGTCCTGTTCCTCCGCTCCACCACGCCGTTTTGCTGTGGCGTGTATGGCGCGGCGAGGTGCCGCTCGATCCCAGCCTCCGCGCAGAGCCGGTTGAACTCAGCAGAGAGAAACTCCCCGCCGCGATCAGTCCTCAGCGTCTTAATGCGCCGCTCGCTCGTGTTCTCGACCTGCAACTTGAATCTTCGGAACACAGAGCAGGCTTGGTCCTTTGTCTTGATCACGTACAGCCACATCCACCTTGAGTAATCATCAACAATTAACATGAAGTAACTGTTACCGGCGAGGGTCGAAGGTGTGATCGGCCCGTAGAGATCAGCATGTAGCAGCTCGAGCGGCTTCTCCGCCCTGTAAGTTGCCGCTGTCGGGAATGGCTACCTCGCCTGCTTCGCCACCAAACACCCTTGACACAGTTGGTTCGGGTGCATGATCGGCGGCACGCCCGCCGCCATCTCCTTGTCAACGAGGAGCTTCATAGCGTGGAAGTTGACATGGCCAAGCCTGGCATGCCATAGCCATGCCGGATCTTCAAGGTTCGCCAGGAGGCACACTGCCTCCGCTTGATGCAACTCAATTTGGTAAAGGCGATTTGCAGTGTGCCTCACCTTCATAAGCAGCCTTGCATGACATTTGTCGAGCACATGCAGGGCGTCCTCGTCCATGATCACTTTGTGGCCAATCTCGGTTAGTTGTCCGAGGCTCACGATGTTGCTTCGGAGCCTCGAGATATAATATACCTCCTGGAGTAGCCACTGATCCCCGTTCCTGCAGCCGAACAGGATTGATCCCTTGCCCATGATTTGCACCATCGAGCCGTCGCCGAATTTGACCTTGCCGGTGACATTTTTGTCCAGCTCGTGGAACTTCGCCCTGTCGTCGGTCATGTGGTTGCTCGCCCCGTTGTCCAGGTACCAGACATGACAGGGGGCAGCCTTCTCCTCCGGCCTCGTTTTCTCCTCGCTCAGCAGGACGACATCCTGCCGCTCCAGCTGTTTCAGTGCCAACTCCTCCGACACCGCGAGCATCAGGGCCAGCTCGGTGTCATCCGCGCGCGTGAGGTGCGCCTCCTCCTCCTTCTTCGGGGCCCTACATTCAGATGCATAGTGACCCATCTTGTCACAGTTAAAACAGCGTATGTGGCTCTTGTCACGGCCACTGCCGCTGGAACCACTCACGTCATCTTTGCTCGGCGCCCCGCCGAGACTGCCCTTGCCGCACCATCTGCCGCGACCACGTCCACTCCGGTCGCGGTTGTTGCTATCTGCAGAAGCATAGGATTTGCCCTTGTTGTTCGACGAGGAGTCGCTGCCATCCTTCTTCTACCGCGCCTGCCACTCGGCCTGAGTGAGCAGGAGCTAACCATCGCCGTTGCTGGTTCCGCCAGATGTGCGTGGGCGTGTACGCTCTTCATAAGTCTTCAGACGTCCCACGACTTCTTCGAAAGGCATGGTGTCGAAGTCATAGAACTGCTCGATCCCGGCAATTACATTCAGGAATCGATCTGGCACGGTGTCGAATAGCTTCTTCACGAATGCGGCATCGTCGAGCATCGCCCCTAGGTTGGTGTACCTGATGGACATGCCGTTGAGTCTTCCGGCATACTGGTCCAAGGTTTCTCCCTCCTTCATGCGCATGATGTCGAAGTCATTCTTCAATGTCTGCAGCCGCACATTCTTGAAACGATCCGCGCCAATGAACCTTGTCTTGAGGCAGTCCCAAACCTCCTTCGCTGTTTTCTTCCTTGCCACCTGCATTAAGAGGACCTCCGGGAGTGCTTGGAGAAGATGCGACCTCGCCTTCTTGTCCTTCTTCGTGTCGATGGCCGCACCGGCTGCCGGCTCGACTGCCTCCTAGACGCCTTGATCCTCCATCATTGCCTGCACTCGAATCACCTAGCTCGTGTAGTTTGTCGCCGTCAGCTGCGGGTAATAGAACGGCCCACCGCCGCTCTCCCGCACCGCTTCACTATGAACAACGATCGACATTGGGTCTAATCAAAGGTGCTTTTGCATGCACTGTGCTCTGATACCAGATGTTAGTTTCAGCCCAGCTTCGCAATACTATTGCACATACGGCAAGTTTCAGAAAACGGGAAAGAACAGAATGATTTGGGGCCATTTTCCTTCTCTATTCTCTTCTGAATATAAAGTAACAAATTACAGGAAATATGGTAGGTTCAAGCTACTTGTAGAAAGCATACAAATTTGAATCGTGGAATCACACGATCCGGACAACTCGAGCACGATCTAATCACACACACGTGCTCGTAGGAAGAAAATGGAATCACCACCGGAAGAACCGCTCCTCACGAGCTGGTAGAACCGGTCCTGCTGTTGCCATCCAAATATCCAGGAGTTAGGGGCCACCCAGGATTAAGTCCAACAGGGTTCCATGGAAGAACCAAGCACATAGATACAAGGTTTCATTTCATACGGGAATATGTTGAGAAGGAGCTGATCAGTGTTGAGCATGTTAGCACTGAAGATCAGTGTGCAGATATTCTGACAAAAGCACTCAGAAGAATCAAGTTTGCTGAGATGAGAGAGCTGCTGGGCATCAAAAACATCGAGCGCGGAAGCCAGGATTAGGGGGTGATTATTGGAAATAATCCAGACTTAGCTGTTCATTGGCTGAGTCTTGTGGCGTAGTGTGCGTCATGTCCAGTTAATTCGGATCGTGAGTGTGCACGATTCCTGAATCTTAACCAAGTCTGTTTCTTATACTCTATTCTTTTTTTAGTAAACTGTAGCTGTAAGTTACATCCAGTATTCAAGACAGTATACGAAAATCTGCCCCAACTCTGAATCTTTCTCTGTGATCTCTACGTGTGTGTGAGTTCTTCCCAAACCGTCTTAGAGTATTGCAGGGTTCTGGGCTGATTCCAACACCCAGTCCAGGATTGATGAGTGCACTGCATACATGTACATGGTGACACAAAAGAAGAGAAGGGTAACTACATATATGTCTAGACTCTAGAGAAGAGTAGTTATGTGGCTCGCCGAAGAGGACGTAGGGTTCCATCGACGACGTAGGGGAAGTTGGAGAAGAAGGTGGCATGCAGTGTCCTCTCGCACTCCAAGTGTCGCTGCCCGATTTGTCGCATGCTGTCACCGAGTTCCAATTGGTCGACGTGGTTCTTGTCGCCGGCAAGACCCCAATTGCTGCCCACCACAATGTGCTGATCCGCTAGATCTCCTCATCCTCCACCCACGGTGTGCTATTGCGGCACACACTCGCGTCACTCCTCGTTGGTGTATCGTCAAAACAACAACACTCGGGTTGCGAGGCAAGGTGGAGAACCGCGTGATGCAGATGATGGTTATGGTGATTGAGGGCCTGTGGCCAGGGGGGCTCACTGCGTTCGAGGTGGATGCTGCAACGGGGTCTCCACGTGTAGGGAGTCTGTCGCAACTCGAGGGGAGGGCCAGCAGGAGGGGGCGCATGTCCTTGGTGGGCCGTCGCGACAGATGGTAGCGCATGCGGCCTGGACCTGCTATGCAAACAGGAGAGAGAAGAGGGGAGGCAACCGGGTGGAACGGGTGGAGGATTAGGAAAGAAGAGATCTTCTATAAAAGAAAAGGAAAGAGGAGATCGTCGGAGTAGAACTTTTTGATTTTCCCAGAGATGATGGGAGAGGAGTTGTGGGTGAGGCGAGACACCGACGGAAAGAAGGTAGCACACCCAGTCATGGGTCCACCTCTTGGCGAGTGGAAGAGGAGAAGGTGCGATCATTTTATTTCATAGCGGGAGGAGGAGTGGGACGATTCATCCCTGGGAAGAGGAGAAGGGCAAGCATTTTTTTTTATTTATTTTTTACTTCCTTTAAAAAAAACTCCCTTTTTTTATTATTGTAGAGAGAAAAGGGTAGAATGCTTTGTGACTCCATTCTTTCAAAAATGATAGAGAAAACACTAATCAGGTGCGGGCCCGCATGGGGCCAGTGGGGGCATCCCAGTCTATTTTGTCATGCAATGGTATTCTCGCTATGACAGTGTCTCTTGTAACGGTAGCGCTAGCGCTATTGGTAGCGGTGTTGCCGATGGAGGTGGAGGTGGAGGTGTCGATATATTCAATGGAGATGTCGATGTCTCTAGTGGTGGGGAGAGTCTCACGTTGCAACTGCGGGTGGGCGGGAGTCGACCTTCGCCGCAGTAGCGAGTGATGGTGGCATGGTGTCGACGGTGAGTGGAAGCAAGTAAAACACTACTAGTATAAGAATTTATCAGAGGGTAGTGATACAATCGGTTTTTGCTGGTTATCAGGAATTTCGGCGAAATTTTAGCTGGAATTTTTTAATTGAAATTTGAATTTTTCAGATGTAAAGACGGGATTTTTCTAAATTTTGAATCGAAATTTCAATTTGGATGAAAATTAAATAAATCCAAAACTTTTTGCCTAGTATAAAAATTTATCAGACCCCACCGATAACCGGTGGTTACCGCCAAGATTTCGGCGACAGATTTTTCCATGGATAGAAGTGGCCAGCCTCCTCCACCACGTCGGATGAGAGCTAGAACGAAGGTGAGTAGTACGTGGTTGTTGTCTGTTAGACCTCGAGCTTTGAATATCCGAAGCTCTCGTGTGTGTACTGTACTAATCCCATAATTAGTGTCTAGTACACATAATCGCAACATTAATATTCACATCCATACATTAAATATACAACATGAAACAAATATATGACATAAACTTAAGCGTTTACATGACAAGTATTTATTACACAATCGACCGACCAAATTAAAGCATAAGTAGCAAGTTAAATAGCAGAAGCATAGCGAATAAACTCAAAATGTCTAGCGATGTGCCCATCCGTACCCTCAGGCAACCGACAAGGACAAGACCTAACAAGACCTGTCACCAAACCCTTTGGTACCGGATGCAAAGAACGCGTTGTCCGACATAGGCTCATCCTCGTACTCTGATCAATAATTTAAGCAAGATTGAGTACATTTTGTACTCAATAAGACTTGTCTTGTATCGTAATATAATTATTTTCAGCATTAAACAAGTTTTATTTGCAATATCGATATGTAATAATTTGCAACAGAAATTTCAAAAATAACAGGTATGTAACTTGATAATAGCAAAATCACAACCCACCTTGGTTGCGATCAAAATTTCATTCTTAGCCATAGACATAGCACTCACACAAACCAACCATCCTAATATTTTCCAACAAACATTTTTTTGCAAAAATAGGGACTATACCCATCAATGCGACGCTTAGCACGCTCATCACCGCAAGCATGGCTATTTAAATAGATTTACACTCTACAGAAGTGTACAACTATACTGTCGGGACCAAAATGTGCAAATCTGGACCCTCTATGTATAATGCACTAGTCTAGGATCACGCTAGTTCACATAGTGTCAACATAGATGAATATCTTTCCACACAAGACGAATATAAAAATAAATGACTTATTTGATTAATAAATAACGGTTGTGACCGTTGGTCGAGTTTATATTTATTAAGCCACACATGGCTGATAGTAAATAAAAAAAACGGCAGTGGAACGAAAGCAACTCTAGTGGAAACCCATCAACTTGCCATAGGCAACAAACTGAGATCAAGATCTAGCGACCACAATCCTCATAAAGCTCCTCCTCGATAGCAGGCGATGATTCCTCCACTTCAGCTGAATGATTGCAGCAAGAATGAGTACTCAACAAGTTATAACCACAGAATGCAATTATAGATTATGGCTTATTACAAAGAAAATGGCTTCTGTGGTTATTTTGCAAAAATACAACATTTGCAATCGAATTCAAGAAGTAGATTGAAAGCATAATTCAAAATAAATAAACAATAACAGTTTAACAATTATTTTCACAAAGCTCTCATAACCTAATTAGTTTCTTTCACACAACAGTATAAGTGTCCCCACACAGCTGTCCCTTCCCAATTGCTTTTATGAAAATCTACCCGTCCTGTGAAATCTCCGAGCATATCCATAATCGCGGATACGGCTATTCAAATAGATTGTTAACACCCTGCAGAGATTTGTACACTTTACCCACAAGATATAACCAGTGTAGCTAGCACCAATCATAACAAAACCTTTCTGAAACTTTACCTTGATGATTGACCCTCCTGATGTGTTTTACCATCATACCAACCCTACCACAGCACTTTGGTTCGACACACACCGTTGGACCTGAAGACGGTTTGTAAATGTGACCCTGCCACAGTGGTACACACATCCACCCTGGCACACAGTCTATCCTAGATGCCTGAGTAGTCAATGCCAAGATTCCATAGCTTACTAAGTTAGGCTTGTCCCATACCAGACATGTGGTCATACAGTTATGGTTCAATTCAATGGTGTATAAAGTTAAGTCCTTCATTGACCAAGGTCAGATTGCCAATTTCTAACTATATTACCAAGATTTTATAATTTTTCTGTCCATAGTTCCATCATATCACACAGTTCCATCCACTCGCCCTAGTCTAAATATTTTCCCACCCTAATGGTTAAGTGCAACACATGCCATCAACGAGTAACAACACAATGCACACAGTTTTACACAAGTTCCATAATCACTTAGTCAAGTTTATATTTGCAACTCAAATGATATTAATGACCTATTGCATGGCTAAGCAGACTATTCGTATCTAACCAACCCACG
Source organism: Ampelocalamus luodianensis (assembly GCA_036346255.1). Taxonomy (NCBI): domain Eukaryota; kingdom Viridiplantae; phylum Streptophyta; class Magnoliopsida; order Poales; family Poaceae; genus Ampelocalamus; species Ampelocalamus luodianensis. The sequence continues at coordinate 36,711,340 of CM070620.1, read as the reverse complement.
TTGGTGCTATGAGAATACCAACTAGTAATTAACCAATTTTGGGTGACAAAAGATCATGGTGATACAATGAGCAAAGTGGATATAATCAAATTAGGTATACAACTGATCCCAAAATATTTAAATAAATACTTAAAGTAAAATGCAATAATTTGAATCAAGGTAAATTTTGAAAAACTGGGTTCAACATGGTCAAAGCTACAACTTGCCTTGGAATAAGTCTTGGTACTAGTCTTGAGCTTGATCAACTCCTCCTTCCTCAAAAGTTCCTAAAATATCAACATATACTCGCAAACGAAAGAAAATAACCAAATAAATATAATATCAGAGATATAAACAAACTCCAAAAATTAAATAAAAATATCAAGAAGGTAGAGCTTGAATTTAAAATTTTAAATGGGTTCAATCGGAGTTCGTATGAGGAAGAACATGTTTTTGGAAGATTTAAATCTACAAAAAAGATAAAGAAATTACTATTTCGAATTTTCAAAAATTTCTTTCTAAAGGATATTCAGAAATATTGCATCAACTTGATGTCAGCAATGATTTCAGAATTAAAAGAAAATCCAAAAAATAGAAACAGAGGCTGACAGGTGGGACCCTAGGTCTATGGACCTAGTCCATGGATCTAGTCTACTAGTCTATAGCTCACGGGTCCATGGCACTATAGTTTTGTCATGTGGGGTCCATATGACAGTGGGTAGGCTCACGGTATACTAGGTTTAATTGGGTTTGGATTGGGATTTGCATATAGGTGGCATGCTGGTGGCTAACTCGGCGCTGACTCAGCTAACATGTAAGCAAAGGTGCACAGGTGGCGATGATGTGGCAAACATGTGGCATCCATGTTAGCTCAACGGCGGCAAAGGCTCGAGTTCTGATAGTCGTTAACGATTGTGGCCTTGGCAGGGCGAACGGAGGGGTTCCTCGGGTAGCTGATGCGACGGGGATCATGATGGTGTGCTTAAGAGGGTGAGGGGATGATGGAGCTAGCCGGTGGCAAGGTTGAAGCGGTGGTGGAGATTCGAGCTCGACGGGATTGATGCTCTAGTGATGCTTTGACGAAGTGAAGGTGACAGGGACGTAGATCTGGGTCTTGCGAACTCAACGGTGGTGACAACGTAGCTCCAACTGCTCTGACGGTAGAGGAAGACCTCGTCGAAGCTCTCAGAGGTGGCTTCCTTCTTCGAGTGATTCTGATGGCTAGGATTAGGTTCTTGGGCGGCGGCGACGCATTCTGAGGTGCGGAAGCCGAGGGCTACCTTCCCCTTTATAATCGGGCGGCTGGGAGAGTCCCAAACGTGCATGTCGAGGAAGACCCGCGGTGAAGGAATCCAAGCCATCCCCGACTCGGTGGGACCCACATGGCAGTGGTAGGGGCTCAGGTGAGTCTGAGTCGGAAACGGCTCCAGAGAGGTTGACAGGTGGGCTAGGCGCGAGCACGAGTAGGAGAGAGAGAGAGAGAGAGAGAGAGATTGGTTGTGGGCTAGAAATCGAAATAGTGTTGGACCGGGGTTAGGAAATTCAACCCATTGGATTTTCCTGAGATTTAAATAGTTTTGTATTTTAGAAATTACAATAAATCCAAATGGCAAATTAAAAATAGCAAATAAACTCAGAAAAATTCTAGAAAATATTTTCAAGCACAAAGAACTCAAATAAAATAGTTTTGGAATTAGTGAATGTTCATATTAGTCACATTAAATTATTTTGGCATTTGAAGGTCCATTTAAGATTTATTAATTCCAAATAAAATTTGGTGAATTTTCCAAGAGACTAAACTACTCAAAAGGATTTTGAAATTCAGAAAATTGGGATGTTACACTTTACCCACATGATGCAAGCTCTCTAATTTGTTTGGCATCTGTCGGGACCCAGAATTACGATTCTGGAACCCTCTGTGTATACTGCACTAGTCCAGGATCACGCTAGTGCACACAGTGTTAACATAGGTAAATATCGATCCACACAAACGATAAATAAAGTAAACGATTAGTTTGAATAACAAATAAGGGTTTTGACCTTATGGTCGAGTTTACACTTATTAAGCCACGCAGGGCTAACAAAGAATAAAGCAGCAGCGGAGGAAATAACTCCAGCGTATATCCCACCAATTCACCACAGGCAACCGACTGGGATCCAGACCTTAACGATCAACAACCTTCGGCGAACTCCTCCTCGAAAGCAGGTGTAGACTCCTCCTCTTCTGTAGGTTTGGGCGCAAGTTTTACAACAAGCGTGAGTACACAACCGTACTCGCAAATCATACCATAGAATGCAATTTATAGATGCAAGCTTATTCCAAAGTAAAGGCTTATGTGGTTCTTTTGCATAAAAGCAACATTTGCAATTGAATATGAATAATAGATCGAAACATGATTCAAAACAAATAGATAATATTAATTTAACAGTTATTTTCACAAAGACACACAGCTAAACAGATTATTTCACATAGCCATATGATTGAGATCACACAGCTCCCATCCCAACATTTTATGAAAACTACCCCTCGTGTGAAATCCCCGAGCAAGTCCATGACCGCAGACGCGGCTATTCGAATAGATTGTTTAACACTCTGCAGAGGTTGTACACTTTACCCACAAGATACAACTAGTATAGCAAGCACTAATCATAACAAAACGGTTCAAAAACTTCATCTCAACATTGACACTCCCGATGTGCTTACAAACCGCTATACCAACCCAAACGAAGCGCTTTGGCATAACACACACCGCTGGACAGGGAAGCGGCGAACCGTCCCGCGATGCAACCACTAAATAGTCACACCTCCACCCTGTCACACAGCCTAACCTATCCACTTGAACATCAATGCCGAGAATCCATAACTTACTAAGTTAGGCCCGTCCCATACCAGGCATGTGGTCGTACAGTAAGGCTCAGTTCAATGGCGCACAAAGTTAAGTCCTTAATTGACCAAGACAAGACTTCCATGTTCTAACTAAGTCACAAAGATTATCATTCCCATCACAAAGCCCACCATATCACACAGCTTCCACCACTTGCCTCGGTCTAAATCCTTTACCACCCAGTTGGTTTTAGTGCAACACATGCCATCACGAAGTAATAACACATAGCACACAGTTTTACACCAAGTTCCATAGTCACTTAGTCATATTTAATAATTGCAACTTTCATGAGAGGTGAGACTCGTGGCATAGCTAAGCAATTGTACTCGTATCTAACCAACCCACGTTGGTGCTACAATAATACCAACTAATAAACCAATCTAGGGTGACAAGGAATTATGGCATACAAAGTCAAGGGGTGATAACAAATTGGATAATAACTATGCCCAAAGCGTTTAAATAAATATTTGAGATGAGCATGATGGGAGAACTCACGTTCTTCCTAGGCTTTCAGTTCAAACAATCAAAACTGGGTATTTTTGTTCATCAAACCAAGTACACAAATGATCTACTTCGTCGTTTCGACATAGGGACAAGCAAACTAGTCTCCACACCAATGGGATCCACTGCAGTGTTAGACCCTGACGAGGATGGAGAGCCTGTTGATCAAAAAGAATATAGAAGCATGATTGGTTCACTTCTGTATCTCACTGCTTCAAGGCCAGACATTCACTTTGCTGTATGTCTATGTGCTTGTTTTCAAGCTTCCCCACGTGCTTCACATCGTCAGGAAGTTCAATGAATTTTCAGGTATCTTCAATCAACTTTAGAATTTGGTTTATGGTATTCTTCTTCATCTTGCTTTACCCTTAGAGCTTATTCAGATGTGGATTTTGGGGGTTGTAGAATTGATAGGAAGAGCACTTCTGGCACATGTCACTTTTTAGGCACATCTCTTGTTTCATGGGTCTCTAGGAAATAGTTGTCTGTAGCACTTTCTACTACTCAGGCTGAATATGTAGCTGCCGCTTCTTGTTGTTCACAATTGCTTTGGATGACATCCACACTTAAAGATTTTGGCTTAGAATTAGATAGTGTACCACTTTTCTGTGATAACACTAGTGCTATTAGTATTGCTAAAAATCCTGTGCAACATTCAAGAACCAAACACATTGATATTCGGTATCACTTTCTTAAAGACCATGTGGAAAAGGGAGATGTTGTTTTGCATTTTATTGATACAGATTCTCAAGTTGCTGATATTCTCACAAAACTGCTTGATTCTACACGGTTTGCTCTTTTGCGAAGTGAGTTGGGTGTGTTGCATCCTGTGGGATTATTCTGAGGGGGAGCTTATTGTTTAAATTTCAGAAGCTTTGTTTATTATACTTGTCAAATAATTCATCAAGTCTAAGCCATTTAAATCAAATGAGTTGTAGAGCTCTTGTTATCATATTTACTCATATACTGTGTAGCTTTGATCATGACTTGTTTTAATTAATTTGTCACATTTGAACTAAAGCATGACATGGAGGAATACTTTGACTAGATTGAGTATAGTTATTACTTTGCGATGTTCAACGAAAAGGATTAGCTTGATTGTGAATCTTATTTTAAATCTTGGCTGAGGCTCGTTTGGTCTTATTGTAATCTTTTTGTGCTCACTCAATTTGGCATGTTATAAAAAAAAACAATGAGAAAGAGTCATTTGCAAATATGTATGCTTCAAGCATGCCATACATATATATGTATCTCGATAAAAAAAAAATATTCAAATAAAAAGATGTATGCTTCAAGCATGTCATACATATATATATGTATCTATATAATAAAAAGAAAGTGCTAAAATAAAGGAAGTATGCTTCAAGTATGCCATCAGTGAAAAGAAGTATGTTACAAGCATGTCACATGCTTAAGAATTGAGAGTGGAGCAATAAGTTGCTACATGAGATTGCTAGCTCATCTAGATTTAAAGTTTGCTTCACTTTTAGGCTTTAACTTTTCATTGTGATATCTCATTGTGCTCTCTATAATCGATTTGATCATTGTTAAGATGTCTGTCATTAATTTAAATTGCCTAATCATTCGAAAGACTTGTTTTGATACTGCTATATGGTATATAACTTTATATAATCCTGATAGCTCTACTAAAAAGATAGCTTGGTTACTCTATTAAATCAATACAAAGTGACTTAGATAATTTGCAAAGCTTCTTGATTTTTACTCTCATTGCTCCTTCTTAGAATTATTATTTCTCTGATGCTTCTTGATGATTATATTGTCAAAGGGGGAGAACAATTGGAGAAATTAAAAAAAAAATTAAAGAAATTTGCTTCCCTTGTGTTGAGGGGGAGTTTTGCTGAGTTTTTCAGCTCCTTGGGTTGAGAGAGAGCCTTTCTGGCTTTTTGGCTTTTCGGCTTTAGTTCTTTTCATGATTTGTTTTGAAGCTTTTGCATTTTTCTATTACTCATTATGCAATCTTGAAGTATTGTCAATGTATTCATCAAGGGGGAGATTGTTAGACTATGTGACCAGGTCTAGTATATTTTAGTTGATAAATAATTGACAATGTTGCTTATTGATGTTATTTGAGGCGCGTGGCGTGTGTGTGAACTAATGTCGGTCAAGTTGCGAAGAACGTGTGCTGGGAAAAGATGGTGTTTTGGTCTTTGCATGTGCAGGGTAACTCGGAGGAGATCGTGGTCTACAGCGGTGACCGGGAGGTGGCTTGGTGCGAAGTTATGATCCAGAGGGTCGAAAATGCTGGAGGAGACTATCGGGCTCGAGTTGGAGCGCATGGAGATCAAAGATAGATGATACGTGTTGGAGCTACGGAGGTGCAGTTCAGAAGCTACGACACGTGACAATTTTAGGGTGTCTAAAATTAGATTGGATTGAATTGTGTAACCTAGTGCAAAAGCCAACGTATTAGACTCTAGGCCTAGTGGGCCATTAGTGAGATTTATGTATTAGGGTTGGTGGCTGTATAGGTATTTAAGTCTCATGCGTGGACAGGATTAAGGGCTACGGTTTTAGGGTCATGTACTGGCTTGTTGGCTCGGGGGCGGCTGAGGCTTTCGTGCGTGAGCAATCAATTTATCATCGTCTTTACCTGTGCGTTTTCTATTGGTGTCGTTTTTGGCTGTGGTGTGACTTTGGCCGGCGGCAGCGCATCTCGTTCCGTGCGGTCGAGTGGTAGCAACACATCGCCTTGTCTCCATCCGCGCGTGGCCGAGGAAATCGCTCGCACCTCGCAGTGTGTTTCATCCCTGGTCCGCGCGCCGTTAAGTCAATGCGCCTGTGCGACATTAATTGACTGCCGATTGATCTACGTCAAGAATTGCCAGCAGATTGAACTATCCATCTATCCATTGTGCTGCTGGTTCAATCCAACGTCGGAGTTATCACGTTCTTCACGTCGGCAAGTGAGTATTATATTCGGTTTGATCTCATCTCATTGATTACACCGAATTGGTTACTGCCGTGAGAACCTCCAGCACTCCTGTTCGGCCGAAAGTAGTGCTGAGGACTTCAATTATCAACTTCCGAATTGTTAATACATCAGAACAGTTCATTCATTAATTGGTGTCACTCATTAAAGTAGTTGATGCTGCTGTTTTGTTGACTCGAGTCACGTGAGTGATTTTTATATCAATTGTTTATTATATTCAACTAAGTTCATCTTTTACTTGGAACTGCTGCTTGTTGTTGGTCCGTGAGAAGGTTAATCAAGGAGATTTATTTCAGATTACTAATTTGCACCGTAAAAAATTTTCTCAATCATTCACCCCTCTAATTGTCATTAACGATCATACATTTATAAAATTTCCTCAAAAGTGATTGCAAACAGACTGAGAGTTTTTTTCTGGATGATATTATCTCTGAGGAGCAGAGTGTGTTTGTCCCTGGGAGGTTGATCACTGGCAATGTTCTTGTTGCCTATGAATGCATGCACTCACTATCTAAAAAGGAAAAAAGGAAATCGGGGGGCTTGTGCAGTTAAACTTGACATGGCGAAAGCTTATGATAGAATTGATGGAACTATCTAGAGGGTATCCTTTTGAAACTGGGATTTGCTCAACAATTGGTCACTTTGATTATGTCCTGTGTCACTTCGGTTTCCTTCTCGGTGAGAGTGAACGGACATTTATCGGCAAAATTTACTCCATCGCGAGGTATTCGTCAAGGTGATCCAATATCCCCTTATTTGTTCTTGCTTTGTGCTGAAGGCTTGTCTTGCATGTTGAAGTCTTTGGGACCCGTTTATCTGTCGAGAGGAGTTCGTGTTGGCATCGATGCACCCTGGATTTCTCATTTACTATTTGCCGATGATTGCATTGTTTTTCTGGAAGCTTCTCAGCGGGGGGCATTGAGACTGCAAAACATACTAGAATTTTATCGCCAAGGCTCTGGTCAACTATTGAATACAGATAAGTCGGCGGTGTTCTTCAGTCAGAACTGTGTCGATCAGATGAAGCAAGATGTGCTGGGGACTCTTGATATCCGAAATGAAGCTTTGGCACGTATGGCAATGCAATCAGGATTTCAGGATTTACCCTCCCACCTCAATGACATGTGGGGTCACCATAGGTCAATGACATGTGGGTCAGGAGGGTAAATCCTGAATTTTCATCTAAGGGGAGGGTATATGATCAAATTTTCCCCTCAAAACGGGTATGATTCACAGAATTGGAGATGGCTCTACTACAAAGATTTGGTGTGATAAGTGGACTCCTAACCATTATCACTCTAGACCTCTAACTCCACAAGGAATTGCCAATGTCGATCGTGTTGCCAACCTGATTGATGATGGGGGTTTGTGGAATGAGCCTTTAATCCGAAGTGTTTTCCTTCCATCTCATGCGGATGCAATTCTGCGGATTCCATTAGGATGCATCGGGGAAGATTTTTGGGCCTGGCAACCTGAACATCATGGTATTTTTTTCGGTTCGGTCGGCCTACAAATTGCTGTCTGAAGATTGTAGGAACATTCAGATAAGGAACTCCGCTAGCTCGTCGAATCACCAAGATTACTGGCACAAGGTGTGGAAACTAAAAGTCCCACCGAAAGTTCGTATCTTTTGGTGGAGGGTCCTGCATGATTTCTTACCAACTTGTCAAAATCTGCACAGAAGACATTGATCACGCTGATATATGTGAAGCGTGTGGTGCAGATTCAGAGTCAGTTTTTCATACCTTAGTTGAATGCATTGTTGCAAGGAAATTCTGGTTTCTATGAAGGAATTGGCTGATATCAAACTACCTCAACTCCATCAGGATACTTGGGCATTTGATCTCTTACAAGATCAGTGTTGTAATCAAGACCAGGTGGCGATTATACTTTGTGGTATGTGGACGCTTTGGACAGCTCACAATAAAAGAAACCATAGTTACCAAGGTATGTCACAACGTTTAGCTGTGATTTGGGCTCAAGATACAGTCTTCGATCTATGCCATCTTGCTGATAAAGGGATTGTTTCAAATCAGATTTTGTCGACAAGATGTGCTGACAACTTGAAGCTTGCCTCGTGGTCGCCTCCCCAAGACCAGTGGGTTAAATGCAATTCAGACGGGGCTTTTGATGCTAGCGATCACCAAGGAGCTTCTGGCATGGTAATTCGGGATGATCAGGGAATTTTTCTTGTGGCTAAAGCGATTTGGTACCCTTATGTGCTTAGTGCATTACATTTAGAAGCATTAGCATGTAGAGATGGATTAGAGCTAGCTATGCAGTCTGGTGTGAGGAAAGTTATTTTGGAAACAGAGAGCAAACAACTTGTTGATCTTTGGAATGAGTCGGTGCAGTCACGCTCTGAAATTGCGCCGGTACTTGCAGAAATTAAGGAGCTTAGCAAGTGTTTCTTGGAGTTTGGTTTTTGTTTTGTCAAGCGGCAGTGTCATATTGTTGCTCATTTATGTGCAAAGCAAGCCTCTAGTAATCAAACTTGGTGTATGTGGCATAAGATACCCAGCTCGATGAATAAGGTTCTGCTACAGGAATGTAATCTTGCTCAATCTTAATAAAGGAGCTCCCTTAGTCTAAGATAAGGTGAGCTCCTTTTACATCTGGCATACATCACGTGCAGGCTCGAAAACCTATTTTGGTGCCCCCATCTTCTTTATTCTCGGCTCTCCCGGTGGGCCCATCCTAAGTCCTAACGCATGCAAAAAAAAAATAGGAAGAAGTTAAGAGAGGAGAGAAATTAGAAGCAAAGCACAGCCTTATTTCCTTCCCGGTCTCTTTCCTTGCGTGGCCAGAAGAGAAACAGCAAACGCCTCTTCTTTCTTGGCGTAGAAGTTCCATCCGGATCCATTCCTTGTTTGCTTACAGGGAAAACAATAGGAAAGTGTAGCATTATGTTCGTACTCCTCCTTTGGAAAGTATTGGCACATACAGCACTTCCTCAATTGGACCCGGTGCAAAGAATATCTCCTTCACGAACTACATGCGAGGCCAACATCAAGGCTTTATCTAGCGATCCGGCATTAAACGAAGAAATAACAACACCTCGGCGCTGACCCTTCTCCACAATAACGGTATCGGTATCAGTAAGATCTACAATTAATTCACGTGAAACAATTTGCTCACAGAAATTAAATTTAGAAACAAGGGTAGTAGTCTTGGCCGCATCTGTAATACCCACTTTATCGAAATAACAATTCTGGGCTGGACCGGTCAGAATTTTGCGAGGGAGTTTTGGAGATATCTACGTCCTATTTCTTAGCTTGGCTATATTGTGAATATTGTAGGTTATTGTTTAAGCTTTTCATAGTGTAAAAACACTGGTTTTCAATGAGGGATGTAAAAGTTATGATGTCAGGAGCGCTGTTGTCCATAATTTCATAGCTATTGATAGCAGTCATGTTATTTGCCTTAACACGTACAGTAGATGCTTAAATTAAATTATGGTCATCACTAGGAAACGTTAGGTATGTTTTCATAAGTGGTATGGTTTGCCACTTATTATGTTGTAGAAAAATAGATATAAAATTGATAAGCACGTTGTTCGGTAACATAACAGAAAGAACTGCAGGGTGGAAATCAAGGGACTAATGGCTTAATCAGGAAATTTGTATAACTAGAAAAGTGTAGCAAATCTTGTTTAGATTCCATAACTCATATGGTTGTCCGTATTTGGATTCAAGAATAGGAAGTTATGGTTATTTTATCACAGAACAGCGGGTGATTTGTCTGGTGAGCAAGGGTTAATTATGTCAGGTTGCGCATAGGAGCGATGTCAATTTGCTTTATGCTCTTGTACTATTGTTGCATATTTTTGAGGTGGGTAGACTTTTTCCAATGAGAGTTGCTTCAGGTTCGGTACCGCCTTCGCATCGTTCCGTTTTTCGTGGCTAAAAAGCAACTGCATGGTAGAACAATAGACATCGATTTGTGTGTCACTTGTTTTTAATGATTAATTCACCATACTATCTATATGATTTATTCATGCTTATTACAGTGTTAATATGATAATGATATGATAATGATGATTCTGATACGATAATGATGAGGATGATATGATAATGATGGTAATATGATGACAATGGTACATGTTAATGGATAATGTAAAACATTGCATCACTTGCATTCGCATCATGAAAGGATTGTATTTGAGCCAAGTCAGTGAGGAACTCATATAACTAGTCCGGAGTGCATGAGCCAGGTCTGTGAAAAAGTTATATGACTAGTCTGGGGCGCTCTAGAGAAAGATCTACTTCGGTGGGCACTCCTCGGGACTGGAGGTTGAATCTCGTATGAAAAAGGATGGGGCAAGAGTGGTTCATCAACAGGTGAACACTCTGCTATACTGGTATAAGCTATGAGATGTGCATGTGGACATGTAGTATAGCCAAGTGTTACATTAATGTAACCAAGGTAGTTAAAATCGCGATCCTACTCGTAGAGTCTTACGATTCTACGATCTCACGACAGCCTATTGATTCAGATCGCACTGTGAATCGGAATTAGGTAGAATCGTGGTAGAGTCGTGATCCAAAGAGTAGAATCGTGGTAGAGTCGTTAGAGCAAAAAAAAATTGCAATTTTTTTTAGAGGCCAGGCTTTGCTGATATTTTGTTTTATGGCAAAATTTATTGATATTAATTTCAGAGAATGAAACTATAAATAAATAACGAGCATGCAAAATATTATATCATTGTGGTAATGATAGTACCAATATCTATATTATGATATGAGCAATCTTGAGCTTGATAATGATAAGCAATTTTTATTCTTGGAGTATGTCTAGTTGCTTTTAAGTAGGGCTGTTCACTTTTAAACCGAACCGAATAAACCGAGCCGAATAAACCGAACCGTACCAGTCAGCTCGGTTTGACCGGTATTTGGTATTTGGTTCGGTTTTCAGAAGTTTGGTTTTTTTAAAATTCGGTTTTTTCGATAAAAACCGGCAAAAAAACCGAGCAAACCGATCAAACCGGTGTGGGCGCCGTGACTGCTGTCCGCCAGGCGTCTGGGCCGCTGGTCTGTGCTCGCTGTCGCTGGGCGCCTGGGCCTGCGGGAGTGCTGGTTGCTCAGCTGCTAGGCGCCTGGGCCGCTGTCCAAGTGCAGCAGTGCATGTCCATGTTGACATTGTTGAGACTTGAGAGCAAACGCCAAACAGAGGACGTGTGGTGATGACTGTTGTGCAGTGGTGCATCCGTGCATGTGCATTTCCATGTTGCATGCAGCATGCACTTCTAGTAGCAAGAGCGAAGTCTATACATCATGCACTACTTTCACCATCAACTTTACCAACTGGTAATGGCGCATGCATGGTCCAAAAGAACTGCTAGTGCTGGAGCACATACTAAACGAGAGCATCATGAATAATTAATCCCAAGTGCGATACAACATGACTACTCGTTTGCAATTCGCGGCAACTTTGGTAAATATGGTATTTACCGATACCGCACCGAAATAAATTGGGATTTACCGATACCGAACCGTATATTCAAAAATACCGTATTTACCGAACTAACAACACCGTATTTACCGTATTTACCGAAAATACCGAAGGAACACCCCTACTTTTAAGGAACATGCAATCATTGCAATTAGATATTGATTTACAAAAGTTGTGAATATTTCTCATATAATTGTAGTCAACTAGTCATGGCCATTGGTTATTCTCCTGTAGTTTAGAACTATATCACCCATCATGTCAGTACCATTATGCTTTTCTGTTGTGTGATAAAAAATGTTTTGTCCCTTTTTTGGTTATAAGTGGTAAACCATATAAGAATTATACAAACTTATAATATAGATGTTAAATATGTGTATTTTTACAATTCTGTGGAATCGCCGATTCTACGATTCGATCCTACCGGAGGCAAATCGATCCAACTTAGGATCTCGACTCTGACTGCCTTGAATGTAACAATGAGGTGATGATGATGATGGAAAATATGAATGATGATGGAAAACATGAACGATGATGATGATTTAATACATAAATGATAATGTTAATATGTGTATACTTATTGTTCTATTATATACTTGCTGAGTCTTTGACTAACTCATGCTTTATTGATGTTTTTAGGTGACCATTGAAGGATACATGCTTGGGATATGTGTAGCACCTACACATCACATGCAACCAATCATGAATACATCACTATTTAGTTACCTCAACTATATCTTAGAGACTTAGTTCATTTATGTGGAATTTGATTAGTAGACATTTGATACACTATTATAGATATATGGATCATGAGTAGTAGTACAGCGTGTAATAATGATGAGTTATGATTGCAGTTATGACAGTAGTTTACTTAATAGTAATGTTGATAGTAAATGCTCACAGGCGCTTGGTTCCGGGCATTCTCGGGTGCGTGGCCCTAAGTTTTCTTGGGTGCAACACTACTACAAAAAGGTTAATACCGGATGCCTCATCACAGACGGTTGACCAAAACCGTCTATATTACATGAAATCACATACGGTTTTGGTTTAGAGACCGTCTGTGTAAATAGATGCGCTAAAAACCGTCTGTGAAGATAAAATATCACAGACGGTTCGTGTTTAAAACCGTCTATGAAGTATCACATACGGTTCATAAAAATAACTGTCTGTGATGTAAACCATTATCACAGACGGTTTGTAACAAACAACCATCTGTGAAACTTCCAAGACGGTTCTTTTAACTAACCGTCTGTGATAATGGTATACTTCACAGATGTTTTCTTATCAGAACCGTCTGTGATAGTTAAATATTTCGACTCCCGCACGTTATGCATGCGTCTCTTCGTCTCCCGCGCCGACAGGCGCCGATGCGTCTCTTCGTCTCCCGCGCGCGACGTAAATGTGTCTCTTCGACGTTTTAATTATAAGAGTGATATATTATCGCGCGCCATGGTGAGCACGCGTGGTATTGATCAATAGTACACCATGGTGAGCACGCGGAGCATGACGGCGAGGACCAAGCGGGCGAGGAGGTCGGCGATCGCCGTCCTTGATCTTCCTGACGAGGTCGTCGTCCACATCGTCGGCCTCGTGGCCGCGAGCTCTCCTCAGCCCATGGCTAACCTCTGCAGCCTACGAGCCACGTTAGTGATCTGTTATTTTGTTTTTGGTATAGGTGATCGATCTGGTTATAGTCAGTTTGTGAAGATGACTGTAGCATACAAAACTGAAAAGTCGTATCATGATACGGCGCAAAAAATAAAATCTCGTGATGATTTCGTTTTGTGTCCAATATATCCAGTAATTAATTCTTGTATTAAGATTCTATATATCGTCTTGAATTTTAGTTGCAATGTCATGTACAAGGCATACAAAGCGCGCGCCGTGGGGATGCGCGTGGCGCTGGAGCGGGAGGAGGCGACGAAGTGGCAGAACAACGAGCGCTACCTCACCGTCGTCAACCACCTGGCCGGCGTCGGCAGCCTAGAGGCCTGCTTCATTGTCGGCCTCGCGCTTGTCTTTGCGCCCCAAGATATGCAGCACGGCCTCGTATTCCTTGAACGGGCGGCCGACGCCGTCGCCGGCCACAAGGCCGAGGCCTACGTGTAACATCCCAAGTTTCAGACTTGTGTTTCAAATGTAAGAAAATGAGTAGAAATTAAAACTTTTTCTTACATCTTGTATTCCCCGTATGCTTTGAACAATTGTTGTAAGAAGTTATGAAAATACAAAGTCACAAGTTATTTTGATCCAAAACCTTGTCTTCCAAAAACAATCATGTCAAATCTTGTGATCATCCTTTGGAAATATTTCTCCTAAGTTCTAGGAATGGTATGTGACCCCTCTGAAAAATTTCGCAATTTTTAGAAATTGTTTGAATATTTTTAGAAGGCAGTCAAACCCTATTCCAGAACCTTGCAGAATTTTTGGAGAAAAATGCACTGCATATAAACCTCTGAGAATTTTACACAAGGTTAATATCGGAGTTAGCAAGCTCCACTAAAAATTTCAGAATTTTTGGAGTCGTTTTGCTATCTCAAATAAATCCCCTAAGTCTCAGCTCAATTTAAAAACCCAAAACCTGATTTCACTGTTCCTCGGGTTCGAGTCAGACTCGGGCTCGAGCCACTTGTTTTGGTCCAGTCAACTAACTGCACCAGGCCTCCTTTTATAACGCGCTATTGATCTTAGCCGTTAGATTTAAATCGAACAACCCGCATTGATTGGGTCGTTCGGAACTCGCGAAGCGCCCACTCATTTTGGGCCGTTGGATCATGATCTGAGCGCCCTGAGTCAGTGTGCCGTTCGGGTCACTTGGAGGGCACATTAAATCGTGACCGTTCGTTTTTGATCCAACGCTTGCGATCTCCCTTTCTGTTCTGAACCTCAGAAACGTGGAGCGATCTGAGCCGTTCATTTCTGATCCGAGGCCTCACGATCCATTCATTTCGTTTTATACCTCAGAGACGTGGAGCGATCTCAGCCGCCCGATCAAAATCCAACCGCCCAAAATCACCTCAGCCTTTTCGGTCGTCTTCTTCCTCGCGCCGTGCGTAAACAGGAGCGCAGGCATGGCCGTGTCTTTTCGAGTTCCTTGTCAGCGTCCCTCTGGTCGGGACAGTGGTGCGTGCGCTACTTTCGGCCATGATCTTGGTCTTGTCTTTGTTCCCTATTATTTTCTTTTAGGTCCACAGCTGTTTTTTGAGCCAAACTCACCCGAGAGCTTCATTTTAGCAAACCCTAGTTCCACCATCTATATGAAGCTTTCCAAAACTCTCTCTGAGCTCCCTTGTCACACCATTTAGCTTCCCAACCCTTGAGGAGCTCAAAACCACTGAAATTCCCAAAATCGCCATTAATGGCCGTGGAGCTCAATTGAGGATCTTGGAGCTTCAGTAGTTCTTCTTCAAATATCTTTGTGCCCTTTTTAGCTCTTTAGCTCCATATTCATTTCCTCTAACTTAATTTTGGGAATCATTCACGGGAATTAACCAATTTTAAGTTTGGATCATTTCGGCCGGTTCTACCCCTTTTCTACTTCAACTCCGGTGAGTGTTCCATTCCTCAATTATTTGCTCATGAAGTTTCTATGAGCTATAATGAAGCTATTATGACCACTCGGTGGTGTTCATTTTGCTCAGGTTGTCATGTTCATATCATCTTCTTCAACTCCGGTGGGTTCTTTCGCTGTCAAAGCTCTCCGGCTATCTTTTGAAGCCCTTCTCGGTTGAGGTAGCTTTTATTTAGTCCCTAGATGCTTGGCACCCGCTTCTTTGGACTGCTGCGGAGCTTTTTGTGCATTTTTGCTTTCGGCCGATTAGTGTCACTATCTTGTTTTCCGGCTAGCCGACGTTCTAGACCTTCGCTGCCGGCGAGGTCACCACCTTCGGAATCGCAAGGCTATTACGAACCCATTTTAGTCTTAAGATTGCGCCACCGTGGCCGGAGCCGTCGGCGACGAGCCCCTCTCTCCGCTCGGTTTTTGCCGGACGGGAGAACCTCCTCAGTGTCGTTGTCGTTAAGACACATTTAATGCCTTAATCATTGGTAATCATTGGGAGTAATTAATATGTCTTAAGCTGGTCCACTGTGCCACTGACCAGTGGGCCCAGCCTCTAAAACTCCCCCGGTTGGCGCTATTTAACCTTGTTAAGACATCATTAATAATCAATCATTTGATAATTAATGAAAGCGTTAAGTGGCTGTCAGAATGACTCTCTGAGTCACTGACAAGTGGGCCCGTAGGCCTTAGACCACAGTAACAAGGTCGTTAGGACAAATCCGAGGGCATTAATTGCTAATCGTCGCTAATCATTAAAGTTAGTAATTAATTGCTATCCTAATTGACCCTCTGTCTCACTGGCGTGTGGGCCCGCATCTTTAATCCTCGCGGTGCGTTTAAATCCCTCGTGCATAAAAGAGTAGCACTGCAGAGATCGTGGACCGTTGATTTTTAGATCTACGGCCCAGATCTATGGGACTTTCGGGTCCCCAATCGTCCCAAGACTCCTAAGTCGTCCATCTTTAGATCTGCAGTTGAGATGCGTGTGGTGTTCGGGCCTCCCGAAGGGAGCAGCGCTCTGAGCCCTTCATCTGGAGATCTGCGGCTGTGGATGATTTCGGCAATCGCGTTCCCTGATCGGCCCAATTCTTGTGGATCGTTGGATCTAGATCCAACGGTGGTTTCCTTTTAGGATCGCGCGCATGCACTATTCCCAGCGCGCGTGGGCCATTAGATTTTGCATCTAAGGCCCATATTCATCCACGACGTTTATTTCTGTTAAGTTTGTTTATATTTCGGGAAGCATTTATTTACCAACTGAAAATTGTTTTAAATTTTAGAAATTCATAACTAATTCAATTCAAATCCTTTTTAGATGATTCCAGCGAGGTTAAATTTCTTATTAACTAGAGTTTAATCTAAAAATGCTTTTAGACATGTTTCTATAACAGAAAAATTTTGCAAACAATAAGAACTTGATATCAGCCATTTTAAAATATTACAGAAATAGATTTAAGACTTGTAAAATGCATATCTTTTTCTGTGTAACTCCAAATTGTGCAAACTCAATTTTGATAAATTCCTCTGTTAGCAAACTTTAATATGAAATAGGTTCTGATCATAGTTTTATTTCTGTAAAGTAACATGTGTTAGGTTTACAACTTAGAAAAATCATAAGTAAATCATTATAACTCCAATTGTAGTAAACCCAACTTTGCTGTTCTTAGGATGTCATTTTCTACCTGTTATAAAAATTTCAGACCTTAGATCATTATAGAAATTTGTGCCATAAACAGTACCAGTAATTAATTTAGTTGATTTAATAGGCTGAGAGAGTGTATTTTAGCTGTAACTTTTTCATACTAAATCCAAATTGCATGATTATTGTTCCTAAAATTGTCTAAAATCATCCCCTAGCTGTTGTATAAATTTCATGAGATTTGGATGACTTGTGCTGTTAAGTTTTATTTGGTGTTCTTCGTTCTTATTGGTTTTATCGCCTTTTCGCGTTAGGTTCAGAAGATAATATTGATCTTGAATCTGATCCACAACAGCCAGACTCTGCCATCCAGGCGACGGCGTGGGGGAGGATGGCCGGGTCATCGCTGGGCCGGGTGTGGGCGCTGTCAGAGGACGGCCACCGGTGCACGAGCACCAGCTGCGGCGTGTCAGGGTGGGACGACTATGCCGTCTTCTGCAGC
Organism: Ampelocalamus luodianensis; assembly: GCA_036346255.1. NCBI lineage: Eukaryota > Viridiplantae > Streptophyta > Magnoliopsida > Poales > Poaceae > Ampelocalamus > Ampelocalamus luodianensis. The sequence continues at coordinate 36,693,874 of CM070620.1, read as the reverse complement.
GATGACTGTGGGATTAGGCATGAGTATGCCAAATTCTTTGCAGAGGTGTTGGACTACTTGCGGTAAAATTAGTTGTTTTTATGTATATATATATTATAATTTGCATTTATCTATATCAGAATGTGTCAAATGTTCTGAATTTTCAATTTGCATTTATGTATTTATCACAGACTTTCAACGAGAGAGAATTTCTCTTTATACGCCATGTTGTTCTGCACCATCAATGATTTATCACAAGATTAAACCTTAACCTAAAGTAACTCCCCAAAACAAAATAGAAATAAAAACTTATGATCATCATCTAGAACCAATTTATTCAAATATTAGAATAATTATCATGAATTAATATATTTTTTTACCAAATTTTTGGAACTATATTTCACCTACAGACAAAAGGATGACGGTTCTATTATAGACCTGTCTATGATATGAGACCATATCACAGACAGTTCTATTATGGGATTGTCTGTGATACGTATCACAGACGGTTCTATTGTGGACCTGTCTGTGATATGAGACCATATCGCAGACGGTTCTATTATGGACCCGTCTGTGATACGTATCACTGACGGTTCCATAATAGAACCGTCTGCGATATACCTTTATTAATAGGAGCCCGCGCGCTAGGGTTTGCGCCCTAACTCATCACTCCCCAGCACGCGCTAGGGTTTGGGACTTTGGCCGGGCTCCAGCATCGTGACTCCCCCGCCGCCGATTCGACCTCGCCGCCATCTCCCCCACCGAATCGAGCTCGCCCCGCCATCTACGCCACCGAATCGAGCTCATCGTCTTCTCCCTCGCCGAATCGAACTCGCCCGCCATCTACGCCGCCGAATCGAGGTACGCTGCTCCCCTCTACTCCCTCGGCTACCTCACCTCGGCCAGATCTGCCTCTCTCCCCTGTATGTGGGTTGTGCTGGTGGTGGCAGGTGTTTGCCGCCGTTGTCGTGTCGTGTCTGCACTGGATCATGATTTCTTTATTTACCATGGACGTCTAAGAAATCTACCAAGCAGCATGAGGAGGATGAGACAGCATACAACCAAGGACATCCTGCCTGTGCGGACTGCTTCATCAGCATGAATTGATACCTTGAGCTGTTATGTATTATGTATATATTAATTGTGCCTTGAGCTGTTAGATTACTTGCTGTTATGTATTGTGTATAGATTGTGCCCTTGGATGGTACTTCTATGATGAATTGATGTCACAAATGCAATTGAATGTGACATTGTGTATAGATTGATTGTGCCTTGAGCTGTTAGATTACCTGTTGTTATGTATTATGTATAGATTGTGCCCTTGGATGATACTTCTATGATGAATTGATGTCACAAATGCAATTGGATGTGATATTGTGTATAGATTAATTGTGCCTTGAGCTATTAGATTACCTGCTGTTATGTATTGTGTATAGATTGTGCCCTTGGATGATACTTCTATGATGGATCCTGATCTCTTCTCTATAAAGTCTCTAAGCAGTGTCTTCTTATGCCTTTAAAACCGGCATCATATATATATTATGTATATATTGTTCGTAGTCCCTCAGCCACTTTCGGGGGGTCGTCCACGCAGCATGAGGAAGATGAGACAGCAGCCACGGACAACTTCATCGAGCCCCTGCAAGTTCAAGAAGCATGGATGCTGAGAGAGCGTCAGGACATCCAATTACCTGGATGTTGTCGACAGGTAATTGGACGTCGTTGTGTTTAGAAAGTGACGTGGACGCACAACTACTCCGACTGGTATCAGTCACGTTACTTTCTGAACACAGCGACGTCTAATTACCTGTCAACGACATCCAAGTAATTGGATGTCCTGACGCTCTCTTGGCAGCCATGCTTCTTGAACTTGCAGGGGCTCGATGAAGTTGTCCGTGGCTGCTGTCTCATCCTCCTTATGCTGCGTGCACGACCCCTCAAAAGTGGCTGAGGGACTACAAACAATATTATATATATATGATGATGACGATTTTAAAGGCACAAGCAGCCACTGCTTGGAGACTTTATAGAGAAAAATCATCACATACGGTTTCAGCTACAAATCGTCTATAGAGAAAAGTCATCACAGACGATTTCAACTACAAACCGTCTATAGAGAAAAGTCATCACAGACGGTTTCACATACAAACCGTCTATAGAGAAAAATCATCACAGACGGTTTGTGTATGAAACCGCCTGTGAAAGTCTACTGTCACATACGGTTTTAAAACCGCATGTGATGACTCATGTCATCACTGACCCATAGACTCAGACGGCTCACGAAACCGTCTGTGATGGCGTTTTTGAATCGTCTGTGAAGACCATTTCTGTAATAGTGCAAGATTCCAAATTATGTGTGAATGTTTATCCTTACTGCAATTATCTTGGTATACTTGTTGTAGGATGTCTTTTTGTAGAGTTCTACTTACGCATTTGTGGGTGTAATTATAAATCATTATGGTTTAAATTTATAGTGAAGAATGTAGTAGTGACATTCTAGGCTCTTCATTGTGCTGCGGTGTTACGATTGGTATTAAAGTGGACATTAGGTCCGTGGTGAATAAATGCATAACTTAAGTTAATCTAATACTTAAAATTTGACTTCGGTTGTTTGAATACTAAAATTTAACTTAGGTTAATTAAATTACTAAAATTTGACTTAGGTTGATGAAATAATTTAATTTGACACACTCTAGTGCATAGTAAGTCGGGTTTGGGTCATGCATTGCATCTATGATTCAATTAGCGTATTTTGTTGCTTATAGATGTTATGCAATGATTCTGAATGCTTATGATCTGATTGCATGATTGTTAAGTTGTGATGATAATCGATACCGAGAGGTAGAGGTCATGGTTGTAGCCATAGGCATGGTCATGTTGTACCAACGCTCGTGGTACGGGAATAGTAGAGTGTTTTCTTCAGGTAACTAAGTTACAAATGTTGGGGAATAAGTTTCCATTGATCATTTTTGTTCTATAGAAAAGTTATTGTTTTTCTGGTTACAACTGTTGTTGATGAGTATGCATTGGTTAGTGGTTACAGTGCAGTTGACGGGTTTTCATTGGCTTTTTATTTGTTCCATGAAAAAATTATTGCTTTTTCAAGTGTTGAACTATTATTGTTGCTTGTGAATGTTATCAATTTGCAAGATCGAACTTTTTGTGGGAGTTTTTTCATTCTTGTTGGGAAATATAACTCATTTATTCACTTGGTATTTTGGATAATGAAAATATATTTTGTAAGTTCATTATCATGTTGAAGTTTTGACCCTATATGTTTTTTTTGGAGTATTTTGAGTGTTGAAGCTTAATGCCTTTCATTTATGAAGGAATGTGTTAAAACTCTTTTGTGATATCTTGTTATGTTTAAGCGAGATGTTGTAATCATATAAATTAATTAATAATGTATGGGATACCAAGTTAGGCGTTATAGCATCACTATTGAAACTTAGCAAAAGGAGAGATGGATTTTTTATGTGCAACCTATTTCATTTAGATATTCATTTAGATATCATCTGCAGGGAAAAAAATGTTTACAAATGCCACCGCTAGTACAGCAACATACTAACACTACCACCGTTGATGCCAACACCAAACCGCTAGTACAACAACATGCTGACACTACCACCGTTGATGCCAACACCAAACGCCACTGCAGGAGTCGGTTTTGGTGTGGCTATGTATTGTTGCTATGGTTGTTTTTGGTGTGTATTTTATAGAGAGAAATTTGGATACGTACCATCGAAATGTGCCCTACTTTGATATATATCGTAATAACATTCTGGTTCACTTTGATACCACCGAAATATCCAAATCTTGTGGCAATATATCACTCCGTCAGCCTCCTGTTACTATTGGCGATGAATTTGGGGATAATTGATCATTTACCACATATTACATGTTGTTTTGATCATTTGGGATTACCTTCCCAGTAATAGATTATTTGCCACATGGTTTGTGAGTCAACCGATAATTTACCCTTTTAGAGGAAAAAAATGCCAATTTTGCTCTTGTCTTCTTCTCATTCTTCTTCCTTGCTCCTAGATCCTGGAAGCGGTGCACGTCGCCGGTGTGTTGGCGCGTGGTCACGTTGAGAACCAGCTCGAAGAGCTTCGACCAGAGGGTGATTGCCGCGCAGCTGAACCCACCGTTGGCGTTGGCGTCGTAGATTAGGTTCTCGACGAGGGACGTGACCTCAGCGCGGCGGTCGCTAGCGAGCGCGACGAGGCGGGATGCCAAGAAGAGCTCAACAGTGAGGAACCGACAGAGGTTGCGCCAGTGGGCGCCGTGGGAGGCCCACACGACCATGGTGTGCACGTACCCGAGGATCACCCCAACGAGTAGCCGCGACCTGCCCACCAGCGCAGCGTCGTGCACCATGAAGCACTCCTCAGCCGCAGCGTTCATTGACACAAGGAGTGCTCAGCGCGTGCTCAGTCGCAATGATAGGAGCGACGCCGAGCGTGACTAGCCCCCGCCATGCTGCACTGTGGCGAGCGCGGCTAGCCATGTCTAGATCCGGTGGGGGAGGCAGTCATGGCTAGTGGAGCAAGAAGGAAGGGGAAGGAAGAAGAAGAGTGTGCGTAGAGGAGAGACGCGAGGAGGTGGTGGAGGTGCCGGGTCGGCCATGGCCGGAGCAAGGAAGAAGGGGAAGAATAAGACCGGGACAAATTTGTCCAAAAAGGCAAATAATAAAGTGGTTCATGAAGGCAGCGGCGGATGCAACGTCCCTCCAGCCTGGGAAATTGTCCGGGCTTTGCTGGCAAGTGGCGACGCGCCATGGAATAAGCCCCGAGTCCTCGACCAATGCGCCTTGGGCTATGTAGCCCAGGCAACATGGGCGCCTCGGTGCCTCCTCGCGTTGCTGGTCCATAGGCCACTCACCCTGGGTGGTTGTGCCCCCGCCTGGCCACCCGCGTTGTTTCCTGCTAGGCCGTGCGTGATGCGTCCCTACCCTAAAACATTTGGTTTTTCTATTGGTCTACAAACTCATTGAGTTGACTTTGTTATTGCCGGTGTCAACAGCGTCAGTTGAAAGGGTTTTTTCGGCAATGAAGATTATCACGTCTAAATTGTGCAACAAGATCAACAATGATTGGTTCAATGACTTAATGATATGTTACACCGAGTAAGACATATTTAAACAACTTGATGATGATGTTATTGTCCCCCGGTTTCAAGCCATGAAGAAAAGGAAAGGACATTTGCCTCGTAGGCCTAGGCCTAATTAGCACATTATCGGTATGTTTAATTCTCTCTGATATGAATATATTTTCAAGTCAAAGTTATATGATTTACTAATTCATATATTTTTTTATGTTGTAGAGTCTCTTATTCTCTTTTGGTTGTGTGATTGGATATTTGGACTTTTGTTGTCGACTCGTCGCAACTTTGGTAGAGTCTAGTGAGTTGTTTGTTATCGTATCTCGTTTTTATAATCATGATTCTATCTATGAATCTTTACATGTGTGATGTATCATATCCGTTCTTTTACTTTAAAATTATTATGGATTTGCATGATGTGTAATTGTGTATCCGAATATCCGATGCTTGTGATTCTCAATAGACTATAATTAAGTACTTAGCTTGCGGCTTGTCTAGACATTGAAAAATTTCTAGCCCACTACTGCATAAAAGATACATCATTTAAGTTATTACCTTGTACTTTGTCCTAATAAACGCGCATATAACACGTGGACAAATGATCAATTATCCCGTGAATTTGCCCATAACCCGGATCGACCAGACTGCTCGAGGGGAACGCAAGCTGATGCGTTGCGGCGCCGCGAGGCAGGACTGGTGGCCCCGGGGAAGCAGAGGGCCGTGGCGGTCGCCGGGGACAGGCCGGCGCCAACGGCTTCAGTCTTCATCGTCGCCGCTCCCAGAAGGTCGCGAGCTCAATCCGACGCGGTCATCGGCCACCGCCGGTGGAGCAGACGGCGAATTCGAGGGCGCGCTTGGTGTCTGGCGGCGCACCCATCCCATCCCCGAATCGTGTACACATGTGCTGCAGCTCATCGGCCCCGACTGCCATGGATGGGTTGGGAAGGTTCCCAGCAGCGGCTACGATGAGCATCTGCAGATTTGGTGCCATTGATCTTAGTTTTGGATCTGATCTGAGTTCGTAGGTTAAATTGGGAAGTTTCAGTCTTGTGTTCCTATATGGAATCATAAGATCTGATGAGAACTTTTTATTTTATTTTTTTAGAGGAATCTGATGAGATTTTTTTGTCAACGTGTGTTAGAATCAGAGCTTCTGATTGTTTTGTTACGAGATGGGAGCTTCAGATTGTTTGCCAGCAGCCAGGGTAGTCGCTACTTCGACATCGTGCACCGATGCACGCTTGGGCCGAGGACGTCCGCTGCCGCCGTCGAAGCGCCCTTGGCACGGGGGCGTCGGCATGGCCTGGTCGAGCCAGACGAAGGGAGAAACTAGTTGCCTAACGGGAGAATGGGACGGATGGTGACAGTGTTATATTGCCAAAAATTTAGGGATTTCGGTGGTACTGAAGGGAATCAGGATTTTATTGCGATAAATATCAAAACCGGACATATTTCGATGCAAATTCCGATGCTCGGAAATAGAAGGCTAAGATATAGCTAGTAGAGGAAGGCCTATGTTGCAGCCTGCCAGAAAATATCCATGCATGGCATGAAATTGATGGAAGATAAAACAAACTTCTTGTGAAGATCAGAACACTGGAGCCAAACAACACATTACAGTATATTCCATTCCAGCATCACGGAAAAGTACACGTAATAGTCATACACATGACAGCTTGAGATGGCAAAGAAAACTGGCATTGCAAGTTTATACTGCACACCAGTAGACAGATGAAGATCAGAACAATAGAGAATCGAAACTAAAACAATCGCCCAAAAAACTAGGTAAAAGCTCAGAACTGAAACTGCCAATAATCCAGGATATACAAGAAATGGAATATATCACGAGCGGAACACCACATCTGATAAAATGGCCACAGACCTGACAACCGCTTAAAACCAGGATAAGCAAAACGAAGAAAACTAAAAGGAACAAACAGGTGCAAGTCTTCAGATCCAACAGATTTGCAACCACCAGCAGAAAAAAAACTACCACTTGACCACAGATATACAGTCTAAGTTTCATATCTGTTACATCACGACAGACACTAAAATATGAGTATTTTAGTGCAACTCATGCATTTGACCACTCAAGGGAAAATAATACCAAATAAAGCAGTTCTCTTAGCAATAGACAAAGTAGACTCCAGCTAAGGGATGACAGCCACAAAACATGACCAAAAATTTAGAGGACAACCAAAAATTTAGAGCTTGTCCTCGAACTCAGAGAGAGGGGTCATCTGTTCCTTGAGCCCCTTCCTTTTGCGGATCTCCAAGACAAGGTTGGCAGCCTGCGTGCCGGGATCCAAAGGATCAGAAGACATCATGTCCCAGTGGTCAAATACACACTGAGGGAAGGCCTGGCCAGAGGTTGCAGCCCTAAGTGTGCTTGAGAACCCAAAGGACTCGATAACAGGGAGGTAAGCCTTGATGTTGTACAGTGGGGTACCAGGCCTCTGCATCTCCTCGAACACGTGCCCTCTCTTCTGGTTCAGAACACCATAAATACCACCAAGTGCATTCTCAGGGCCTGGATCTCCACCAGGTAGACAGGCTCCAGCAGCCTTGGCTTAGCTGTGAGCTGAGAAGCATAAATGACCCTCCTGGCCGTAGGAATAACCTGACCACCACCCCTGTGAATAGCATCAGCATGGAGAACAACATCACAGACCTCAAAGCAAATGCCACGCATGTTCTCCTCAGCCAATGCACCTTCCTTTGATGCCCACTGGAAGCCAGCCACAACAGAATCCTTGATTTCATTAAGATACTGTACTCCCTTACACATATCAACCACCATGTTTGGGCCAGTGGTCTCAGGTCCAAAGCACCAAATCTTCTTGGCGAGATCCTTGTCCCACCCAAACTCCTCAGACAGGATCTTGGAGCGCACCTTAGGATCATCACGCGGGCCAATGCGACCCTCATCAATGGCCTCAGCCAGTCCCTCCTCCATGGGGCGAGCTTCCATGTAAAGACGGTTGTGCTTGTTCGGGGACTTGCTCATAACAGTCCGGCTGGACTTCTCAAGAACAGTCTCACGGAAGGAGACAACAGGAGGGGAAACAATAATTTCAGCACCACCCATGAAGTCTTCCTGCAGATCCTTCAAGCAAATTTCAAGGTGAAGCTCTCCAGCTCCAGATATAATATGCTCACCAGACTCTTCCATGGTACAGAGAACCATAGGATCAGACTTTGCCAGACGCTTCAAACCTTCAACAAGCTTGGGAAGATCAGAGGCAACCTTGCACTGAACAGCAACACGCACAACAGGGGACACAGAGAACTTCATTGCTCTGATTGGGCAGGCATCAACCTCCTTCTCGTTTGTCAGGGTTGCATTCTTTGTGATGAACTGGTCCAAACCAACCATGGCAACAGTGTTACCACAAGGAACATCCTCAACAGACTCTTGTTTCTTTCCCATCCAGATAACAGTACGCTGGACACTCTTCACATACAGATCCTTCTTCTGGCCAGGGACATAGTTGGGACCCATGATACGGACCTTCATGCCAGTTGCAACCCTCCCTGAGAAGACACGACCAAAGGCAAAGAACCTGCCCTTGTCGGATGCTGGAATCATCTTAGAAACGTACAACATAAGAGGACCTTCTGGATCACAGTTTCTAATAGCAGTTGCATATATATCATCAAGGGGTCCCTCGTACAAGTTCTCCACACGATATTTCTGTGCCTTCGATGGAGAGGGAAGGTGGAATATCATCATCTCAAGCAGAGCATTGCTGGCTGGCAGCCAAGTTTGCATAACACGCTTCATGAGAGCCTTGCCCATTAGCTCCCTCTCATCAGTCTTCATGGTCACACCAAGCTTCTGCAACATAGGCCACAACTTATCCTTCTGATCATTCATGCAGGTGCTGATGATTTGCTTGATTGGGTCATAGCAGAACTGAACAAAACCTCTCTTACAAGTAGCAGATCCAGTGTTCTTGGTGGTCCATTTTTTTGTGGTTGGGTCAAAGAAGTTCTCACCCCAAAGCCTCTCCATCATCTTAGATTCATCAACTCCAAACTTGGAGGCGTACATCTTAGCAAAGCTTGAGAGGGTGAAAGCCCAGCCGTGCAAACCAGCAGAGAAAGCAACAGTTCCCTTCTCCGGGTAGACTTGGACATCACCAAGGAGACTATCTTCATATGTTGCCATAATGACATTAGCATTCTCAATGACACGAGAGAAAGTCTGGTAGGCTTCCTCACCTTCAACTTGAAGCTCAAGGAAGCATCTGTCCATCTTGTTCACAGTAAGGACAGGCCTAATCCTCTCACCAAGGGCTTGGCGGAGCACAGTTTCGGTTTGCACACAGACACCCTCAATACAGTCAACCACCACCAAAGCACCATCGGTGATACGAAGAGCAGCAGTGACTTCCGAAGAAAAATCAACGTGCCCAGGTGAATCAATAAGGTTGATCAGGTAGTCATTCCCATCTCTCTCACCCTTGTAAGTATTCAGTGATTCATCACTCATCTCATAGAAAAGAGAGATACCGGTGGATTTGATTGTAATACCACGTTCTGCTTCATCGGCACGAGTATCAGTCATGCGAACATCACCAGCAACTTCCTGGGCAATAATCCCAGCAGCTGCCACCAGGGAATCTGTAAGCGTAGACTTGCCTGCAAAGAGTAAATAACATGTAAGAAGAGCGCACACATCTATTATTCAACTAAATACTCAAAATCAGAATTGTGCAAAATGTAGAGGCAGAAACAATTAAACATATTGCCATATAAAAAAGACAGGACACAGATACAATAGTACCTTAAATCAATCAAGAATTAACAACATAGACAATATGAGCAAGCTATAAAACATCAAGCAAGGAGATTCTACATGCGTATAAAACATCATTAGCCTTAGATATCCCTATGCTGGAACATACCATGGTCCACATGAGCAATAACAGACATGTTACGAATGTTATTCTTCTTGTCCATAATTCTGCGGAGCTCTTCTACTGTGAACTTCACCATCTTGGCTGCTTTTGAAAATCACACCACAGATATAGATTCCTGTTTCAAAAGGAGCAATAGAATCCAACCAAAAATAAAGTGTTAGGGACTAAACAAAAAAATCACACATCAAACATACAATGACTCAGGTCAAGTAATACACACCACAATTGCCAAATTAAAAAGTGCTCTTGAAGCTATGGAGTCGCATTAAGTTTCAAACATGATATCAAATACGTCCATTTGTTATTAGCAACACATCCATTTTTACTAATGCTCCCAGCACCAGACCTAGTACAAGCAAATATACAATATGGACAATTAAGCATGTTAAAACTAATAAATAACAACTAACAAGCTCAGGCTCAGAAAATTAATTTATCTGGAGTGAACCATGAGGGCAGACACAACAAAATATAACCAATACTCGGAGCACTTTACAGTCTAGAAAAGCAACAACACATCAGGAAAGAAAAACACCAAAAACAACAGTCTAACAGACTACAATTCAAAATTGAGATAACAACATACATGAGAACCTCTAGGAGAACACCACACGATTCTCATGGAAGCGTTTCAACGAGCAGAGAAAAAAATCAGTTGGAAGCAAAATCTAAGGCATCCGGTAATATTCACAGAAAACGACTAAGCTAACCCCATCCATCCATCGATCAATATTATTAATACACACAAAACACTAATCTCGTATTTCTACATATCGAACTTGAACATCAATACAACCCAATCCACCAGCGAAGGGTAAGCAAGCAGACACCGGCAGAACCCTACACGTTAAACACTCTAGTGAACCACATGAGCCTGTAGCAGAATAATCGAATCTAGATTACTAACACAACACAAATCTTTCCTGAAACTCAATATAAACACAAAAAGAAAAAAAAACATTTCTAACAAACGGATCGAATCATATGCATTTGTTACGCCCAAACGACCAAAAAAGATTAGTACATACGAAAATAAAATCGATCAACAAACGCACCTAAAACATTTCGGGCGAACCAGCTCTACATCAATTGCATCTTATACAAAACGGCGAAAAAAAACCCGAGTCAATCGCAGGTAGAGAGGAATCTAGCAGGCGCGTAACACACCAGAACAGATTACACCTAAACTATCTCGAAACTTGAAATCCAAGCTGGCCAACACCTCCTCACAATAGAAGAAATGGAACCAGCACTCCACCGGCTCGACTAGAACTAGGGATCGAGCGGCCAGCAACTACTACTACGGATGCATCGACGAGCTCCCTCAAGGGATCGATCAAAGCGAGGACGAGAGGGGAGAAGGGGCGAGAGTCACCTTGGGGTTTTCGCTTCGCCTCCCGATCGGAGGGAGGAATGGGGTGGGGCGGGGTGATTCGGTGAGACGAGGCGGCACGGCGGCGCAGGAGGGGAGGAGCACTAATAAAACCCTAGCCACTGCCTGCGGGACCTGCGGGTGTCTAGAATTTTTTAAGTAAATTTCACTAGATGTGCCCAGAACCGAAGCAGGGAGGAGTAGCGGTGGCACGGATACGAGCCGGTCCGGTCCATCGTCTCGGCGTGCCCGGGCATCCTGGCTAGCTTTTGAAAGAGGTGAACTGGGGAGACGGTCTAGGCATGTCTTGAAAGTCTTTCGTGTTGTGCCGGTTTGAGATCATTTTGCTTGATGGACCGATTGTGGCTCATTTAGGTCCGAAAAATTTTAAAAACAGAAAATAAAACCTAAAAAATAGAAAAATGTATAGAATTTAGAAATATACGTGAAAATTGTAAACAAAATGAGATAAACATATTAAAAATGTAATAAAGAGTTTTATTAATGTTCAAATGGTTGTTTCATTAAAACTTTGCCAAGTAAAAAACTTAACATGAGAAAACCTTGGCAAATAAAAAAGAGTACAGCCTTGCCAAATGAAAAAGAGTATAGCCTATAACTCTACATCTTTGTTCTACGTGTCATTGTCTAGGTACAGATTTTTTAACACATTTGATAACTCTGGATTTTTACATAGTGTTGTGTTCGTGAATTAACGTGTTCCCAGTCCTTCACAGTTAGAAGTATCTCCACCAGCTCACTTGTAAAACGTGTTTTTCTCTTCTCCAATATTCTTCTAAAAAGACTGAAAGCAGACTTGGAGGAAACCGTCGAGACAGGAACAATTAACACATCACATATAAGTATAGATAGCATAGGATATGCTAACTTATGGGCTTACCACCATTGTAAAAATTTGAAGTTTTCTGAGTTGAAATTCACCATATCGCTGTCCGGATAGGTGGATAGTTCTCAATTATCAATTCCATGGGGGTTATTCTTAGTTGAGCAAGCGCTGTTGTAGAAAGAAGAAAACCTATGCCTCGAGGAAGAGCTACCGAAGATCATGCCCCACATATTTATCTTGCTACTTAAGGTAGGGGCTACTGTAGGTTGTTGCAAGCGGGCTCTTTTAAACTTATTTTCATACCTTTGATAAACCTCGTGTAATCGAGAACGAGCTTCTACAAAATAGTTAAGATAGTCTAGCCCTGTAACATCACTAAGAAGATTAAGAATATTAGCAAATGCTTCAATTTTACCTCTAGGATCTAAAATAAATGCAATGCAAATGCATATAGAAAAGGGATTTCTCTCCAATATTTAAGGTATTTAGTTTTCATATTCATAGCAACAATAGCCTCACGAAAAACTAAGTTATTTTTATATATTTTTAACTGAGTAGCAATCTGTAAAATACTACACACAATAATAGGAGATGTTGGATATTAGACAGCGGACAAAGCAACAGTGGCCTCATAAATTTCTAAAAACTATAGTATCTTCTCAGCAACGAACCAATATTGCTCAGTCAATAGTACACTACCATTAGTGTTTTGATAGTGAGTTTGAATAAAAACAAAAAAAAAAGTGCTCTTATATGGTAAAAGACTTTTAAGCATCAGGTAAGTAGAGTTCCATCTTACCGGCATGTCCAAACTGAACTTTCTTGGACATACACCCATCGCTCTATAGAAGTTCTTATATGTTGCTATTCTTACGTTAGAATTATTCAAGTAAAATATCGCATCGCAAAAAGCTTTAATATACGAATTCAACCTCTTCAAACCACATTTGACTATAAGATTAATAATATGATAAGCGTATCGCTGATGTAGTAAGAAGGAATCATCATATGTACTCAACACCCCGGAGTAAGAATATCCATGGCCCTAGAGTTCGAAGCGGCATTGTCTAAAGTAATTGAGAATATTTTATCTGTAAGACCAAAGTCTTCCACGACTTTGATAATTAGTCCATATTATTTTCACCCATGTGTGCTACATCAATTAATTTAAAGCCTATAATTCTTTTCTCTATTACCCAGTCGTTATTAACATAATGAGCAACTACACTAAGATAATCCTATCTAGTCTAACCACTCCATATGTTTGAGGTCAGAGTCATAAAAAATGTGCACGTACTAAATAGTTCATTTATTTTATTACGGCGTTTATTGTAGTATTGTATTAGATCCCTAGTTGTCGTCTGTCTAGAAATGGTAGAAAATCTAGGATTATGTGCAATCCTAATGTAAGTTTGGAAAGCAATAGACTCCTCAAATCTTAATGGTAAATCCTCATAAGCAATTAAACGACAAAGAGATTGACGGGCTACCTTAAGATCGTAGTCCCAGCTACGTACTGTACCGTCGGGGTTGTACTGCAGCTGCATCTGCCTTATCACCAATCCTTGCTTGGCCTTACATCTTGTAGTATATTTAAGCAAGTGCCCTGTTCCACCTATAGACCTTGTAGACACTTCATTGCGATAAAATTTGCAAATAGCATATAGTACCTCATTTCCATGTGCGTCTGTCTTGGTTGTCCTGTCGAAATTCTCCCACACTCTCGATGTAAACGGCCTCAATATCTTTGCTCTCGTGGTTGCCGACAAAGATGCTGCTATGGAGCCTGATGACGGAACTCCACCTTGCCCTTCTGCTAACAACTGCGGTTGGTTTGAGGTAGCCGCAGCAGCAGCCTCCATGGATACAACTTCCTCCTGTGAAAATCCGTAATCACCAAGAGTAAAGCCATCGTAATTTTCCATAACGAAAACTGCAAAATCAAAACTAATACTATTATTACTTTCATCTTAGCATAACAAATAATAACAATAAAATTATGAAAAAATAGTATTATACCTCTTTTGCTGACTTGCTGTTAGAAATTGAATTTTCTAAAATTTGGCACAATTTTTTTGAATTTTGCCAAATTATCTCACAACGAATTTGATTTGCACAACAGAATTTGAAAGAGATATTGAAGAATGAATGGGTACTGAATGAGAGGGGATATGATGGCTATTTATAGAAAAAATAAAGATTTTTTATTGCTATTTTTAAAACCCCAAACGGTCAAAAAATGGTCGGATTTTCAAAAAAAAAAACCCAAACATTAGGGCTAAATGGCCAAGCAAGCCGTGCTGTGTCGGGCACAGACCACCCATGCCCCCAACGGGCAAAAATTCAGTCGAGCCGTGTCGTGCCAAGCATGGCCCATCGTGCCCGAAGGTAGCCTACCCCACCCTTGCCTCTCCCTCTTTCTCCCCTATCCCCGAACCCCTGCCCCTTGGCCTCCCTTCTTCTCCTAGATCCCTCCCTTCCCGAGCCTAGCGGCCTCGCCTCTCCTCCCTTCTTCCTCTACCCTGCCTCCTCCTCCTTTCCCGTGCACCCTTCGCCTTCTCCTACCTTCTTCCTCCGCCCGTGGCCGTGCGCCCCACTGCCTCCTCCTCCCTCCGTGTCAGGCACCGGTGCTGTCGCGCCCTCCTCTTCCTCTCCTCCTCCTCGTCACCTCAGCAATGCATCATTCGCCTCCCACCCGCCTTCTCCAATTTTCCTCCCTCCGCTCGTGCGCCCTGCCGCCTTCTCCCCGTTCCACATCGGCCACAGGCGCTACCCCGCCCTCCTCCTCTTGTCCTGATCCCGGCTCCCTCCCTCCCTCCCTCGACCTCTCCACACACGGGACACATGGGTTGTGCTGGGTTCATGTCGTGCCGTGCCTAGCATGGGCCGACACTGTTCGTGTCGTACCGGACCAGCCCGTCATGCTGGGGGGAGCCCAAGCACGACACGGTCCTTTGTGTCGTGCTGGCCGGCCCATCTAGCCACCTCTAGGGAGGAGGAGCACCAATAAAACCCTAGCCACTGCTTGTGGGTGTATAGATTTTCTTAAGTAAATTTCACTAGAAATGCCCAAATGGCGGGGTCAATGAGGCACATCCGAAGCACACCACTATTGATGCGACCCAGACATGGCATGGCCCACCACCTAAACAGGTCGTGCTGGCATGATCGAAGCACGACAGTGCACAACATAACCCATTTAGGCACATCACGATGTGGCCTATTTAACCAACGGTCGGCTCGTTAGGCACGGTTAGCATGGCTGTCGGGCACGGTAACAGTCGAATTTTTTAATTTTATAGTCGTAGTTTTTACTTGACAAAATTTTTAACGAGACAACCATATAGACATAATAAAGCTCATTGTTACATTTTTTTCAATATTTGTTACTTTTTATGGGAGTAAAATTTATTTTATTAAATTTAATTTACTATTTTTTGACTTATACACATTTTTGGAACCAATGCAATTTTTCATATTTTTTGGGCTGAGATGGGCTAAACGGGCTCACCCAGACCCGTCAGGCTAAACATGCCTAGGCTACCCTGGCATAGCCAATCAGCTTGGTGTGTCATGCTTGGGTTTGCGGTTGAGCCCACGGGTCGGCACGACACGGCCCGTTTAATCTAATGGGGCCAAGCGAGTCATGCTTAAATGGGTATGTGCTGTGCCGGGTCATGCCGCCCACATTATCACCTCTATATTTCATTTTTTTTCACTATGTATTGTTACCATTGTTTCACAATGCACCACTATTTGCACATGTTCTCACTTAACACCATGTGTTCTTACCATTTTGTTGCAATTTGCAACACCATTTCCGGTGATGTGAGCTCCATTCATCTCTGTCCCTCCTTTCTTTGCAATTTCTCAAAATTCGTCATAAACATCTTAATTCTCCAAAAATTGAATTTTCTTCTCCAAAAATTGAATTTTCCTCTAGCTTCCTCACCTCTCTGTGAATCCAGTGCTCCCCTTTTTGCTTCTTCATCAGTGCTAGTGGGTCTCTGTTGTGTGTTCCCACACCGACTCTGCTACCGCGCACGCCAATCCAGTGTTTTGGTTCCTCTCCCTCCTCACCACCCGCGTTAGGAGTGCAAGGGGGCAGGTCGGTCCGTTGACCCTTACCCGTCCCCAAAATTATGGTTCCAAAGGTTTGTGGGCCAACCTACAAAATTTGAGTAAATTTCAAAAAACCCCAGGGCTTGAGGCAAAGTTAGTGCAAAACCCCAGGTTTTATAAATTTTTTCAAGAAACCCTAAGTTTTATGGCAAAGTTTCAGAAAACCCTGAGTACACCATCTAGCTATCCATTTTGCTCCGAGATTTGTGCATGACATTGTATGTAACAAAAATACATGATATTATCCAGTATATACACATGTTGGTGGGCCTTGCAATACACCCCTGTACACCTCTCTCTCATCCCTCATTCTCAACCCCCCTCCTCTCTCTCCCACCGGTGACCAAGGAGGAGGCAGCGTGGCGACCGGCTCTACAGCGGCACGACCGGGTGTGCTGCGAGCATGTATTGGATAACCTTGATGGTGTACATGGTGTTTTTAAAAATATTTTGCTCCAAAACCTAGGATTTCTTAAAATAAATATAATACTTGGGGTTTTGTGTTCCTTTTGCCCTCAAAATCTAGGTTTGTGAAATTTACTCACAAAATTTTAGGTGCAACTGGAGCCAGGAACCCCTTGATCCTCGGATCGACCCGACATCGATCTCCCAATCCCATCAGCATCGCCGCATCCCGCGCATCGCAAACAGGCACATAGCATCGCTCCCTTCTCCCACGACGCCACCAAATCGTCGCCGCTTCTGCTTCCTTCTCCACTCTGCCACAGCCGGCGGCGGTGTCCTCGGCATGGTGCACTACCTCTATCTGTCTCTTTTCTCGATCTACAACAAAGCATCGTCCATCCGCAATCTCCTCAAACCCTAGAGCCCAAGATAGCAGCAAGAAAATCACCTCCACACGCCGTGTCACACCACCAGACACAAGTACTGC
Source organism: Ampelocalamus luodianensis (assembly GCA_036346255.1). Taxonomy (NCBI): domain Eukaryota; kingdom Viridiplantae; phylum Streptophyta; class Magnoliopsida; order Poales; family Poaceae; genus Ampelocalamus; species Ampelocalamus luodianensis. The sequence continues at coordinate 36,676,634 of CM070620.1, read as the reverse complement.
CATGGTGGTGAACACACGTATGGAGAGAAATGATCAGAGGAAGCAGTCGACGACTGAAGATGGGGAAGTTCAGAAGTAAAGACAACTGGAGGGAAGATGTTCAGAGAAGTAAGAAGGAGCGGGTCTTTTGTCGGTTGTGCGTGGGAAGTTAACAAACGCAAGGAGTTGGCTGTGTCCAGCTGGGCGTGAGTGGTCCAGGCGCATGTGCCGGGGGACCTACCTGTCGGTGTAATAGAGTTGGGTTTAAAAGGAGATTGTATCGTTGGGATGGGATATCGAAGAAAAAAGAATCAGAAGTTCTTCCTCTCATTCTCTCCCGTCTCATCCCCAATTCTTCCCCAAACTCTGTAACGTTGAGTGTGATTTCCTTATATCAGTGATTGCTAGCGCCATTTTGGATCCTTGTTCGATCGGGACACCACAACTTGGTATCAGAGCACCTAGTTTGATCTGTAAAATCCCTTAGAAAGGTTGGTGATCACCTTGATCCCATAAAACCAATCTAGGGTTGGATTGACAGGAGGAAGTCACCACGGCACCACCTAAAGTTTCGTTGCAGGCTCGTCAGGTGATCAAGGCAATGGACGAGAATGTGGAGAGGATCCAATTCACATTGGGAGAGATTCTCTCACGATTCGATTCTCAGGCGGAGAGACTTGACCGATTGTCATCGGAGGTCAAGAATTTGGGGCAGCAAGTTGAAATGCAACAAGGGAGTTTGGATGATGTGAAACGGACACAGGCGGAGTTACTGCAACAACCCCAATTACCACCACCACCACCACCACCCAGGTTGAAGTTTCCCCAAGAACATGGTCAGGTTACAACTCTTCTGCCCCCAGGTGCCCTTACGAATCAAGGACCGCCTTTACTCACGAATCCACCCGGGTTTCCTATGTCTTCTGGCATTGCCACTACACCTGCATCGCCGGTTGAGTCGTTGGGGGGCACTAAACCGTCGAAACTAGATTTTGCGAATTTTTTTGGTGAGAATCCCCGCTTGTGGTTGGATCGTAGTCACACATACTTTGAAATGTATCGAGTGCCGGTCACACAATGGGTGGCGACGGCAACGTTGTTCATGGAGGGACATGCGGCACTTTGGCTCCAGGCGTATAAGCGACAGCATGTCATTTCCGATTGGGACTCATTCTGTCAAGTGGTGGAAGAGGAATTCGGGTCGGATGAATACGATGTTTAGATGAGTCGTTTGCTCCAACTCAAACAAACGGGTACTGTGGCGGACTATCGTGTGGCTTTTGAAGCTAGTATGTACCATTTATTCTCACTGGATGCTACTCTTAACAGCAAATTTTTTGTTACCCAGTTTTTGCTTGGTTTAAAGGATGAGATTCGAGGCCTCGTTCGTATGCAAGCTCCAACAAGTATTACGCGAGCAGCTGTCTTATCGCGGATTCAAGAGGAGGAACTCGAAGTTGTTCGTCCTCGCCATCGCAATACGGGTCTGTTGCGAACACCTGCGCCCTTACCAACTACAGTGTCAGTATCGACAACTGGAGTAGCCCGTGGAGAAATCAGGAAATCAGCGGGCGATGAGTTCTGGCGTGAGCGGCAACTCAAAGAGTACCGGCGCACTAATGGCTTGTGTTTCAAGTGTGGCGACAAGTACACTAAGGAGCATACCTGTAAGAAGACAATGCATCTCCTCACGATCCAGATGGGCAATTTTGGCGAAGTGATACCTGAAGAAACTCTACGTGTTCTGGAGCTGACAGAACCACAGAGTACCGAGGAGTGTTTTAAACTGTCCGTTCAAGCTGTGACTGGAACACAAGCAGGGGAAACAATTCGGTTGCACGCATTGGTAGGTAATCAAGTTATGTTGATCTTGGTTGACTCCGGCAGTACACATAGTTTCATCAATCAACAATTTGTGCAGCAGATCAATCTTCCCACAAAAGCATTGCAGTCGGTGCCAGTTAAGGTCGCAAATGGAGCCGTCTTGCATTGTCATAGTATGGTACCTGATTTTTGTTAGTGGATTCAGGGTACTACTTTTACAACTGACATGCATGTGTTGTCTTTGGGAGCTTATGATGCAGTGCTTGGCATGGACTGGCTGCAGCCTTTGAGCCCTATGACTTGCCACTGGATGCAGAAGACGTTGTCATTTGTTTATGAGGGAAAACGTATTTGCCTCCAAGGGGTTCGCAATGATCAACCCGAGGGGTTGTCAGCACTGTCGTCTACGCAGTTACAAAAATGGTGTAAGAGTAATGAAATTTGGTCGATGGCCGTCCTAGAACAACAACCGGGTGATCTTCCTGAACAGACCATTACTCTACCAGAGGAAGTTCAAGTTGTTGCGTCAATATCAGGACGTCTTTGCTGAACCCAAAACATTACCTCCTCACTGGCACTATGATCATGCAATTACTCTTGAGCCGGGAGCACCTCCGGTCAATTCCAAACCATATCGCTATTCTCCTTTTCAAAAGGACGAAATCGAACGCCAAGTGGCCGAGATGTTGCAATCAGGCATTATCACTCCAAGTATGAGCCCTTATGTTTCTCCAGTTTTGTTGGTTCAAAAAAAGGATAATAGTTGGCGTTTTTGTATCGATTATCGTCGACTTAACAAGTACACAGTGAAGAACAAATTTCCCTTGCCTATTGTGGATGAACTCTTCGATGAGCTCGCTGGCACACAGTTTTTCTCCAAATTGGATCTTCGCTCGGGTTATCATCAAATTCGCATGCGTGAATCTGACAAAGAGAAGATGGCTTTTAAGACGCACCATGGGCATTTTCAGTTTAGGGTTATGCCGTTTGGATTAATGAATGCCCCAGCAACCTTTCAGTGTCTCATGAATACTATTTTTGCTCCACATGTTCGCAAATTCTTGATCATATTTTTGGATGATATTCTGGTCTACAGCCCCACACTGTCCGATCACTTGATGCACTTGCAGACTGTATTGGAGGTGTTGCGCAAGAATTAGTTATTTGCCAAAATGTCCAAATGTTCTTTTGCCCAGCAACGTATGGAGTATTTGGGGCACATTGTTTCGCATGAAGGGGTCTCCACTGATCCAGCCAAGACTGTGGCGATGGAGAAATGGCCTCAACCAACAACAGTCACTAAACTGCGAGGATTTTTGGGGCTCACTGGTTATTACCGTAAGTTCGTCAAACATTACAGTGTAATTGCTAATCCATTAACCAATCTTCTTAAGAAGAAGAGATTCTTTTGGGATGAAGAAGCAGAGAAAGCATTCGTCACTCTTAAACAAGCCATGGTACACACTCCGATCCTGGCATTGCCTGATTTCACTTTACCTTTTGTGGTTGAAACGGATGCTTGTGCAACGGGCATCGGTGTCGTTCTCATGCAGCAAGGACATCCAGTAGCCTACTTAAGTAACTCACTTGGGCCGCAGAACTAGCGTTTATCAATTTATGAAAAAGAGTTCTTGGCCGTCATTATGGCTGTCGATAAATGGCGATCATATCTCCAGCGTGGACCATTTCTGATCTTCACTGACAACAGGAGTTTGTGCACATTGGAGGAGCAACCACTAAGTACTGAACTGCAGCGCAAGGCAATGGCAAAACTTGTTGGGCTACAGTTCAAATTCCAATATAAGAGAGGCATTGACAATGAGGCTGCCGATGCACTGTCCAGAGTTGGGCATTTATTTCAGTTGCATACCATTTCCAGCTGCCGTCCAGATTGGGTACAAGAAGTCTTGAATTCCTATGAAATGGATTTGGATGCTCAACAATTGCTTACTTCTCTGGCTGTGTCCAGTCCAAACAATCAGGGTTATTCATTGGACAATGGTCTCATCCGGTATCGTGGCCGCATGTGGATTGGAGCGAATTTGGCCTTACGCACTAAATTGATTCATAATTTTCATGCCACCGCAATTGGAGGACATTCGGGTATTCACGCCACTTATCACCATATTAAGAAATTGTTTTATTGGCCAGGTCTTAAACAAGGGGTAGAGGATTTTGTTAAACAATGCCAGATTTGTCAGCAGACAAAACATGAGCACAATCACCCTGCAGGAACTCTCCAGCCATTGTCGGTTCCGGACGGGGCTTGGCAGGATCTCACCATGGACTTCATTGAGGGTCTACCCAAGTCGGAAACTTATGACGTGATTTTGGTGATTGTCGACAGACTCACAAAGTATGCACATTTTTTACCTCTCCGTCATCCATTTACAGCTACTCAGGTCGCACAGTCCTTTCTCGACAATGTGGTGAGGTTACATGCAGTTCCCAAATCCATTGTTTCTGATCGGGACAAGGTTTTCACAAGCAACTTTTGGCCCGCACTCTTTCATGCGGTGTGCACCAAGTTACACTATAGTACTGCGTATCACCCACAATCGGATGGTCAAACGGAGCGCGTCAACCAATGTGTGGAAATGTATCTTCGATGTGTTGTTCACAATTGTCCAAAGAAATGGAAGGCATGGTTGCCAATGGCTGAGTTTTGTTACAATTCGAGTTTTCATTCTGCCTTGGGGTGTTCTCCCTTTAAGGCTTTATATGGGGTGGAACCCAATTTCGGTGGAATGCCTAATCTGGGGACATCCAGCTCACCAGAGACGGCCACATTTACGGCTGATCGACAAGCTTATCTGGACATGTTGAAAACGAATTTGGCTAGGGCACAAAACCGCATGAAGTTGCAGGCGGACAGGAATCGACAAGATCGATAGTTTCAGGTTGGGGAGCAAGTTCTCCTCAAACTTCAGCCTTATGCCCAACATTCGGTTGTCAGTCGTCCCTTTCCGAAACTAGCTTTCAAATATTTTGGGCCATTTGAAGTGTTGGCACGTATTGGGGCAGTGGCATACAAACTCAAGTTACCAGATGACTGTCTAGTCCATCCCGTGTTTCATGTTTCACAGTTAAAACCATTTACACCTAATTACTCTCTAGTGTTTCAGGATCTATCGACTGTGTCCGATTTGACCGTGGGCACACCGGAACCAGTCAAAATTTTAGACCGGCGGTTGGTGAAGAAAGGCAATGCAGCGAAACAACAAATTTTGGTGAAATGGTCGACGCTACCACTGCAGTGTGCAACTTGGGAGGACTATACTGTTCTGCAACACCGTTTTCCTTCAGCTCGGCTTTGGAACTCGACTGCTATTCAAGGGGGGGGGGCGAGTGTCACACCACCAGACACAGGTACTGCCATGGTGGTGAACACACGTATGGAGAGAAATGATCAAAGGAAGCAGTCGACGACTGAAGATGGGGAAGTTCAGAAGTAAAGACAACTGGAGGGAAGATGTTCAAAGAAGGAAGAAGGAGCGGGTCTTTTGTCGGTTGTGCGTGGGAAGTTAACAAACGCAAGGAGTTGGCTGTGTCCAGCTGGGCGTGAGTGGTCCAGGCGCATGTGCCGGGGGACCTACCTGTCGGTGTAATAGAGTTGGGTTTAAAAGGAGATTGTATCGTTGGGATAGGATATCGAAGAAAAAAGAATCAGAAGTTCTTCCTCTCATTCTCTCCCGTCTCATCCCCAATTCTTCCCCAAACTCTGTAACGTTGAGTGTGATTTCCTTATATCAGTGATTGCTAGCGCCATTTTGGATCCTTGTTCGATCGGGACACCACACGCCGCTGCCTCCTCCACCGGCTATGAGCTCACCTCTGCCGCCGGGCAGCCATCCTCGAGCTCGTCCTGGTCACCGGCCTCGAGCTCGTCCCCGCCGCCGACATGGAAAGTCCAGAGACGCAAGATTCAACACAGGCCGCAACGGAAGATAACATTGTTCTTTGAACTTTACTTCAAGTCTATTAGTTCATTGACATCTATGCTTCAAGTTGTAGCTTGGAGGAAGGTAGATCTACCTGGTTGTGAATGAACATTTGCTAAGATGAAGGCATTGCATTTCGAACATAGTGAGCGCATTTATATTTACTAGTGAGCGCATTGCTAAGATCAAAAGTTTTAGATGACTGATTATGTTTACTAGTGAGCGCATTTCTTCTGTTGTGCATAATCTATAGAACTTAGGTACATAATCTTTTCCTGGCACAAATGATCAGGCAATTACCATTTTCTTAGTCAGTAACGTAGAAACATAAATGTATCGACTGAATTGATGTAATGTTCAAGTGTAATTAGCATAATTCATCATTATGGTTTCTGTTGATTTTTTTTTGATAAAAGGGTAACCCCCTGTTTCTATTAACAGAAACCGATGACAACAAAAGTTCGCAATACAGATTACAAGAAGAAAAGAGAGTAATCAGCAGATACAATTCAAAACATCAAGTGGTACATATTTTTCCTATCAGAGGAGAGTCACAAATTTGCACTGATGCCTTTTTTCTATTGTTTGAACTTTACTTCATATTGGAACATGACACATCACCTTGCTTCAGGGGTAGTGGTAGTACTTTTGTTTTGATGGTACTGGTTAACTTTTGGGCATTAGAGTTACTGGTTAAATTAATGACTTGCTGGAACATGTTGGCCAGAATAGGCCCAGAGAATTCTGTTTTGGTTTGTCTGTGATCTCTTCTCGCAAGTTTGATAGGAGTGTTCATGTAACACATTTTCCTGATATGCTTCTGTATTTCTGTTTGAGCACACACATTTCTCATCACTGTTGTTGTTAGTCTCAGAAAATTGTGTTGCTGTTCTGCAAATGGAAACAATGGTGATGATATATCAGGAGAAGTAAACGATTCAGTGTGTGGGTGCAACTGTGTAGATGTACAATTGGTTTTTGTAATCTGATGCAACTTTATTGATGTTTAGCTAATAGATAGTGATAGTTCAAGTAATCTGATGCACTAACATCTTGATTGGTGAAATACTGAAATTTATGTCATGAATCCCTTGTAACAAAATGGAAGAGATAAAGTTGTATATCTGAACTTGACTCAGAGAAGAAATTAGCAACTTTGAATCAGTTAGCTGATTTCCTACTGGTGTACAAATTCTATTCAGGAAGCACTTTGTGCAAACAGTGTGCAAATTCATCAACATTGAAAGCTATTGTGTACTGTTTGGTTTAATACTCTTTTTTATTACACCTAGTCTTGACAATAATTGACACAAGGGTTCTTTCTTTCTTTTAGTCTGAAAGATAACACAAGGATTCTTTATTTCTTTTAGTCTGAAAGATCAAAGTTTGTGATGAATGATGATATGTTTCTTTTCATACATAGTACATACAAACTTATTGCAAAAGCTTATTTGCTCGTTACTCCGTGCAGGTCCTGAGAAGAAACACACCTCAATGCAATGTTGACAGAGAAGATGGTAGCGACTAGTGAGCAAGAGACGACACTAGTGCCTTGTTATTTTGTTGCTTTGGCACTGAAGATGGTAGTGAGCAAGAGATGTTTCTGTTGAGTTAAACTCTGCCATGATGACTTGACAACTTTGTATGGTCAAATTAGTTGCTTAGATTGTTGCTTAGTTGATACTTTTATTAATTGGACACCCAATCCCTTTTCTTAGCTGCCTAATTTCATATTTTTGTTGCCATTCATGGTTATTTACAATATTTCTCATTAAGATGTACAATATTTTCTTGAGAAGATGCGTCTCATACGTTGCATTAGATCATCTCCAGTGTTATATTTTAGTCGGTTCAAAGGAGGAAAGAGAAGCATTGAATCGATTCAAAATATTGGAATGATGGATTCCAACAAAAAAGTTTCTAGAATTGGACTCTACTTAAGAGTCGATTCAAAGTATTAAACAACTCATATAAATCCACCTGTCAGTACACACGGTTGAGAGAGGATATTATTTTATGGTTTTTTAATATAACATGGGTATGAGTTATTAGTAGGAATCGGATTTGTACATTGGAGAACAATTGTTCAGTTCTCTAAATGCTAACATGCCATATCTTTGAACCAGCGTCGATTCAATACATTAAAGATGTCATATCTTTAAATTAGATCGATTCAATACATTAAAGATGCTCTTAAGAGTACTTATATTAGTTCCTTAGTTGACTCCTTTTAGTAGGCTGAGTGCACCAGCAATGAAAATTCCAAGTACACATACGTCTTCACTCGATCACTCGAAGGCAACAGCCCAACATTCGGCCTGATCACCTGCACTCAGCTAAATGGGTCGAACCCTCGGACCTAACGGGAAACACATGTTCCTACCAAAGTAAGGGTTGAGCCGACCCTTTACCCTAGGGATTTCGAGCGGCCCAGGGGGGCACGTAACGGGCTGGCTCAAACCGCCCCACCTCCCCTTGCACCCCCTAACCCGTGTCACGGAGACCGCTCTGACGCCCTGAAGCTTGATAAGCCCGTGCCTAGGCTGCTCCACTGTCAGAGCTCGCCTCCGGCGGACATCCTTGGCGCACCATTGGAGGTCATTGTCGCCAGCTCTCCAGTCCATCTACGCACCATGCTGAGGTGTTGAGTCTGCGCCGTAGTAAACTCTTCCTCTGAATTGAGCCCATCACCTTCCTCGATTCCCAGTCGACAAGCCGTCACCATTGCCTCTGCCTCGTCATGTCTGTTGTGTGCGACCGTGCATCTCCTTGGCGCCATCATCACCCATCTCCTCCACTCTGTTCCCTCTCTCCATTTTTTGGGTCGCCGCCACCTCGCCAGCTGTGCCTCGCCGTCGGCGAGCTCCATAGAGGAGCTCGTGCGCCTCCCCTGTTTCCCTCTAGCTGAAAAGGCATTCCCCTAGTGCAAAGTGAAACAAAAGATAAGAAAGGATGGTACAAAGAAAAGTCGGTAAGAAAGGATGGTGCAAAGTGAGATTTGCTCCTTTGAAAAATAATCCTCTGATTTATATTCATAACTCAATGAGTAAAGTACATAAGTACACAATTTTTACATTGAAGACTATAGACGAACAACATGTCACCATCAAATCCTTGAATCAATGAGTGTGTCGGACTTCTTTATCTTCCTCACCACTGACTCTATATCTTGCAATGTCATCTTGATTACCGACAAACATGGCATTGGGAAATGGATTGTCGATGATCTGCATTGATGTCTAGGATCTACGCCTTGGTAGCTGTAACATCCCAATTTTTGATCTTTAAAAATTCTATTGTGTAGTTAGCCCTCTTGAAAATTTCACCAATTTTATTTGAATTAAATAAATTTAATTGGGAGTTTCAAAAGTCAAAATGATTTAATGTGAATAATCTAAACATCAATTAATTTCAAAACTATTTTATTTGAGTTCCTTGTGCTTAGAAGTATTTTTCAGGGAATTTTCCAAGTTCATTTCTAATTTTATTGACATTTTTATATTTTTCTGGTATTTTCTAAAATCAAAAACTATTAAAAAAATCCCGGAAGGCTCGTGGTCCGCATTTCTTCCACGGCCCACTCTCTTTCTCTCTCTCTCGGCCCGCTCGCCCGTCGCACGTGCCAGCTTAGCCAACCTGCCTCACCACCGCTTCACCTCCGCATCTACCGCGTGTCCCCGAGCCGCTGTCGTCGCTGACGTGTGGGCCCGCCCACTGTTTGTCGTCACCGATTCAGACACGAGTTCGTGTTGCGCCGTCGCTGATTCCGTTTCGTGCGCTACATGTCCCAGCCTATTTAAATCCTCGACGTCTACGTCAAACCCTAGCTCGCTACACCCGCCGCCTTTCCCCCAAAACCTGGAGCCCGAAGCTGTTGCCATTGCACCAGATTTGAAGCTCAAACCCTAGCACCACCGTCACCTTCTTCATCGGTTTCCGCCACCGTTGGTGAGCCCTCATAAACGTTGTCCTCACCGCTAGAACCACCTCGTCGTGTTCTACCCGATGTGCACCCTATCTTCATCGGAGAAGCCCCATAGCCACCTAGTGCCGTCAAACCCGTGCCGTCACTCTGTTCCACCATCGCCTGGTCACCACTGACGACCATTGGTCCCCACGCATCACCCGTCCGCATCACCCAGACCTAGGGAACCTGATGCGTCTCTCCAAGTCCCCGGAGGAGGTCGTCATTGTGTCTCTACTTGGGCCAGCACCACCACCAACCTCGTCGTCGACCCCCTTTCCGATAGATCCCGTCCCATCCAAGACGCGGATGAGTTCGCCGACGCACGGTGATGTCAAAGGTGCTCGCCATTCATCGTTGTTCTCCATCGCCGTCGTGAACCCGCCGCCGCCATTGATCTCGCCGCGTCAGCCGCCGATGTGTCGTCGCCATGGACGCCACCTCAACGCCACATGTGCGCCACGCCAGCCCCGCCGTGTTAGCCGCCACCACACCCAAACTCTAGATCCAACCCATGTGGACCAAGTCCACGGTGCACCGAGCCACAGACATATGGACCCTACCTGTCAGTCCTGTTCCGTAGACCCTATCCACCATACACGTGAAGCTAAGCTGTGAACCCGGTCCATAGACCGTGGGCCCCAACTGTCATACCCTCAGCCTTTATTCGATTTTCCAAGAAAGGAAGATTCTAAATTACTCACTTGGTCCCTCCTGTCAGCCATTGTTTTCTCTGTCCTCTATTTATTTCCCGAATTTCTCAGCCGAGCCAACTTTCAGGAGCCTGTTCTTCTTAATACGATCTCCGAATGAATACATTCAAGTTTCTAACTTAATCTAAAATTGAATCCTACCTTCCTATATTTTTATTATAATTTTTGAGTTCCTTCTTACTCTGTTATGTATTTATTTGTGTTTCTTCAATCTATTTGCATTAGACGTTGATACTTCAGGAGCGTACGAGGAAGTGGGATTACTTCAAGATCAGGACGAAGGCCAAGATCAAGACTTATTCCAAGGCAAGTTGTTCTTTGATCATATTGCACCTAGTTTTACAAAATTACTTTGATTCAAATTATTACATGCTAATTCAATTTATCAAATGTTTTATTATTTTGGGATTAGCTATGCAACTTATTTGATGTATACCTGCATTGTGAATTGTATTTTCATAATCATTTCTCACCCTAGTTTGGTTTACTACTAGTTGGAAATTATCATAGCACCAACATGGGTTGGTTAGACACGATTAGTATGCTTAGCTTTGTAGCAGGTTATTGATATCATTTTGAAATGGTAAACTCATACTTGACTAAGTGATTATGGAATGTTTTTATGAAAAGTTGTGTGTTGTATGTTGTCACCTGTTGATGCCATGTGTTACACTTAATCAACAGGGTGGGAAAGGATTTAGACTATGACGAGTGGGAAGTTCTGTGTGAATTGGTGGACTGTGTGAGGGTGATGTGTGAATATTTATGACTTAGTGTAGTTTTGGCAGTCTCGCCCTGGTCAATGAAGCACTTAACTTTGTGTATCATTGAATTGAGCCATATCGTACTACCACAAGCCTAGTATGGGATAGGTCTATCCTAGTAAGTTATGGAGTCTTGGCATTGGCTACTCAGGAGATAGGTTAAGTTGTGTACCAGGATGGAGGTGTGAACTCCTTTGTGTTGGGTTGCATATATGGGCGGTTTGCCGTCTTCATATCCAACGGTGTGCATCGGGCCAACGGCCTTCATGAGGTTGGTTACCGGCTGTATGCACACCAGAAGGGTCAATTGTTGAGATGAAGTTTCTGAAAGGTTTTGTTATGATCTAGTGTTGGCCACATTGGTTATATCTTGTGGATAAAGCTGTACAATCTCTGTAGAGTATTAACAAACTATTCGAACAACCGCGTCCTGGGTCATGAACATGCTCAGTGATTTACCCGAAGGGTAGATTTTATAAAACCAAAGTGGAAGGGAAGCTGTGTGAAAGAATTAGTTTACGCTGTGTGAACTTTGTGAAAACTCTTATTACTTATTATTACTACTATTTCAATTTATGCTTTCAATCTAATATTCACATTTAATTACATATGTTGCTTTTTCAAAATAACCATAGATGTCATATCCTTTGGAATGAGCCATCATCTATACTTGTATTGTGTGGTACAACTTGTTGAGTACTATATGTGCTCACTCTTGCTTAGGGATGGCAATCGGGCGCGGCGGGTACGGGTAGTGCTCACCCATACCCATGCCCGCGACCCGTATTTCCCTCCGCAGGCATGCCCGCGAAGGATGATGGGCGAAGAATCTCGCCCATGCCCGTCGTCCGCGGGTACCCGTCGCCCACGGGCATGCCTGTTTACCCACGAACGATACACCACCGCCCGTGGGTACCTGTCGCCCGCGGGCATGCTCATCACACATAAACAATGCCCAGATCAAGTTCATCACAATTCACACATCAAGCACATACAAAGACGGAATTTTTTGGATCACTCGTATGGTCAACAATGTGCTTAGTCAATTATGCAACAGCTGTGCTACAAGCTTACAATACATTATGCATCCTTTGTACAAATTCACAAAAGGACTGTTGCCTAGATTAGTACTAATGGAAATATAATCAAGCCAAAGCTTGAAAAAGGAGTGCCACCCAACACTGTAGCCACCCACACTCTGTAAACTGAATATGTTGGCACCAAGCAACCTCACCTACATCTTCAGAAATGACAAGGTTTTGGCAAGAAATTTCAACTGTTTTTCACAAGACATCAAAACATTGCGAAATATCATGTCTTATACATCAACAGAAGAATGTTGTACCAAATCGATGACCGCTTGCGCTTCCTTCCTTATGATAGAAAAGTTGGCACGTGCTAATTCATTTTGTTCCTTAAGGACCTTTAAAAAGCACATTGGAACGATCAGGAAATCTGAGTCAAGAATGCCACGACAATATTGAAAAGACCTTTTGAAGAGTGAATTCATCATCATCATCTCCCTCTTGTTCTTCAAGTAGCAAGAAGCGAAGAACTGATGAAGGGACATCTGAGTCAAGAATGCTACGACAATATTGAAAATAACTCAACAAAAGGTTCTCGGTGCTCATAATCACCAAAGGCGTTGAAGTTACCGTCTTCTCAAGGTTTGGATGATACATTTCTGTATTGACATAATCGGCTTGAACAAAAACGAGTTACAAGCAGTTTAGCCATACAGGTCAACGCTACCTTGAAAATGACCACTTGAATAAATTTCAAGAAATTTACAGAACATATGGTACTTGATTAATAGATTGATATTTGATACATGTCAATTCATAACTAACTTACATTGGTTAGAACATACGCCATTTTCACTGAACAATCTAGAGATGTTGTGGCACCCAATGAAGCATCAAGCAGCCTGCAGCACACATCCAATAAAATTGGTACAGTTGTCCAGAATAAGAGTTTACATTCTATGAGAAGGGAGGCACCACTGCCATGTTAAGATACATACTGGCACATAGAAGGGAGGCACCACTGCCATGTTAAGATACATACTGGCATTTCTTACACACCTACACTGCCATGTTAAGACTAGCTGAACTCTCATTTGGATGTCATATATAATGTCAATCATCATTTCTAACAGTATAAAGAAAATCCAGAGGAAGATACATATACTAAACAGGGCAATTGCATTTGCAGCAAGATGGGATATCAGTTCTAATTTCTAAACCAACCCACTACAATCTCAAAAACATCATTATAAAGGTATGAATCCAACAAAAACTACTGCGTCATTGATAGAATCTATGTAACAACAGCAACCAAGAGTTCAATCATAGTTTCAGTACTCATTGATCAGACGAGTGACGCGTGCAAAAACACATGAACAAGTAAGAACACAAGACGTCGTATGGCAAACACAAGCAATCGACAGACTAGCGATCAAGCAAACCAAGTTCTACAAAACAAAGAGAACTCTCAGTTGGCGCCATACACATCCTCGCGAGCGCCTCCGGCCAGCGCGGCGCTCTCCTCTGCAAGCTTCATTGCATTCTCGAGGGCGGTGCCAGTGGCGGCGGAGAGGCGCTCGGTGTCGATGAAGTCGTCCATGCTAGGGACACCCAGATGGCCTAGCAGGAGGCAGGCAGCCCACAGAAAGAAATTGCAGTATACAAGAAAATTTATGACCCTACTTATCTCCAAGTCGATGGGACAAATATGAGGAGTTCTTGGGCGGCCGGCCGGATCTAGAGTTCTTGGGCAGTTGGCCAGATCTGGAGTTCTTGGGGATCTAGAGTTCCGGATAGGGGCGGCAGATCTGGAATTCTTCGATGGCTGGTCGGGAGGAGGATGAGGGCAGCGACTGGGCAGATTTGGAGTTCTTGGGCAGCTGGCCGGAGCAGATGGGGGTGGTGGATCTGGAGTTTTGAACGGGGGTGGCGGATCTGGAGCTCTTGGGTGGCTGGCCGGGAGGAGGACGAGGGTAGCGGCTGGACAGGAGGAGGACAGGTGATGGGGCTGGCAGTTGGCTGGCTGGCCAGGAGGAGGACGGGTGATAGGGCTTCGGTGGTTGGCTGGGAGGGGACTGGGGGAGGACCGAAGGAAGAGTGCGTGGGGATGGGGGGTGCTGGGACCTGGGAGGGGAGCTTCTGTGGTAGAAGTGGGAAATGGGCTGGGAGCCTGGGACTTGGTCCAAGTTGACCGAGCGACTAGGTTTTACGTAGTGGCCCCACCTGTCAGTATAGGTTACGGGTAATCGGGTGAAGCGGGTACGGGTGGAGTTTACCCATGCCCGCGCCCGTTTACCCAACGGGTAAGGAGTTATGCATGTTTCTATGTCCGTGGGTAAAGAAAGACGCCCATACCCGCCTCTATTAGGGTATTCGCCCACGAGCACGCGGGTAATCGGGTACGATTGCCATCCCTACTCTTGCTATAACCATCATTCAGATGAAGGATTGGAGGAGTCAACTTTTGCTCTAGAGGAGTTCCACCACGACATTGATCGTTAGGTCTTGATCCCAGATGACTGTCTATGGCAAGTGATAGGTTCCGTTGAAGTTGCCTTTTGTTCTATTGCTTATGTTTCTCTTTATTTTCTTAAGCTATGCATGGCTATATAAGTGTAAACTCGACCATAAAGTCGTAACCATTATTTGATTATCAAATTTAATTCATTTATTCCTTTAAATCATTCATATGGATTGATGTTCATCGATGTTGCCACTGTATGCATTAGCGTGATCTTGGACTAGTGCAGTATACACAGAAGATCCAAATTTGCATATTCGGGTCCCGACAGTAGCGGTGTTGTTTGTTAGAAGAAAAATTAGAGGTGATTTATTAGCACCCTTCTTGACCCTGTGTCAATTTCAGACGTAGACGTCACCATTGTTGTCCAGGTGAGTCGATCTGATGAAACCCATTATGAGTAAATAAGATAAAACGGTAGCATTTGCATGTGGTTTCGCCGCATTAATTGGTGTGGTGCAGTCCAGTGGCTAGGGCATGGAAATTGTGATGACCCACACATTCCACTTCCTTAGGTAGAATGCAAGTCTACGGTTCATTCTTGATAAAGTAGAACTTTGTCAAGAATGCACACATCATAGTAGCATAACAGAAGCATATGTAGTGGATCCGATAAACTAAACAACTGAAAGATAGTTTTACAAATACATTTAAGACATAATTAAACAGTAAACATTGACCAAACTCTACCGTCTAGATGTGCTTCAGTCTTCGTCAACCTCCAAGGATTTAGTTGTTGTAGCGAAGTTTCTAGTGTCTTCCTTCTCTTGGTTGAAGCCATAATCTCTTCCTTCGTGATCTTCAGTAAAGCATTCTTCTAAGTCTACGACGTTAATCTAACATGGAGAATATATAGTAGGGATGAGTACAAAAGGTACTCAACAAGTTCAACATTAGCAAACGTACAAGTACATGCTCTAACTATCCAATTATACAAAACCTATACTAGTGAAGGACCCACATCCATGAGAATGCGCTATATAGTTTTTTTAAAAACATTTCTTGTCAAATTGGTCAAAGTTTTAGTTATGAAATCTCTACTGTTCAAAAGAGACCACACGAAGAACTCTCGTAGTTCCATTTCCTGTCGCGACGCAGTTTCTACCCGAAAGCAAGGAGTGATAGTCACACTTTTACTTTGCACAGCTGTGCTAGTTTACCCACAAACGTCTCTGTCTTTAATGCCGATTAGATATGCACACTTCTTTTAGTGTGTCGCCAAGAGCAAGAGTTCACTATGCCTTTCTAATATTCCTTCAAGATATATCTCTTTCAAAAGCCATAGGTTCCACGAGTTTTGGGCCCAAATGGCACTATTAGCACCGTTATTAACAAAACAGGTTGTCTACATGGCGTAATGGCAAAACTGGCACAACGGACGTGTCGGAGGCCATCACACATCCATGTCCGTGCCTCCCGCGCCCGACATCCATATGTGCCGTTCTGGGGGGGACGCCCCTCGTGTCGTCACGTGGCCGGTGCCGCTCCCTTGGTGCCCAGACAAGTTGCATCGTACCCCTGGCGCCTGGACAACAATGTGTCCATGCCCCTGGTGCTCGGACAGCGCACGTCCGCGGCCTTGACACCCAGTCGCCACGTGGCTCTTCCGCTCACCCCTGGGCTAAAATTCCACCACTATCGTGCCATGGTGGCACTGTTTTAGGGCAGGGTTTGGCCAGGGTTTTAGGGAAATTAGGGTTTTAAGTTTTCGAAAGTAGGGTTTCATGATTTCATATCAACAGTTATCATGTATTTTAGGGTTTTGTGAATGTGAACCTCGGGTGTTTATATGGATTTATGATTTCATATGAACCTCGAGTGTTTTAGGGTTTTATGATTTCATGTGAACCTTGGGTGTTTTAGGGTCTAATGTGAATCTCCGGCGTTGAAGTCATCTCCAAAACTGATTTACTCTGACAGTATTATACAAATAAATTTTGCATTAAACGCACAACATATATGCAATGTACACACGGGATACAATATGACTTACTCGTCTGAGCCACTCTATGCTCGCTATGTCTGCGTATGGTTTTGCATTTGTAACATCCCAAGGTTATGTTACCAGAAATAAATTAAATAAAGTTATGATTTGGTTGGAATTTCTAAAAAATTTAAAAGAGTTTAATTGCTTTTCTTGAAATTCTTAAATTTTAAAAGTCAAACGTAAAATTTATTTGGGTTTTCTAAAGTTTTATTGAATTTAAAATTAAAGGAAATTTTAAGTATTTTCTAGATTTTTAAAAGCTTTTTCCTAAATATTTTTTTAAGCCAAAACCATTTATTTACAAAATTAAAAGCCAACTTTAAGTTGGAAATAATTTTATTAAGTCCAAAATGATTTTAGGAATTTGTGTGAATTTTTCTAGAATTTTTAGGATTTATTTGCTATTTTCTAGAGCTTAAATGAATTAACTGAATTAAATTAATAGTTAAAACCTTTTCTAAACTAGCCGTCGGCCAAAAGCCCACCAGCGGCCCAGTCCGCTTCCCCTCCGGCCCATTCCCATTTTCACCGCGCGCGCCCCGCCCACTTCGGCCCAATATGGCCCGCCGCACCCCTTCCTCTCACCCCTCCCCGACCCCACCGGTCACTCTCTCACCCCTCACTGCCGCGTGGGCCCCGCCCATGTCTTCTTCCTCCCCGCGTTCTTCTCCGCGCGGTCAACCACGCCGTCGCCATTGTTGCCGCACACGGGAGCTTCGTCAACCGCCGCCTCAGCCTCCCCGCCTCCTGCGCGACGTGCGCCACGAACCCGCGCCCACGTCCTCCACCACCCCCACCTTCTTCCCCACCTTCCGCGTCGGTTAACCCACATCGCCGCGCAACCGTCGCACAACCGCCATGCACGATCTCCTTCCCTCGTGCCCCTGGCCCCTATAAAAGGGAGCACCGGGAGCCCCTCTTCACCCCGATCTCGAAGCCACCACCCACTTGCCCCCTATCGCCGTATGATCGTCGGAATCGAAGTTTTCTCGCTGCCGCCCGCCGAAGCGTAGATCGTCGATTGTGCCGCCGCCGGAGTCACTCCACCGTCGTCGACCACACCGTCGTCTTCACCGCGTCGCCACAAACCCGGTGCACACCTCACCTTCGCCGGAGGACCCCTGGAGCTCATCGTCGTTGCCAACCCGAAGCTCCCCGCCGCTATTTCCTCGCCGCCTCCGTCCTCGCCTCATCGTGTGGGTGAGCGCACAATACTCCTCGTGTTCCCCTCTTTCGTTGGGTACCACTCCCGCACCTCGTCGTGGCGCGCGGCGTCGGCGAGGGTGTCGCCGGAGCCCCGTCGTCATCGGGCCTACGTGGCTTGGCTATGTCAGCGCCAGGTGGACGCCACGCAAGTTCTAATCCGACGTGGTCACCTATGTGGCGCCATGTCATCTCGTGCGCACCACCCGCATCCCCGTGTATACTGTTCTGTACGTCGGGTCCATCGTGGACATTTGACCAACCGTGGACCGGGTCCATTGACCGCGGGCCCACATGTCAGAGGCACAAATCTTTTCCGTTACAAAAACATTTCCAGTTGAAAATCCTTAATTCAGCCGCTGGCATCAGCCTACGTCATAAACCTGATTTTCCTTTAGGAAAATAAATCGGTAAACTCTGAAAAACCCTAATTTTATCATTTTATGTAATTTCAATTTTCCAAAGCTCATATCTTTTGCGTCCGAACTCCGATTGAGCCCATTCAAATATCTAAATTTGTCTAAATTCAAGATCTAGCCAACCAAACCAAAAATTATTTAATTTAGAGTTCATTTGAATTGTTATTTGAATTTTATTTGAATTTGGCTTATTTCACGTATAGATTTCGACGACTTCGGAGAGTCAGATTTCGACGTCGTTTGAGGAGCACTTAAGAGGATTGATTTTGACTGTATGATCATCGTGTTTGTACACTGAGACTACCTGGAGAAAGTACTTGTGAGTACTAGGTGACCTGTTAAGGAAAACAACATCACCTCAGTACCAAGTGATCTGTTAAGGAAAACAACATCACTTCATCTAGCAAGGCAAGTTATATCCTTGATCATATCGATCCTATTATTTCAAATTATTTAAATTCTGTTTTAAATTATTATTGCATGCTTATTTACATTCAGTAATTTAAATTTCTATTTTAAATTTATAGTTATGCCTAAAATCCTTTGTATGGCCAATTTTGATAATTAAATCAAACATATTGTCACCCTAGTCAAAACCTGGTTGATACGATAGTATGAACTGGGATCATTTTGGAAAATAATGTGCTTAGCCATTCTTATAGACCAAATATGTTTCATTATGGGAATTTCAGCCAAAAATTAACTATTGTTTAAATTGTACCATTGGCATTGGTGTGTCATGGGAGTTTTATAAATGACTTTAGAAAAAGAAATAAAATGATGGTTTGTACTTGGGAGAATTGATTGTCTGGTGAGTGCAGGTTTATGCACGGGCTCAACTGGGTAGGTTGAGGCCTAGGGTTCTGTTGGTTGTCGCCCAGGTCAGTTAAGGACTGGTCTACGAGCCGCATCTTGCTAAGCCACATCGTACTACCACATATCTTGTATGGGCAGGACTTGGCTGATTAATTTGCAAAGTACCATCATGGTCGTTCCTGTTGGTGCGGTGGGTAGTCATGTTATGACCTATGTTAGTCCCACCTAGCGCAAGAGGGGGCCTAAACCCTGCGGACGGGTAGTCCAAAAGGGGTGAAACCTTAGCGAGGGAGGACTGTGGTGGAATGGTGCATTGTAAAAGGCTCGTGATGATCACTTAGTCGCACACCTTCAGAAGTGTGTCAGACGGACATTAAAAGTTGATTATCTCTTGTGGGTAAAGCTGTACAACCTCTGTAGAGTGTCAATCTATTCGAATAGCCGTGTCCACAGTCGTGGACATGCTGGCAAAGCCACTCAAAGTTAGATTATGGTTTTGTTTTCAAAATGTGTTATAAAACTGTTTATGACATGGATGGGTGTTCATGAGAAAAGTTATGGGTTGAAGCCCCGGGTTGGTGCCCGTGTTTACGTTGGTGTTAGGTTGGTGCCTACACTATCTCTATTAATTCAAAATCAATTTGAGATATTGTAAAACTTGAGCTTTTGAACTTAGTATGGTATTTGATGTCAAATGCTGCTTTTGCGCAAATAACCCTATAAGCCTTCCTTTGTTACATCCATGTATGCATGTCATTCTGTTATTTGACGGGTGTAACTTGCGAGCACGGTAGTTGTGCTCATACTTGCTTTATGCAAACAAAATTTCAGAGGAGAAGGACTTCGCTTCAGGTGTGGATCATGACGACTAGGCCGCTACCCCAGTCGATTGCCTGTGGCAGATCAGCTGGACTCCACTACTTCTTTATCGTCTTCCGCTGTGTTTCTTTATTGTTGGCTCGTAAGCCTATCTTGTAAGCTACTCTGTTATTTATTAATAAATTTTTGCGATTATGGTTGTATTATCACATTTGTTTACTGTGTGAGCTAGCCACTGATCATGGGACTAGTTCAGTTATGCACAGAGGATCTGGGGTGTTAATCCTGGGTCCTGACAGCATTGAGCATGTCCCATGGGATACGTTAACCGGTCCAGAGAGCACGTATTGGTTTCGAGAGGATACGGAGACCGTTGAGTGGGCGGAGGTGTATCAGCAAGCTGACTCTGGTCCAGCTAAGTCTGTCCAACATCAATGTCGTCCAGTTGAGTTATGCCAAACTGGTTACCACCTGCAATCATGTCATTAATGAACAAATCAAGAAATCCACGCCCAGATTGTCCGCCCCCAGGTACGATGTCTGCACGTCCCTTGGTGTAGAGGAGCTCTAGCCTTGACCGTGAGATGTACCAGCGACCCCAGAGGGGTTCTGTCCTTGGTACGGTACTCTGTACTGGTCAACGTATGATAGGGGTGGGCACCCTGGGTGCCACGGTCCAAATCTTGGCACCGTGTACCGCTCCCTGGCAGTAGCTGGGTTGGCCATCACCTCATCGGTTGACAAATGACCGTCACCCCCACGCTCAACTGAAGGCTGCAAGATTGAATGATGTTAGGCAAAATCAATATTAAGGACCTAAGCTAAACATCTCGTACCTCTCGGATGTGTAGCGCAGATGACCAAGGGGAGTGCCAGTTTGAGTAGGGGGTGCAGACGGCAGAAGTGAAGCATTTCGACGGATGTGCGGCTGGAACACGACATGGTATTAGCACAACCTAAGGCGTAATAAAAAACAAGACATAAATTTATACGTAACTTACCTCTACACCGATCTGCAGTGTGGATTACCGACGGGGAGCGCTATGATGCCTGCCGGTCTGACTAGGCCGTGCCGACCTAGCAGGTGAGTACGGTCGGCCCACTCAGTGTGCAGCGTGTAGGACGTTGTTGCTCGACCGACCGCAGCTCATGTTCTTTATTATATTCTTAGACTCTACGAAGATGTACTTCATAATGCTGAGAAGCCTCGGTACGGTGTGCTCTGGGTGCGGATGACGGTTTCAGATGTGCTTACGATTCACTGCAGCCGCTCAAACTGAAGTGACAGACAACATTTGTTCAGTAACAAATAATACAAATATCATCAATGAAGCGAGCAAAGGTTGTAAGTGTTTTACGGTATCATCACGCCGCGAAGCGCTATGTCGATCGAATAAGTGACGAAGCCTCTCCTCGTGCGTGACCTGCTCTGGACACTCTGGTGGACGACAGGTGAGTCTGTTGTAGGACCATTGTGTGTACCACTCGATGTACTGACGGTATGTCTGTAAGTCGTACGGTTGCTACTCCTGTAGAACCTCATTGTGCGCCATCTTCGTCCAAGCCGTAACCTACTCATGCTAGATTACTTGCCAATCCTTAGCATGTTGGCCCGCCCTCGATTGCCTGCATTTGAGAAGGATTAATGTCAGAACAGTGGATGTAGGTATGAACTGTAAACATTACTCGGATGGACTTGGACTCACAAGTGGACGACTTGCTGCAAAATCCTATCGTCGGGAGGGGGCACAAGCTGGTACAGATTGAACTATCGCATTACACGCTGCAGCATGTAAGGCTCCACCAAATGGGAAAACACCAGGTGTTTGGTCGTCATCCATAATCTGGCGTCCTGCGTGCATTGTACGGATAGTCCGTGTGGTGCTACCGTGTTCACGAAATCTGGGCTCCATGGAGCCCATATGATGTCGTTGTTGTGCAGTGACTTGAACTCATTGTGGAACACCGGGCAACACCTCGTCGATCTGTCCTTGGCCCAGCATAACTTGGCAGTAGTCCACCGGGTGCCCATAGTGGGCCCATCTATCGAGTTGTGCAACTCAGGGTACTGGTGCACTACTGTCTCGATGGAAGGCCGCCCAACAGAGAAGTACTCCTAACTTCACAGCTGTAGGAGCACGTAACAGACAGCAAGGGCTGGTTTCAAACCGATGTTGCGCTGCGAAGTGTCACACAACCCCCTGTAGGTGGCGCAAAGGATGGCTGATCCCCAACTGTACTGGGCATCACCCTAGCTTTCACGTTAGCCAAAGACTCGGTGATGCAGACGAAGCTGGGGTACAACCAATTGCCCTGTGGTGGAAAACAGGACCCAACCAAAGAGATGGAGAAGTTAAGCGACAAGATGCGTCCTAACAACCTCGTCACATGCATCTGCCAGGAATTGACTGAAATTCCTTAGCCATGTCCGAGGGACACCACGGGCGCTGTTCGAGATAGGTATGCTGAACCGTTGCCCTAACCGGGCCTTCCAATCCGTCGACGGACAGCCTGGAACAAGTGGCTCACTCCTGATTGGGAGACCGGTCAAGAAGGAGACATCCTAGAGAGTGACCGTCATCTCTCCCCACTGAAAGTGGAAGGTATGCATCTCGGGTCTCCACCTGTCGACAAATGTCGACATTAGACTATCATCCAAGGTAAAGTAGTGTCCAACAGAAAGCATCCTCGCAAAGGGCAACAAGCCCATGTCCCGAAGGACTGGGACGTAGTGAGGGTCAAGCTACCAGTAATGCTTCTCCAATCGAAGCACGAGGGTGGAGGGCCATTCGCGTCCCAGGTGATCCGCAACTTGCACCGGTGATGCTCGTTGTAGAAGGCTTCGAGTAGCTCCGGTAGAGACATGACTTGCAAAAGATGAAATGCACATAGTATTAGTAAATAAATTAATAATGACAATGAATTACTAGAAATTAATAATTTACGACTAAATTAATAATGAGTAATTTAATACCACTAAATCAATTATGAAAACTTGATTACCACAAATTAATTACAAATAAATAATGACAACTAGTTTAATTATGGCTAAATTAATTGTGATTAAATTAATTACGAGTTATTAAATACCAGTAATTAATTATGACTAATTAACTAGCACAAATTAATTATAAATAAATAATTATGAGTAAATACAGATAACAAAATTAATATAGACTAATTAACTATGACGAAATTAATTATGAGTAATTAAGTACGAGTAATTAATTAATTACGATAAAATGATAATTACTAAATTAATTATGATTAAATTAACTACAACTAATTCACTAACACAAAATTAACTACGCCTAATTAACTAATTACACCGTTAATAAAAAAATTGCATACGACAAAAAAATTACCTGCTAATACGACTGCTAATGACTGCTCTAAGCAATCCTTAATCATCGGCGAATACAAATAAATAATTACGAGTAAATATAGATAACAAAATTAATATAAACTAATTAACTACTACTAAATTAATTATGAATAGTTAATTAATTGCGACAAAATGATAATTACTAAATTAATTATGATTAAATTAATTACAACTAATTAACTAGCACAAAATTAACTACGCCTAATTAACTAACTACACAATTAATAAAGAAATTGCATACGATAAAAATTTACCTACTAATACGACCGCTAATGACTACTCTAAGCAATCCTTAATCATCGGTGAAAATAAAATCGAGTGAGGCTGTGAATGATAGAGCGAGCGAGAAGGAGAGAGCGAGTGAGGATGAGAGTGAGCGAAGCCTCTCGCAGTCGGCTCGGAATTTATAGCCGAAGAATGCACAAATCACACCCGACTACGAAGCGACAGGAGGAATCGGATTCCCTCCCACGTGCGGCCTTTCGTTGCATGCATGCAAAGGCGTGGGTAATGATGGACGTGACAAGACGCGATGACAGAGCATCACGACGACAGAGCATCATGCGTGCACAATACCGTGCCTCCAGGGCACTACAACGTCGACGTGGTGGCTCATCTAGGTGCGGGAGGAATGGCATTTGGGATGTGGTATGTGTCCGTGCATGGGGGGCACGGCAGTGCCCTGCAGGCACGGTGAGGGACGACCACGTGAGTGTTGTGCACTAGGGGAGCGGCATCGGCTTGTTCAGGCGCTAGGGGCACGATGCAGTTTGTTCGGGCGCTAGGGGAGCTGCATCGACCATGTGGCGGCACGGGGGGCGTCCGCCCCCTAGGAATGGTACATATGGATGCCATGCGCTGGAGGCACGGACATGTACGCGTGTTGGCCTCCGACACATCCGTTGTGCTAGTTTTGTCGTTACACCGTGTGGACGGTCTATTTTATTAATAACGGCGCCAATAGTGTTATTTAGGCCAAAAACTCCAGCTTCCGTAGAAGCACAGAGTCCTTAAACCTAGCTTCCGCAAAAGCACAAAGTCCTTAAACCTAGCTTCCGCAGAAGCACAGAGTCCTTAATCCCACTGACAGATACACCATCCAGAACAATTACTTGGCAAAGCCCAGATAATTAGGTATGTGGTCAGCGCGAGTTAACAACGCTCGAATGCTTTATGACAGTTGTTACCGAGTCCTCCTATGATAATCCACTATGTAGTGGAATCACAACACTTCCATGAACACATAAGTGATTCTAGCTACCATCCATACTAGTGATCATCATATAACCAATCCAGATGTCATATTCATTTAGGAATTTATAAAGTAAATTTGATATGCAGGTGATAACATAGAATAGATTCCAAGTAATTGATACTGAAATTAAATCCAAAGAAGTATGATCAAAGGTGTTGAACTTGCCTGAGAATCCAGAAGAGTTGAAGATCGAAAGATTTGGGAAAACCAAGATATATGGAGACCGAGGATTCACGCTTGATCCGCAGATCCCCGGGTTACTCCAATTCTGAAGGAACGAAAAATAAAAATAGACTAACACCAAATGAAACGTGATGCATATGCAAGGGCTACGATGCTGCTTGACTAAGACTAACGCATGGCTATCGACTCTCATTTTAGAGTAATACAAACATTTTGAATAGCGAATGAGAGAGAAACATGATATGTTTTATTCAATTTCTTTAAGACAATTTGATTTATAAAAGGAGGTTAAGTTTCAGAATTAAAGAAATACTTGTAAGTTTTAGTTTCAAAAGAGAAATACTTAAATTGTTTATTTCTTTAAGGAAGTGATTAAGTTTAATTGAAAAGGAGGTACCTTTAAGTTTATTCTGAGAGAAGATCTTAATTGTTGAACATAAAAAGAATGATTTAGGATAAAAGGAAATAGTTGTGTTTTAAAAAATCAACAAAGAGGAAAACATTACCTTACTTTAGAAGAACTATGGAGAAGACTTAGATAGGAAAGATTGGTTAAAATACGTTTTAAATAGAGTCACTTATATTTTTATGATGAGAATGATTTAGGAACAACACTATTTCTTTTGAACTGAGAATTTTGTTCTTTTTTATAAAATATAAAAAGCATTTAATTTAATTTTGAAGAAAGGCTTTCACCTAAGAGAAGATATTATGTTTTATTTCGAATTTATTTAACTTAAAAAGAGTTTGTTTTAATTATTTATAAATGTATACAATTTACTGTTTAAACTTTTTATAAAAAGGAAAATAATAATTTATTTGACTATATAAAAGAAGATACTTATTTTTACATTTTGTTTTCTTTTGAGATAAATTGGAAGAAAGGAATTAAGTTTTATGAAGCATTAGTTTAGAAAAGGAAATTAGTTTATCTTAGTTTTGAGAAATAGCAGTTACCGCAAGTTCTTATTTGTTTATTCTCGAATCATAATTATTATATATACTTTTGCTTTTAAAAAAGATTCAAATAAAAGAAAAATTCTGGATTTGAACCATGTATTGCATTGTGCGATTATTGGAGCTAAAGTATTCTAGATTGAATTACTCGGTCGGCACAATCAGCCCAACCGGGCCAGTCGGCTCAGCCGACCTCCTCCCCCTTACCTCTCCTCTCTCTCTCTCAATCTCTCCCTCTAGCTCCTCTTCCTCCGCCCGGCCGCCGCCGCCGTCGATTCACTGCTGCCGCTCTGCCCCACCGGCCTTGGTACCAGCTACCGCGAAGACGTCCTCCGGCTCCTCCTTATTTGGATTTGGCTCCCGAGCTCCCATGGCGGCGCCGCTCCTAACCCTAGTTGTGGGGGTCGCCAGCCAAATCCGGCGCTGCTGTCAGGGCGCCGCCTCCCGGTGGTGTATTTGTCGCTCCTAGGGTTTCCCCCGTCGACGATCTGGCCACAGCTCGCCGCTGCGGCTCTCCCGTAGTCCTTTGTTCGGTCCCCTTCGGCTCCGGCCGTAGCGCCGCCGCCGCTCCATCGCCGGCTGCACAGCGTTGCCTCTGCCGCCGTCGTCAAGATGGCAGGGTGTTGAGCACCCTAGCACCTCCGATGGTGGCACTTCCTCACCGGTAAGTCACCTCTCTCCTACTGGATGGTTATGCATGCGTTGTGTTGTGATGGATGTTGGAGCAGGATGGATGATGCCTAAATGTATGCATGCATGCTCACACATTCTTGTCATAACTCAAACATAAACAATCAATTTTGCTAAAACCAGGGCGTGCTATCTAACCATTTCATCAAGAATCACACTATCATGACATTGTCCTTAGTGTAGTCAATCAATCATACAAAATGATAATGTTACCAATGAACTTTTGTTGATAAGTTTCTAAATCATGACATAACAATGCATCTTCAGGAAAACACAATTTTCATTTATTCTGATTTTTTTGCAGAATATTTTAAGATCAATCATCCCTAGTGAATAGGTATATGGAACAGGGGATATCTAGCATGGCACTGCTTATACTATTTCAGTTCTGAGTCTGACGTATTGTTAGATTGCTCAAGCATGTAAACCATGATCTTTGTAATGAAACGGGAATGAGTATTAACATTTTACATTAGCCAAGAGCCTATTCATCTAGTGATTGAATACTCTTCTATTAAATGCGGCAATGACAATAGCATGACCAAAGAAACCATCATATTTAATTGAGTAATTACTATATGCCTAGATCTGGAACCGGACACCAGAACTCTGTTTATCAACTACTTGACAACATGTTATTGTCATGTCAATAGAGCACTAGTACCAGATTACTTCTCACGTGGCATTGATATAAAACATGGGATATCTAGCATGGCACAATCATTCACTCAAGCATCAAGCAATGCATACATACAACAAGCATTTTGACACATGAATATGCATAAGGGATTCATGATGAGATGCCAAGATATGTCTACCTTGCTATGGCCGAAATGCAAAATGTGAAGCTTCGGTTTCCTTGCTTCCCTTGTGCTCCCAATCAACTCCTCCAAAACTTAGGCTTCTCTAATGGATGGTTGATGCATGGATGATGGATGCTTGAGCTTTCCCTTTCCTTCTTCCTTAAGTCTTGCCTTCCCTTGCCTTGGCCGAGTTTCACCTATATGGCCATGGCATTAGGGTTTGCAAGATGGAAAAGAGAGAATGAATGGAGAGAAGAGGGGTGAGCCCATTCTAGCTAGTTGCCTAGATGAGGTCACTTGGCTTTTTCTTCCTCTACCTTGGCGTAGCTGTCTTATGCCTTGGATTATTCGTCTTGCTTCAGCCGAACCCAACCACATGACCAAATGGTTGCTGTGACAGCCTTGGTCCCCTATTTACACTAGTGGCTTGGCATGGAATGCATAAATGGAAATGATTATTTGATGCATTGAAAATGTTCATGAAAATCTGGAGGGTGGACACCTTATTACACCTCAAGTCACAAGATCAACTTCCCGGCACGACTAACCTGTATTGAAAGAACGAGTAATCGGTTGAGAAGGTAAAATTTCAGAACACAACTCTAGATCTATCACAACTAAGGATCAAGGTAAAACCATCTAAGAGAGTGTTAGATACTTAGCCAACTAATATCACTTCTTACCCTTTTTATCCCCATGAGTTTTAATTAAGTTATCCTCTCATTTTCAATTCTAAATAGAGACTAAAGCTTGCTGTCCAGAAATTTGTGTTTGTTGTCCAGATTTCACCTCCAAGCTCCAAACTGAAACTTCCTACTCCAACAGCTTCTAATCTTCACTAAAAGACAACCACACTTCAAGTTATAACTCTCATTTATTTCTCAAAAACCACAAGTAATCGATAACCTTTATCTTTTGGAAAGAGAAGAGGGGAAAACAATTTTTCAAACCCAAATAGAGCAAGGTAAGGTGAGCAAGCTAAGATAGAACTTACTTAAGTTTTCATAAATCATTTGATATTTTGAAACTAAGTTTTTCAAAACATCCTAAGGGCGACCAAGCTAGGGATTTCTATGGTTAGTATGGCTCTGATACCAACTTTGTGAGGATCTGGGGTATTTAACTCGTAATACTTAACCTCCAAATTGTTCAAGTATTACTACTTAAATATCCCAAGCCTCGAGATACATGTACTTCCCAGAAATGCAGTACACATACCCCTTTACAAAATCATGCATCATTTTCATACAAGCTTACAAACCAAGTCTAGCCAAAGACGTACATAATATAGAGTTATTACACAAGAGCCGATTGGCCAAATGACATCAAAGTAACATAAATGACAGCGGAAGCAAAAACGCCATAAGATGGCAATAACAAAATCCAATCGGTTAGTCAATAACCCATAAGGCAACCAACCGGGCCGCCAAGCTAGTCGCACCCACCGCAACAAAACTTACAAAAGTGGATCCCTTGGGGATCCACTTCCTCCTCTGCAACAACAAAGCAATACAGTTGAGTACAAAAATGTACTCGCAAGACTTACGAGTAACAAACCTATACATAGCTACATGCAAGCTGAAACAAAGGAGATGGTTATATGGTTATTTGGACGCATAAAACAATTTTTATTTACAATAACATAATAGATTGAAGGCAATTTGTCAAATCTGTTTTTAGTTGTTGAAATAATAATAGCGAGATAACAATAAGTAACATGAATAACAACCTAGAAGTGACTAACCCAATAGCCACCACAACATAGCACGAATTACCCATTCGTACCACTCAAGTTCAAGTTTTAATGAAAATGTTATAGTCTAACTCTCGAAAGACCTCCTCAAGCGTGTCCATAACTAAGGACTTGGCTATTCGAATAGATTTAACCTTGCAGGGGTGTACCACTGTACCCACACTTCAGACCGCCTTTTTGCCACATGATTAAGCACACTTCCAAAGGTATGCCGGCATGGCTAAGTTCTACGAGACGTTTCCAATATTGTGCATTAACTACGAGCCGCTCGTATGGATAGAAACCCATACGCTACATTGCAAAGCCGAAAGTCAACAAATCTTATAGGGGTGAAGGCTTCGGACAACTACAGTGCTCCCAACATCTGCCTCCTACAACTTCCTGCGACTCGGAGCTAACACACGCCAAAGTACTAAATCAAGAAAAGTCCTATTTTCCTATAGTGTGGTTAGCACGCAAAAATGCTTGGTTTAGTGTAACAAGATGTTCGGTCTTTGTTGACTCGGGCTCCAACTATTCACACCCAAAAGCACACCATCTTACTATTGTGCCCAAGTCTAAATCATTTTGTTTTCAGTTTTAGTTTTCTCAATTAAACATAGCACAAGGTGCTGAATATAAAGTCATAATAAGTTTTTGCGTGATCAAGGTTATCGACTAAGTCGACAACCGCCCAATTCTACCGGTAGCTAAGCATGACTAAGCAACATTAACTTGTAAACTACTAAGTGACAAGGGCTCATCCAACGAACCCTAAATTACAGCAAGATAATCCTAAGCTCAGTAGTAGAGGATAAACATTTGCCTACAGATTATGCATCTAATGGGTCAACTAATCGACAATAGTTTAACAGCAAAATAGCAATGCATACATAGACTTTGCAAACAAGATATTAGACTTTGAAAATAATAGGAGCAATATGATCAAATGATGCTACATCTGCTTGCCTTGCCGGTAGCTCTCTTGCTGCAGAGGATCACATTCGGGTTAGACAAATTCTTCGAAACCAATCGCAAAAACGCGAAAATCCAATAAGAACGAAGAACACCGAAAAAGACTCAAAAACCAAAGTCATCCAAAATCCATGAAATTTACACAGCAGGAAGATCATGATTTTAAATGAATTTAGCAACAAGAAGCATTCAATTTGAACTAAGCATGCAAAAGTTATAGCCTAAACAATTTCAGTCTGCTGGAAATTCAAATGTAATTGCTTTCTGTTATTGTTCATCGCACAAATTTTCAGAAAGTTTTTGAACATGAAATTTTTATGGTAGGCAGGGCATGGCATCCTAAGAACAACAAAATTGGGTTTACTTCATTTGTAGTTAAATTGAATTACTTATGATTTTTCTAAGTTATGAAACTAGGGCATATCATTTTTCAGAGGCAAAGACATAATGAAAACCTATTCTATACTAAGACATATTAACAGATGAACCTAACAAATTTTAGTTTGCTGAATTTGGAGTTACAGAGAATTACTTATGCATTTTACAAGTTTTAGTGAATTTTTAGAGCAACAAATAATGCTAAAGCAAGTTAATGCAATCTGCAAATTTTCTGGCATAGGGTAGTGTCTAAACACATTTTTAGATTAAAGTTCAGTTAACCAGAAAGTTAACACAATTTGAATCATCTAAAATGGAGTTAAAATGAATTAGTTATGAAACTTTAAAATTTAAAACAATTAACAGTTCACAAATAAAAGCTTTCGGGAATTACTTATTACTAACCCAAGATGGAAAAACCTGGGCCGTTGAGATTAAATCCAACGGCCCACGCGTACTGAGCGCAGCACACGTGTGCGCGCGCTCAAGGCCCAATAGTGCACACCGTTGGATTAGATCCAACGGTCCACAACAAGAGGGAACGTTCGGACTTTTGAACGTCTCGACCAATTTTGGGCTGTGGATCTAAAAAAGAATGGCTCAGATCAATGTTACCTTTGGAGGTCTGAAAGTTTACGAGATCTAAGCCGCAGATCTAGGAATGAACAGTGAAAGTGGATTGGAACGTTAGAACTCCGAACGCGCTGAGCAGGTCTAGACCGTTGGATCTAGATCTAACGGTCCAGAGCTGCAGGGGAGGTCCTAAGGTTAAAGATCTACACGAGGAGGTCCTGAACGGCTCAGATCTCCAGGGGAGATCTGGACGGTCAAGATTTACTCAGAGGAGGTCCTGAACGGTAAGATCTACGCAAGGGGAGGTTCTGGACGGCCAAGATCTACCAAAAGAGGTCCTAGATGGTCAAGATCTCCACGTGAGGTCCTCAATGATAAGGTCTAAAAGAGGGGAGGTCTTGAACGGCTCAGATCTCCATGGGGAGGTCTTGAACGGTTAAGATCTACCCGGGGTGGTCCTAAAGGTTCAGATCTGCGAGGAGGGAGGTCTTGAGGTTTTCTTTACAAAAGATCAAAGGGTGGTCTTTTTCAAAGAGGACCCCGAGGGTGGTCTCGAGGGTGGGTTTTTGCAAATGACTCATGGCTGTCTTTACAAAAACGACAAAAAGGGTGGTCCTGGGATAGAGGTCCTGAAGGTGGTTTTTGTAAAAATGACCACGGGAGGTCTTTTGCGGGAACACAGAGGGTGATCATAACGGTCAAGATTAAATCCAAAGTGGTCTTTAACAGCTAAGAGAGATTTTTAACGGCTAAGATCTAAACCTAAGAGGTCCTGAAGGTTGTCTAAGAGGTGGTTTTACGACAACAGGACTTCAGTACAACTCGTTTTGCTCGCTGGCTTGCCGCTGACGCATTCGGTCACGACGGCGCAAACCAAAAGCGGCAAAACGTTCGCAATATAATTGTGCATACGATGGGAGCACTTTCAACGGCGGAGCTGACCTAAAATGTCGGCGAGCCGAAAAGGGACGGTGGCGCAAGTACGGCCAAAAAAAGAAAAGAAAGAGGAGCTCTGTAGTGGTCCAAAATAGCAGGTGTCCGAGCATCTAGGGATTACCGCGAATGTACCTGAGCAAGGAAGAGGTCCAGAGGAGGTCGGAGGAGCTTTGATGGCGGAGGAGTGCGCCGGAGCTGAGGAAGAAAACTAGTAAGGTGCGGCCTGAGCAAAAAGGAAGGTCACTGGGTGTCAAAAGAGCTTCATTAGGACTCACAGGAGGTCCATGAGCAAACAATTGACAAAAGAAGCCACTTATCGGAGTTGGGTAAGAAGGGAATGATTTCGACCGCAAGGATCCAAACTCAAAATTGGACGATTCCTAGGAATGAAATCCAAAATTGAGCGAGGGGAAACACCCAAGGTGCTAAGAGGAGAGAAAGGGTGTGAAAAGAATTGAAGATAAACCACTGGAGCACCAAGGTCCACAATGGAGCTTCACGACCAACAATGGCGACGAGGGGATTTTTAGGGTTTGCAGCTCGAGTGAGTGGCTTGGAAGCTAAGAGAAATGCCAAAAAAGGCAGCAAGGAGGAGCCAGAGGGCTATTTAAAGTCGGAGAGCAACGATTACAAAGAAAAAGAGGTTCACGGTGAGCTAGGGTTTAGCTCAGCCGCAGAGGACAAGAAGTGATGGTAGCAGCTGTGGAACACGACTTGAGAGAGACAAGCTGACAGCCGAAGCGCTAGGGTCAAAGAGTGGTTGAAGGTGACACACAGAGATATGACTTAGCCTACCAGCTCTCTGCCATGGCTCTCAGTCACGCGTGCGTGAGGTTGAAGATGACCAAGGTGGTCAAAGGGCCTACTCGACAGAGACACACACAAAGTGGCTCGGTCAAGAGCACACGAGCGGGTTAGGCTGAGCCGTGTGACTCGGGTCAGACTCGAACCCAACAACAGTTGACTTAGGGTTTGAAATCAAGGCTAAAACTTTGAAAGATTTTTAGGGAGAGCTACACAACTCCAAAAATTCTGAAATTTTAACAGGAGAGTGCCAACTCCAGGATTGACCTTGTGTAAAATTTTCAGAGGTTTTTATACATTGTATTTTTCTCTAAAAATTCTTCAAGGTACTAGACTAGGGTTTGACCAACAGTCAAACTGATTTGACTGCCCCCTTAAAATATTCAAACAATTTCTAAAAATTGTGAAATTTTTCAGAGTGGTCACACAGCATCCCTAGCACCAAGGAAAAATATTTCCAGAGGATGATCACAAGATTATCCAATTTTTTTTAAAGGTCAAGACTTAGGTCAAAAGAAACTTGTGATTTTGAATTTCCGTAATTCCTTTACATGAATTATCAGAACATTCAAATAACAACAAGATGCAAGAAAAGTTTTAATTTCTACATATTTTTTTATATTTGAAACACAAGCTAAGAATTTGGGATGTTACAGTCGCCAAGCAATCCAAAAGCCAATCAACACACACAACTAGAATGAGAGCAATCACAATAATTAGTAAGGACTAAAGTAGATAAACAATTGACAAAGACATGTGAGAGAAACAATCCTCTTTACTCCAATGATTTTTTGTGTACATAATAGATAGTCTATCCCCTATATTTGTAGTCTAGTAGCCTACAGAGATTTGGTATGCGCCCATGGAGAAGAAGAAGAAACCTGCGTAGGCCCACTAGGGATAGCCACACACCCTCTCCCGTGGGGGACATTTACCTAACTGGAGTATTTGTATTATTCGACTATCATATTGGATACGATACAAATACAATATAGATTTTCCCATCTGATTAACAAATTATCTTCTATTTCTATCTGAATTCGCATAAAAACTATGGATGTGAAGATGGTAATGACTTTTCTCATCCGAAATGCTATTTTATCCGAACTATTTGTATTCATATTGGAATTCGACGAAGCAATGTACATATTTTGTTGCAACATGCTTGATTAGTTGGATAAGTTTTTTTTTTTCAATTTAATGTGAATCCACGTTCTTTAGGTGAAAGTAAATAAATTGGAATGATTAAGTGCGAGTGTATGAGGTTAAAGTGCCATTATATCTTCACAATGCATAGGTTATGAGGATATATACGGATCTAGCCGAATTGAGTAGATAGTTGATTCGAATTCATATTTATTATGACATTTGATTTTATTATGACATTTAATTCTTATGTGTATTCGTTATGATAGGTCGGTTTATAATGTGAGTCGTCACGACGGATCATGTTGGGCGCATCGGTCAGAGCATATTGGAATGTGCAGTAACTCCATCTTTGTTAATGGAGATCCGATGGCTAGCCTTTTGAGTTGGGGTAGTCTAATAGGCATTCAATTAAATGGTGATGTGTATAGACCTGTTCGGTCAGGCTAAGCTTTTGGCTTGAAAAGGCCTGACCTTGAAAAGGCAGGCCCGAGCCCTTCACAAGGCCCAACAAGTGTGCATTTTTAAAGCGAGTAGCTCTGCCCAACAAGAATAGGTTGGCCCGAATCTCGGCCAAACAACATTACAATAGGCAATGCCAATACAACAAATTTTCAGGTAACATAGAAAAACCAAACAACAAGGATATAGCGAAGCAATTTGAGCATACATCCTCGTAGTTCTTCATGTTAAGAAACCGAGAGTCCTAGCCTAAGGTGGGCTCTTCATCCTAAACTATAGTAGGGTCGTAGCATATAAATAGGGGTACTAGTTATTGTAAAGGCTGATCGCTTGATGAAGGAATAAAAAGAAACAAGAAGTTCCCTTACATCTCTGTGTTCAATTTATTATTCTGTTATTGTGTTCTTATATTGTTCTTACGATTATGAGTTTATCTACGAGGTAATCGCTTGGACTGGACTCGCCAGCGATGGTTCCTCAACATGCTATCAACACGATCGACTCTCCTCGCATTGGAAAGATAACCATCGATGAACGACACTCGTAGCTTGAATTGTATTTTCTAGATTGCTTTCAATTCTGCAAATTTGGCTTTCTAGATTGGTTTTCTATGGTGCAAATTCCTTCTAATCTACCGCGAGCCGACTTGAAGTCGTCGGCCAAGCCGATTGGTAATTGCATGAACGATAGTATGCATCGTATGAACATTATATTGCATTGCATGAATAGTAAAAGAAAGAAAAAAATCGACCGATGCAGCCCCGTACGGCCGCGCCGCCGCCGTCCCGCACATCGCCTGCATGCGGCCGCCATCGTGCGCCGTATGCGCTTGAAGCCGGCCTGGAGCCGCGCCACCGCACCAGGATGCACAGTCGGCCCTTGCACGGGCACGCGCACACCGCTCGGCTTCGCACGGGCAACCTGCTGCTGGCCTGGAGTCGGCCACCGCCTCTGTCGGGCTAATGCCGTGCGCATCACCGAAGCCACGTGCCAGAAGCTGCACACTTGCCATGCCGACGCGCACTGTGCGCTGCCTGTACGCAGCCGCATGTGCGCGCCTTCAGCCCGGAGCCGTCCGGCCGTGCGCCACCCGGCCATACGCTACCGCCCGAAGTAAAGGAAAAGTGCCCCCCTGCACGGGCAAGTCGCCGTCGGCCGCACCGACACACCGTGCGTGTAAGAATCGCCGCCGTGTGTGCCGCGCCGGTCCCGCCGCGACCCCGCCGGCCGCGCGAGCCATCACACGCCGCCACGAACGGCGGTTTAAGCGAAGCGCTACCACCGAGACATGACCGCCCGGCTCGCCGCTATTCTCGCGCGGCGCCCCGACATGGCCGCCCGCACGGCCGCCGCCGCCGCGCTCGGTACGGCATGAAGCCGCAGCCGCCTCTCGGAAAAGGCATGAAGCCGTTGCGTTGAAGCCGTCGCTGGAGGACACGCCACGTTGCGTCGGCGGGCCACCCTCACACCATACCGTCGCACCCGCCTCCGCGCGCTAGCAGCCGCCGTCATGGCCCTGCACGCCCATGCGCCGTCACCTTGAAGCGGCGCCCACCTCCGGTGCCGGCCTTGCATCCCTGAGCGCCCCTCGCTGTCGCCTTGAAGCGGCGCCCCGCTCTGGGCCCCGCACGGCTCACGCGCCGCGTGCCGCAGCGTCGGCCGCCCGCACGAAGCTCCGCCGTGGTCGTGCCCCCATGACCAGCGGCCCGAAGCACCACCTTCCCCGCCGGCCGCTCGCGCAAGGTTATGTGAAGAATCCTCTCACAAAGCATATCAACCCTAAGTTCTTCTTTGCTCATGAATTGCAAAAGTTGGACAAAATTAAAGTATTGCATACTAAGTTATGTGAAAATCTTGCAGATTTATTCACTAAGTCACTTCCAGCGTCTAACTTTGAAAGATGCATACGTGGAATTGGAATGATAAGACTTAGAGAAGTGCAGAATTCAGGGGGAGGATCTTCACGAACTCATTATTAAAGCTTGATTATGAAGATGGAGTACCTAAAGAAGAAATCCTAGAGATCAAATGAAATTGGGTGGATTGTACTCTTTTTCTCTTGACGAGTTTTCCTTAAGTTTCTCGGCTAAGGTTTTTAACGAGGCAATTTGTGCAACACAGCAGAACGTGTATCATGTACTCTTTCTCCAAATTTTTTCCACTGGGTTTTTATGGAGTTTTGACGAGACATGGATATGACGGATGAGTGCTCAAGGGGGAGTGTTAAGAAACCGTGCCCAGGACCGGGAGTCCTGGCCCAAGGTGGGTTCCTCATCCCAAACCCTAGCAGGGTCGTAGCCTATAAATAGAGGGTACTAGTCATTGTAAAGGCTGATCGCTTGATGAAGGAATAAAGAGAAGCAAGAAGTCCCCCTACATCTCTGTGTTCAATCTATTATTCTGTTCTTGTGTTCTTGCATTGTTCTTACGATTCTGAGTTTGTCTACGAGATAATCGCTCGGACTGGACTCGCCAACGACGGTTCCTCAACACTTTGTAATACAGATCCATTCAACATTCTAACTTATCCATTCAAATAAAGAAACACAAAAAGGAAAAAAAAAAGCCATATCCCTATGAGCCCAACAGCTCCAACACCTTCCTCCTACATCCCCATCAGCCATCGTTAGTCCGCCACTTCTATGCACCCTTAGACTGGGAAGAGAAGGGGAGGCGGCGGAGGAGGCCAAGCCGCAACAAGGGAGATCGGGAGGCGACAAAGGAGGCTTGGAGGTGGTGTTGGAGGCCAGGTGACGGGGAGGCTGATGCAGCAGAGGAGGCGGCTAGGTAGCGATAGAGGCTATGGGGAACTAGGAGGGAGGAGGCGAAGCAGAGGATGCAACAAACTCTCCTCAGAGGCTCAGATCTAGGGGTGTTTGGAACGACTGACCTTTTCTGAAAGCGATTTCCAGCTGTGCTGTAGGGCTGAATGGCTAGGCTTTCCTGGTTTGATGTCTGGCTGTTTGGCTTTTAGGTAGGCCGGCTGCAGCTTCTGAGATGGAAAATGTTTGAAATATCCTTGAGGATAGTAATAGCTTGTTTGATGCCGTTTAACGCAATTAACAACATTTAACAAGAACTAATGACATTTGACGATAATTTACGACACTAAATGCAATTAACGTCATTTAAAGATAATGAACAAATAGCACAATGAGCGTAATTGATCGCATTTGACGATGACTACCGCAATGATAGCAATTGATCGTATTTGACGACAACTACCATAATTAACGCAATTGATCGCACAGTGAAACCGGAATTGCAGAGCAAGGCTGTGTCAATTCGCATTGGAAAACAGAGTTTGCTTTTGTTGGGAATCAGTAAGTCAAATGACATTGTGAAACAACAGAGGTAAGATTATTTTTGAGATACATCTTAAGCAGCAGAAGGGAAGCAAGAATGGGTACAAATCTTCACAGCTAGGCAGCTAGCACTATCAATAATGGCAAACCAGGTTCTACCAAATCAAAGTGTGCTGCACATCATTTACCCATCTCCCAGATAATGTCACTATCCTCTGCATGCAGCAATTAACATGAGTAAGAAGATGTGCAAAATACACAAGCAATGAAGCAAAATATGCGTTGTATGGTTTCCATAGTACAATCCAACATCTTAAGTTTTCAGATACAACAGTACAATCCACCCACTGTCTTCCAGTCAACATTCTTCAACATATCTTTTGAGTCTTCACTAGCCATCCTGGAACTGCCTATGCATAAATGTTAATCAGAATCAATCTCCATACATCATCTGAAAGGCAGTCAGACAATTTCCATATCTAATTGAATCTGTGCACTCCAGGATGGTTTCAACTTCGGGTTACAGGTTATGGTGACAAAATTTACCATGGTAAGCGACGAGTCTCCTCTTCTAAAACAACAGCATTTTTCTTCTCAGGCCTAGCAATGATCCTCTCTAGAGCATCCGAGATCTCATCCTTGCTTATCTCCTTCAGATCACCATGAGCAGCAAGAATGGCAGCCTCGTTCATCAAGTTTTGAAGATCAGCTCTAGTGAAACCAGGGGTTCTTCTAGCAATTTTCTCAAAGTCAACATCTTTTGCCAATGCTTTTCCTCTGGAGTGAACCTATTAGATAACAACATGTCTTGTAAGCTAGTGTATGGATATAAATAGAAACACATCAAACAGGGAAGTTCAAGGAAAAATATATCCGAAAGGCAAACTAGGATGCAGAACAAAGCACCAGCCACTGCTCACCTCAAGTACTACATAAACAGATTATACCCTAGTAGGGAAAAGAGCATTGCATACATTTCCAAAAAGAATTAAGTGAGAATACATGGTGTTGCAACTTGAGGCTTGTGTATACACACGAAAGCCGTTAATTGACAAGTACTACATACATAATGGTACATACAAAATGCTACATATTTCATCCATCTATCCTAGCGGCACACTACCAAAGTTGTTGCAATAGTGTCACAGAGGTCAATCATGTCAACATCATCTATAGTAGCCGTAACATCATGTGTACTGAGGTTAGTGGACATCCCCGCTCACATAATCTTCATTCCTCTGTGCACAAGCAAAATCATTATCAACCAAAGCACTGTCTCGAATGAAATTATGCAAAGCCATTGTTGCAACAATGATTTTCTTTTGCTTGTCTTGATGATAACTTGGAATCTTCAGTAGAATACACCACTCTCATGCACATCCCACTACTCATCACTTGCCTTAATGGATCTAGTCTTAGGATCGATGCCGAGCCCGAATGCATGGAGCTTCAATGTTTTCCAATAGGAATAGTCCCTTTTCAAGCTATCCCAATGGTTCTTAAATTGCTTACGACTGTACTATCTATTAGTGCGTTCTTTGAACTTGGTCATAAGGTTGTGATACCCTTTGTTATTCAAACATTGCAGGGTCTATTTTTGGCAAGCACCTCTTCTACACAGATGTCAATGGACACTTCATTCGTGAATGCATCCCATATTGCAATGGCAGAGACTTGTGCTTTATCCATCTACAAGTGTCATGTATATGAGCATATATATGAAACTATACAATGCAAGTCCAGACAGTGATCAAATCCCTTAAAAAATTATTACTAATTATATTTTTTGAATCTGCTGTGGAAATCTTAAATTACCACAGCTAGTTTGTAGTGTTCACAAGAATTTCTTTACTACAACTTTGTGGAGCCTACAGATGACGAGGCTATCATGCATGGCCAACTAGCAGGATAGAACCAAGACATGTCTCTCCTCTTTCAGTCCAACTATACCATGCGAATCATCGAACAATGCATCTAACTTCAATTTGGCAGCCGAAATGTGCTTTTCAGTTTATTCACATTGAACGAAGTGATATGCTTAGCTGTACTCAACTCAAGGGAACTATAAATGCCAAATTCCCTAAAAAAACTCATACAATAGTAGTTCACAAAATCATTTTCAATTTACACTCCTAATGGCCGATTGCAAAAAGCTCAAACTTATACAAAAAATTCCCTAAACAACACTTATACAAAGTCCAACAGCATATATTGATCACAAATTCAACCAGGTAATTGATGCATAACTATTTTCACCACATAGATTGCCAAAATTGCAATCCAGGAATATGTGCAGGGGTGGTTGAGCATTCACCAGATAATTCCTCATGAGCATTAACTAGGGGGAGTTTAAACTCCTTTTTGTAACAATTTTCAACAGAATAAAATCACCTAGAAAATTCGACGCAATGCCAGAATTATCTTGGGTTGGAGGAAGGATGCGTGGCTGGGCAGCTTGGTGGAGAAGGCTGGATGTGCGGGCGTGCAGCTTCGTGGGGTTGACATGAGGCGCGGGCGGCGTGGAGGTGGCCAGAGGGCGAGGGGGTTGAACGTCCAAAAAATTGGCTTTTCAAAAATCTTTTAAGTAATTTAGGTCCCTGAAAAATTTTACCAATTTTATTTGAATTAATAAAGCTTAATCGGAAATTTTTTCTAAATTAAAACTATTTAATTTGACTAATCTAAATATTAATTAAATAAAAACCTATGTTATTTGGTTTCCTTGTGTTTCATCGAATTTTTAGGTATTTTCTGAGATTTTTTGGATTTGTTTGCTATTTATTTGGTCTCCTTGATTTTCGGTCTTTTATTTGATTTCGAAAATCCTTTCTTTTCTCTCTCCTCTCTTCTGCTACAGTACCATGTAGTTACTGTTCAGCTTCAAACTCCAAACTAATAACTTTCAAAAATCATAACTTCCTCTACGATGCATATAAAAGCAAACCATTCGTGTCCAAACGTCTGTCTTGATCTCCTCTTTCAATCCTCCAAATTGATCAATTTTCGTCGCAATCTCCAAAAAATCGAGCTCCAACCCAAGGTGTTCTTCGGCGAGTTGCGCCTTCATCTAACGTCCTCCGGCCGAA
Organism: Ampelocalamus luodianensis; assembly: GCA_036346255.1. Classification (NCBI taxonomy): domain Eukaryota; kingdom Viridiplantae; phylum Streptophyta; class Magnoliopsida; order Poales; family Poaceae; genus Ampelocalamus; species Ampelocalamus luodianensis. Next base: position 36,635,989 of record CM070620.1, on the reverse strand, counting down.
CCGTTTGCGGCGTTGAGTTCGCTTCGTCACGTTCTACGTCATGCTTCCTTCTCCTTCGCCCGAAGATCGCTGGAGCACCGTCGGCCATATCAAGCCATAAAGCCGAAACATGTTCATCGCGTTCCTTGCTTCATCGGTGAGTTTTTTCAAAATTCGATCGCGTCATCTCGTGCCCCTCGTTGATACCTATTTTTTTTCATCTTTTAGTTTCAAGTTTCATCCACCGTGCGTCGAGAATCGAGCGTTCTCTCACCTCTTGTCCGTCACCCTTCTCTGGCCAATTGCTCCGCAACCTTGATCCCCTACCTTCAACTCCACCACCGTTGAGTTCGCGTCGCCGCGTTCTACGCCGTGCTCACCTCCCTTTTTATAGAGCATTGCCTGAAGTGGTACGCGCCTGTGAGGCCGCCATCGTTGCTGTTCTTCGCCTCGCCGCAGTCGCAAGGAGCCGAATCTTGATGTCCGGACTGCGTCATCATCTCCGACTCGTCGTTGCCGTTCCGTTTTGCCCATTCGTCGGAGTTGGTTCGTCTTCGTTCATCGGAGACACCATGGGCCATGAACCAGCTTATTCTATGTGCACTATTCATGTCTGATGTGCAGAGCGTGACTTTCCTCTCTATCATGTTCGGTGGTTTCTTCTTTCTCTTGTCTCTTTGCAATGTGGGCCAGCCAAGTAAACTTTCTGTGTTCTCTAGACCAAAAGGGTAGTCGCTTCCATGCTTCCAACACATATCGCTTTCTCTGTCTCTCTTTTCTTCTCGGATAATTTTTTCTGTTCTTTGTTAATCCTTTCTATCTATGACATTAGGCCCATATGTCTTGCAAGAAAAATAAATCTATTACACTTACATACCGACCCTACTTGCCATTCAAACAGTTAAGCCATATGTATCTCTCTCTTACATGTTGACCCCACATGTCATCCTCTCAATTAAAAACTCTAATTATTTCTCTCTTACATGTGGGTCCAAGAGCCCAATACTCCGCAATTAATGGGGACCATAAGTCCACACTCCACAAGTGTGGGGATTACAAGCCCGTCATATACATGACGACGACCTCAAAAATATATATGCTTGATCACCACACGATCAAGCCTCAAACATGATCTCAATATGCACATGCACAGTTACTCTATTCATCAATAACATGTAATAGCAGTAACATCATACATGAATAGAACTTAATCATACTTTGAGCATTCACCAATATTAACACATATATCATTCCAACAACCATGAATAGCTAATATGTATCAATTACTCGCAATCATGATCAAGTATTCACAATTAATCTATCAATCAAAGTACTTGCCTCAACAATGCGAGAATGGAGGACGCGAAGAGGGCGCTGCCCCCGGAACCAATCCCCCACCTGAATTAAGTTTACAAGCACTCTAAGATAACAATATTGGACAAAACAAAGCTAGAAGCAATTACGAAAAAGCTATACTCTCTCGCGCAACCCCAATTCCAAAATCCTAAATAGCAGTCTGTCCCCTCGACAGACAGTCATAATAAAAAATTCATATCTTTTAGTAAAGAGATCCAAATGGGGTGTTCTTGGACTTTCTGGAAAGCTTATCAAATCCTCCAACTAAACCTAGCTGGCGAGCCTTCCAGATTCGGCCATTTACTACCCTTACCAAACTAATTAACAGAACAGCTAATTCATGTCGGGTTTCTAGACAATGATATTAAAGCTATCATATCTTTCAGTACAATTATCCAAATTCATGTTCTTTAGCTTTTTGGAAAGCTAAGACAATTATCTACATCTTTTGTTATTGTGAGACCTTCCAAATATTCCTTTAACTATCCGCTTATGTCTGATTACTAATAACTGTCAGAATTATAGCAGATTTACCGAACAGCAGCGCTACGAAATTCATAACTTTTGAACCTCTTGTCCAAACGACGTGATCTAGTACTCTACGGAAAGGTATCGACATCGCCTACAATTCTCTAGGAGGCGTCCTAGACACATTCTGCCGTTAAACTTCTGAAAAATGTCAGCCAATCCTATCTGCTCTAAACAGATCTAAAGACCAACATTGCTAATAATCAATTAATCAACTAATGGAAAGGGGATCGTATCTTATCCTTGAAGAACCGCTGAAGATCATGAGCCTAGCCCGTGATCTCTCCCCTTCCCTCTCTTCTCCCCTCTCTCCTTCTTCTCCCTTCTTTGGCCGGCCACCACAAATGCGATCTTTTTCTTCTTCTCCCTACTCGCCAGGCAGCGGGAGGTGACGTTCTTCGCCGGCAGAAGGGGGAGGTGATGAAGACATCAATCTTTCGGATACACGCACTACGCAAAATCCTCCAGATCCGGTTGCTAAACTACAAGGTCCTATGACAAGAGCTCGTGCACGTCACTTAAATTATGAGGTGAGCTCGTTTCTAGGTGCTAACAATTTATCTATGCAGAATGGTATACTACCTAATAGTTGTGATCTTTTGTATTTAGGAATAACGGGAAGGATCCATCAAGTCCTGGTCATCTGCGCTGATTGTGCCCAAGAAAAGGAAGTCCCTCTGATTGCACCGAGAAACGATTTTTGGATTGTAGAAGGAGGCCTATGACTAGTTCTCCGTGATCTACGACCAGGTCTACAAGCTCCACGACTAGGTGTACCCGTTCTACGACCACGTTGGGAGATAGTCAGAGTCGTTGAAATAAGGTGTCGCGTCACCGTTTGGGCCCAATTGGGCCTTGTAAGCATGTCGAGGTCAAAGCCCAGGTTGTGTACGCCTCTCCTCATGGCTGCACAACCCTAGGTCAACCTCCTCACACCCCTCCCCCCTATATATATACAGTAGCCGCCACAGTTTAGGGTTGGATTTTTCTTAGATTACTCTGCCACTTGCAGTTTCGCCATTTTACAGTTTAAGGAACCCCACTTGTGAACTTCATTCATACTCGCAATACATTTCAGATTGCATCTTCCTTGTTCTTGTGAGTTGCTTCGATTGCTTGCAGAAACAATAACCCTCGTGGTAAGGTCGATCGCGTGTGAGCGTGGTCGATAACGATAGTCGTGCGGGTGTAGTGAATTGCGAGGTGACGATTTGCTGGTCGGAAGCCTCAAAGTGTCAACGTCCTCACGACGAAATCAATTGAACCTATCGGAAGATCGGGCCACCGTAGTCATCAGGAGGACACCAAGGAGGAGGCGCACAGCACCAGGAAGGCGGCGGCCAAGGGGAGTGGGGGTGGCGCCCTAGGGTTTGTTCCCCCTTATGGCCGGCCACGTCCCTCCCACCTATGGGCCAAAAGCCAATGGGCCTAAGGCCCTGGCCCAGACTGTCCAGAATTTGCTGAGAACCCCCTCTTTAACTGCTTAAATAACTATTTTCTATTTGGTCCTTTTCTTAATTCAAATAACTCTCTCCCGATAATTCTTTCTAATACTTTTGGGGTATTACATTCTACCCTCCTTAAACTGAATTCGACCCCGAATTCTCACCACGCTTAAACGTCAGGGAAAATTCACAGCTAAAATAAACTTACTAACACTACCACATACCTGCTGTGAATAACTCTGTATATTGCTCGCGTATGCGAGACTCCAATTCCCAGGTGGCATCTCCCTCGGTCTGCTACGACCAAAGCACCTTGACGTACTTCAATGTTTTGTTCCTCAATGCTCTTTCTGATCTCTCCAGAATTTATACCGGCTTGGATTCAAAGGATAGATCCTGCTCAATGGTTAAAGGTTCTAGCGGAATAAGGTGCTCCAAATCCTGCAAATACTTTCTCCACATAGAGACGTGAAATACATTGTGCACACCACGCATGGACTCTGGGAGGTCCAAGCGGTATGCCAACTTCCCAATTCGTGCCAAAGATCGAGAAAGCCCCAACGTACCTCAGGCTAAGTTTCCCTTTGGTACCGAATCGCACTACGCCCTTAGTGGGAGACACTCTCAATAGCACCTGATCTCCCACTTCGACTTCCAAATCACGTCTCCTCACATCAGCATAACTTTTCTGCCTGTTCTGAGCTGCTAGCAGATTTTGCCTCACTAGGGCTACTCACTCAACGGTCTTCTGTATCCAATCCAGGCCCAAGACTACCTTCACCCACTGCCTCCCAACAAAGTGGTGATCTGCACTTATGCCCATACAGAACCTCGAATGGTGCGGCCTTAATGCTAGAATGGTAGCTGTTGTTATAAGCAAATTCTGCTAATGGCAACTGATCTTCCCAACTACCCTTCTAAGACAAAACACAGGCCGCAACATGTCCTCCAAAGTCTGAATGGTGCGCTCTGACTGCCCATCTGTCTGCGGATGAAATGCTTACTAAGACGGAGCTGTGTGCCCAGTGCACTCGGCAAACTCTCCCAAAACATGGAGACAAACTTGGCATCTCTATCAGAAATGATGATCTTTGGCACACCATGCAACCTCACAATCTCATGCACATAAATAGGAGCCAAATCGCTCGTTGAGTTGGTTGTGCGGATAGGAATAAAATGTGCAGATTTGCTGAATCGATCCACTATCACCCAAACTGCATCCTTTCCTCGTGGCGATCGAGGTAATGCAACCACAAAGTCCATGGAGATATCATCCCAAGGCCACTGAGGGACCTCCAATAGCTGCAATAACCCTATAGGACGCTTATGTTCTGCCTTCACTTGCTGACAAACACCACAAGAGGCTACTTGATTAGCAATGTCTACCTTCATCCTTTTCCACCAGAAGTTCTGTTTCAAATCACGGTACATCTTCGTCTCACACGGATGAACAGTATACGGAGTGCGACGTGCCTCCCTCAGGATATCATCTTTGACCTCCGCCTTTTGTGGCACACAAAGGCGACATTTAAACCACAAAGCGTCTGAACTATCTAAACTGAAATCTCCTTCTTTACCCATATCCAACCGTTTCCTAACACTTTGTAATAACCGGTCGTTCTACTATGCTTCCCGCACATGGTCTGGGATGGCTGACTCAATGATCAACTGTGACTCAACATGTGCCGTGCGTGCATAACAATAAGATATCCTCATGCGGTCAAAATAACAACAAGGCAATCAAGGGTAGCAGGTGTCGCGTTGCGACTAAGAGCATCGGCAACCACGTTTGCATTGCCAGGATGGTACTGAATTGAGAGATCATAATCCTTGATTAGCTCCAGTCATCTACACTGCCTTAAATTCAGATCCTTCTGTGTAAATATGTACTTAAGACTTTTGTGATCTGTAAAAACATCACAAGTCTCACCATACAGATAGTGCCTCCAAAGCTTCAAGGAAAACACTACAGCAGCCAACTCTAAATCATGGGTTGGGTAATTCTGTTCATGCTTCTTCAGCTGCCTAGAGGCATAAGCCAAAACCTTGCCATCTTGCATGAGAACACCACTCAATCCAACTCGAGAAGCATCGGAGTAGACCTGAAACGCTTCCTAGGCTCAGGAACAGTGAGAACAGGAGCCGTCACCAATTTTTCTTTCAAGGTCTAGAAACTGCGTTCACAATCATCATCCCATTGAAACTTCACATTCTTCTGCATGAGCCGGGATAAAGGCTTGGCAAAAATGGAGAAATCCTGCACAAATCGTCGATAATATCCTGCCATACCAAGGAAACTCCTCACTTCTTTGACATTAGTCGGTCTTCCCCATTCAACCACTGTAGAAATCTTTCCTGGGTCAATTGACACCCCCTTATCATTTATGATGTGCCCCAATAATCCCACTTCAGATATCCAAAACTCACACTTCTTCAATTTAGCATAGAACTTGTTGTCTCTTAGTATCTCCAACACAAGCCTCAGGTGACGCCCATGATCTGCTTTCGTCTTTGAATAAATTAGGATGTCATCAATAAAGACCACTACAAAATTATCCAGATACTCATGCAACATCCTGTTCATTGCCTCCATGAAAGCAGCAGGGGCATTCGTTAGTCCAAAAGACATAACTGTAAATTCAAAATGCCCATACCTTGTGGAGAGCGTCGTCTTCTTAGTATCCTCCTTTCGGACAGGAATCTGATTGTATCCCGACTGGAGATCAATCTTTGAAAATATCTTAGCTCCTCTCAACTGATCAAATAAATCTTCAATACGAGGTAGATGATACTTATTCTTGATGGTTAACTGGTTGAGAGCACGGTAATCAATACACATGCGCCAGCTACCATCCTTCTTCTTCGTAAATAGAACAGGAGCTCCCCAAGGAGACACACTGGGACGAATGAGATCTTTAGCTTTTAGATCATCCAACTGCTTCTTTAGTTCCTTCTGGAAAGGACGCGCCAAACGGTATGGAGTCATGGAAACCGGTCGAGCACCTGGGACCAAATCAATCTTGAACTCTACTTGGCGAGGTGGAGGCATCTCTGGCAACTCCGCTGGAAATACATCTAGAAATTCCCGAACCACGGAAATACTTTCTGCAGTCAAGGCTGAACTCGGCTTTTCCACCAGAGACAAAAGAAATCCACTCTTTGCTACACGACTACCAGGAAACAAACCAGCCAGCACAAAAGTGGGTTAGATGGAGCGCTACCTTGAAAGACTATCTCCTACCCAGATGGGGCTTGCAAGGTTATTGTCTTCCAAAAACAAGAGATGACAGCATGGTAACTATGCAACCAATCCATACCCAAAATGATATCAAACGACTCCATCATCATAACCATCAGATTAGCAATAAATTATTTCCCATCTAATGAAATCACACAACGAGGACAGACTGTGGAACTAGAAAGAATTCCCCCAGGAGAATTAACTAGAACTGATTGAGCTATATGCTGCATACTCAACTTTGCTCTGCTAGCGAACTCTAATGATGCAAAAGAGAAAGTAGCTCCTGAATCAAAAAGAACAAATGCTTCCACTAAATGCACTAAGAGCGTAACTGTCACCACATCGGGACGACCCGCCGACTCAGCCATTGGCATGGCATAGGAAATTGATGCTGGGGCGGTGGACACCCCAACACCCTGGTATGGTGATGCAGCAGCAGCTGGAGGTGCTGAAGGCGCCACAGCTGGAAATGGTGCCGCGGGAGTAGGTGGCCAAAAGTACCCTGGTGGTGGGATCCCTCCAGGAACAGGGAGGTAAGGCTGAGGCGGCACCCAAGTCTGAGTTGGGGTAGCTGCTAACATCTACATCGATCCTTGAGAAGAAGCAGCTGGCGCTGGCGCTGACATTGGAACAGGCTCCCACTTGATGATACTGGCGGGATTCCGCCGACAAACCAATGCCTTGTGGCCCTCTTGACCACAGTGCGGACAAGAACCAGACCAGGTACACTTTGAGGCGCGATGTTCATTGCCACACTTGAAGCATTTCATGCCTTGCCCTGGGACCGGACGAAGCATGGGAGCACCCGCTGACGGTCGAGAAGTGAAGGAAGATTGCGACTTCGTGAACTCTGCGGGCCTTTGAACTTCTTGGAAGCGGTCTTCTGAAAAGACCCACCCCTCCACCAAAACTCCTCTTCTGACTACCACCTGCACCATCGGAAACCCCGGTACCTCCCGCACCTTGCAACTCTTCACCGAGCTGCATCTCTAGCTCCATGCCCCTGGCTTGCTCTACCAGGGAGCTAAAATCGCGCAGCTCCAATGCTCCCAACACCTGACGGAACTCCTACTTGAACCCTCTATGAAATCTCTTGGCCTTCTCTACATCATTCATGGCCACAGCTGGAACGAAGCGGATTAGGTTATTGAAACCCGCTTCGTATTCTGGCACTGACATCTTGCCTTGCTTGTAACTGTTCAATGAGACATCCATCCTCTCCACAAACGAAGATGGATAAAACCTCCTCTTGAACTACTCAACAAACAGCTCCCAGGTAACTAGTCCATGGGCAGCGGTCATATAGGAAGGCAAGTTGTACCTTTGATCATATTAAACCCAGTTTTCCAAAATTATTTTGATTCAATTATTGCATTTACTTTAAGTATTTATTTAAATACTTTGGGAATAGTTATACGCCATTTGATTATATCCACCTTGTCTATTGTATTATCATGATCTTTTGTCACCCTAGTTTGGTTAATTATTAGTTGGTATTATCATAGCACCAACGTGGGTTGGTTAGACGAATAGTATTGCTTAGCCATGCAACGAGTCAACATTATCACCTGAGTTGCAATTATAAATTTGACTAGATGATTATGGAACTTTGTGATAAAACTGTGTGCGCTATGTGTTATAACTTTGTGATAGCATGTGTTGCACTTAACCAACAGGGTGGGAAATGATTTAGACTGAGGCAAGTGGTGTATACTGTGTGATATGATGGAACTATGTGAATGAGAATAATAATCTGTGTGGTATAGTTAGAAATTAGAAGTCTTGCCATGGTCAATTAAGGATTAACTTTGTGCGCCATTGAACTGGGTCTTATCGTACAACCACATGCCTGGTATGTGACGGGCCTAACTTAGCAAGTTACGGAATCTCGACATTGACTACTCAGGTTGTAGGTTAGGAGCTCAGTGATGGGCGGAGGTGTGAACTACTATGTAGTCACATCGCGGGTCGATTCGTCGCTTCCTTGTCCAACGGTGTGTGTCGGACTAACTTTCTGTGTGGGTTAGACCGACGGTAAAGCACATCGGGAGTGTCAATATTTGAGATGAAGTTTCGGAAAGGTTTTGTTGTGATCAGCTTCGTACAAGTTGATTGCATCTTGTGGGTAAAGTGTACAACCTCTATAGAGTGTAAATCTATTCCAATAGCCACGTCCACGGTCATGGACATGCTCGTGGATTTCACACAAAGGGTAGATTTTCATAAAATAATTGGGAAGGGACAACTGTGTGAATTTATTCATGAAGGGAAGGGATAGCTGTGTGAATTTATTCATAGAGCTGTGTGAAATAATTTGATTAGGCTTTGTATTCTTTGTGAAAACAACTTTTAAATTATTATTGTTTATTTGCTTTAAGTTACATTTTAATCTATTATTTGTATTCAATCGCAAATGTAACATTTTCTACAAAAGAACCACAGAAGCTATTTCCTTTGAAAATTATTATTGTTTATTTGTTTTAAGTTACATTTTAATATATTATTTGTATTCAATCACAAATGTCATATTTTCTACAAAAGAACCACAGAAGCCATTTCCTTTGGAACAAGTCATCATCTATATTTGCATTATGTGGTGCAACTTGGTGAGTACGATTATGTACTCATTCTTGCTATACGCAATATTCTTAGTTGAGAAGGCTATATGAGATCGTCGTCAGTCAACAAGGTCTACTTCAAGGATCGTGGAGAACTAGGTCGTGTTACCCCAGTCGATTGCCTGTGGGCATATGGATGGGCTTCACTGAAGTTATTCCGTTACGTTCTGCTGCAACTTAAGTAAGCTATTCACCTTTTGAGGTATTAATTGTAAGCTTTGACCTTAAGGTCGTTACTCTGATATTTATTGTTATTTGTCTATTTATTAGTCATTGTTGGATATGAAAATAATATTTCATTGATGTTGCCACTGTGTGCACTAGCGTGATCCTAGACTAGTACAGTATACACAAAAGGTCCAGAATTGTATTTTTGTGTCCCAAAAGGGGCGAACCAGGTTAAAGGAGAGAGGTGGCGCGGGGCAGGCCAGAGGATGGAGATGGCGTGCGGTCCTGGTCGGCGGTAGAGATCTAGCGCGCGGTAGGCCGGAGGCGTGGTCGGGTGGCCAGGGAAGCAGCTACGAGGCGGCGCGGGGAGCAGTCACGCACTAGGGTTGGGGGCGTGCGCAAGGGGGTGGGGAATAGGAGGACGAGCTGAGGAACGCTAGAGGTTGCACTACGGTTGGGGGCGTGCACGAAACTGGAAATAAGTACCGGGTATTCGGTGGGTAAATTCCTTGCAACTTGAGGGGCATTTCCGGAATGGCGAGCTGAGGAAGCGGCGGGAAGCCTCGTGCGGTCGGCTTTCGGCTTCGACTAAACGCAGCTACGAAAAGCCGGTCGTTTGGAATGGCTTCTGGCTTTTTCGGGCGAAAGCTGGAAGCCAAAGCCGTTCCGAACGCCCCTAGTTTTGTGCAATGGGGACTATGGAATTAGGCTTTTGAGGCTGTGGAGATGGGATGCTCTCCTTTTATATGGCGGCTAAGGACTTTGGGTTGGGGTTGGACACGATCAGATCTGAGATGGAGTGCAATGTTCGGGTCGGGCTGGGCTTCTCAAGACAGTAAAAACAATGCCCGAGCCTGACCCGAAAACAGCTTCGGGCTGCAAATCAAGGCCCCAGCCTAGCCCAAAGAGTCAGCCCAGCCCTGGAAAAGTCAGGCCGGGCTGCCCACAAACAAGTCTAGATGTGCATAACCTGGAGACTGCTAAGGAGAGCTGCCATTATTCATTTTATTAAGAGGTGAAAAACTGTAGAAAGAAAGAGCAAACAAGAAACGTAAATTGTACATGGCCCAAGGCCCGACGGAAAAAACTAGGGGATTGCAGCTCGAAGATTCTTCGCTACCGCCTGCACCGAAAGAACGAGGACATCTTTGGTTTCACACGTTAGGGCGCTCACACTCCGGTGGTATGAGTTGAAAATTCTGTTGTTTCGCTCCATCGACAGCTCCCACGTAGTGCCTGTGATCAACAAGTTCAAACCTTTTTTTTGTGTGTTGTCGATGCAGCACCGGAATCGTTTACCTCATCCACCCACCCTCTCAGGTTACTTTGATGTGTTGAGACGTACGAAGGAGTTTCTTGGAATATCAAGCGGGGTTTAAGTTTTACACAGATTTGGAATCTCGTCACGTATGCTAGCGTTCTGTGTTGTCTATTCCAATTTTATTTTAAAAGTGTCATTTCCTCTTCTTCTTTTTTTTCCTGTTTTGAAGCTGCCAACATTTCAATCAGTAATGGATCTATTACTCGACTAAGAACTGTTCTTGATCTAATTTGCAAGAATAAACGGGGAAATTACTATTCGCGAGAAAATTCACAAGTTTATGTTTTTTTTACCACCAATTGAGTTCAGACTTTATATCACAACAAGGACCGCCTCCACAATATCTTCCATGTTATTTTATTCATTTGAGGCCTAAAATGATAAGAGTTAACAAGATATAGCACCCGGTACAATGTTTGTATTAGATATGTCCCTAAGTAAAATTTTCATGTTACTTGCAAGTAAGAAATTATTTTCATCCGGTACACAATCACTTTCCTTAATTTTAGTAAAAAACCGACAAAACTACTGGTAGTGGTGGCCAGATGGGCCGCCGGGCCCGGCTGGCCTGGCTAGCTAATCGGACCGGGCCGGGTCGACCCGGGTTGGCCTCCTCCTTGCGCCCGGCCTCCTCCTCCTCAGTGTCGACCGCACCTCGTGTTAGAAATTGGCCCATATGAGTGAGGCCCATTTTCTATAATTCCAAAGCATTTATGGGTTAGTACCATATTGCTAAGGCAAGGTGGAAGTGACCAACATATAAGGTGGAGTCCTTGCCACTCCTTGAAACATGTAACACATGGATGGATGAGGATGGCATGAGGAGGGCTCGCTAAACACACACACGCGCGCGCGCGCGCTGTTCGCGTGATTTTCGCGTGAAAAATCGCGTGACTTGTGACTTGCGACGCGGCCGTGCCGTGACGTGGCACGCCATTTGGCAGACCAAGTCCACCTTATTTTTGCTGAACCATGCATCTCTCTCTGTTTGAATGAGATTCAAATGTTTAAATTTCAGGCTTTATTGAGTGATGATGACAGCGATTACCGATGGGTAAATGATCGTTAAGTGTAACGATTACGAGGTAAAAGGTGGTTAAGTGTGACGATTACGATGGGTAAATGGTAGTTAAGTGTGTCGATTACGATGGGTAAATGGTCATTTAATCTGCCGATTACGATGCGCATCTATATATGTCCGAGACGTCCGATTGCATAGTGAGTACAAGAATAGCCTCCATTTCTTCTTCCTTCTAATGCGTCATGCTTTGCATCTTTGCGCCGTCGAACCTCGCTGACTCTTCTTCTCGCGTGCACCGTGAAGAAGGGAAGCGGTATCTCGAACCGTTGCTTGCCGTGGAGACTTGCACGAGGCGGCAATAAGGTTCTGGCAGCGCATCTGCGCGACCGCTTCTTTGCCTTCGCGACATCTACGTTTACGCATCGCATCAACTCTGCGCGCTTCTGCTCTTCATCGGACCCATCTGTAAGTCTCTTGTGTGATTGATAGACTTGTTTACATCCCGGTTTTCATATATTGTGAAGTACAATGAGTTGTCGCTAGCGATCTTGTTTATGCATCATTAGTCTTTTGCAATATTTGCCTTCTAATAAAATTTGGAATTAAAATATTGCCCTCATTTTTAACATTCCGAAACCTTATTGTAAACTTTGTTGCAACACAACTATGGTGGAGCTTCGATGCTATGAAACCCGAGAGGTTTTCGGTCGAAATTTCCGTAGATGGCGCACTAGAGCCAAGTTCGCTCATGTCTTTGAGGCGTGGTGGGTAATCCACCCACGATATCCGTTCTGATTGACCAAGATATGCGATTCGATAATGCGAACAACACTGCTCTTGGTCGCCTTCTCCACCATTCAGCGGATCGGCTCTATGATGTGTACATGGACTATAAGTCCGCCACGAGTTGTGGGATGCACTAGAGCACAAATATGCAGAGGCAGAGGCGGTCGTTGGCTCTATATGTGTGAGCAATTCTTCGACTTTACCATGGATGAGGCTAAGTCCATAGTTGGACAAGCTCATGATCTCCGACTATTGGTTGGTGAGATTGCGCATCCGGCCGTGTGTTGCCTCCTAAGTTTGTGGTGCGGGCATTGTCGCCAAACTTCTGTTTCTTGGCGGGATTTTGCCACTAGCTTGAAACACAAGAGGAAGAGATTTCTTGAAGATCTCATTGCCGCCCTCGATGTGGAAGAAAAGGCAAGAGCAAAAGATGCACCCAGATATCCGTCGAACAATGCAAATTTTATAGAGAAAAGATTGCTGCAAAGAAGTACAAATCCAACAAAACGAACAAGACAACTAGCTTTAAGAAGAAAATCGAGAAAAGGATATGAAGAACATCACCGCTTTGTGTGTGGAAAAAGCGGTCATATGGCGAAAGACTGTCATTTCATAAAAGCGAGAGATGGTGAACGACCAAAGAAGAAGGTCATCAACGTGATCATAAGCGAGGCCTCGACTTCGGGAGGGTATAGTAATTCTCCTGTTGTTTTTTCAGCATGTCAATCCACCGATTGGTGGGTTGATCTCGGTGCTAATGTTCACGTATGTTCGATATTTCCTTGTTTTCTTCTTACCAGCAGCGGGGCTTCCTCCGTCCTAATGGGAAACGGATCGCATGCTTCGTTCTTGGTGTTGTACGGTAGAAGCGAAGCTTACTTGAGGAAGACTGCCCACTTGAAGAACGTGCGACATGCTCCTACAATAAACAAGAACCTCGTTAGTGGTTACATTCTATGTAGGGACGGTTATAAGCTAGTCTTTGAGTCAAATAAAATTGTAATGTCTAAGTTCGGGAATTTTGTTGGTAAAGGCTATGAGAGCGGAGGCTTGTTCCGCCTAAGTACTTTAGAGTCTTGTTATAATCAATGTTGCAAATGGTTTAAATAAATGTGAGGCAAATATTTGGCATTCTCGTTTACATCATATTGGTTTTGATAGTATTGCTAGAATGTCAGTTAGATTTAATTCCAAAATGTGAAATTGTCAAAGGATCAAAGTGCAGTCATGTGTGCAAGCAAGCGACCTCGCAAACCCTTTAAGGGATTAGAGGACGAAAAGAACTTGGCACCATTAGATCTTGTTCATTCAGATTTGTGTGAAATGAATGGATTGTTGACAAAAGGAGGCAAAAAAATATTTTTAACTTTTATTGATGATGCAACACGCTCTTCGCTATGTGTATTTGCTAAAAACTAAGGATGAAGCTTTATACTACTTTAAGACTTATAAGGCCGAGGTTGAGAACCAACTAGAGAAGAAAATAAAAGACTAAGGTCCGATCGTGGAGGAGAGTACATCTCTCATGAATTTTCTCAATTCATTACGAGCATGGAATAGTCCATGAATTTACACCACCATATTCACCCCAATCAAATGGGGTAGTGAGAGGAAAACCGCACACTAACGGACTTGGTTAATGCCATGTTAGAGAGTCTTTGGTATGCCTAAGACATGGTGGGGGGAAGCTATATTGACAGCAACTTTCGTCCTAAACAGAGTAATCACTAAAAAGAGTGATATTACTCCATATGAGGGATGGAAGGGGAGAAAACCCAATGTCAATTTTCTGCGAACTTGGGGGTGTTTGGCCAAGGTCAATATACCATTGCAGAAAAAGAGAAAGCTTGGACCTAAAACAATCGATTGTATTTTTCTAGGATATGCTCATAATAGCACGGCCTATAGATTTTTAGTAGTTAAATCAGAAATTCCTGAGATTATTGCTAACACAATAATGGAGTCTAGAGATGCTTCATTCTTTGAGGATTATTTTCCTATGAGAATAGCGAGCAAAGATTTCACAAACCGAGAATGTTCAAATTGAAAATAATCAAACTTCGAACTTCCCACCATCTACGAACCAATATGTGATATCACGAGGAGGATAACAATCTAGTCACAGAAGCTCTTCGTAGGAGCAAGAGACAAAGGGTTGAGAAAACCTTTGGTGATGACTTTATTGTATACCTCGTGGATGATGTGCCAAAGACCCTTTCAGAGGCTTATGCATCTTCCGATCTTGAGTATTGGAAAGAAGCGATCCGTGCGAGATGGACTCTATCATGGCTAATGGGACTTGGGAGATCACCGATCGTCCTATCGGTGCAAACACAGAGGGATGTAAGTGGATCTTTAAAAGAAACTAAGACCGATGGTACTATTGAGAAGTACAAGGCAAGACTTGTGGCCAAGGGTTACACCTAAAGAGAGGAGAAGATTTCTTTGATACCTATTCTCCTGTCGCGGACTAACCACCATCGAGTGCTCCTTGCGTTAGCATCCTCTTATGGTCTACATGTCCATCAAATGGATGTAAAGACAACTTTTCTTAATGGAGAGTTGGAGGAAGAAATCTATATGGATCAACTTTGATGGTTTTGTGATTTACAGACAGAAAATAAGGTATGTAGATTATTGAAATCCTTATATAGTCTAAAGCAAGCACCTAAACAATGGCACGAGAAATTTGATAAAACTTTAACATCTCTTTGGCTTTGTTGTGAATGAAGCTGATAAATGTGTATACTATCGTTATGGTGGGGGTCAAGGAGTGATCTTGTGCCTATATGTAGATGACATACTTATATTTGGAACAAACACTGCCGTAATTGACGAGGTCAAATCTTTTTTATCTCGATGCTTTGATATGAAAGACTTAGGAGAGGCAGATGTTATTCTGAATATTAAATTAATCAAGAACGAGGATGGGATCACTTTGAGTCAATCCCATTATCTTTGAGAAAATCTTAAGCCGTTTTGGCTATGAGAATTGTAAAATTTCTCCAACTCCCTATGATGCAAGCATTAAGCTTCGAAAGAATCAAGGGTTAGGAAAAGATCAATTAAGATTTTCACAAATTATTGGATCACTTATGTATCTATCTGGTGCCACAAGACCTGACATATCATTTGCTGTGAGCAAATTAAGTCGGTTTACTTCTAACCCAGGAGATGATCACTGGGAGGCACTTGAGAGAGTGTTGCGCTATTTGAGAGGCACAACCTCATACGGAATTCACTATCTTGGGCATCATACGTATTAGAAGGATATAGTGATTCAAATTGGATCTCGATGCGAGATGAGATCAAAGCTACAAGTGGTTATGTCTTTACACTAGCAGAGCTGCAGTTTCATGGAGGTCGTGTAAGCGACTATATTGACGAGGTCAACTATGGAAGCGTAACTTGTAGCACTAGACACGCTCATCGTTGAGGCCGAATGGCTTAGAGAGCTTCGTTGGACTTGCCACCGGTTGCGAAACCAATACCAAGAATCCTAATGTCTTGTGATAATCAAACGGTGTTGATTAAGGTTACAAGTACTAAGGATAACATGAAGTCCTCGGACATGTGAAGCGTAGGCTTAAATCATCGAAAAATTGAGGAACTCGGAGTGATTCTGTGAATTATATACGTCTTGAGAAAATCGCGCACCCTTTCACAAAGGGGCTAGCACGGAGGCGATTTCCGTTGCGTCTATGGACATGGGAATGAGGCCCATTGGAGTTACAACTCAACGATAACCCATACCTTTTGATCGGAGATCCCGTGACTTAGGCAATGGGAAAAACAAGTTCATGTTGTAACAAGAGAGTATATATTCTTTGAATCCATGTCCTAATAGACAAATTACTCTCGATCAGTATGGAAGGATGGCATAAAGTCTTAATATATTCTGTTGTCCAAATGAGGAAAAAGTATTAGCTGCGCAGGATACCTAGAAAGAATATACCTACTTGAGCCCAAGCTGTGAGGTCGCAGCTCACGAGAATAGGGCATTCTCTAGAAAGCTCATGAGCGAGATAAGGAGCATGACCAAATAACGCTCCGTTTAGGCGCGGTTCTTTGACAACCTAGTATCGATTGAGATTTCAAGTGAAATCTAATCACAAAAAGCTGTGAATTCAAGGCATGGTCCATTCATCACCGTGAGAAGATGAATCTTGTCATTCTAGGTGCAAGTTCAACCCGTCACGGGACTTACACTAAAAGATCGGTATATTAACAAGATTTGACACAATATCTTTGATATCCTTTTTGCTTCTTGCTTTGGAATTGGTGGGGGATTGTTAGAAATTGGCCCATATGAGTGAGGCCCATTTTCTATAATTCCAAAGCATTTATGGGTTAGTACCATATTGCTAAGGCAAGGTGGAAGTGACCAACATATAAGGTGGAGTCCTTGCCACTCCTTGAAACATGTAACACATGGATGGATGAGGATGGCATGAGGAGGGCTCGGCTAAACACACACACGCACGCACGCCGCGCTGCTCGCGTTCGCGTATTTCGCGTGAAAAATCGCGTGACTTGTGACTTGCGGCGCGCGGCGTGCCGTGGCGTGGCACGCCATTTGGCGAACCAAGTCCACCTTATTTTTGCTGAACCATGCATCTCTCTCTGTTTGAATGAGATTCAAATGTTTAAATTTCAGGCTTTATTGAGTGATGATGACGATTACGGTGGGTAAATGATGGTTAAGTGTAACGATTACGATGGGTAAAAGGTGGTTAAGTGTGACATTACGATGGGTAAATGGTGGTTAAGTGTGTCGATTACGATGGGTAAATGGTCGTTTAATCTGTCGATTACGATGCATCTATATATGTCCGAGACGTCCATTGCATAGTGAGTACAAGAATAGCCTCCATTTCTTCTTCCTTCTAATCGTCTTGCTTCGCGCTGCTCGAACCTGCCGACTCTTCTTCTCGGCGTGCACCGTGAAGAAGGGAAGCGGTATCTCGAACCGTTCTTTGCCGTGGAGACTTGCACGAGGCGGCAATAAGGTTTGGCAGCGCGCATTCGCGACCGCTTGCTGCATCTGCGACATCTACGTTTACGCCTCGCATCAACTCTGCTACCGCTTCTGCTCTTCATCAGACCCATCTGTAAGTCTACTGTGTGATTGATAGACTTGTTTACATCCTGGTTTTCATATATTGTGAAGTACAATGAGTTGTCTGCTCTGCGCCGCTTCCTGCTCTTCATCAGACCCATCTGTAAGTCTACTGTGTGATTGATAGACTTGTTTACATCCTGGTTTTCATATATTGTGAAGTACAATGAGTTGTCTGCTAGCAGTACTGTTTTATGCATCATTAGTCTTTTGCAATATTTGCCTTCTAATAAAATTTGGAATTAAAATATTGCCCTCATTTTTAACACCTCGCCGTGCCCGGCTTCCTCCTCGGTTACCGGCTGGGCCGTGTCGAGGTGCCGATCCAAGCACGACACGCCTGGTCGGGCTGTGCCGTGCATAGGCTGGGCTAATGGTCCGTGCTTCGGGATGGCCCAGGAGCATGGCCATTTGGACACCACTAACTACAGGTCAACCATGAGTAATTAATCATGCGCTTTGCTAAATATGTGGATCCAAGAAAGCTCACTGAGACACCTATTTTGCTGTTTTTTCTCTTTTTTTTTTCGAGAGCTGAATTTTTCTTTCTTCTATCGAGGAATGAGAGGATGGGAGGAGGTTACTTATTTGCAGAGAGAGCTACTCTCTTTGGCATGAGTATCAGAGAACAAGAGCAACACAGGTTACTTTCACATTTAGGCTAGCACCCTTACATTCTTATTCAGTGACTCATTTCACTCACACACCACAGGCACAATTTAATCAACTGACTCATACTCAACACGCACACACCACAAACACAATTTAACCCACCGACACACCAACATTCACTCACACTGTGACATACATCTGACCATTTATCTAGCTTAAAAATCAACAATAGCACACATGACAACACACAACAGATGAGTACATGATATGACCAAGGACAGTAAATCAGTAACTAACACTAGCCCCCTCGTCCTCCTCCAAACACAGATTTAGATGGAGACAGGGAGACCTGGAAGAAAGGCTTAGCCTTCCCTTGCCGATAAGACTTGCCTTCTTTCTTCTGCATTGCCGAAGCATCCCTGCTCGCACACCAACCACTGGTACTACTCCCAGAGGAAGGCATGGCAAGCATGCTTCTCTGCTCACACTCGCACCACTGACTGTGTGACCAAGTAGCAGCAGTGTTCTGCACACCTCTTCTTCCTCTTCCTCGACATCGTTCGCAAGGAGCTCTGCTTAGTTACAAGTTAGAACATTGATCTGACCATGCCAGACCCCCCTTATATAGGCATATTTGCAGCAACTGAATCACTCAAGTCTTTGTGAGTGGTTGGTCTGTGAGAATTGTTAATTGGCAATGGGGAATTCTTTGGCCGTGTTGTGGATTCTCGCATATCTGGGCCCACTTATCTTTAAGCCACTGGATTCTCATGCTTTGGTTACTTTTTATGGGTGGCCATTAAGGCCTTAACACTTTGTTAATTCCAAGTAAGATAGACTACAATTAGACCAGACTACAATTAGACCTAATGAGTGGCTGGCTTTTCCTGGCTAGTGCAGATCCTCTTTGGTACAAGCAGTGCACACTTGTTGATGAACAACGACAGTTTTATAAATATTTTTGAGAAGAATGTCAAAGAATCTCCTTTGATTGTAGGTTGCAAATGATTTTATGTTTGCAGCTTCACTCCCCAAGCTTTAATTCAGAATATGAGTACATATTCACTATTGAAATTGCACGTCAAAATTACTCTTAAGTGCAATGATATGCTGCATATATTGTGGCACTGGAATATTACTTACTGCACAAATACTAACATGTCTCTGTCTACCCTATGTTGATCATATCAGTTTGTGGAGAAAATGCTAGAGAGAAGTAATTTGTCGTTTTCTTTACCAAAACAGTTCACTTACCCTCTTCTTCTGCAGACGAGTTTTCTTTGCCATGAGAGAATTTCCGACGAACTTACCAAAAATGACAACTGCAATCAAACGAAGGCGATCGAGTTGTGGCCCTAGAGGATCCAGTCATTCTTGTCCATATGGAAGAAGGGTAGAAGGAGGACGAGCCTCTGCATGATTCACCGAGTGCAGGACAACACAGCAAAGCAGAAATAGTGGCACCCTTTTGGAAAGCACCCTAAATGAGCACGTCCCTGCAGGAGTCTCAAGCTCAAAAAGGAAACAAGAAATCAAGCTGGAATCTGATTGTTTATGGATCGTTCAACCTCCAAATGGGTTACCATTATCCAGTGCGGGACACGGTGCGTGCTGAAAGAGCGGAGGCGTCGTTTTTCAGACATCAGGGAGATGCATATCCCACCCTGAGACTTGTCATTCTGAGCTTACACGGTTACACCGAATGGAAAGCAAGGCTTTCCACTGGGTGGAGTTAATTGATGTTTTTGTCTTAAGCAATGATCTTATCACCTTGTAATCGCCTTCAAGTTGCATGAAATGGAGATCATTATCACCACTTTTATCATGCTTCTGCCGGGATATGCTATTTTATGTTGCTAAAGAACAGATCATGGTTAGGAGATAAGAGTTGAGTGACCTGTAAGTAGAGGTGGGAGTAGGGATAGCAGTTTCGCCCATTTACCCGATTACCCGTGGGTAAAAACCCTAATAGAGATGGGTATGTTCCTATTTTTCTGCCCACAGGTACATTCGTGAGCATAAATCTTTGCCCGATGGGTAAATGGGCATGGGCATGGGCGACGCCCACCCGTGCCTGTTTCGCCCGAATACCCATGATAACGTACTGATAGAGTTTCTTCATGTGACTTAGTCCCACGCACCAGCCGCCCCCCTCTCCAATCCTCCCAAATCCTATCTTCACACCTGGCCGTCCCCTCCTCAAACCCATTTACTCTTCCTCCTCCTCTCCCAATCTCCCCTGGCGCTCCCTCTGGTGCCTCCTGCCGCTGACCGTTGGCTCCCGACGTGGCGCCGCCGTCGCGTAGCTCGCCCCCGCGCTCACGGCCTACTCTCCTCCCGCGCTGCTTCTCCCTGCCGTCGGCCCATCCGATGCGCCTGCCACTAGCTCGGTCCCCTAGCGCCGCCACCGCTGCTCGCATGGCCCTGTCACCGGTTGCACCACTCGTGCGTCTTCCCCAGGCCCGTGCCCAGCCCGGTCCTTGTGGCCCGGTCCGTGTCGCCCGGCTCGGCCCCGTCTCCGGCTCCTCTCCATGGATTATTGCTTTTCCCCCCTTCCTGATGAATTGGCTTTCATGTTTTGCTTGATTTTGTTTTATCTTTTTATATGGGTTGATGTTACTTTGTTTTACCCCGCAGATTGAAGTTGGAAGGCCATCTTCCCCAGCCCTCCATCCCCAAGCTGAGGATGCCACCCAGCCCATCACAATCCCGGAGCCACTGTCCCTGTCTCCCCAGCCTGCCGCTGGTCGTCTCCCTGGCTCCGGCAACGTCCTCCTCGGCGAATCTTCTACAAAGAAGGTGCCGAAGCTTCCTCTTGCATATGCTTCCATCTTGCTTTCTTCTTTGCTCAGAGGCCCAAACTAGTTCTTCCTAGTTCGAACTTCGCGGGTACACGGGCATGCCCGCGGGCGACGGGCATGGGTGAGGTTCTTCGCCCGTTGTCCTTCATGGGTATGCCCGTGGGGGAAAATCGGGGTCATGGACATAGGTATGGGCGAGCACTACCCGTGCCCGATTGCCATCCCTAGGTGGGAGTCGGGCCGTGCCGTGCCGTGCACGGCACGGGCACGGTGGGCCGTGGTGGGCCACGGCGGCACGACACAGCGAAGTCCTTGGCCATGCCGTCGGCACGGCACGGTGGCACGCCGGGCGGCTGTCGGGCCGTGCCAGCACGATCACGGCACACCTGCCCCTGTAGCTCGCTCGTCCCCCGCCCGCACGGTGCCCTCCGCATTGGCACCCCCACCATACCGTCTGCATCGGTCGCCATGCTGTCCCCCGCATGCTCCCGCCTCGCCGCCCCCACCATGCCACCCGCATTGGCCGCGCGCTGCCGCACCCCCACCCGCGCTCCCGCCTCATTGGTCGGACGAAGGGAAGAAGAAAGGGGAGGGATGCGGCGCCAGCATGTGGGGACAAGGGAGGGAGGGCGGTAGCACGTGGCCATGTGGGGAGGGAGGGAGGAAGAAGAGGGGGCACCACACTGGGTGCGAGGGGGTGAGGGCGGAGCAGTGGAGGTGGCCAAGGGGCGCCATGTAGGGGGCGGGGTGGAGCGGCAGTTGACAGAGGTGGTGGCATGGCGCACGCCGTTGCGCTTGAGGGAGAGGGAGACGGGAGGAGGAAGAGGCAAAGAGTGATGGGAGTCATGGGACTGTGGGAATCGGGAGTTAGAGAATGGAGAAGAACTGAGGAATAACAGATAAGGAAGGGGAAGGAGATAGGGAGACTGGAGAGGAAGGGTCGAATAGATAATGGGGCTAAGGCAGAGCCGCAGAAAAAGAAAAAGGGAAGGAAAGGGAAAAAGAAAAAGGAAGGGGAAGGGGAAGGGGAAAAAAGAGGAAGGGGAAAAGGGGAAAGAAAAAAAGTGGAGGGGAAAAGGAAAAATTAAGGAAATTCAAATAGAGAACTTAACAGAGATTAAGTTAGGAATTATAGATTAATTAGAAAATAAGCATTAGTTGATTCTGACTAAAATAATTCATTTAATTAAGATATCCAGTTACAATTTAAATTAAAATGGTTAAAATGGTAAAATTATGGACACTTAAAAATTAGGAGGGAAAGTGACATTTGATTGATATTTTACACACACATTGTTACTGTCTCGTTAAAAACCTTACGCTGTAAGATCAAGGAGGCCAACTAGAGGGGGTGAATAGACGGTTTTAAAAACTTCTTTGGCTAAAATCGAGTTTTAATGTGGAAGCTAAATCAATTCGATTTTGCACAATTAAAACATAAAACAACTAGTCTTTACTAAGTGCACCAACAGAGATAAGCCTACTGACAATGATAGAAATCATACAAACACAAGTAAGCAGTTTAATTCTATGAATGTAAATTGCACAATGTAAATTGCAATAGAGTGAAGCACAAGAATGCAAACCATAAAGACATGATGATGTTTTACCGTGCTGTTCGGAGACTTCCCGGTCTCCTCTAATCCACATTGAGGTAAGCCCAAACCAATTAGACTGGCTCCACAAATTAAGTCAACACCTCCGAGGTAAGTCCAACCACTTGGACCGGTTCCAAAACGAACCAACACCTCGATCCACTCGGGGTTGCTCTTCCTCCACTCCGGAGATGGCGAGCACCAAACCACTCACAACCGCTAGGCCTTCTCACAAGCTTCTTTGAGAAGATTACCGGACCACGACGCCTCCACGTCGTCTAGGTGTTGGCAAACACCAAGAGTAATAAGTCTAGGACGTTCACTTGACCAAATCAAGTGTCTAAGCTCAATGGATACACAATCCACTACCTAATGCAACACATGCACTAGGATTTGTCTCTCAAAACTTACTAAGTGCAACACATGCACAAAAGAGTCTAGAGGGCTTGCTCTTAGCTCAAAGGAATGAATATGGCACCAGCAACCTCAACAACAATAGAAGCAACTCCCACAATCGTCCAAGGTGGGTATTTATAGCCCACACACAAAAACTAGCCATTGGGGGAAGTTCTGAGAAAAAACAGCATGGGTGGTAGTACTGCCATTGACCGGTCGGTACTACCGTACCCAGCTCAACGGTCAAAATTAGCAGCAAAAAGCGCTCTAAACTAACCATTGCAAAAGCGGTGCGGTACTACCGCCAAGGAACAGGCGGTAGTTCCGCTCTTCGGTATTTCCGCTCAAAGAGCCTAGTACTACCTCTTTCCAGGAGAGCAAAAACACGATCAAATGGTGTCTCTCTGGAAAATACATACCGCCAACAAAAGTTCGGAACTTCCGGTGCGTAGTAGTTCCGCTCAAGGAATGCGGTCATACCGATTAGTCCCCGACCAGTTCCTCGAACAGGTTTTCGACTAGGTCTACGACACATAGGTCTATGACCACTGTTCACAAACAGTGTCCACGACCACACAGGTCTACGACCACTATTCACCACAGTGTCCACGACCATGCAGGTCTATAACCAGGGTCTACGACCACTATTCATGAACAGTTCTACGACTACTGTTCTACGACCAATGTCTATGACCACGATGGTCCACGACCACCAAGGTCTACGACCACTCAGGTCTATGACCACTGTTCACGAACAGGTCTACGACCACTGTTCACGAACAGGTCTATGACCACTGTTCTAAGACCAGTGTCTACGACTACTCAGGTCTTTGGCTAGTGTCTTCGACCACTGTCTACGACCACACAAGTCTTCGACCACTGTCTTTGACCAGTTCTGGTCAGATCGCTCAGCACCCTGCGATCATACCGCCAGAGACAGAAAGCAAGGATTTTGCATTACGCTTCAACTCAATTTGCAAAACACATTTGCCAATTGATGCGCGATGCAAACAAGGGTTAAAGGCGAGATTCTCAACAAGTTGTAAAATACATTTGCCAACTTTTAAAATCACATCACAAGGAATAGGGTACATGGACTAAGACCATTTGCAAAACACATTCACAAACTAAAGTCACATGCTACAAGGATTAAACATGAGACTCAACTATTTGCAAAACACATTCGCAAATATTGGCAACATGCTAACGAAAGCTAGAGCAAACACAACGAGCAATCAACACATGACAAACTCAAGCTACTAATCAAGACCCCTCTTAATAGTACGGCAACCTATACTAGCATTCTAGTCTCCAACCAAACACCAAGACCAGTAAAAGACTAAGAACACATCCTTAGCCTTAGCTAGTCATACTTTTGCCTTGCACACCTTCTTGAAGCTTGATGACGCACATCTTCACTTCAAGTTCGGGTTTTTGACTTGAATATCATCAACACATGATGACATCTTTCATTTGCCATCCATCAACTCATGATGGGCCTTCTCTTGACTTGATGATCAACTTATGACCATCTCTTCTTCTTGAACATTATCAACACATGATGATTTCCTTTTCTTCGATATCTTGATGTGCATCAACATATGATGCATCATTTACTCCAAGCTCTTGACCTGATGACGATTAACTCATGATGTCACCCAAAATCTTCATTACCTTGGAACATAACCTATTCATCCAACTCATGAAAAATGTTAGTCCCACAATATGATTATCATTAATTACCATAATATACCATTAACACATAATGGTGGGACAAGATACTTCAATATTTCCCTATTTGGTAATTGATGACAACCAGCACAATTACAAATGATTGAATATAAAGAATGAGTATATATGAATTACACAAGTTTTATATACTCAAGGATATGTTTCAAAGTAGAGATCACAAATATATGTGGATGAAGAAATATGGATCAATACCAATGAAACCACAAAACATAAAGTGAACTCTCCCTAAATGTGTGTATACACGAATGTGTAAAAGAAACATATGCACATATCCAAGTTAACCTTTTGGTGGAGTTCAACCTATATTTTGGATCTGAGGAATGCAACAAGATATAGTAATATGATGTCGAATGTATACCTCCATGATTTTCACCTTTATATCTAATTAAGACTAAACAATAGGTATATCAATAAAAGTGTTAGTCTCACAAATAGATTTGTCATTAATCACTAAAATACTCTATTAACACATAATGACGGGTTTAGATTCTTTATACGCCCCAGTGTGGAATTCCCTAGTAAGGAAAAGAGTACAGTAACTACATTCATGCATACATATCGGCTAATCCACATTGAATTCAGCTAATGCCTCTACGATCTCGGGATCCTCCAGTTGATGTTGATGTCGCTCTTTTGCCAATTCCCAGTCTTTGAGGCAGGTGATTGCCTCCACCATCTTGGGCGTGAGGGATGACCTCCTTTCTTCAATTATTCTTCCTACCATGCTGAAAGTCGCTTCCGAAGAGACGGAGGACATCAGAACCAATGGAACATCTCGTGCAAAATGACACAACATAGGGAATATCCGTTTGTTGTTCTTCCACCACTCGAGCAAGTCTAACTTGCCTCCGCCGGAATGATTAGGATCAAATTTGCAAAATCATGCTCCAGGTAGTGGCTCAGCTCTGAGGTAGAATTCTACTTAGGGGGCGCTTAAGACTGAGAGGGTGATGAACTAGACTTGCCCTTCAGCTTCTTCCACAAGTGTGCTGTCAAGCTTGTCTTGGCTGGATGCGTCTGCTGTAAGGCCTCCAATCTCGTGCTGTTGCAAGCTTGTCATGGTACAAGCAGAAAACATGAACAAATTCCTTTTTGACATGTTCAAAAGCTTTGGAGAAATCAAGGCCAAGGCACTAACCTATTCCTTCCATAGCCATCTGTAAACCTACTAATTTTTTTTTGTAGGATCTAAAATGATAGCAAAGTAATATAGGTGTGAAATAGATCCAAAAAAAACCATTGCTACAACAACATGACCTAAAAGGGGATGACCCCTAGATTTAGCAAACTTGTTTGCAATTAGCCAAATAAAATCTATAACTAAGTAAGAGGTAGGGTAGTAAATGCTGGATAGAGTCTTAGTTGCTCTGTAGAAAGGTTTCAAAAACTCTTAAAAATGATTAACAATTTTCCAATATGAGTTAGCAACTAGCAACTTATCTGAGTTAGCATTGACAAAGATAGATATAATATGTACATACCCTTGTACCTTCTTTAGTGTGATGTATGTAGAGTTTCACCTCACCTTCATGTCAAGACCAAATTTTCTTGGGGTATTGTCGTTGGCTACACAATACTCCGTGAACCGGGCTGCCACCACCGTTGAACTTGAGAGGAAACGAAGGGCATCGCAGATATTGTTAAAATAAACGCCAATCACCTCCATACCATCTTGCACAATGAGGTTAAGGATATGACATACACATGTCTGGTGGAGAACATATCCACCGATATATGTCTCAACCTTGGGGTGAGGATGTTCATAGTCATCGTATTCGTCGATGCGTTATCAAGAGTTATAGAAATAATCTTATTTCCTATTTGAAAATGCTCAATTACCGCTAGTATGAGCTCGGCAATGGCATCTCCCGTGTGTGCTTCAGTAATTAACTTAAACCCTTTGACTCTCTTGTTTAACTTATACTCACCATCTAAATAATAGGCTACAACACTAAGGTAGGCAGTTCTTTGGTGTGATGATATCCAAATATCCGAAGTTAAAGCAAAAGAGTACTGAACTTTTAGGAAAATTTCTTTTAGTGCTACTAGCTCTCTAATATACATCCCTAAAATATCAGACAATGTCGTTTTGCTACTAACATGTTGGTATTGTGGACAAAAGCCGCATTGGATCATTCTTTCAAACAAGCGACTTTCACCCCATCCTAATCGGATGATCCTCGGAAACAATGTATCTAACAATTTCCTCACTGGCATAATGAGGGTTGTATGTCCAAGTACTTACAGAGCCATCAGCCTCGAAGTTGAGTTGCGTCGGGACTCCTCCACCTCGTGTGTGTGCCCCCATCTTTTTCAAGCATGCTTTGTAGTGCCGGTTCAAGTGCCCTGTCTCTCCACCTGTACGAGCAGTTAATTGAGATTTGTAATAATTACAAGTTGTTATCCCTACCATTTGGTCGTCTCGAATTTCCTCGCTCCAGGTCATGTGCTTCTAGCACTCCGTCCTTCGTCCGGCGTTACTGCTGCCAGGTGCAGACCCACCAATATTGTCATCCGTGGACGGGGCACCAAAGTCTGGCATCTCCATCGGGTATGAACCACGCTGGTACTCCTCATATCCCTCTATACCATCCATATGGTGGTCATCCATGCCGTAGTCCCCCATGCTTAGGGAGAGCTGGCGAGGACAAATGGGAGAGGCGGCGGGAGGAGGACTAGGGGAGCGACAGGAGATTGAGCGGTGTGAGACTGAGCGTCTCCCTCTCCCTACTGCTACTTTCGTGTTACGACTCCTCGATAGCATAGCGCTATCGAGCTTCACTGCTCCCTCCGACGGCGTCATACTTCGACTCCTTGTTAGCATACTTTCTATTGTACAGAGCACTAGAGCAAAGAGAGAATCAGAGAATGGAAAATGTGCTTCGCTCGGTGGTGAATCAATGAGCAAAAGCACTCACTAGAGCAAAAGACAAGATGAGCTTCGGTAGTGGAGAAATGAGCTGAAGATATTCGTTTTGATAGGCACAAAGAGCCGAAGAGAAAGAATCTCGCGTAAAGCCGTTGTCTTGCCCATTGCCTTCTCTCTTTGCTCCATCTTGTCACTGGAAAGAATATCTCATAGAGCCATTGTCTTGACTGTTGCCTCTCTTCCACCCGCCTGTTGTTCTCTAATTTCTACTAAAAGTACTCACCATGTCTTATCACCCATCGCAAAAAAACTATCCCACGATTCCCTGTCTCCCCATCGTCACTTAGCTTTGCGTAGCTGTGTGCCTTTGTGTGATGGAGTGATGCACAATGAAGGATCGGTTATGGCGACTAAGGGGGTGAATAGGCGCAAATTAAATTTTTTTCACTCAAGTATTTCTTCTCTTGAACTCTAGTGCTATTAGAAAAACACTAGGTTCAAAAACACTAAGAGTACACTAAGAATAGAGTGAATCAGAACAAGAATTTCAGAATAGCAATTTCAGCAAATATGAAATTTCAGAAACTTAGTCGCTATGAAACCTCAAGAACTTAAGATCTATTCAACCAAAATTGATGAAACTTGAAACATAGCAAGATGAGGTCTTCAGGGTTATGATTCCAAAAGGAATTGCAAAATAAATCCCAAGAGAGAGACATATCATGCTTCCAGATCACGTTGCATCAAATCTGCAATTTCAGCAAATCTGGAATTTCAAAAACTTAGCCACTAAGAAACCTCAAGAACTCAAGATCTATTCAACCAAAATTGATGAAACTTGAAACATAGTAAGATGAGGTACTCAGGGTTATGATTTAAAAAGTAATTGTAAAATAAAGCCCAAGAGAGACATTTCTTGCTCAAAGTTCACGTTGCATCAAAACAGCAATTTCACAAACTTACCTGTGAAGAAACCTCAATAACTCAAGATATACTCATCCAAAATTGATGAAACTTGAACTATGGCTAGGAAATGATCTTGGGGCTATGATTCCAAAAGGAATTGCAAAGATATGCCCAAAGTCTCAACATTTCTTGCAAATAGTTTAAGCTACATCAAAAACAACAATTTCAGCTCAAGAACATAGTTAATGCAAACACAACTTGAGTAAGAATGAATTCTAATGGATCTTGTTGGGTTGGAACATGTTCTTGATGAACTCCTCAATCTCTTACACGTCCTAGATCCAATAGAACTACGACAAGTAGAAGGAGGGGAAGAAAAGCTCAAGTTGCAACAAAGAAAAGCAAGAAATTGCAAGAAATAAAATAAATTTCAGAACATGTAAGAACTTGGAACTTTCATTGCTTCAAGAAGAACTTTCATTACTTCAAGAGGAAGGATTACAAAGCCACACTTCATGGTGGGCAAAGCTCAAAGGAGCATAAGGAAAACCCTAAATCCTTCCCCAAGACTTGGTGGTGGAGGCATACCTCCACCCCTCTATTTATAGCCCTATGGGAGCAACCTCAACTCTTGGATCACCTGAAAGGCTAAGATTAACTCTCTTCACTCATTCATATCCACTTAGGGTTTAGCCAACTCGATCCCTTGCTTAGAATACCCCTCTAGACTAGTTACAATTACATCAATATGCCAATTACATCAATACCCTTATGTTGACATTGGTCAACACAAGCCACCTAGAGCTGCAACGTTGCTCCATCTTCACGGTCTTCGCTCCTCATTGACTTGTCACGTCCATGCCTTGTGTCTCAAGCTCCGAACACCCTCGAAATGCCTCACCGACACTTGGACACTGCCACGTCACCCTGAGCCAATGCACGGACCCGTCTCATAACATCTTCACAAAGACTCCATCTTCATGACCGGACTTGATCCCCGATTATCTCCTCGACCACCATGATTGTTCTGGATGCCAAGCTCTCCAAGCTTGCTCCCAATCCCACGTCGATGATCATCCAAGCCATCAAGTCAACCTGCAGTCAACAAAGACGAAGAAATCGTTTTCTTGGCACAAGCACCGCACACTTGACCATCATTAGTGAAAACATGCATCATAAAATCCCATGCAACCTAGGTGAATGTAACATCCCAAATTTTGGCTTGTGTTTCAAATGTAAGAAATTGAGGGTAAATTAAAACTTTTCCTTCATCCTTTTACTCTTGAAACTTTTCTGAAATTCTTGTAAAGGAATTTTGGGAAATTCAAAATCAAAAGCCTCATTTATCAAGTCAACAACCTCCTTGGAGAAATCTTGTTTCAAACCCTTAGAAATAATTTTCCTTGGTTCTAGGGTTGCTTGGTAACACCTCTGAATTATTTCCTAATTTTGGAAATTATTTGAAATATTTTAGAGGCAAGTCAAACCTTGGTCAAACCTCACTGAAATCACCTTCTGAATTTCTTGAGAACATTTCAGTGCACAAAATCTCTGGAAATTTTATGAAAGGTTAACCTAAGGTCAGAAACTCCAGTTAAAATTTCATAAATTTTGGAGTTGATTTGATGCCTCAATTAAATCCCCAAAGTTTCAGGTTTAAAAATCAAACCCTAACTGGTTTGCACTGTTCATTGGACTCGAGTCAGGCTCGGGCTCGAGTCACTTGACTCGACCGAGCCAACTAACTGCACCCGGCGCGGTCGAGCGAGCGCACGCGTCATCAGCCGTTAGATCTCCATCGGACGGCTCTTATTCGTGTAAGCATTCGGACAACTCCGGTTGCCCTCTGATTCTCAGCCGTTGGATTTCAATCGGGCGGTCGACGTTCGCCGATGCCGTTTCAACGTGATCGCGCGCTAGCCCTTGGATGCAAATCGGACGGCTGGCCATCGTCGTCCTCCTCGCGCTCGCTCGCCAGCCCGCTCGCGCTCGCTCTGCGCCATGGCAGAGAGGCTCGTGGGCAGTAGCGTCGCGTCCACTCACCCTCGACGCCAACGGGCAGGTGCATTAAATGCGCGTCAGCAGGCCGCCCCCGAAAGTCCACTGCTCACCTGCTCCCGTCACTCGTGGCGACCGTGAGCGGCGTGGGCATCCGAGGCTTGTTGCCGTTGCTCCTGGCTTTCCCTCAGCTACTTAAGCTCCCATCTTCCTCCCCTGCCTTCCTTTACGCACCCGTGAGCTCTCCCTTGCACCCACTGCATTCGTGGAGCTCCCAAACGCCTGCTTTCTCTCGCGCCATTGTTGCCGCGGAGCTTCTCGGTGAAGCGGTACCACGTGGCTCTCCTCTCTTTTCTTGCTCCTCGGCTCCTACTTACTCCTGAAGCTTAACCCTCAATTAATTTTGGGTTTATCGTCGCAGGAGGCTAATTCGAGTTCCCCAATTCGCCGCGGCGCCCTCTTCGTCTCCAAAGTTGGTGAGTCCATCTCCTCAATTCTTTTCTCTCGGGAGCATCGGTGTGGCACATGGGACCTATTTTGATGATGCGGTCGCTCTCTAGTTGTCGGGACGGCTTCCTCGCGTTGCGCCATTGTTGCCGTCGCGAGCTTCGTCGCGGAGCTACTCCGACCGCCTCTGCACCCGCGTCCGTCGGGTAGCCTGGTAGTCCCTAGATGCTCGGGCCGCCAGGTGGACCGATGCGGGCTCTTTCTTGCTTATCGTCGTCGTCATCTTTGCGTGACCGCCTCTCCGTCGCGTCGCCGCTTTTGTCCACCACCGCGGTGTGGTGGTGCGAGGGTGCGCAATGCTATTGCGCACCGTTGCTAGCATCCTCTCGCGCCGCGTGCGCTTTGGTCGCCGGCGATTGGCGTGGCTCTCGGTCGCGTTGTCGGGACGCGTCGGCGCGGTCGCGACGTGGCCCAACGTCGCGCCGCCCATCCTTAGATCTGCGGTCGAGATTTCGTGTGTTACGTGCGGTGTCTTGTAGCGTTGATTGTGAGCCGTCCATCTCACGATCGACGGTCCACGGCCGCCAGCCCGCCGCGGCGCGTTTTCAAACGCGTCGGCGTGGTTCAATCTGGATCGTTGGATCGAAGATCAACGGCTGGGATTGCGAAGGCATTCGTTCGGTCCAAATGCCATCATCATTTGGACCGTTGGATCTTGATCCAACGGTGAGCCTCGGTGAGCGCTGTGTGTGGGTGTGCTGTGCGCGCCGTGCGCGTGGGCCGTCCGATCCAGGATCGACGGTCCCTACTCAGCCACGTCGTAATAGCCTTTATGAGTTTCCCGAAAGCTTTATTTGCAAACTGAAAAAGGTATTAAACTTCAAAAATGCATATCTAATTCATTTTAAACCCAAATCGGTTGATTCAAATTTGGTTAGCTTTAGATTGAGTTGTACTTTAATCTAAAAATGAATAGGAGTTTAGTTCGGCTCCAGAAAACAGATTTTAAAATTTGTTTAGAAATAGGTTCTACTTATTATTCTAAAATTGGCAATTAACTTGTAAATTGCATAACTAATTCTCTGAAAATCAAATTTTAGTGAAACCAATTTTGTTAGCTTCCCCTAATACAGTACTAAATGATAAAATTGGTTTTAGGCATGTTACTATTTTTAACAAGATTTCACATGCAATTTAAATTGGTTCATTTTCATGACTTGAAAAATCATAGCTCGTTAAATATAACTCCAAATGACCTGAAATTTTATATGGGTTATCACTACACCAGTGGGTAGCCACCCTAAAAATTTCAGCTCCAAAATATTTCCAGAAAATATTTTTGCTACAGTGTTAATTATGGCCGAAAATAGGTTTTTAGAGAATATCTTTTGCACCACAAATCCAAATTAGGTTTTTCCAGTTTCTATGTCTAGGTATATTCGTATTTTACCTTATGTATAAATTTCGTCGCATTTGGATAATTTTTGGCTTGCTCTTTTGTTTAAGTGTTGCTCGTCTTATTGGTTGTTTTCGCTCTTTCGCTTAGGATTCGACATTTGCGGTAACCCCGAGAACGACCCTCCGCATAACAAATTGAGCAGCACAAGCGAACAAGCAGTTTGATCATTTCCCATTTGATCCCATTACTTTTAAAGTCTAATATTTTGTTTAACTTCTATGTATGCATTGCTAATTTGTTGTTAAATTGATTAGTAATCCTCTAGTTGCATAATCTGTAGGTAAGTAATCATCCTCTACTACCGAGCCTAGGTTATTTCTTTGTGATTAGAGTTCGTTGGATGAGCTCTTGTCACTTAGTAGATTTCGAATGAATATTGCTTAGCCATGCCTAGTTATCGGTAGTATTGGGCGATCATCGACTTAGTCGGTGATCTTGATCACACTAATGCTATTATTATTCCATTATGTCCAACCCTTGTGTTTTACCAATTTGCAAATCAAAAACTGAAAACAAAAATTATATCTTGACTTGGGCACAATGGTATGTTGGTGTGATCTGTTGGGCGTGATTGGAATGGTGCCTAAGTCCCCAAGGACCGAGTTACTTGTGTCACTAAGCCAAGCACTTATTGCGTGCTAACCACACGAGGGGGATATGGAACCTCTCTTGACTAAGTACTTTGGGAGGTGTTAATTATGAGCTGGTCGGTGGCTGTGTTCTTGTGTGTGTGTTTTGGAGGGGAGCATTAGCGCACCGGTTAGGCTGTCTAATCGTCTTTCTCCGTGGGTTGCGGCTCTTAATTAGCATCGTCCATTGGAAAGCGTCTTGTTAGACTTAGCCATGCACGCATACCAAAGGAAGTGTGCTAACCGTGGTGGTGGAAAGGCGGTCTATCGTGTGGGTACATTGGTACACCCTGCAGGTTAAAACTATTCGAATAGCCTCGTCCTAGGTTATGGACATGCTTGGTAGGTCGTGCAAGAACTAGACTACAACCTTTTAAAAACTTAAACTTGACATGGGTGGTATGAAGGGTACTTCATGCTATTGTTGTGGTGACTATGGGTTAGTCACTTCTAGGTTGGTGTTGTTCTCTATCTATTGTTATTATTGTCTCTCTTTTATTTGAACAATAAAAGTTAATTGCAAACTTGCTTTGAATCTATTACCCTATTGCAAATGAAAACTTGGTTTATGCTAAAAATAAGTCCAGAGCCTCATCCACTTAAATAAAGCTTGCATGTAGTTAATTATAGTTCTGTTATCTCACACGTCGGTCTTGCAGTACAAAACAAGTTTTGTACTCATCTGCTTTGCTTAATATTAATTGTTGCAAAGGAAGAAGGTGAGCCCCAAGGGCCTCACTTTTGTGAGTTGTGTTGCGGCGCCGTCTGGAACGATTAGCTTGGCGGTCCGGTTGGTTGCCTTGTGGGTAAAGGCACACCGATTGGTTTTTGTTTATCGCCATCTTATGGCCATTTTGCTTCCGCTGTGTATTTACTTATTTGTATGACTTTTGGCCGGTCGGCCTCTCTTTTGTAATAACTCTCTTTATATTATCTATGTCTTTCAGTTGTTGCTTTTGCCTCGACTCTATGTGTATGAATGGAATTGATGCATGATTTTGTAATGGGGTGTGTATACTGCAATTCTGGGAAGTATACATATCTCGAGGCTTGGTTTATTTGATTTGTACCGTTAGGACCAAGTGGATGGTTAAACAGTACAAGCCGAATAAACCGGGGTCCTCACAAAGTTGGTATCAGAGCCATTCCGACCGTAGTAACCCAAGCTTGATCATCTTTAGGATATTTTGGAAAACTTAATTTCAAAGTATCAAATAATTTATGAAAGCTTAAGTAAGTTCTCAGATTTTATTCCTTACCTATCTTAGCTTTCTATCTCATCTTGCTCTAATTTGAGTTTTAAAAGTTGTCCTCCTTTCCTTCTCTCAAAAGATAGTCATTATCGTTTAAATGGGGTTTTGGGAACCAATGAGTTTGGCAAATTGAAGTGTTAGCCGCCTCTACAAGATTTTGAAGCTTCGAGTTGAAGATTTCGGCTAGGAGGCTTGGATGCGAAATCTGGACAGCGAGCATTCAATTTCCGGACAGCAGGCTCAAAGGTTCTAAATAGGGTAGAAAATGAGAGGTTAATCAATTAAAACTTGTGGGAACAAAAAGGTAAGATGTGATACTAGTTAGCTAAGTATCTAACACCTATTTCGTTGATTTAACCTTGCCCTCGAGTAGTGTTAGACTTGTTGTAGTGTGCTGAAATTTTTATCTTCTCAAACCATTGCTCGTTCTTTCAATACGGGTTAATGGCATTGAGAAGTTGAGCTTGGTTTGGAGTTTCCTTGGTGTTTTGGGGCTTCTTTTGAAACATTTAAAGTTGTTACTTGCTGTTTTTGGCTTTCGGTTAGGGTGATGCCTCATTCCCCTAATCGTTAGCTTTTCGCTTTCATCAACTTCTAATGTTAGTGCTTTGGTTTCTAACCTAAATTTCTTGAATCAGGATGGCTGGAGGTACTCGTAGCGGCCGTGGTCGTGACTGGTTTGGATGAGGAGCTTCGCCTCCTCCAACCATGGTCGAGGTCCTTCTTGGATCGAGCGCAACCGTTCGGAGGACGGGGGTCTCGCTGGATGTTATTGCGCGCAACACCTCCGCCCTGACCGGTGTCTCAGGATCCGGCCAGGGGGGCGGACATCAGTCTCGTGGGGGTTTGGCCGAGTTTCTTCGCACTCAGCCCCCCACGTTCTCCGTGTCCGAGGACCCTTTGGACGCAGATGACCGCTGCGTCGAGTTGAGCGTAAGCTCGACGTTGCTCGGTCTGACCAGACAGGCACTCTTTGCCTCCCATCGCCTTCGGGCAGACTCTCTCTGGTGGGAGAACTTCTTGGCCATGCAGCCACGCCACACACTGTCTCTTGGGATGAGTTCGGACGGGCGTTCCGTCGAGCTCACATCCTGCCGGCTTGATGAAGCTGAAGAAGAAGGAGTTTCTCGCGCTCAAGCAAGGGCGTAAGTCAGTGATGGAGTACCTGTACGAGTTCAACCACTTGGCTCGTTATGCTCCATCTGAGGTGGCCACTGATGAGGCCAAGCAGGAGAAGTTCATGGAGGGTTTGTCTGAGGAGCTGCAAGACAGGCTCTCCATTGTGGACTTTGCAGACTTTCAGGCTTTGGTGGACAAGGCCATTGTTGCTGAGCACAAGGCCAAGGCGCTGGGCGAGTCCCGCAAGCGCAAGTGGGAGGCCCAGCGGTCTGCACAGGCCGGCCTCTCCCGTCCTCGTGTCGGGCCTACCCCAGGGGCCCGTTCTGTGGCTTCACTACCACCGAGGCCGCCAGCACCAGTCCCTCGCCCTCCGCAGGCCGTGCCCCAGTCACGTGCGCCTGCGAACCAGCAGGGTGGCCCCCGCAATCCGGCTGCCGGGGTCACTTGCTTTTCGTGCAACCAGAAGGGGCATTATGCCAATAGTTGCCCTAACAGATCGAGCGCCCCTCATCCTAATGGAGGACGCGGGCAGGGAGGTGGTCCTCCCCAGGATCAGAAGGTTGTCCCCGCTACCCAAGGCGTGGGTAGTGGTTGCGTCAACCTCATCTCCGCGGAGGAAGCACAGGAGGCACCCGACGTCGTGTTGGGTACCCTTCGGTTAACTCTTTCCCCTCTCTGCTTTGTTTGATTCAGCGCATCTCATTCTTTTGTTTCGAGTCTTTTCTTTGCGTGGGAGGTCTTCTTTACTCCATTGTTGGTCCCGCTGCTCATTCGCTCCCGGTTCGGAGTTGAGAGTCGAGTCCGAGTGTAGGGATGTCCTGTTGAGATAGAAGGGTAGGATTCTTGGCAAACCTTATCCTCCTTCGATCGGCGAGCTTAGATGTGATCCTAGGCATGGATTGGTTGTCTCAAAGACATGGGACAAATTGATTGCGCTAGGAGGCTCATCTACCTCACCGATCCGTCCGTGAGCGTGTTCGCTTTCGCCGAAGCCGCAGGTCCGCATCTCTTCGCGCTCGGCGAAGCCACTCTAGATATTAGTGAAGTCCCGGTGGTATGTGACTTCGTTGATGTCTTCCCGACGACCTTCGGGGATGCCACCAGTTCGAGACCTCGAGTTTGTCATTGAGTTGGTTCCCGGTACCGCCCCGATTTCAAAGAGGCCTTACCGAATGGACCCAATTGAGTTGGTGGAGTTGAAGAAGCAGCTGGGTGAGCTTCAAGAGAAGGGTTTCATCCGCCCTAGCTCATCTCCTTGGGGATGCTCAGCAATCTTTGTCCCGAAAAAGGACAAGACGCTGCGCATGTGCGTTGATTACCGTCCACTTAATGAAGTAACGGTAAAGAACAAGTACCCTTTGCCCCGTATCGATGACCTCTTCGATCAATTAACTGGAGCTCGAGTCTTCTCCAAGATTGATTTGAGAGTGGGATATCATCAAGTTCGGATTCGACCTGAGGATATCCCAAAGACGCCTTTTTCTACTCGTTATGGCTTGTACGAGTATACCGTCATGTCATTCGGCTTGACCAATGCTCCGGCCTTGTTCATGAACCTCATGAATTCGGTGTTCATGGAGTATTTGGATAGGTTCGTTGTGGTCTTCATCGATGATATCCTTATCTACTCCAAGAGCGATGAGGAACACGCCGAGCATCTGAGGCTTGTGTTGGGCAAGCTTCGTGAGCACCAGCTGTATGCGAAGTTCAGCAAGTGCGCGTTCTGGTTGAAGGAAGTAGCCTTCTTGGGCCATATTCTTTCGGCAGAGGCGTAGGCGTGGATCCTAGCAAGATCGGCGTGCGTGCTTTCGAGTCACCACTTCGTCACCGGTTCGGAGTTTTCTTGGTTTAGCGGGATACTATCGTCGCTTTATCGAGAACTTCTCCAAGATAGCGGCCGATGACGGAGTTGCTCAAGAAGGACAAGAAGTTCTCGTGGTCCGCTGATTGCGAGGAAAGTTTCCAAGCGCTTAAGCGATTGACCACCGCTCCGTTCTTGTTCTCCCGATGTCCGTCGGCTTCGATATCTTTTGTGACGCTTCGCCGAGGCCTCGGTTGTGTCCTTATGCAAGAAGGCAAGGTAGTGGCCTATGCATCAAGGCAACCGAGACCTCATGAACTCAACTATCCTACCCATGACTTGGAGTTGGCCGCGTGATCCATGCACTTAAGATTTGGCGACATTACCTAATCGGTGTCGTTGCGAAGTGTATTCGGATCACAAAAGCTTAAAGTATTTGTTCACCCAACTGACCGAACCTCCGCAAAGGAGATGGTTGGAGTTGATCAGGACTATGACATGGGTATTCACTACCATCCGGCAAGGCCAATGTCGTTGCGGATGCGCTTAGTCGCAAAGCGCATTGCAATGCATTGCGGCTCATGGAGCCTCGACCACCCTTCTCGAGGAGTTTCAGCGTCTCAACTTGGGTTTGGTTGAGCACGGTTCCTCGCCGCCTTGGTTGTACAAACCAACCTTGGTGGATCGGATCAAGTGCGCTTTCGTGATCGGATGTTGGAGTGAACCACATCAAGGAAAATGTCAAGAATGGAACGACCAGTGCTTCTCCGTAGATGAGCTTGGTGTCGTGAGGTTCGCAACGCCTCGTGGTTCCAAAGGACATGGAGTTGCGGATTTGATCCTCCGCGAAGCCCACGATTCTCCGTTATCCATTCATCCCGGCCACGAAGATGTATCATGATCTCCGATAGAGATTTTGGTGGACCGAATGAAGAGGAGATCGCAAGGTTCGTTGCGAGTGCGGCGTGTGTCGTCGTGTCAAGGCCGAGCATCGGCGTCGGTGGATTGCTTCACCCTTACCAATTCGGAGTGGAAGTGGGATTGGTCGGGATGGACTTTATCACCGGTCTACCGGTCTCCAAAGAAGAATGATGCCATCCGGTCGCCATCGATCGATTGACTAAGGTGGCTCATTTTCTTCTGTCAAGACCGACCTTCGAGTGGGTCTTACGTGGATCTCTACATAGCCCGCATCGTGAGTTTGCATGGTGTGCCAAAACGATTGTGTCGGATCGTGGTTATTTGTTCACGTCTCGATTTTGGCATAGCACGCAAGAGGCTATGGGAACTCGCCTTTCTTCATTTCGAGATTTCACCCCAAACGGATGGTCGATGAGAGGGTCAACCAAGTTTTGGAGGATATCTTTGCGAGCTTGTGTCCTTTCCTATGGGAAGCATTGGGAGAAGTGCTTGCCATTCACGAGTTTTCTTATAACAACGGCTTCGGGCGGTCTCGGCATGGCACCATTTGAGGCCTTATACGGGAAAAAGTGTAGGACCCGTTGAACTGGTCGAGACGGTGAAAGACCTTTCTTTGGCCCGAATCGATTAATGAGGCCGGGGCA
The DNA here is from genome assembly GCA_036346255.1 of Ampelocalamus luodianensis. NCBI lineage: Eukaryota > Viridiplantae > Streptophyta > Magnoliopsida > Poales > Poaceae > Ampelocalamus > Ampelocalamus luodianensis. The sequence continues at coordinate 36,597,205 of CM070620.1, read as the reverse complement.
AGTCCACTCATTCGTGATCGCTACGCATACTCAATCCGCAAAAGAGCTATGCGGATCGCCGTCGTCGTGAGTTGAGCTTTGAGCCCAATGACCGTTTATCTCAAGGTTTCTCCTCCGAAAGGTCACCGCGTTTTGGTGTCAAGGGCAAGTTAGCTCCTCGATATGTCGGTCCATACCGTGTCATCGAAAGAAGGAGCCGCCGCCTACAAATTGGAGTTACTGCTGCACTTGCGGGGTACATGATGTGTTCCATGTGTCCCGGCTTAAGAAGTGCCTCCGTGTTCCAACAGAGGAAGCTCGTTGGAAACTCTCGATGTTCGGAGGATTTGACCTATCGCGAGCACCTGTTCGCATACTCGAGGAGGCGAGCGAAGAACAAGGAACAAGACCATCAAGTTCCTTAAAGTTCGGTGGTCGAACCATTCGAGGATGAGGCTACTTGGGAGCGAGAAGATCGTCTTCGTCTGCACTACCCTCTTTCTTTTCCGAGTGAACCAAATCTCGGGATGAGATTTTTGTAAGGGGAGGTTTGTAACATCCCAAATTTTGGCTTGTGTTTCAAATGTAAGAAATTGAGGGTAAATTAAAACTTTTCCTTCATCCTTTTACTCTTGAAACTTTTCTGAAATTCTTGTAAAGGAATTTTGGGAAATTCAAAATCAAAAGCCTCATTTATCAAGTCAACAACCTCCTTGGAGAAATCTTGTTTCAAACCCTTGAAATAATTTTCCTTGGTTCTAGGGTTGCTTGGTAACACCTCTGAATTATTTCCTAATTTTGGAAATTATTTGAAATATTTTAGAGGCAAGTCAAACCTTGGTCAAACCTCTGAAATCACCTTCTGGAATTTCTTGAGAAAATTTCAGTGCACAAAAATCTCTGGAAATTTTATGAAAGGTTAACCTAAGGTCAGAAACTCCAGTTAAAATTTCATAAATTTTGGAGTTGATTTGATGCCTCAATTAAATCCCCAAAGTTTCAGGTTTAAAAATCAAACCCTAACTGGTTTGCACTGTTCATTGGACTCGAGTCAGGCTCGGGCTCGAGTCACTTGACTCGACCGAGCCAACTAATCGCACCGCGCGTCGAGCGAAAGACGCATCATCACCGTTAGATCTCCATCGGACGGCTCTTATTCGTAAGCATTCGGACAACTCGGTTGCCCTCGATTCTCACCGTTGGATTTCAATCGGGCGGTCGACGTTCGCGATGCCGTTTCAACGTGATCGCGCGCTAGCCCTTGGATGCAAATCGGACGGCCGCCATCGTCGTCCTCCTCGCTCGCTCGCCGGCCGCTTCGCGCTCGCTCTGCGCCATGGCGAGAGGCTCGTGGCGATAGCGTCGCGTCCACTCACCCTCGACGCCAACGGCGGTGCATTAAATGCGCGTCGTGAGCGCCCAAAAGTCCATCGCCACCGCTCCGTCACTCGTGGCGGCCGTGGCGGCGTGGGCATCCGAGGCTTGTTGCCGTTGCTCACGGCTTTCCTCGCCTACTTAAGCTCCCATCTTCCTCCCCGCCTTCCTTTACGCACCCGTGAGCTCTCCCTTGCACCCACCGCATTCGTGGAGCTCCCAAACGCCTGCTTTCTCTCGCGCCATTGTTGCCCGCGGAGCTTCTCGGTGAAGGCGGTACCACGTGGCTCTCCTCTCTTTTCTTGCTCCTCGGCTCCTACTTACTCCTGGCTTAACCTCAATTAATTTTGGGTTTATCGTCGCAGGAGGCTAATTCGAGTTCCCCAATTCGCCGCGGCGCCCTCTTCGTCTCGGTCTTGGTGAGTCCATCTCCTCAATTCTTTTCTCTGGGAGCATCAGTGTGGCACATGGGACCTATTTTGATGATGCGGTCGCTCTCTAGTTGTCCAGGACAGCTTCCCCTCGTTGCCGCCATTGTTGCCGTCGCGGAGCTTCGTCGCCGGAGCTACTCCGACCGCCTCTGCACCACCGCGTCCGTCAGGTAGCCCCTGGTAGTCCCTAGATGCTCGGGCACCGCTTGGGTGGACCGATGCGGAGCTCTTTTGCTGCTTATCGTCGTCGTCATCTTTGCCGTGACCGCCCCTCTCCGTCGCGTCGCCGCTTTTGTCCACCACCGCCGGTGTGAGTGGTGCCAGAGGGTGCGCAATGCTATTGCGCACCCGTTGCTAGCATCCTCTCGCGCCGCCGTGCCTTTGGTCGCCGGCGATTGGCCGGCGAAGCTCTCGGTCGCGTTGTCCGGACGCGTCGCAGCGATCGCGACGTGGCCCAACGTGCGCCGTCCATCCTTAGATCTGCGGTCGAGATTTCGTGTGTTCTGTGCGGTGTGCTGGGTAGCGTTGATTGAGCCGTCCATCTCACGATCGACGGTCCACAGCAATAGCCCGCGCGCGCGCGCGCTTTCAAACGCGTCGGCGTGGTTCAATCGGATCGTTGGATCGAAGATCAACGGTGGGATTGCGAAGCATTCGCTCGGTCGAATGCCATCATCATTTGGACCGTTGGATCTTGATCCAACGGTGAGCCTCGATGGCGTGTGTGGGTGTCTTTGTGCGCGCGCGCGCGCGTGGGCCGTCCGATCCAGATCGACGGTCCCTACTCACCACGTCGTAATAGCCTTTATGAGTTTCCCGAAAGCTTTATTTGCAAACCGAAAAAGGTATTAAACTTCAAAAATGCATATCTAATTCATTTTAAACCCAAATCGGTTGATTCAAATTTGGTTAGCTTTAGATTGAGTTGTACTTTAATCTAAAAATGAATAGGAGTTTAGTTCGGCTCAGAAAACAGATTTTAAAATTTGTTTAGAAATAGGTTCTACTTATTATTCTAAAATTGGCAATTAACTTGTAAATTGCATAACTAATTCTCTGAAAATCAAATTTTAGTGAAACCAATTTTGTTAGCTTCCCCTAATACAGTACTAAATGATAAAATTGGTTTTAGGCATGTTACTATTTTTAACAAGATTTCACATGCAATTTAAATTGGTTCATTTTCATGACTTGAAAAATCATAGCTCGTTAAATATAACTCCAAACGACCTGAAATTTTATATGGGTTATCACTACACTAGTGGGTAGCCACCCTAAAAATTTCAGCTCCAAAATATTTCTAGAAAATATTTTTGCTACAGTGTTAATTATGGTAGAAAATAGGTTTTAGAGAATATCTTTTGCACCACAAATCCAAATTAGGTTTTCCAGTTTCTATGTCTAGGTATATTCGTATTTTACCTTGTGTATAAATTTCGTCGCATTTGGATAATTTTTGGCTTGCTCTTTTGTTTAAGTGTTGCTCGTCTTATTGGTTGTTTTCGCTCTTTCGCTTAGGATTCGACATTTGCGGTAACCCCGAGAACGACCCTCCGCAACAAATTGAGCAGCAGCAAGCAGGCAAGCAGTTTGATCATTTCTCATTTGATCCCATTACTTTTAAAGTCTAATATTTTGTTTAACTTCTATGTATGCATTGCTAATTTGTTGTTAAATTGATTAGTAATCCTCTAGTTGCATAATCTGTAGGTAAGTAATCATCCTCTACTACCTGAGCCTAGGTTATTTGCTGTGATTAGAGTTCGTTGGATGAGCTCTTGTCACTTAGTAGATTTCGAATGAATATTGCTTAGCCATGCCTAGTTATCGGTAGTATTGGGCGATCATCGACTTAGTCGGTGATCTTGATCACACTAATGCTATTATTATTCCATTATGTCCAACCCTTGTGTTTTACCAATTTGCAAATCAAAAACTGAAAACAAAAATTATATCTTGACTTGGGCACAATGGTATGTTGGTGTGATCTGTTGGGCGTGATTGGAATGGTGCCTAAGTCCCCAAGGACCGAGTTACTTGTGTCACTAAGCCAAGCGCTTATTGCGTGCTAACCACACGAGGGGGATATGGAACCTCTCTTGACTAAGTACTTTGGGAGGTGTTAATTATGAGCTGGTCGGTGGGTGTGTTCTTGTGTGTGTGTTTTGGAGGGCATTAGCAGGCCGGTTAGGCTGTCTAATGCGTCTTTCTCCCGTGGGTTGCGGCTCTTAATTAGCATCGTCCATTGGAAAGCGTCTTGTTAGACTTAGTCATGCCTGCATACCAAAGGAAGTGTGCTAACCGTGGCTGGTGGAAAGGCGGTCTATCGTGTGGGTACATTGGTACACCCCTGCAGGGTTAAAACTATTCGAATAGCCTCGTCCTAGGTTATGGACATGCTTGGTAAGGTCGTGCAAGAACTAGACTACAACCTTTTAAAAACTTAAACTTGACATGGGTGGTATGAAGGGGTACTTCATGCTATTGTTGTGGTGACTATGGGTTAGTCACTTCTAGGTTGGTGTTGTTCTCTATCTATTGTTATTATTGTCTCTCTTTTATTTGAACAATAAAAGTTAATTGCAAACTTGCTTTGAATCTATTACCCTATTGCAAATGAAAACTTGCTTTATGCTGAAAATAAGTCCAGAGCCTCATCCACGTAAATAAAGCTTGCATGTAGTTAATTATAGTTACATTATCTCACACGTCGGTCTTGCAGTACAAAAACAAGTTTTGTACTCATCCGCTTTGCTTAATATTAATTGTTGCAGAGGAAGAAGGTGAGCCCCAAGGGCCTCACTTTTGTGAGTTGTGTTGCGCGCTGCTGAACGATTAGCTTGGCGGTCCGGTTGGTTGCCTTGTGGGTAAAGGCACACCGATTGGCTTTTGTTTATCGCCATCTTATGGCCATTTTGCTTCCGCTGTGTATTTACTTGTTTGTATGACTTTTGGCCGGTCGGCCTCTCTTTTGTAATAACTCTCTTTATATTATCTATGTCTTTCAGTTGTTGCTTTTGCCTCGGCTCTATGTGTATGAATGGAATTGATGCATGATTTTGTAATGGGGTGTGTATACTGCAATTCTAGGAAGTATACATATCTCGAGGCTTGGTTTATTTGATTTGTACCGTTAGGACCAAGTGGATGGTTAAACAGTACAAGCCGAATAAACCGGGGTCCTCACAGTGAAACTCAAAACTTCACTTCGCAAACTTTAACAACTATCAAACCTTCATTAATAAATCCCAAATGTTGTCAAATATTCATCACAACATGGAGAGGGCCTCCACATGGTCTTTTACACAGAGTCACTTTGTGATGGGCCATCAGTTATTCCACCATTCCCTGCCCCCCAAGTCCCAACTCCCAAGCGGCAAGGGCCAAGCCCTATTGGCCACTATAGCATAGCTGACACTGCCCCAGCGCCTCCCCCATTCCCCTTTTCCCCCTTCTCCCACTTCTCTGTTCTTCCCACTAGCCCAAGCCCCATTGGCCACTGCAGCTTCTCCCCCAGCGCCTCCCCCACCCCCGGCGCCTCCCCCTCTCCCCACTGGCATCCCCCGTGCCTCCCCCTTCTCCCCCAACGGCCCTGCCTCCCCCAGCGCCTCCACGATCTGACACTATCTTCTTAGGCACACCATGCAAACTGATAATTCTTGATATATACAACTCTGCAAGGCGATCTCCTAAGTAAGCGGTTTTGACTGGCAAGAAATGAGCAACTTTTGTCAAATGATCAACTATTACCCAAATCGAATCATAACCCGATTGAGTCCTGGGTAGATCCGATCTCTTCCCATTTCCACTCTAGAATCTTTAGGGGTTGCAACAAGCCTACTGGTCTCTTATGTTCGGCCTTTACTTTCTGACATACGTCACACAAGGCAACAAACTTTGCGACATCTCGCTTTAAATTTGGCCACCAAAATTTATTCTTAACATCTTGATACATCTTAGTGCTTACAAGGTGAATAGAATATTTTGAATCATGAGCTTCCTTCAAGATTAGCTATCTTAGACCATCAACATCTGGCACACAGATACATCCGTTGAACCAAAGCGTATCTTGATCAACCTTGGCGAAGTCCTTAAATTTTCCTTCTTCCATTTTGAGCTTAATGTCCTTAATCTCTGGATCATTTGGTTGGACAGCATGAATCTGCTTTTCCAAAGTAGACTGCACCTCCAGACTGGCCATGAATCCTTCGGCTACAACTTCTAACTTCAACTTTTGAAATTCCTCATGAAGTTCTGGACAATTTTCTTTTACCTCCAAAGCATTGTAATAGCTCTTACGGCTTAAAGCATCTGCAATGACATTGGCTTTACCAGGATGGAAGTGGGTTTTAAGATTATAGTCCTTTATTAACTCCAACCATCTCCTCTGTCTCATGTTCAGATCAGACTGAGTGAAAATGTACTTCAAGCTCTTATGATCTGTGTATATCTTACAACGATTACCAATGAGATAATGACACCAGATTTTTAAAGCATGCACAACAGTAGCTAATTCCAGATCGTAGGTAGGGTAATTCTCCCCATGAGACCTCAATTATCTCGATGCATAAGCAACAACTCTTCCTTCTTGCATCAAAACACAACCTAATCCTTGATACAAAGCATCACAATAGATATCAAAATCCTTCTGAATATTTGGTAGGATTAGCACTAGGGCAAATGTCAAACGTTTCTTCAGCTCTTGAAAACTCACCTCACAAGTTGGGGCTAAGTGAACTTTTCTCCTTTTTCAACAATTGTGTAAGAGGTTTAGCAATCGTTGAAAATCCTTCGATGAAACGGCGATAATATCCTACCATTCCCAAGAAATTGTGAATCTGAGTAGCCATCTTGGGCTGCTCCTAATGTAACACTGCTTTTACCTTACTAGGGTCGACTGCTACTCCTTGAGCTGTCATCACATGATCAAAGAAATCAACTTCTTGTTTCTAAAAATCGCACTTGCTGAACTTAGCATACAATTGATGCTCTCTAAGTTTCTCTAGGATTAACCTCAAGTGTTCAGCATGTTCTTCTTCTGTCTTGGAATAAACCAAAATGTCATCAATGAATACAACTACAAACTTGTCCAAATATTATATGAATACTTTATTCATCATGTTCATGAAGTATGTAGGGGCATTGGTTAGACCAAAGGACATGACTAAGAACTCATAATGTCTGTACCGTGTTGAAAAGGTAGTTTTTGGTATATCCTTCGAACAAATCTTCAATTGATGGTAATCTGATCGCAGATCGATTTTTGAGAACACCCTGGCTCCTTTCATCTGATCAAACAAATCATCAATTCAGAGAAGTGGATACTTGTTCTTGATGGTAACATCATTAAGTGCACGACAATCGATGCACATCCTCATGCTTCCATCTTTCTTTTTGACAAATAAGACTAGCGCTCTCCATGGTGACGAACTAGGTCTCAAGAAGTTTTTCAATCTGCTTCTTCATTTCCACTAACTCATCGGCTGGCATCCGATTGGGTCTCTTCGAAATCGGTGCTGTTCCCAGTACTAGATCAATGACGAACTTGATTTCACGATCTGGTGGCATCCCTGGCAGATCTTATGGAAACACGTCTGGATATTCTCTGACAATAGGTACATCCTCCAAAGAAACAGTCTTCAAGCTACTGACTAACAGATATCCATCACGCACTAAAGTGGCTAAAAACTCTACTTTCTTTCTATTGGTACCTTCGATTGTTACGGCTCTTCGACCACAATCTAGCACAACTTTGTGCTTTGATAGCCAATCCACGCCAAGTATGACATCTAAAGTTTGGGTGTCTAAGACAATGAGTTTGGCTAGAAACTCAACTCCAGCTATGAGTAACTTAGCTCCTAAACATCCCACTTTAGCGCTTAACTCTACTCCAAGCGGCTAGACTAACAGAGTATGCATGAGATGCATAACTTCTAAATTATTTTTGGTTACAAAAACTCGAGAAAAAAATGAATACGAAGCTCCAAAATCAAACAAAACTAATGCAGGTACTAAGTTAACTAGGAACTTACCCAGTACGACGTCAGGTGCTTCCTGAGCTCCTTCCAGAGTGATGTGGTTAACACGTCCTTTGACCACGAACTGTGGTGCTCCTCTGGCTTTTACCGGTACCTTGAGGTGTTGCTCGGCTATTGCTTGACGCCGGTGTTTTGGCTGGTGTAGCTCCAAAGTTGAAGCGAACAGGCATTATGGTTCCCTTCTGAGGGCAATTATTGGCGAAATGCCCTGGCTCTCGATAGGTATAGCAAACTCTAGCCTCATTCTGCTGGTTGCCTCTTGCCTTGGGGTTGACTGTCGCAGGGTTGCAAAAGTTCTGAGCAACTAGATGAGGTGCTGAAGCAGGTGTAGGCATCCTGAATGAGTTCTGTGATGGAAAATGAGTGAACTGTTGAGGGACTGTTCTTGCTTTCTGTTACGACTGATGACTCCCTTGCTGAGTCATTCTATGCTTGCAATTGTCCTCCAACTCTTTGCGCTTATCCTCAAGGATCAAAGCTTTATTGATCTCCTCTTGAAAATCTGGAAATGTATGAGCAATCAAACTAACTTACAGTACTGATTTCTTTGGACGATTTCGATCAGTCCAGAAGTAATTTGAAGATGAGGCTAGATCTGTTGGAAAGAGGACGAAATAAGCTTTCAATCAAGTACTCGTGGACCTCCAACGGACTCTGCATGTGAAAGTTATGTCTGTTTTAAGTTGGTGTTGCCAGGCTGATTCCGGAGGCCGAACTGGATTCCAAAACGGGTCCAGCTCAAACTGTTTGCTTGTCTTGGGCCAAAAGTGACGTGGCGCTGCACATATATATATTTTATCATTAGGTAGCATCATATAGTTCATATAATATAAAGACACTCCTAAAAACAAGCTCACCTGATAATTTAAGTGAAGCGTACGAGCTCTTGTACTTGGAACATCAACCATAGCAAATATGGTTGTATCCATAGGGGTCTTGTCCTCATCAAGTACGGTATTCAGTCCTTTCAGAAAATGACTCTAACAAGCCTTGTTAGTAGCGACATCTTCCGCAGCATAGTGGGCAAGCTGAGAAGATTTATTGAGGCAGTGTGTCACTGACATGCCTCCTGGCTTGAGTGCATGGAATTCATCCTTCTTCAGATCTATAATTCCTTCTAGCACATGGTACTAGCGAAAAGCTATAGAAAACTCTTCCCAAGTAATATTCTATGATGTCTCATGTGCAGCACAAAAGTTCTCCCATCATTCGGTGACAATTCCCTCCATCTGATGGGTCACGTAGAGAACCTTCTCGTGGTCGCTGCATTGAGTGATCAGCAGCTTTCTTTCAATGACGCGAAGCCAATCATCGGCTTCTACTGGTGAAACATTCCCAGAGAAAGTTGACAGGCGAGTCCCCATGAATTCTATGAGCTTGGATGGTCCATGGTGACCATGGGTAGATGGTGCTACACTGTTGTTGTTGTTGTTCGTCTGATTGTTGTTCATATTCTGCATTTGATTCATCATGGTGTACACATCTGCGTTTGGGCAGCCATGAAAGCTCTGAAGTTCTGCAGATTGATCAGGGGTGCTTGTGGTGGAATTGCTCCTGTCGGTGTCTAATCATTTCCTTCTGAACCATTGGCAGCAGCGTTGCAGGTTTGAACCATCTAGCGAAAGCTCCAAGGATTAGATAAGGTAGCAAGCATAAGATAAGTTAAGAACTAAACAGGAGTAGGTTAAACCCAACAAACACAACACAAAGAAATCAACTGAAATACTTATATTATTTAGGGTCATAGCATGGCTGCAACAATGCCTAAGGGCTTTTGCAGCTCATACTGTACACAATCAAACAAGAGCGAAACCTAACACACAAATCTATCGTCTAAAGGATGATACTCTTAACCTTAAACTGATGTGGCTCATATACACTAAGCCTCAACTGGCTAAACCTAAACCTTAGTGAACTCAATCGCTGAGGTAACCTCCGCACCCACGGCGGTGCTCCCTCCTGCTGTAGACCTGGAAATGTGTGGGCATCCTCGCAAACTGGTCCTGATGCCCGGGGACTGGTGCAATAGGAACTGGAGGCTCGGGTGCAGGCACAACCGGCTCCTCAGGCTCTTCTAGATCTTCGTCTGGGTCTTCCTCTGGGTCCTCGGGCTCCTTTGGGTCCTCGGGCTCCTCCTACCCGTACAAAGCTTCCTCTAACGCAGCGATTCTCTCCTCTGCCATCTGTAGTGTCTTGTAGACGCACTCCAGCTCTGTGGCTGTAGTCTCCAAGGATTCCTCCAGGGCGGCGGTGAACTGAGCAAGGTGCACCACGGTGGCATTGTGCTCTCCATCTGTAGATGGATAGCGAGCTGGAAGATCCACGGTGGCGGCATGGGGATGGTAATGAAAGACGATACCCTGCAGCTCACGTGCATAGATGTTGCACATCCTCAGAATGGCAAGGCGCGAAGACTCCTAGATCCCTTCGGTGAAGTTGATCCTCCAGACTGAGATGTTCTAGAGACGATTGGCTCGAGTGTCCCTCCAGGCTTAGATGGTCAAACGACATAGCACTCCATGGCTCTAACCGTTTGCCAACCAGTTGCTGCCTTGGTACATGGGGTGATCAAACCCTCCGAGCACTTGCAAAAGTTTCCATAACTCTGCAGCAAGTCCTCCCTTACACTCAGCATAAGTCGTAGAGATGGGCCATCTGTCAAGATAGGCAAGAGGTAAGAACCAACTTAAAAATAGTAGGGAGAAGAAATTTTTTAGCAATAGTTGAGTCAAGAGAGATATAAGAGAAGTTAAACAATTCATTAATCTTGCAAGTTAATTTTGCTTTAGAAAATAGTTTGGACACTCTAAAGACGGCCGATCTAACTAAGGTCAAGACCTACAGTCAGTATGGCTTTGATACTACCTTTGTTGAGACTTAAAAATGCAATTCTAGACCCTCTGTGTATAATGCACTAGTCTAGGATCACGTTAGTGCATACAGTGTCAATATATGTGAATATCTGTAATAGCCCAAATCTGGGTTTGTGTTTCAAATGTAAGAAAATGAGTGGAAATTAAAAACTTTTCTTGCATCTTGAAGTTTTTGAGCTTTTCTGTAATTCTTGTACAGGAATTGTGGGAAATAAAAAAAACCCCAAGCCTCCAAATTTACCAAAGTCATGACCCTCCTTTTCGAACCTTGTCAAATCTTGTGATCATCCTCTGGAAATAATTTTCCTTGGGTCTAGGGGTGTTGTGTGACTCCTCTCAAAAATTTCACAATTTTTAGAAATTGTTTGAATATTTTAAGAGGCAGTCAAACTTTTTTTAACCCTTGGTCAAACCCTAGATTAAACCTTGAAGAAATTTTTGGAGAAAAATTCTCAGCGTAAAAACCTCTGGAAAATTTATGCAAGGTTTATCCTGGAATTAGGAACCTCCTGTAAAAATTTTAGAATTTTTGAAGTTAGTTTGCTACCTCTAAAAATCTTCCAAGTTTCCAGCCTATTTAAAACCCTAAGTCAAAGTCGCGTTGGACTTGAGTTAGACTCGAGCCCAACCTTTCTCTTGATGGGACCCGACCCTTTCCCACGCCTGGGTCAGCCCTGTTCAATGCGCGATCTATCTCCGCTGTTGGATCTTCATCGGGCCACCCTCAGCGCGAATGCCCTTCGGATCTTCGATCCCGCCACCGTTGAGAGCCGTTGGATCTTAATCCAACGTGTGCGTTTGCGCTCGGTCGTTTTGAATCAAAACGACACAAGCTAGTTTCAAGTTGTTGGTTGAGCCCAATCCACTAATTGTACTCGGGCTCGAGCCACTTGACGTGTGATTTGGGCTGTTGGATTTCAATCCAACAATCAAGATCGCATATGCCGTTCGGACCTCCGAAGGTCCCCTTTCAATCTAAGCCCTTGGATCTTAATCGGACTGTCTAGGTTGTTTTGAATGTTGGAACTTTCCAAATGACCGATTCAATCGTGATCGTCCATTTCTAATCCAACCGTTCAGATCTTCTGACTCAATTTAACCTAACTCCTGTCACTTTTTGATATGAGCCCTTCGATTCCTTCACTGATATGTGGGCCCCAGGGTCCTGGTCACCTTCTTCCTCCTTGCATGCGTGTGACAGAAATAGGGCATGGAGGAGGCATAGTGTTTTGTCACCTCCATGGAGTCCGACAACGGCTCTTTGCTGCAAACATTTAATACGCATCAGAGTTTATTCCCCAAAGTCATGGTCTTCAACTACTCCCGTCAATTCTCTTGGTCCATGGTAGCGCCATGAAGGGAGCTCATGGTGGATCTCTGCCCTTGCTCGAAACCGTAGCTCTCTGGCTATAAAAAACCCCAAGCTCAACCTCTGTCTCTTTTAGTCACCACCATAGTTTAACCTTGCTCCCTCTCTATGTAATTAAGCTCAAACACCTGAGAGCCCAAAATCGCCATTACTGGACCTTGGAGCGCCTCGGTGGTGACAATGCTCCAAGGGTTCTTTTGGCAATCTATTTACTTCATTTTTTTTCCTCTCATCATCTCTAGCAAAACCCCTAACTTAGTTTGGTTTGGCATTCACAGAAATTGTCAAATTTGGAGTTTGTTCAAATTCAGTCGAAATCACCCCTTTTCTTCCTCAGCTCTGGTGAGTGCTTCATTCTTCAATTCTATACTCATGGACCATCTATGGGCTATAATGAAGCTAACCCTACCATTCTTTCATGTTCAGTTTGCTCAGACCTCACTATCTCCATCATCTTCTTCAACTCTGGCAAGCAACTTGGTCTCCGAAGCTCCTCCGGCTATTTTCTTGCTCTCTCCGTGCTCAGGTAACCTCCTAGTAGTCCCTAGAGGCTGTGGCACTCGCTTTCTTGGACTATTGCGGAGCTTTTCGCCATTTTTGCTTTTGGCAGTACTTGTCACCAGCGTTCATCTCCGGCTCGTCGGCGTTCTAGACCGTCACCGCCGTCGAGATTACCTCCAATGGGTGCACAATGTTATTGTGAACCCATTTTGGCCTTTGGGTTGCGCCGCCGTGGCCGGAGCCGCCGGCGGCGAGCCGTTGTTTACGCTTGGGTGCATTGTCGGGCGCGTAAGCCCTGTGCCACTGTCATTTAGGACAAAGGTTCTCGATGTTCGTCATTTTTATCGGATTCTCTCGTTCTTTCGATAGGTTCCAACGATTGTGTTGAGTACGAGAGTGATCCTCTGCAGCAATCAAGTGATCTCCAACAAGGCAAGCAGATGTAGCATCATTTGATCATATTGCACCTATTATTTTCAAAAGTCTAATATGTTGTTTGCAAATTCTACGTATGCATTGCTATTTTGTTGTTAAACTAATGTCGATTAGTTGACCCATTAGATGTATAATCTGTAGGCAAATGTTTATCCTCTACTACTGAGCTTAGGAGTACCTTGCTATGATTTTGGGTTCGTTGGATGAGCCCTTGTCACTTAGTAGTCTACGAGTTAAATTGCTTAGTCATGCTTAGCTACCGGTAGAATTGGGTGGTTGTCGACTTAGTCGATAACCTTGATCACACAAAACTTATTATGACTTTATATTTTAGCACCTTGTGCTATGTTTAATTGAGAAAACTAAAACTGAAAACAAAATATTTTAGACTTGGGCACAATGGTAAGATGGTGTGCTTTTGGGTGTGAATGGTTGGTGCCCGAGTCAACAAGGACCGAACATCTTGTGTCACACTATCCAAGCATTTTCGCGTGCTAACCACACGAGGGTATGAGACCTCTCTTGACTTAGTACTTTGGCGTGTGTTAGCTTCGGGTCGTAGGAGGCAGATGTTTGGGAGCATTGTAGTTGTCCGAAAGCTTTACCTCGGGTGGGTAGTTGTCTTTCGGTTTTACAATGTAAGTGTATGAGTTTCTATCCATACGAGCGGCTCGTAGTTGATACACAATATTGGAAACGTCTCGTAGGACTCAGCCTTGCCGGCATACCTTCGGAAGTGTGCTTATTGTGGCAAAAAGGCGGTCTGAAGTGTGGATACATTGGTACACAACTGAAGAGTTTTGAACTATTCGAATAGCCTCATCCTAGGTTATGGATGTCGGGACCCGAGTGCGATTACGGAACCCTGCGTATATCTTGCACTAGTCGAGATCACGCTAGTGCACACAAGGTTAACATAGGTAAATATCGATCCACACAAGCGATAAATAAAGTAAACGATTAGTTTGATTAACAAATAAGGGTTTTGACCTTATGGTCGAGTTTACACTTATTAAGCCACGCAGGGCTAACAAAGAATAAAACAGCAGCGGAACGGAAATAACTCCAGCGTAGATCCCACCAATTCACCACAGGCAACCGACTGGGATCCAGACCTTAACGAACGATCGGCCTTGTGAACTCCTCCTCAAGCGGCGTGAGACTCCTCCTCTTACGTAGGTTTGGGCGCAAGTTTTACAACAAGCGTGAGTACACAATCGTACTCGCAAATCATACCACAGAATGCAATGTATAGATGCAGGCTTATTCCAAAGAAAAGGCTTCTGTGGTTCTTTTGCATAAAAGCAACATTTGCAATTGAATATGAATAATAGATTAAAAGTATAATTTAAAACAAATAAACAATATTAATTTAACAGTTGTTTTCACAAAGACACACAGCTAAACAGATTATTTCAGATAGCCATATGATTGAGGTCACACAGCTCCCATTCCCACATTTTATGAAAACTACCCATCGTGTGAAATCCCCGAGCATGTCCATGACCGCGGACGCGGCTATTCGAATAGATTAATTAACACTCTGCAGAGGTTGTACACTTTACCCACAAGATACAACTAGTGTAGCAAGCACCAATCGTAACAAAACAGTTCGGAGACTTCATCTCAAACATTGACATTCCCAGTGTGCTTACAAACCGCTATACCAGCTCACATAGAATTGGTATAACACACACCGCTAGACAGGGAAGACGAATCATCCCGCGATGCAACCACCAAGTAGTCACACCTCCACCCTGTCACATAGCCTAACCTATCCACCTGAACATCAATGCCGAGAATCCATAACTTACTAAGTTAGGCCCGTCCCATACCAGGCATGTGGTCGTACAGTAAGGCTCAGTTCAATGGCGCACAAAGTTAAGTCCTTAATTGACCAAGGCAAGACTTCCATGTTCTAACTAAGTCACAAAGATTATCATTCCCATCACATAGACCACCATGTCACACAGTCTCCACCACTTGCCTCAGTCTAAATCCTTTACCACCCAGTTGGTTTAGTGCAACACATGCCATCACGAAGTAACAACACATAGCACACAGTTTTACACAAAGTTCCATAGTCACTTAGTCATAGTTCATATTTGCAACTTTCATGAGATGTGAGACTCGTAGCATGGCTAAGCAATTGTACTCGCATCTAACCAACCCACGTTGGTGCTATAATATTACCAACTAATAACCAATCTAGGGTGACAAGGAATTATGACATACAAGGCCAAGGTGTGATAACAATTTGGATAATAACTATGCCCAAAGCATTTAAATAAATAATTAAAGTAGAATGCAGTACTTTGAAACAAAGTATTTGGAAAACTGGGTTCAAGATGATCAAAGGTATGATTTGCCTTGGAAAAGGTCTATCTACTGGTCTTGATCTTGGGGTGCTCCTTCTTCAACGAAATTCCCCGACGAATCGACGTCTACTCGCAAACGAGACACAAACAAACAAAACAAATAAATAACAGAGGCAAAACAAGCTCAAAATAAAAATAAATAAAAATCTCAGATAAATAGAGCTTGAATTTAGACAAATTTAGAAATTTGAATGGGCTCAATCGGAGTTAGGATGCAAAAGTTATGAGCTCTGGAAGATTGAATCTAAAAAGAAACCTAATTTGGATTTTAAAAATTTCCGAATTATTTCTCGAAGAAAAATCGGATTATTGCGCAATGCTGACGTCAGCGAAGGAATTTCGGAAAAGATAAATAAAGAAAACTCGACATGTGGGACCCACATGTCAGAGGCTAGGCTCACGGTAGACCAAGTCTCACCGAGCCTCGAGATCGAGACCGGATCGCCACGCACGCGCGTGCGTGGGCGCCGATCGGGCGCCACGCGCGCGACACGCAGGCACGGCGCCGACACGCGCGCGAGGTGGCGGTGATGTGGCGACAACGAGGCGGCGGCGCTCGATCCGGCGGCAACGGCGAACTACGAGCCGGCGGCGGTGAGTGGTACCGGTGTGTAGAGCGCTATGCGAACCTCGGGTGCAACCGGGTGATTGGGAGGGCGGTGGCGGCCGTGGCGAGAGTTGGCGGCGGAGCTGTTCGGCTATTGTCGGACGATAGCTCGGTGAGGCTTTGACGACGGCGAAGGGTCCCGAGGAAGACCTCGTGGCGCCAACCCGATGGTGCACTCGATGGCGATCGCGGCGACATCGGCGGCGCGCAAATCGACGGCGACGAAACACGGCCGAAAACCCTAGATCTCCGATTGCGGCGCGCTAGAGCTCTCGGTGCTATGGCACGGGTTTTGGGTTGCGGGCGTCGATCGATCCGTGGGTCCTATTTATAGGTCCGGAGGCTAGGGGCGTCGCGGCGGAAACCCTAAAAGCATCCAAACGAACACGAGAGAATCGGAGATAGAAAGCGAATCCGAGGTTCGATTTTGATTCGGGAAGATGCGGGGAGGTTGGGGATAAGATTCTACACGTTTTCTAGAAGGGGTTCAAAAGGAAAGGAGGCGTTGTCGTTCGGGACTCGGAGCTCGGTCATGGTGGACGCGGCGTGTCTTGAAGACGGCGGGAGCGGGGACGGAGACCTAACGTGTGGGGCCCACACGTAAGCGGTTGCGAGCGGCGCGGCGCGGGAGCTGGGCCTCGCGCGGAAACGGGCTGGGAAGGGGGAAAACGGGCCGAAAGAATGGAATTCGGCCCGAGACTATTTCTGAGATTTTAAATAGTTTTTCTAATTTAAAAAATACCAGAAATTCAAATAAGCAATAGAAAATAGCAAATGAACTCAGAACAATTCTAGAAAAATCTAGAAAATATATCTGAGCGCATAGAACCCAAATAAAATAGTTTTGGCTAATGTTCATGTAACATCCCAATTTTGGGCTTGTGTTTCAAATGTAAGAAAATGAGTAGAAATTAAAACTTTTTCTTACATCATGTATTTCCTGTATGTACTAAACAATTATTGTACAAGAGTTATGGAAATACATAGTCACAAGTCTTTGATCCAAATCTTGATCCTTCAAAAACATTCTTGTTCTATCTTGTGATAATCTCCTGGAAATATTTTTCCTAAATTCTTGGGTTGGTATGTGACACCTCTGAAAAATTTCACAATTTTTAGAAATAGTTTGAATACTTTTGGAGGTCAGTCAAACCTACTCAAATTCTGGTCAAACTGGGGACCAGCACCTTGTGGAATTTTTGGAGGAAAATGTATAGCACAAAAACCTCTGGAAATTTTGCACAAGGTCATTAACTCAGCTAGCAAGCTCCTGTAAAAATTTCATAATTTTTGGAGTTGGTTTGCTACCTCAAACAATTCTCCAAATGTCAGCCCTTCTCAAAAACCAGAAAAATCGAATCTGGTTTGAGTCAGACTCGGGCTCGGACCCGAGCCCAACTCAACCGACTTGGTTGGACCACGCCGCCAGCGCCGCACTCGGGCTCAAGCTTTTGCGAGCGCGAGCTGAGCCGTTGGATTTGAATCCAACGCTCACGACCTCCCCCTGATCTGAGGAGCTCTTGAGTGCCCTCAGCGCTTCGGGGTGGTCCAGGCCCTTGGATCTTCATCCAGCGGTCCACGACCTCCCCCACGGCTCCGAGGACCTCCTTAGGACCACCTCCCCGAGCTGATCTTGGACGTCCAGGACCACCCCATGCCAATCGGGATCGTCCAGGACCTCCCCTCAGCCCTATTCTTCTCCCTCACGACCTCCACGAGTGCGCATATGATTTTTCGCACCTCTGTGCATGTGTCAGAACCAGGGCAGTTGGGAGCAGTGGCCTGTCACTTTTTGGTCCTTCCCAACGTCTCTTTCTGCCATGCATTAAATGTGTCAGGAGCCTAGCCCTAGAAGTCTTCCCCTACCTACCGGCTCTTGTCAAATCTAGCAAGTTCATGGCAGGAGCATGGACTTTGTTCACAGTGGGGCTCGTCCATACCCTTGTCCGAGCTCCCCGGCTTTATCTAGCTCAAAGCCCTCCTCAATTTCATTTTCCCACTCTTGGTTGCTGCTTGAACTCCCTCGGTTGTGAGTGTGAGCCTCAAACTCAAGCACCCAAGAACACCACCCTCTCTGCCTCCATTGTCGACTTTGAAGCTCCTTGAAGGCCTCCGAGCTCCAGTGGTCCCATCAGCATTCTTGCCTTTTCGTTGTCATCTTGATCACCTAGGGCTTGCTCTAACCTAGCTTGGTTCACATTGCAGAGGTGGACAAGTTTGGGAGCTGCTTTTCGTGGTCGGGATCATCTTCTTCCTCGGCTCCGGCGAACTGCTTCACCGCCGGGTCTCCTCCGATTTCCTCTGGGCTTTCCCTACACTCGGGTGAGTTCATTTTAGTCCCTAAGAGCTCTAGGTCTAAGTAGTTAGCTTGTAGCGCTCGTGTTCGCTGTTTTCGGTTTTGCTGAAAACTTGCACTCCTAGCCTATCTCCGGCTTGCCAGCGATCAAGGCCGTCACCGCCGTTGAGACTGTCCCCGGTAGGTCCGCGACGTTATTGTGAGTGTAATGGTGCCCTTGGTCGGCGCCGGCGAGGTCCCCATCGCCGGCGGGGAGCTTATGTCCGCACTTGTGTTTTTGTCGTGCCGTACTCGGACAGGTATCGTGGCCTTGTAATTAGCATTTAAGATGTCCTAGGGCCCAATCATTAGGGTTTTAATGCTGTCCGAGATCGCCCTTTAATGCTGTCGGGTCGGCCTAGCGCGTGTGCCGCTAAGTCCTGGGACCTCCTCGGGTTAATCGTGGCCGTCCACAACCACCCCAGTTTAGATCCGAGCCTTAAGTTCTTTTCCGTAAAGTCTTAAGCCTCTGGACCTCCCCTAGAGTTGATCCTAACCGTCTAGGACCACCCCGGTTAAATCCTAGCCGCTAGGACCACTCCTGCGCAAAAGGACCTCCTCTTGGTCATTTTGCCAAAACCACCCCCTGGACCTCCGCCGAGGTCCTCTTTGCAAAAAGACCTCCCCTCGGTCATTTTGCAAAGACCACCCTCGGGGTCCTCTTTGTAAAAAGCCACCCCTGGGCTTTTACAGAGAAAACCCCGCCCAGGACCTCTTAGGCTCAATCCTAGCCGTTCTCGACCTCCCCGGGTTTAGATCTGAGCATTGAATCTCCTTGGTAAAAATCTTAGCCTTCGGACCTCCCTCCGCGTCGATCTGGACCGTTCAGGACCTCCCTAAGTCTAATCTGAGCCGTCCAGATCTCCTCCGATTAAAACCCTATCGCTTAGGACCTCCCCGAGTAGATCTTGGCCATCCAAGACCTCCTCGGCTAAATCTTAACCGCCCAGGACCTCCCTCTGGAGATCTAGACCGTTGGAGACCTCCTCCGTGAGATCTTAGCCGTCCAGACCTCCCTCCGTAGGTTTAGCTTTAGGACCTCCCCTAGTGCTCGGGACCGCCAGATCTTGATCTGACGGTCACGACCTCTGTTAGGCGCGAGGACCTCCTTTGCGTCTTGCTGCATGCATCCGGTCGTGGCCGTTGGATCAGATCTCAACGGTCCAGACCTCCCCAGTGCGGGAGGAGGTCTTTTGTGCGCTGTGCTTTGAGATCCGTGGCCGTGCGATGAAGGATCGACAGCCCACGACCTCTCCTTTGTCTTCCAGTTCATTTGGACCTCCCGAGAGCTCAAATTTTCTAAGTCTTTTGTTGTTTCAAATTTCAAAAGTGCATAACTTTGTCATTTTAACTCCTTTTTGAATGATTCCAGTTGCTGTAGCTTTGTTATAGTGTAAACTTTAATTTGAGAATGGATTTAGGCACTGTTATGTAGTAGAAAATGATAGAAACTGTAAGAGCTTGGTTAATATGAAATGGTTGTTTAGAAATTCATTGAAAATTTGTAAAATGCATAACTTATTCTCTGTAACCCCAAACTGAGCAAACTAAGTTTTGTTAAAACCCACTAGGAGTGTACTGTAATATAGAATAGGCCTTCATCTGATCCTTGCCACTGAAATTAATGATTCACTAGTTTTAGAACTTAGAAAAATCATAACTAATTCATTTCAACTTCAAATTGTGCAAACTCAGTTTTGCTGTTGTTAGGATAACCATATCTACCTACCATAAAAATTTCAAGTTCCAGATCATTCTAGAAATTTTCGTCATGAACAGTAACCGAAATTAATTTAATTATGATTTTCAGGCTGAGAGAACTTAGATTAGCCATAAATTTTTCATGCTAAGTCCAAATGAAGTGATTCTTGTTTCTAGAATTGTCTAAAATCAACCTCTAGCTGCTGTAGAAATTTCATTGGATTTGGATGTTCTTTGCTGTTGAGTTCCTTTTGGTGTTCTTCGTTCTTATCGGTTTTTATCGCCTTTTCGCGTTAGGTTCCGAAGAATTTATTGAACCTGAGCACTCCCCTATGCAGCAAGACACATCCCAGCAAGGCAAGCAGTTCGATCATGTTAATCCCAGTATTTTAAGTATTTATGTTGATTACAACTTCTATGTATGCATTGCTACTTTGTGTTAAACTATTGTCGTTAGTTGGCCTAGTAGATGCATTTCCTTAAGACAAATGATTATCCTCTACTACCGTGAGCCTAGGTTATTGCTGGGATTTAGAGTTCGTGGATGAGCTCTTGTCACTTAGTAGTTGCGAATTAATTGCTTAGCCATGCTTACTTTCCGGTAGAAATGGGCGGTTATCGACTTGTCGATAACCTTGATCACATAAAACTTATTATGTTTATGATTTCAGCCTTGTGCCATGTCTACTTATGAAAACTAAAACTGAAAACAAAAATGATTTAGACTTGGGCACAATGGTATGATTGGTGTGCTTCTGGGTGTGACTGGAATGGTGCCCGGGTCATTAAGGACCGAGTTACTTGCGCTACCGTACTGAGCATTTTAGCGTGCTAACCACACTAGAGGGTATGGGATCTCTCTTGACTTAGTACTTTGGCGTGTATTGGCTTCGGGTCGCAGGGAGTCGCAGAAGGGATGGTGTTGGGAGCATTGTAGAGTCCGAAAGGCTTCCCCCCCGTAACGGGTGGTTGTCTTTCGGCTGGCAATGTAAGCGTATGGGTTTCTATCCATACGAGCGGCTCGTGGTTAATACACAATATTGGAAAGCGTCTCGTAGGACTTAGCCGTGCCGGCATACCTTCGGAAGTGTGCTTTGTGGCTTAAAGGCGGTCTGAAGTGTGGGTACATTGGTGCACCCCTGCAGGGTTAAAACTATTCGAATAGCCTCGTCCTAGGTTATGGACACGCTCGGATACGCCCCGTGAGAACTAGACTACAATATTTTTAATTAAAACTTGATGGGTGGTACGAATCGGGGATTCGTTCTATGTTGTGGTGGCTATTGGGATAGTCACTTCCAGGTGGTTACTTGTATTTATCATTATTCGCTGTTATTTCAATTAAAAACTGATTGCAAACTTGCTTTTAAATGTATTACATTATTGCAAATAAAGTTGGCTTTATGCAAAATGAGACATACAACCTCCACCTAAATGAGCTTGCATGTAGTTTATGAATAGGTCTGCTATTCCACACGTCAGTCTTGCGAGTACCTTTGTGTACTCAGTTATCTTGCTTAAATGTAATTGTTGCAGAGGAAGAAGGTGAGCTTGAGGGCCTCACTTACGTGAGTTGTCTTTGTGGTAGCTTGCGGCGTCTAGCTCGGCGGCCGGTCGGTTGCCTTGTGGGTTGTGGGGCTAACCTGGTCGACTTTTGTTCGACCATCTTATGGCACCTTTGCTTCATTGTTATTCTTGTATATTGTTCTATTTGGCCGGTCGGCTCTTTTGTAATAACTTACTTTATGTATGTCGTTGTTGAACTTAGTGATGTATGTTGTATGGAAATGATGTGTAATTTTGTGATGATGTGCATATGCTTGCAGTGCAGGAAGCATATGTCCATCGAGGCTTAGAATGTTTAATTAGTAATGCTAGAACCATTTGGAGGTTAAGTGTTACTAGTTAAATATTCCGGGGTCCTCACAGTTCATGTTGGGATTATTCACATTAAATGTTTTTGATTGTAAAGTCCAATATTAAGCTTTTGAAATTAAATCAAATAAAATCCAAATGGTGAATTTTCTTCCTACTAACTATTAAAAGATTTTTAAGCTCAAAAAATTGGGATGTTACAAACCTCTCCTTTAAAGGAATCTCGACCCGAGATTCAAAGAAGCTAGAGAAAAGGCTAGGGAACTCGGCTTTGGCTCTTCTTCACGTTCCCACGTTGCTTCTCCTTACGAGTGGTTGCTCCACCAACCTTGCAAAACGAGCAGTCTTGCTTGGGTGAGGCGCTCTGCGACATCCAAAATCTTGACTGGCTTCTCCTTGTAGGTGAGATCCTCCTTCAAGTCAATTGATTCCAACGGGGCTTGCTCTTCTGGCACACGAAGACACTTCTTCAACTGCGAGACATGAAAGACATCATGTACTCCCGTTAACGACTGCGGTAGCTCCAACTGATAAGCAACTTCTCCACGGCGTTCCAAAATCTTGAACGGACCAACATACCTAGGGGCAAGCTTCCCTTTGGCATGAAACCTTTTGACACCTCTGAGCGGGGTCACTCGAAGATAAACGAAATCCTCGGGTTCAAAATTGAGATCACGGCGACGATTATCAGCATAGCTCTTCTGTCTGGACTGAGCTATCTTCAATCTTTCTCTTATCATGGCCACTTGCTCTTCTGCTTCTTGAATAATGTCTGGACCGAAAACTGATCGTTCAGCTGTTTCTGACCAATTCAACGGGGTTCTACAGGCACGACCATACAAAGCTTCAAATGGTGACATTTGCAGACTGGCTTGGTAACTGTTGTTGTACGAAAATTCTGCATACGGTAAACTTTTATCCCATCGGGCAGCATTAGCTAGGCGCAAGCTCTCGGATATCCTCAATATCGATTAACTCTTTCATCTGTCCATCTGTCTGTGGATGATACGCGGTACTGAAATTCAAATGGGTGCCCAACGCTTCATGCAAACTCTGCCAAAAACGAGAGGTGAACTGAGATCCTCAATCTGACACTATCTTCTTGGGCACACCGTGCAAACTGATAATTCTTGCCATGTACAACTCTGCAAGGCGATCTCCTGAGTACGTCATTTTGACCGGCAGGAAATGGGCGACCTTGGTTAGACGATCGACTATTACCCAGATCGAATCGTAACCCGATTGAGTCTTGGGTAAACCGGTAATGAAATCCATACCGATCTCTTCCCACTTCCATTCGTAATCTTCACGCGTTGCAGCAAACCTCTTGGTCTCTCGTGTTCGCTTTACTTTACGGCGTGTGTCGCACAAGGCAATGAACTCTGCGACTTCTCGTTTTAGATTTGGCCACCAGAATTTAGTCTTAACATCCTGGTACATCTTGGTACTCGGTGGTGGATCGAATACTTTGAGTCATGGGCTTCCTTTAAGATTAATCGTCTTAGACCATCGATATCGGTACGATATCGACCATTAATCCAGAGTATGTCTTAATCATCCTTGGTGAAATCTTTGAATTTCCCTTCTGCCACTTTGATCTTGATTTCTGACAACACAGGATCCTTCGGTTGTGCTTCACGAATTTGCTTCTCCAGGGTAGATTGTACCTCCAAATTGGCTACAAATCCTTCGGACACAACTTCTAGCTTTAGCTTCTGAAATTCTTCATAAAGTTCTGTGTAACTTTCCTTTACTTCCAAAGCATTGCAGTAACTCTTACGACTTAGTGCATCTGCAACTACGTTGGCCTTTCCGGGATGGTAGTGGATTCCAAGATTATAATCCTTGATCAATTCCAACCATCTTCTCTGTCTCATATTCAAATCTGACCGGGTGAAGATATACTTCAGGCTCTTATGATCTGTGTAGACTTCACAGCGATTACCGATGAGGTAGTGACACCAAATTTTTAAAGCATGCACTACGGCAGCTAATTCCAGATCATGAGTAGGGTAATTCTCTTCGTGAGGTCTCAATTGCCTTGATGCATAGGCGACTGCTCTTCCTTCTTGCATCAGGACGCATCCTAATCCTTGACGCGAAGCATCACAGTAGATATCGAAATCCTTTCGAATATTTGGCAGAATCAACACTGGGGCTGAAGTCAAACGCTTCTTCAACTCTTGAAAATTTCCTCACAGGCTGGAGTCCAAGTAAACTTTTTCTCCTTCTTCAACAATTGGGTAAGAGGCTTAGCAATCGATGAGAATCCTTCGATGAAACGGCGGTAATAACCTGCCATTCCCAAGAAACTTCGAATCTAACACTGCTTTAACTTTACCGGGGTCAACTGCTACTCCCTCGGCTGTCATCACATGATCCAGGAAATCCACTTCCTTCTTCCAAAAATCACACTTACTGAACTTGGCATACAGCTGATGCTCTCGGAGTTTTTCCAATATTATCCTTAAATGTTCAGCGTGTTCTTCCTCCGACTTAGAGTACACTAGAATATCATCAATGAACATGACTACAAACTTGTCCAAATATTCCATGAATACTTTATTCATCATGTTCATGAAGTATGCAGGGGCATTAGTCAGACCAAAGGACATGACTAAGAACTCATAATGTCCATACCGCGTTGAAAGCGGTCTTGGTATATCCTTAGGACAAATCTTGATTGATGGTAACTTTGATCGCAGTCGATCTTTGAGAACACTCGGCTCCTTTCATCGATCAAACAGATCATCTATCCGGGGTAGTGGGTACTTGTTCTTGATGGTGACCTCGTTGAGAGAACGGTAATCAATACACATCCTCATACTTCCATCTTTCTTCTTGACAAACAATACTGGCGCTCCCCATGGCGACGAACTAGGTCTCACAAAACCTTTCTCAAGGAGTTCTTCTATCTGCTTCTTCATCTCTACCAATTCATCGGCTGGCTTCCGATAAGGTCTCTTTGAGATCGGTGCTGTCCCTGGCACTAGGTCGATGACAAACTCAATGTCACGATCCGGTGGCATTCCTAGTAACTCCTCTGGAAACACATCTGGGTATTCACTGACCACTGATACTTCTTCCAAGGAAAGGGTCTTCAAGCTGTTTACTAGCAAATGTCCATCACGAACTGAGGTGGCTAAAAACTCTACCTTGTTTCCTTTGGCGTCCTCATTATTCGGCTCTTCGCCACAATCTAGCACGGCTTTGTGCTTGGATAACCAATCCATGCCAAGAATGACATCTAAGGTTTGGGTATCTAGGACAATTAGGTTGGCTAGAAACTCAACTCGACTATGAGTAACTTAGCTCCTAAACATCCCACTCGGTACTTAGCTCTGCTCCAAGCGATCGACTAACAGAGTATGCTTAAGTTGCATAACTTCCAATTTATTCTTGGTTGCAAACATTCCGAAACAAGCGAATGCGAAGCTCGTAATCAAACAAAGCGATGCAGTACTTGAGTTAACGAAACTTACCCAATCTGACGTCCGGTGATTCTGGGCTCCTTCGAGTGGCGTGGTTGACACGGCCTCGATCACCGATCGCGGTGCTCCTCCGCTTGACCGGCAACTTGTGAAGCTTCGTTGGTTGATGCACAGTGCTGGCGTCTTGGATGGAGTAGCTCAAGGTTGAAACGTCTTCGAGTGATTGTTCCCCTTGCGGACCTTTGGTTGGCAAATGTCTGGTGGCGGCAGCGTAATGCACCTTTAGTGCGTTTCTTTGGTTGCTTCTGGATTGGGGTTGACAGTGCGGGGTTGCGGAAGTTACGGCGCACTAGGCGAGTGCCGAAGTTGGTGCGAGTGCTCAAGCGAAGTGCAGGGTGGAAACTCGTTGAACTGTCTTGCACCGTTCTTACCCTCTTTGTGATTCATGGTTCCCTTGCCGAGCCATCCGGCGTTCTGGTTATCCTCCAGTTCCTTGCGTTTGTCCTCTAGAACAAAGGCTTTGTTGACCAGCTCTTGAAAATCAGGAAAAGTATGGGCGATCAAACCGACTTGCGATCCGATGTTTAGCCCCTTGACGACTTTGGCGAGCCTTGTCCGTGGCTACATCTTCCACGCATAGCGAGCTAGCTGAGAAAACTTGTTGAGGTAGTCAGACACTGACATAGCTCCTTGCTTGAGAGCGCGGAACTCATCCTTTTTCGGATCGATAATGCCTTCCGGTACATGATACTGGCGAAATGCCGCGGAAAATTCCTCCGATGTGATATCCTGTGGCGTTTCATGCGCGCACGTAAGTTCTCCCACCATTCGGCGGTGTGCCCTCCATCCGGTGAGTGGCATACAAAACCTTTTCACGATCGCTGCACTGGGTGATCAGCAGCTTCCATTCGATAACTCTGAGCCAATCATCTGCTTCCACTGGAGAGACGTGTCCGGAAAATGTTGGAGGACGAGTCCTCATAAATTCTGCAAGTTTGGATGGTCCATGGTGACCATGAGCAGCTGGGGCTCCATACTGTTGATTGTTGTTGTTGTTGGCCTGGTTGTTCATAGCTTGCATCTGAGTCATCATAGTGTTCATCAGCTGAGTCTGTGCTGCCATGAAAGCTCCAAAGTTTTGCAAGTCAATTGGGGGTGCTTGTGGCGGAACTGCTCCTGCGGCTGGTTGCTCATTGCCTCTCGGCGCTGGGGTGCCGGAACCACTAGCAGCAGTCTGACGAGTTTGAACCATCTGGCGAAGCTCCATGGGTTAGATAAGGTAGCAAGCACAAGATGAGTTGAGAACTAAGCAGGGGGTAGGTTAAAACCCAACAAAACACAGCTCAAGAAACTCAAATGAAATACCTTTATTAAATAGGGTCTTAGCATGGCTGCAACAAATGAGTAAGGGCCTTTGCAGCTCATACTCGCACACAAAAAGAAACAACGACCTAAGCACACAAAACTACCGCCTAAAGGGCGACTCACTAAACTGAAACTGGCTAAGCTTGAAAGACCGAGACTAAGACAACTACTCGAAAGCCTCCACAACCAGCGCGACGCTCCCGACGGTGACTCGGAAGTGAGCGGCATCTTGGCAACCGATCTGATGCCTCGGCTCGTGCGGCGAGAACAGCGTTCCTGCAAGCGCTCCACCGCTCCTCGGCTCTGCATCTTCTTGGGCTCAATGGGCCTTCCTCCGGATCTTCTTGAAATCCTCCTCGGGTTTTCCTCTTCTTGGGGACTTGGTCGTAGAGGATCTCTTGCAGTGGCGACCTTCTCTTGACTCTGCAAGGCTTCATAGACATGATCCAACTCCGTGATGGTTCTCTCCAAGGCTTCCTCTGGCGGCCCACGAATCGGGCGAGGTGCACGACGGTAGCGTTGCTCTCTCCTACGTGGGCGGGTAGCATGTTTGGCAAGTCGCGCACCGCGACTCTAGGGTGGTAACGGAAGACGGTGTCCTGAAGCTCCGTGCGTAGATGTTGCGAATCGCAGCATGGCCAAGCGCGACGACTCCTGGATACCTTCCAGCCAAGTGATCTTCCTCACAGAGACATGCGAAGGTTGGCTTGCCTTGTCGTTCCTCCTGGCGTAGATCGTCAGGCGACAAATAACTCCACGGTTTTGTCCATTCACCGTCCAGTTGTTGCCGACGTACAGCGGACGATCAAAACCTCCAAGAACCTGGAGCAACTTCCAAAGCTCGCATACCCTCCGGTCGCGCACCATAGCTCAAGACGAGGCATCTGTCAAGACAGACGAGCAGGTAAGAGCAACTTTAAAACAAATGGGAGAGAAAGGATTATAGCAAAAGTTGAGGCGAGAGAGATATGAGAAGAGTTAAGCAATCAATTAACCTTGCAAGTTAATTTTTCCTTTAGAAAATAATTTGGACACTCTAAAGACGGCCAATCTAACTAAGGTCAAGACCTACAGTCAGTATGGCTCTGATACCACCTCTGTCGGGACCCAGAACAAGCGTGAGTACACAACCGTACTCGCAAATCATACCACAGAATGCAATGTATAGATGCAGGCTTATTCTAAAGAAAAGGCTTCTGTGGTTCTTTTGCATAAAAGCAACATTTGCAATTGAATATGAATAATAGATTAAAAGCATAATTTAAAACAAATAAACAATATTAATTTAACAGTTGTTTTCACAAAGACACACAGCTAAACAGATTATTTCACATAGCCATATGATTGAGGTCACACAGCTCCCATTCCCACATTTTATGAAAACTACCCCTCGTGTGAAATCCCGAGCATGTCCATGACCATGACGCGCTATTCGAATAGATTAATTAACACTCTGCAGAGGTTGTACACTTTACCCACAAGATACAACTAGTGTAGCAAGCACCAATCGTAACAAAACAGTTCGGAGACTTCATCTCAAACATTGACATTCCCAGTGTGCTTACAAACCGCTATACCAGCTCACATAGAATTGGTATAACACACACCATGGACGGGGAAGGCGAATCGTCCCGCGATGCAACCACCAAGTAGTCACACCTCCACCTGTCACACACGGCCTAACCTATCCACCGAACATCAATGCCGAGAATCCATAACTTACTAAGTTAGGCCCGTCCCATACCAGGCATGTGGTCGTACAGTAAGGCTCAGTTCAATGGCGCACAAAGTTAAGTCCTTAATTGACCAAGGCAAGACTTCCATGTTCTAACTAAGTCACAAAGATCATCATTCCCGACACATAGACCACCATGTCACACAGTCTCCACCACTTGCCTCAGTCTAAATCCTTTACCACCCAGTTGGTTTAGTGCAACACATGCCATCACGAAGTAACAACACATAGCACACAGTTTTACACAAAGTTCCATAGTCACTTAGTCATAGTTCATATTTGCAACTTTCATGAGATGTGAGACTCGTAGCATGGCTAAGCAATTGTACTCGCATCTAACCAACCCACGTTGGTGCTATAATATTACCAACTAATAACCAATCTAGGGTGACAAGGAATTATGACATACAAGGCCAAGGTGTGATAACAATTTGGATAATAACTATGCCCAAAGCATTTAAATAAATAATTAAAGTAGAATGCAGTACTTTGAAACAAAGTATTTGGAAAACTGGGTTCAAGATGATCAAAGTTATGACTTGCCTTGGAAAAGGTCTATGTACTGGTCTTGATCTTGGGGTGCTCCTTCTTCAACGAAATTCCCCGACGAATCGACGTCTACTCGCAAACGAGACACAAACAAACAAAACAAATAAATAACAGAGGCAAAACAAGCTCAAAAAAAAATCTCAGATAAATAGAGCTTGAATTTAGACAAATTTAGAAATTTGAATGGGCTCAATCGGAGTTAGGATGCAAAAGTTATGAGCTCTGGAAGATTGAATCTAAAAAGAAACCCTAATTTGGATTTTCTGAAATTTCCGAATTATTTCTCTGAAGAAAAATCGGATTGTTGCGCAATGCTGACGTCAGCGAAGGAATTTCGGAAAAAAAAATAAATAAAAGAAAAACCTGACATGTGGGACCCACATGTCAGAGACTAGGCTCACGGTAGACCAAGTCTACCGAGCCTCGAGATCGAGACCGGTGGATCGCCACGCACGCGCGCGTGTGGACGCCGATCGGGCGCCACGCACGCGACGACGCAGGCACGGGCTCGACACGCGCCGAGGTGGCGGTGGCGTGGGCGACAACAGAGCGGCGGCGCTCGGATCCCTACGGCAACGGCGAACGACGGAGCTTCGCCGGCGGTGAGTGGTACCGGTGTGTAGAGGGCGCTATTGCGAACCTCTGGGTGCAACTCGGGTGATCGGGAGGGCGGTGGCGGCCGGCGGCGAGTTGGCGGCGAGCTGTTCGGCTATTGTCGGACGACGGCTCGGTGAGGCTTTGACGACGCGAAGGGTCCCGAGGTAGACCTCGTGACGCCGAACCCGATGGTGCACTCGATGGCGATCGCGGCGACATCGGCGGCGCGCAAATCGGCGGCGACGAAACACGGCCGAAAACCCTAGATCTCCGATTGCGCGCGCTAGAGCTCTCAGTGCTATGGCTCGGGTTTTGGGTTGCGGGCGTCGATGCGATCCCAGGGGTCCTATTTATAGGGTCCGGGAGGCTAGGGAGGCGTGCGGCGGCGGAAACCCTAAAGCGTCTCAAACGAACACGAGAGAATCGGAGATAGAAACGAATCCGAGGTTCGATTTTGATTCGGGAAGATGCGGGGAGGTTGGGGATAAGATTCTACACGTTTTCTAGAAGGGGTTCAAAAGGAAAGGAGGCGTTGTCGTTCGGACTCGGAGCTCGGTCATGGTGGACGCGGGCGGCCGTGCGCGAAGACGAAGCCGGGAGCGGGGACGGAGCCCTGAGTGTGGGGCCCACACGTCAGCGGGTGCGAGCGGCGCGGCGCGAGAGCTGGGCCTCGCGCGGAAACGGGCCGGGAAGGGGGAAAACGGGACGGAAGAGTGGAATTCGGCCCGAGACTATTTCTGAGATTTTAAATAGTTTTTCTAATTTAGAAAATACCAGAAATTCAAATAAGCAATAGAAAATAGTAAATGAACTCAGAAAAATTCTAGAAAAATCTAGAAAATATATCTGAGCACATAGAACCCAAATAAAATAGTTTTGGCTAATGTTCATGTTGGGATTATTCACATTAAATGTTTTTGATTGTAAAGTCCAATATTAAGCTTTTGAAATTAAATCAAATAAAATCGAAATGGTGAATTTTCTCCCTACTAACTATTAAAAGATTTTTAAGCTCTGAAAATTGGGATGTTACAATGGACATGCTTGGTTAGGTTTTGCAAGAGTTAGACTATAACCTTTTAAATTAAAACTTGACATGGGTGGTACGAATCGGGGATTTGTGCTATGTTGTGGTGGCTATTGGATTAGTCACCTCTAGGTTGTTACTTGTGTTATTTATTGTACCTCGCTGTTATTTCAATGATTAAAAAATAGATTTGACAAATTGCCTTCAATCTATTACATTATTGCAAATGAAAGTTGCTTTATGCGTCCAATTAACCATATAACCATTCCCTTCGTCTCAGCTCATATGTAACTATGTATAGGCTTGTTACTCGTAAGTCTTGCGAGTACATTATTGTACTCACCTGCATTACTTGTTGTGTGCAGAGGAGGAAGTGGATCCCTAAGGGATCAACTTCTGTGAGTTTTGCTGCGGATCGTACGACTAGCTTGGCGGCCCGGTCGGTTGCCTTGTGGGTTGTGTTGGCTAACCGGTCGTCTTTTGTTTATAGCCATCTTATGGTGCTTTTGCTTCCGCTGTTATTGTTACTTTGATGTCATTTGGCCGGTCGGCTGCTTTTGTAATAACTCTATATATTGTATGTCTTTTGCTAGACTTGGTATATTGTGATGTATGAAAATGATGCATGATTTTGCAAAGATGTATATGTGCTGCAATTCTGGGAAACACATATCCATTGAGGCACGGTATACTTTGTTTGTGATGCTAGAGTCAAGGGAAGACTAAGCATTACAAGCTAAATACACCGGGGTCTCACAATATCGATCCACACAAGATGAATAATAGAATAAATGAGTAATTTGAATAACAAATATTGGTTTTGACTTTATGGTCGAGTTTACACTTATTAAGCCATGTAGGGCTGACATAAATGAAATAAACAGCATCGGAACAAAATAAACTCCAGTAGAAACCCATCGACTAGCCACAAGCAACCGATTGGGATTAAGACCTAACGATCAACACCATCGTAGAACTACTCCTCAAAAGTGGGTGACGATTCCTCCACTTTAGCTAAATGATCGCAGCAAGAATGAGTACTCCGAGTACTCAACAAGTTGTACCACAGAATGTAAATATAGATAATGGCTTATTAAAAAAGAAATAGCTTCTATAGTTATTTTGTAATAAAGCAACCTTTGCAGTTGAATACAATTAACAGCATGAAAACATAATTCAAAACAAATAAATAATAGTTGTTTTCACAAAGGACACAAAATCTAATCAATTTCTTTCACGCAACCACATGAATAAATCCACACAGCTATCCCTTTCCAGTTATTTTATAAAAATCTACCCCTCGTGTGAAATCCTCGAGCATATCCATAACCACGGACGCGGCTATTCGAATAGATTGAATAACACTCTACAGAGTTAGTACACTTTACCCACACAATATAATCAGTGTAGCTAGCACTAATCATAACAAAACTTTCCTGAAACTTCATCTCAACAATTGACACTCCCGATGTGTTTTACTGATGGCACCAATGCCTATTTAGGAGATTAGCCCGTCGCACACCGTTGGACCTGAAGACGGCGAACCGCTCATAAATGTGAATTGCCACAAAGACAGAAACACACCTCCACCCTAGCACACAGCTTAAACAATCTGCCTGAGTAATCAATCATCAAGTCTCTATAACTTACTAGGTTAGGCCTGTCCCATACCAGGCATATAGTCATACAGTTATGGCTCAGTTCAATGACACACAAAGTTAAGTCCTTAATTGACTAAGGCGAGACTACCAAATTCTAACTAAATAATCATTTCTCCATATCCCAAGCACTAAGCTCCAACATATCATACAGTTTTCACCACTCGCGTTAGTCTAAATCTTTTCTCACCTAGTTGGTTAAGTGCAACACATGCCATCAACGAGTAATAGCACACAACACACATTTTTACACAAAGTTTCATAATCACTTAGTCTGATTTATATTTGCAACTCAATTGAATGAATGACTCGTTGCATGGCTAAGCAAACTACTCGTATCTAACCAACCCACGTTGGTGCTACGATATTACCAACTAAATAATTAACCAAGCTAGGGTGACAAAATATCATGACATTACAATAGACAAGGTGGATATACACAATTTGGATAAATAACTAGTCCCAAAGTATTTAAATAATTACTCAAAGTAAATGCAATAATTGAATCAAAGTAATTTTAGAAAATAGGGTTTAACATGATCAAAGATACAACTTGCCTTGGAATAGATCTTGAAACTGGTCTTGGTCTTGGTGAACTCCTTCCTTGAAATTCCTCGAAGAATCAACGTCTACTCGCAAACGAAGTAAATAAACAAAATAAATATAAAATAGAGATAAAAACTCCAAAATTTAAATAAAAATCTTATGAAAATAGAGCTCTAATTTAGATAAATTTAGAAATTTGAATGGGCTCAATCGGAGTTCGTGTGAGGAAGAACGGGATTTTCGAAGATCTAAATCTAAAGAAATACCAAAATTGGATTTTTTGGATTTTTCTTAAATTATTTTTCTACTGAAAATCCCGAATAATGACGTCAGCATGACGTTAGCCTTGAATTTCAAAATTAAAATAAAACCAGAAAAAACAAAATAAACACTGACATGTGGGCCCAGGGTCTATAGACCCAATCCACAGACTTGGTGCATGGGTCTATGGCTCATGGGTTCATGGAATAGTGGATCTAACAAAAGGGACCCACAACTCAGAGGCTCGGTCTATGGTGGATTGGGTTCATCCGAGATTGGATCTGGAGTTTGGATCTGGTTGACAAGCGTGCACGCACGTGGCGCTTACTGGATAACACGCAAGCGACACGTATGCGCTGGTGCTGACGTGGATAGTGGCATGTGTAAGACCAGGAGGTTTTTTGCTCATAATATTTGATGATGAACACATTGACAATAAGGAAGACTTAGTTCTGGTGTTTAAATGATGATTACATTGTCTCTGGAACATGCTTGTGATCTTAATTGCTGATCTGCTTTTGAGTTCTGTTGAGTTCTGTCGAAAATCAGCATGTGTCAGGTTTTGCGGTAGTACCAGCTCTGTGTCCGCGGAACTACCGCTGAGAGGAACAACCGCACAATTGTTGGCGGTATGAAACTGTTGGATCGCGGGAAGGCTACGATAGCACAAACAAAAAAATTACCGCGCAACCAAGGAACCTTCGCTAGTAATAGATCACGAGATTACCACTAGACACGCCGACTCATTGCGGAAGTAGAGTCGATGTAGCGAGTTGAAGCAGTCATAGTCGTACTTGCCGTGCGCCTTCTCCTCCTACTCCGATGAACGTCGTGAGTCGCGGATCGTCCTAGTGCTGATGCTTCGCAACAACACCTCCAAGGTATCCACACATACGGGGCAGGGACACCACGCGCAGGAGTGCTAGCGTCGGCGGCGTGGTTGAGGAGAGCATGGCTATTAGGGTTTCGGGATTTCTTCCAGAAAGATTGATCAAACATACCCCATGCCACCGCCCCTCTATATATAGGCATCCATAATGGGTCCCTGTCGGGACCCAAAATTACGATTCTGGAACCCTCTGTGTATAATGCACTAGTCCAAGATCACGCTAGTGCACACAGTGTCAACATAGGTGAATATCGATCCACACAAGCGATAAATAAAGTAAACGATTAGTTTCAATAACAAATAAGGGTTTTGACCTTATGGTCGAGTTTACACTTAATACGCCACGCAGGGCTAACAGAGAATAAAACAGCAGCGGAACGGAAATAACTTCAGCGTAGATCCCATCAATTCACCACAGTAAACCGATGGGATCGGACATAACGATCAGCAACTTTCGGCGAACTTCTCCTCGAAAGCAGGTGTAGACTCCTCCCCTTCTGTAGGTTTGGGCGCAAGTTTTACAACAAGCGTGAGTACACAACCGTACTCGCAAATCATACCACATAATGCAATTTATAGATGCAGGCTTATTCCAAAAGAAAAGGTTTCTGTGGTTCTTTTGCATAAAAGCAACATTTACAATTGAATACAATAATAGATTGAAATACAGTTCAAAACAAATAGATAATATTAATTTAACAGTTGTTTTCACAAAGACACAAAGCTAAACAGATTATTTCACATAGCCATATGATTGAGGTCACATAGCTCCCATCCCAACATTTTATAAAAACTACCCCTCGTGTGAAATCCCTGAGCATGTTCATGACCACGGACGCGGCTATTCGAATAGATTGATTTAACACTCTGTAGAGGTTGTACACTTTACCCACAAGATACAACTAGTGTAGCAAGCATTAATCATAACAAAACGGTTCGGAAACTTCATCTCAAACATTGACATCCCCGATATGCTTTCCCGCTAGACCAACTCACAAAGAACTAGTATAACACACACCGTTAGACAGAGATGCGGCGAACCGTCCCGCGATGCAACTACCAAGTAGTAACACCTCCACCCTGTCACAAAGCCTAACCTATCCACCTGGACATCAATGCCGAGAATCCCTAACTTACTAAGTTAGGCCCGTCCCATACCAGGCATGTGGTCGTACAGTAAGGCTCAGTTCAATGGCGCACAAAGTTAAGTCCTTAATTGACCAAGGCAATACTTCCATATTCTAACTAGATCACAAAGATTATCATTCCCATCACAAAGTCCACCATATCACACAGTATCCATCACTTGCCCCAGTCCAAATACTTTACCACCCAGTTGGTTTTAGTGCAATACATGCCATCACGAAGTAATAACACATTGCACATAGTTTTACACAAAGTTCTATAGTCACTTAGTCAAGTTTAATATTTGCAACTTACATGAGATGTGAGACTCGTAGCATGGCTAAACAATTGTACTCGAATCTAACCAACCCACGTTGGTGCTATAATATTACCAACTAATAAACCAATCTAGGGTGACAAGGAATTATGGCATACAAAGTCAAGGGGTGATATCAAATTGGATAATAACTATGCCCAAAGTATTTAAATAAATAATTAAAGTAGAATGCAATACTTTGAAACAACGTAATTTGAAAACTGGGTTCCAGATGATCAAAGGTATGACTTGCCTTGGAAAAGGTCTATGTACTGGTCTTGATCTTGGGGTGCTCCTTCTTCTCCAAAGTTCCCCGACGAATCGACGTCTACTCGCAAACGAGACAAACAAACAAAACAAATAAATAACAGATACAAAACAAGCTACAAAAATTAAATAAAAATCTCAGATAAATAGAGCACGAATTTAGATAAATTTAGAAATTTGAATGGGCTCAATCTGAGTTAGGATGCAAAAGTTATGGGCTCTGGAAGTTTAAATCTAAAAAGAAACCCTAATTTGGAATTTCTGGAATTTCCGAATTATTTCTTAACAGAAAAATCGGATTATTGCGCAAGCACGACGTCAGCACAGGGATTTTGGAAATAAAAGAAATTAAAAAGAAAATGCTGACATGTGGGACCCACATGTCAGTCTCACGGCTCACGGTGGACTAAGTCTACCGAGCCGGTTGGATCTGGAACCGGTGGACCATGCCACGCACGCGCTGACGAGGCAGCCACACACGCGACACGAAAGAGCGGGGCCGAGTCACAAGGACGTGGGCGCCACGTGGTGGGCGGGGGCCGTGGCGCTCTGGACCGCCCGACAATGGCGAACGGCGGCGCCTCGCCGGAGGTGAGTGGTACTAGGATGTAGCCCAGGTTATTGCGAACCTGTTGAACCATCCATCGAGGCATGGTATACTTTGTTTGTGATGCTAGAGTCAAGGGAAGACTAAGCATTAGAAGCTAAATACACTGGGGTCTCACAATATCGATCCACACAAGACGAATAATAGAATAAATGAGTAATTTGAATAACAAATAATGGTTTTGATTTTATGGTCGAGTTTACACTTATTAAGCCATGTAGGGCTGACATAAATTAAATAAGCAGCATCAGAACAAAATAAACTCCAACAGAAACCCATCGACTAGCCACAAGCAACCGATTGAGATCAAGACCTAACGATCAGCACCGTCGTAGAACTCCTCCTCAAAAGTGGGTGACGATTCCTCCCCTTTAGCTAAATGATTGCAGCAAGAATGAGTACTCCGAGTACTCAACAAGTTGTACCACAGAATGTAAATATAGATGATGGCTTATTACAAAAGAAATAACTTCTATGGTTATTTTGCAATAAAGCAACATTTGTAGTTGAATACAATTAACAGCTTGAAAACATAATTCAAAACAAATAAATAATAGTAATTTAATAGTTGTTTTCACAAAGGACACAAAATCTAGTCAATTTTTTTCTGTGAGGACCCCTGTTTATTCGGCTTGTAATGCTTAGTCTTCCATTGACCCTAGCATCACAAATCAAATAAACCAAGCCCCGAGATATGTATACTTCCCAGAAATGCAGTATACACACCCCGTTACAAAATCATGCATCCATTCCATACAACAGGTCTAACAAAAGACATACATAATAGAGATTTATTACAACAAGGGCCAACCGGCCAAATGACAACTCAATAACAATTGAACAGCGGAAGCAAAAGTGCCATAAGATGGCGATAAACAAAAGAGTCAATTAGTGTGCCTTAACCCACAAGGCAACCAACCGGGCCGCCAAGCTAGTTGTCAAACCCGAAGCACATCTCACAAAAGGGAAGCCCTTGGGGCTCACCTTCTTCCTCTGCAACAAAAACATTAAGCAAGGCAACTGAGTACAAAAATTGTTTTTGTACTCGCAAGACCGACGTGTAAGGGTAATGTAACTATAATTAACTACATGCAAGCTTTATTTAAGTGGAGGTGGCTCGGACTTACTTTTAGCAGAAGCAAGTTTTCATTTGCAATAATGTAATAGATTCAAAGCAATTTGACAAACTGATTGTAATTGTTGAAATAACAATATACAATAAGTATAAGAGTAACCACCTATTGGTGACTATCCCAATAGCCACCACACATAGCACGAATCCCGCATTCGTACCACCCATGTCAAGTTTTAATTTAAAAGGTCAGTAGTCTAGTTCTCACGGGCGATCCGAGCGTGTCCATAACCTAGACGAGGCTATTCGAATAGTTTTAACCTGCAGGGGTGTACCAATGTACCCACACTTCGCACCGCCTTTAAGCCACAAAAGCACACTTAGAAGGTATGCCGCACGCGGCTAAGTCCTACGAGACGCTTTCCAATATTGTGCATTGACTACGAGCGCTCGTATGGATCGAATCCATACGCTTACATTGCCACCGAAAGACAACCGGTCATCACGGGGAAGCCTTCGGACTCTACAATGCTCCCAAAGACCATCCCTCCTCGGCTCCTGCGACCGAAGCCAATACACGCCAAAGTACTAAGTCAAGAGAGGTCCCATACCCTCTAGTGTGGTTAGCACGCAAAATGCTCGAAGACGGTGGCGCAAGTAACTCGGTCCTTAATTGACCGGGCACCATTCCATCCACACCCACAAGCACACCAACATACCATTGTGCCCAAGTCTAAATCATTTTGTTTTCATTTTTAGTTTTCACAATAAACATAGCAAAAAGATGAATCATAAAGTTATAATAGTTTTGTGTGATCAAGGTTACCGACTAAGTCGATAACCGCCCAATTCTACCGGTATCTAAGCATTGCTAAGCATCATATCGTAAAGACAAATAAGAGGCCCTAAATCATTCACCGGGCTCTAATTCACCGGTGAGGATAATATTCCTAAGGTAGTGGCAGGGGTGAACAATTTAAGGGAAACAATGCAATAGGATTAGCTACCTCTATTCGGCAAAATTAGTCATTTACACAAAAGCATGCATACATACAAGTAAAACAAAGTATTATATTTCAAAAGTAATGGGATGGAGTGGATATGATCAAACTGCTTGCCTTGCTGTAGATCACTTTCTTGCTGCAGAAGATTCACTCACGTAAACAATAATTCCTTCGGAACCTAACGCGAAAAGGCGATAATCAAATAAGAACAAGAACTCCAAATAAAACTCAACAGCAAAAGAACATCCAAATCCAAAGAAATTTCTACAGAAGCTAGGGGTTGATTTTAGACAAATTTAGAAACAAGAATCACTTCATTTGGACTTAGCAAGAAAAAGTTATGGCTAATCTAAGTTCTCTCAGCCTGAAAAATCATAATTAAATTAATTATGGTTACTGTTCATAGCGAAAATTTCTATAATGATTTGGAACTTGAAATTTTAATGGTAGGTAGATATGGTTATCCTAACAACAGCAAAACTGAGTTTGCACAATTTGGAGTTATAATGAATTAGTTATGATTTTTCCAAGTTCTAGAACTAGTGAATCATTAATTTCAGTGGCCAGGATCATATTAAGACCTATTCTAAATTACAGTACATTCCTAGTGGGTTTTAACAAAACTTAGTTTGCTCATTTTGGAGTTAAAGAGAATAAGTTATGCATTTTACAAACTTTCAATGAATTTCTAAACAACCATTTTCACTAAACAAGATCATGCAGTTTATATCATTTTCTGCTACATAACAGTGCCTAAATTCATTCTCAGATTAAAGTTCATACTCTAACAGAGCTACAACGACTGGAATCATTCAAAAAGAAGCTAAAATGACAAAGTTATGCACTTTTGAAATTTGAAACAATAAAAGACTTAGAAACTTTGAGCTCTCGGGAGGTCCAAATGAACTGGAAGACAAAGGAGAGGTCGTGGGCCGTCGATCCTTCATCGCACGGCCACGGACTCGGCTACAGCCGCACAAAAGACCTCCTCCCGCCTTCGGGAGGTGCGGACCGTTGAGATCTGATCCAACGGCCACGACCAGTGCATGCACAGCGCACGCAAAGGAGGTCCACGCGCCTAACAGAGGTCGTGACCGTCAGATCGAGATCTGGCGGTCCCGAGCACTAGGGGAGGTCCTAAGGGTAAACCTACGGAGGGAGGTCTAGATGGCTAATATCTCACGGAGGAGGTCTTCAACGGTCTAGATCTCCAGAGGAGGTCTTACGGCTAAAATCCACCGGGGAGGTCTAGTCCGTTAGACGAAGATCTAACGGTCCAGAATAGCGGGGAGGTCCGAAGGCTAAGGATCTACTGGGAAGGTCCTCAACATTCAAGATCGAGGTG
Source organism: Ampelocalamus luodianensis (assembly GCA_036346255.1). NCBI lineage: Eukaryota > Viridiplantae > Streptophyta > Magnoliopsida > Poales > Poaceae > Ampelocalamus > Ampelocalamus luodianensis. The sequence goes on along the minus strand of CM070620.1, from coordinate 36,557,515 downwards.
GGGGAGATCTGGACGGCTGAGATTTAACCGAGGAGGTCTTGGATGGCCAAGATCTACTCGGGGAGGTCCTAAGCGATAGGGTTTCAACGGGAGGAGATCTGGACGGCTCAGATAAGGCCTAGGGAGGTCCTGAACGGTCCAGATCAACGCGGAGGGAGGTCTTGCGGTCTCCTTCACAAAGGACCCGAGGTGGTCTTTTGCAAAGAGGACCCCAAGGAGGTCCGAGAGGGTGGTCTTTACAAAAAGACTGTGAGGACCCCAATTTATTTGGCTTGTAACGCTCAACCAACCACCTGGTCCTAGCATTACAAATCAAATAAACCGAAACCTCGAGATATGTATACTTCCCAGAAGCAGTATACACATCTCCCACAAAAGTATGCATCAACTCCACTCCAAACATAGAGTCCAAACATCACACTACCAAACGGAAGGTAAACAAATAGTAGAGTTATTACAGACAAAGGCCGACAGGCCACAAGATACACAAATAAACAAGAACGACAGCGGAAGCAAAAGCGCCAAAAGATGGCTATAAACAAAGCCAATCAGCGTGCCTTCACCCACAAGGCATCTGACCGGACCGCCAAGCCTAGTCGTCGCCCACGAAACGGCAACACAAACTCACGTAGTGAGACCCTTGGGGCTCACCTTCTTCCTCTGCAACAAAACATTAAGCAAAGCACACGAGTACAAAGATTGTCTTTGTACCCGCAAGATCGACGTGTGAACTAGCGGCACTGCACATATGCTACATGCGAGTTTGTTTGGTGGAGGCCATATGTTTTATTTGCATAAAGCCAACTTTATTTGCAATAATGTAGTACAGTTTAAAGGCAAGTTTGCAATTCATTTTTAAGATTGAAATAACAATAAGGATAATAATAACAAAAGAGTAAAGGTAAACAACCTAGAAGTGACTATCCCAATAGTCACCACAACAATAGCACGAATCCCAGATTCGTACCACCCTTCAAGTTTTTAATTTAAATGTTGTAGTCTAACTCTTGATAAGCTTACCCAAGCGTGTCCATCACCTAGGACGAGGCTATTCGAATAGTTTTTAACCCTGCAGGGGTGTACCACTGCACCCACACTTGCACCGCCTTTAAGACAAAGCACACTTCCAAGGTATGCCACACACTAAGTCCTACGATACTTTTCCAATATTGTGTATTAACTACGAGCAGCTCGTATGGATCGAAATCCATACGCTTACATGGTAAAGCCGAAAGACAACTACCCACTCGAGGTAAAGCTTTTGGACAACTACCATGCTCCCAACACCATCCCTCCCGCGACCCCTGCGACCCGAGCCAATACACGCCAAAGTACTAGGTCAAGAGAGGTCTCATATACTCTAGTGTGGTTAGCACGCGAAATGCTGGATAATGTGTACTCACAAGATGTTCGGTCCTTAATTGACCGGGCACCTTTCGATCACACCCAATGATCACACCAATCTTACCATTGTGCCCAAGTCTAAATCATTTTTATTTTGTTTTCACTTTTAGATTTGAAAATAACAAGGCATAAGAACAATAATAATTTCATGTGATCAAGATTATCGACTAAGTCGATAATCGCCCAATTCTACCTAAAACTAAGCAAGGCTAAGCATCCAACACGTAAACTACTAAGTGATAAGAGTTCATCCAACTAACTCTAATCACGACAAGTAACCTAGGCTCGGTAGCGAGATCAATATTTCACCTACGGGATATGCAACACGGATTTAACTAATCAATTTAACACAAATTAAGCAATGCATACATACAAATTTGAAATGTAATATTAGATTTTAAAATACCGGGATTAACATGATCAAACCGCTTGCACAAGCACGCTCAATATGCTCAACCTATTGCAGAGGATCGCTCTCGTGGTTACCGCAAATGTCGAAGCCTAACGATTGAACAAATAACAGCGAATAAGAACGAATAACACCGGCAAAACTCAAACATTCAAATACAAACACAAATTCATACACAGAAGCTAGACCATCACAATAGGAATAACAAAATAACTGCTACAGAGGTGTTTCAAATTAGACATGCTTTCATGTGATTGATCTACCCACTCACTTATTTACCAAGTTAACCACAAAATCAATCCTCTTATATGTTTTAATCTTTCGACAGACTTTGATGGTGATTGTGTGCACATCTATTAACTAAGCATCAGAATAACACAATAGAAGTAACTAGCTATTCTAATGCTACCATTACTGATATGACTTCATTTAGGCCTACAATGTGCTTCAAGAGGACAATTACTATCTTATCAATCAACTAATAGACGCTAAGACATTTTCTAATTTAGTTTGGGTTTGAAAAACATTTCAGCTACTACACACCTAAGCATCATACCAACATATTGTAAGGTTATCAAAATTCAGCATGCTACTACTCCAAATCTTACTACACTGATAAATCAAAAGTACAGAGACAACACTAGTTCAACTACATCTTCCTTAATCATACAAGCCACAACAAATGAAACCTATAAATATTAACTAAACGACTTCATTCATGCTAACCCCAACTACTAGGGGAACCATCAAGCACAAACATAATTTGAAAAGCAAGCCAAACTACCAAGTTCAGTAACTGACAACAGAGGAAACACAATATGACAACAGAGAAAAATATACAGGGACTAGCAACTACTTGCTTCTAACCTCAAACCCAAATCTTGATCATACAAGAGCTTGAACTAATGAACAATCACAAACATGCTTAATAACTAATAACCAGGTTTTAAGGGAGTGGGCCCCACTGTCAGCCACATCAGCAACAGGGAGCTCAAGGAAGAACAGGGGAGGCTCTGGCCGATTTGGGGCGGTGGTGGTCGCCGGCGGTGGAGTGGTGGCGCGGCGAAGGTGAGCTAAAAAATGGGCTACCCAGAGTGAATGGAAGCTAGGGGTGGCGGTGGTGGCTTGAGCGGCACCGTGGCGGCGCAGGATGACGACATCGCGGCGGCCGTGGAGGTGATAAGGGGCGACGGCGCCAGAGAAGAAGACGATGAAAACTAGTGCGCGCATGAGAATCAGTGAGCTACCAGGAACTCACCGGTGTGCTCGGCGACGACGGAGAGGCACCGGAGTGGCCCGGCGACGAGAGCCTGCGTCGGCGCAAGGTGGTCAACGACGACAGGAGCCTGAGGTGAACGAGAGGACGTGTGAGTGAGCGGAGAAGGAAGGTGGAGTCCAGGCGATGCTCACCGAGCGAAGAATCGAGCTGGAGCTCACCGGAGAAGACGCGGCGGCGGAAGAGGCGGTTTCGGCCGGACTTGGAGAAGAAGGGACGCGCGCGGCTCCACAGTGACGGAGACTCCGAATTTCTTGAGGGGTTCGCTTCCACGAGATGCCAGGCACACCGTGACGCTATCGGCGATGACCGGAGATCACCGGAGCGGCTGAAACGCTCGGAAGCGGCGCGGCGACGCTCTCGGCTCTGAGAGCTCCGCGGCGGAAGTGGACAGAGGCGGAGAAAGAAACCGAGAAAAGAAGAGTACTCGACTGCTTAAGAAGGGGGAAGACGGAGGCAGCGAGGTGGAGACGGAAGGGCGGTGAAAAGACCGGTGAGGCGAGGTGGCAGCGACGCGTGGCGGGAAGACTGCGGTGGGACCGCCTCGGCGAGAGAAGGGGGCGCTCGAGTCGAGTCCGTGTGGTGCGACGAGTGGGTTTAACTCGATCAAGATCATATCGACCGTTGGATCTTACACGGACGATCGAGATCTGATAGAGCAATAGGACAGTCCGATTGTATACGCAAACGTGGACCGTGCGATCCGCATCGGACGGTCACGAGCGAAAAGACTCGGGCGACGCAGCGAGTTGGTGCGATCAAGCCGAGTGGCGCGGTCGGAACTTAAGTCGGGCTCGGGTTCGAGCCCGATGAACGATGAATACCGATTTGGAGTTTTAAAAGGCTGAGAGAGTTTGGAGAATTTTTAGAGGTAGTTCCTGAGCTCCAAAATTCCGAAATTTTATGGTAGCTACTAGGACAGAGAACAATATTTCATAAATTTTCCAGAACTTTTATGCACTGCATTGTTCTGCAGAAAATTCACAAGCTGCTGACCTAGGGTTTGACCAGAACTTCAAACTAGTTTGACTTGGCCATTTGAAATAGCAAATAAAATCTAAAAAAATGTGAAATAATTCAGGGAGGTAGATAGGATGATCAAGATGATAGGAAAATTATTTGCAGAGGATGATCACAAGTTTGAAGGCTAGGAATTTCTTGACAACAATTTCCAATCACAAGAATTAAATTCTAAAATTGGAAATTGCTAGAAAATTTGAAAACTACCAAATGATTTGATGAGACAGCAAAAGTTTTTATTTCTCCTCAAAATTTTACATTTGAAACATAAACCCTAACTTAGGGTTGTTACAAATCTCCCCTTACAGAATCTCGCCCAGATTCTCGATCATTGGGAGAAGAAGGACTGTAATCGCTGGAGGCGATCTTCCCGCTCCCAAGTGGCTTCATCCTCGGAGTGGTTCGACCACTGAACTCTAAGGAACTTGATCACACGGTTCCTCGTCCTGCATTCAGCTTCTTCGAGGATACGAACGGGACGCTCACGATAAGACAGGTCTTCTTGCACATCGATATTTTCCAATGGCGTTTCCTCCACAGGAACACGAAGACACTTCTTCAATTGTGATACATGGAAAACATCATGCACCCCCTCAAGTGTAGCTGACAATTCTAACTAGTATGCAACAGCTCCCACTTTCTTGATGATACGATACGGCCCGACATATCGAGGAGCTAGTTTGCCCTTGACACCGAAACGACGATGTCCCTTCAAAGGTGAGACTTTGAGATACACAAAGTCATTGGGCTGGAAACTCAGCTCACGGCGACGCCGATCTGCATAGCTCTTCTGCCTGGACTGAGCTACGCGCAAGTGCTCACGAATCAACTACACTTGACTTTCAGCCTCATTGATGGAATCTGGGCCAAAGAACTGTCTCTCCCCAGTCTCTGACCAGTTCAATGGGGTTCTGCATCGCCTCCCATACAAGGCCTCAAACGGTGCCATACCGAGACTAGCCTGAAAGCTGTTGTTATAAGAGAATTCTGCAAGCGGCAAACACTTCTCCCAGTTCTTCCCATAGGAAAGAACACAGGCACGGAGCATATCCTCTAGCACCTGGTTGACGCGCTCCGTCTGACCATCAGTCTGAGGGTGATAGGCTGAGCTGAAAGAAAGACGGGTTCCCATGGCCTCCTGCAGACTATGCCAAAGTCGGGAGGTGAAAAGAGAACCACGATCTGACACAAGCGTTCGTGGCACACCATGCAAGCTCACAATACGGGATATGTAGAGGTCCGCCAATTTACTGACACTGAGGGCGGTACGCACTGGCAGAAAGTGTGCTACTTTTGTCAATCGGTCAATAACCACCCAGATAGCATCCTTCCCCGAAGAAGTACGGGGCAAACAAGTGATGAAGTCCGTGCCTACCGAATCCCACTTCCATTCTCGGTATAGGCAAGGGCGGAGAAGACTCGCTGACGCCGATGCTCGGCCTTGACACGACAACATACGTCGCATCTGGCAACGAACCTGGCAACCTCGCGCTTCATGCGAGTCCACCAGAATCTCTGAAGTAGATCTTGGTACATTTTGGTGGCCCCGGGATGGATGGACAAAGGCGAATCATGGGCCTCATGGAGAATCAAATCCCGCAATTCTGGGACCTTTGGGACCACGAGACGCTGCCCAAACCATACAACACCGTGCTCATCTTCTGTGAAACACTTGGCTGATCCATTCCTGATGTTCTGCTTGATTTTACCCACACCATCATCGATTGTCAGTCTTGCTGGATTTGATCCACCAAGGTCGGTTGCACAACCAGGGCAGCCAGGGAACCATGCTCAACCAAACCCAAGTTGAGACGCTGAAATTCTACAAGAAGTGCGAGTTGTCGCTCTTGGATCATCGAGTATTGCAATACACCTTTCGCTAAGTGCATCAAAGAACCACATTAGCTTTGCCGGATGATATCAATACCCATGTCATAATCTTTGATCAATTCCAACCATCTCCTCTGCTGAGGTTCGATCTGTCGGGTGAACAAATATTTCAAGCTCTTGTGATCAGAATACACCTCACAGTGGTTTCCGATCAGATAATGCCGCCAAATCTTGAGCGCATGAACCACGGCAGCAAGCTCTAAATCATGGGTGGGATAATTGAGCTCATAAGGTCTCAATCGCTCGATGCATAGGCAACCGCCTTGCCTTCTTGCATAAGAACACACCGAGTCCTCGCGAGAGGCATCGCAATAAATATCGAAGCTCTTGTGGATATCGGGAAGAGTAAGGATCGGGCTGAAGTCAATCGCTGCTTGAGCTCCCAAAGCTCTCATCACAAGCGAGAGGACCACACAAACCTCTTGTCCTTCTTGAGCAATTCACCATCGGCCATGATCTTGGAGAAATTCTCGATAAAGCGGCGGTAGTAGCCCGCTAAACCGAGAAAACTCCGCACGCCGATGGATCGACTTGGGCTAACCCCAAGATAGAACATCGCCGACCTTGCCGGGATCCACAAACTACACCACCAATTGAAAGAACATGGCCCAAGAATGCCACTTCCTTCAACGTAACTCGCATTTGTTTGAACTTTGCATATAGTGGTGTTCCCGCAATTTGCCCAAAACAATCCTCGATGCTCAAGATGCTCGCTTGATCTTGGAATAGATAAGAATATCATCAATAAAGACCACCACAAATTTATCCAAATACTCTATGAATACTGAATTCATAAGGTTCATGAACAAAGCCGAGCATTGGTTAGACCGAAAGACATGACGGTATACTCGTAAAGACCATAACGAGTAGTGAAAGCCGTCTTGAATATCTTCGATCGATCGACTGATGATACCCCATTCTCAAATCAATCTTTGAGAACACTGGCTCCATCAACCGATCGAACAGATCATCGATGCGGGCCAGAGGATATTTGTTCTTCACCGTCACCTCATTGAGAGGACGGTAATCAACACACATACGCAAAGTCTTGTCCTTCTTCTTCACAAAGATCACCGACAACCCCAAGGAGATGAACTCGACGGATGAAACCCTTTGCCCAAGCTCACCAAGTCGCTTCTTCAATTCTTCTAACTCATTGGGAGGCATCCGATACGGCGCCATCGAAATTGGAGCGGTACCGGGCAGCAACTCAATGACAAACTCAAGGTCTCGAACTGGAGGCATCCCGGGAAAATCTTCAGGAAAGACATCCACAAAGTCAGATACTATGGGAACATCCCGACCGCAAGGTCAAGCCGCCTCTAATGCACATAGATGTGGCCCCTGCACCGCGCGAAAATCCACCGCTACTTTGAAAGGTCGTGAGATAGACAATCTTCCCGCACAATCGATTTGCGTTCAAGTGTTGGGACAACCAATCCATGCCAAGAATCACATCCGACTCACGAATCGAAAGCGAGTAATAAGATTTGCCAAAAATCCCACTCCTTTGACTATGATAGGAACATCCCGACATCAGAATCACCCTCATTTCCGACCCGAGAGCGGATGAGCAAAGTAGTCCCCAAAGGAACACAAAGAAGACCACTAGCAGCAGCAAATGATCTTGAAATAAAGAATGCGATGCTCGTAATCAAATAATCTTGTAGCAGGGACGAGAATTGACAAGAAGTGTACCCATCACGACATCCGCGCCCCGAGCCTCCTCACCGAAAGGTGGTTGACTCGACCGCTGCTCGCACCCTGGGGCTTCTGGATCATCTTCTGGTCAGGTGGGTGACCACTCCCCTGCCCGCGTCCTCCATTAGGACGAGGGGCTACTGCAACACTCTGAGGGCAAGAATTTGCATAATGGCCCTTTTGGTGACAACGGAAACAAGTAACCTCGGCCGCCGGATTACGGAGGCCACTCTGCTGCTGGATCACAGGCACACGTGGCTGAAACACGGCCTGTGGTGGACGAGGAACTGGCGCTGATGGCCTCGGCGCTGGTGGAGCAAAAGAACGGGCCCCTGGTGCTAGCCCAGCCCGAGGACGAGCGAGGCTGGTGTGAGTAGACTGATGGGCCTCCCATTTGCGCTATGGACTCGCCAGCGCTTTGCCTTATGCTCAAGAACAATGGCCTTATCTACAAGGCACGAAAGTCGAGAAGTCCACAATAGATAGCTTGTCCCGCAGCCTCTCTGACAAGCCATCCATAAACTTCTCCCGCTGGCCTCATCGAGGCCACCTCACCCGAGCATAACGAGCCGATGATTAAACTCGTAGAGGTACTCGTCACGCACTTGCGCCTTGTTTGAGCGCGAAACTCCTTCTTCTTCACTTCATCAGCCATCGTGATGTGGGCCCGACTAAAAGCCGATCCGAACTCCTCCCACGTGACCACATGGCGCGGGCGCATGGCAAGATAGTTTTCCCACCATGAGAGTGCCGCGCCTCAAGCCGTGGGACGCGAAAAGCGCCTTCTCCGGGCTCGACACTAAGCTATGTTGAGCTTTCGCCAACCATGCGCACCAATCATCCGCATCAAGAGGGTCATCGAGCGGAGAAAGTCGGCGTGCGCACGGAGGAACTCTGCAAGTCCCCCGCGACTCTGATGCCCGCCACCTCCAGATCCGGAGGCACCGGCAGGAGTGGAGGTATTCCTAGCAATAACCTCCAAGATACGCGTCTGGTCCATGTGGTTTCGCTCGATCTGAGCGAGAACCTCAGCCATGGTCGGAGGAGGGGGAAGCTCCTCATCATGGCCAGCCTGCTGACTGCCACGTGTCCTCCCAGCCATCCTGTTTCACTAAGACAAGTTAGCAACAAATCTAAGAGCAAGAAAGCCCAAAATTCACTGAAAAACAGTCCAAAAACAAACACAAACCAGGGTAAAGTCCAAACAGCAAAAATCAGACACATAACTACTCACTTTACATCTTACCCTATTATCCCCACAAGTTTTAGTTGGATTAAACTTCATGGTTCTCCCAAAACTAATTTAACCGGCGCATAACTATCTTTTGACAGGAAAGAGAGAAACCAAGTTTTAAAACTCAAACTAGAGTAAGATGAGAGTAGAAGGCTAAGATAGATAAGGAGTAAATCCTGAGAATCTGCCTAGATTTTTATAAACCCTTTAGATACTTTGAAAATAAGCCTTTCCAAAATATCCTAAGGACGACTATGCTTGGGTTACTACGGTCAGAATGGCTCTGATACCAACTTTGTGAGGACCCCAATTTATTTGGCTTGTAACGCTCAACCAACCACCTGGTCCTAGCATTACAAATCAAATAAACCGAAACCTCGAGATATGTATACTTCCTGCAAGCGTGATACACATCTCCCACAAAAGTATGCATCAACTCCACTCCAAACATAGAGTCCAAACATCACACTACCAAACGGAAGGTAAACAAATAGTAGAGTTATTACGCATAAAGGCCGATGTGCCACAAGATACACAAATAAACAAGAACGACAATGAAGCAAAAGCGCCAAAAGATGGCTATAAACAAAGCCAATCGCGTGCCTTCACCCACAAGGCATCCGACCGACCGCTAAGCCTAGTCGTCGCCCACTTAAACGGCAACACACTCACGTATGAGACCCTTGGGGCTCACCTTCTTCCTCTGCAACAAAAACATTAAGCAAAGCACCTGAGTACAAAGATTGTCTTTGTACCCGCAAGACTGACGTGTGAACTAGCAGACCTGTACATATGCTACATGCAGGCTTGTCTGGTGGAGGCCATATGTTTTATTTGCATAAAGCCAACTTTATTTGCAATAATGTAGTACAGTTTAAAGGCAAGTTTGCAATTCATTTTTAAGATTGAAATAACAGTAAGGATAATAATAACAAAAGAGTAAAGGTAAACAACCTAGAAGTGACTATCCCAATAGTCACCACAACAATAGCACGAATCCCAGATTCGTACCACCCTTCAAGTTTTTAATTTAAATGTTGTAGTCTAACTCTTGATAAGCTTACCCAAGCGTGTCCATCACCTAGGACGAGGCTATTCGAATAGTTTTTAACCCTCGCAGGTGTACCATCGCACCCACACTTCACCACCTTTAAGCCAAAGCACACTTCAAGGTATGTATCACACACTAAGTCCTACGAGACTTTTCCAATATTGTGTATTAACTACGAGCCGCTCGTATGGATCGAAATCCATACGCTTACATGGTAAAGCCGAAAGACAACTACCCACTCAGGTAAAGCTTTTGACAACTACCATGCTCCCAACACCATCCCTCCCGCGACCCCGCGACCGGAGCCAATACACGCCAAAGTACTAGGTCAAGAGAGGTCCCATATACTCTAGTGTGGTTAGCACGCGAAATGCCCGGATAACGTGTACTCACAAGATGTTCGGTCCTTACTGACCGGGCACCTTTCCAAATACACCCAACAGATCACACCAATCTTACCATTGTGCCCAAGTCTAAATCATTTTTATTTTGTTTTCACTTTTAGATTTGAAAATAACAAGGCATAAGAACAATAATAATTTCATGTGATCAAGATTATCGACTAAGTCGATAATCGCCCAATTCTACCGAAAACTAAGCAAGGCTAAGCATCCAACACGTAAACTACTAAGTGATAAGAGTTCATCCAACGAACTCTAATCACAGAAGTAACCTAGGCTCGTAGTAGAGATCAATATTTCACCTACAGGATATGCAAATACGGATTTAACTAATCAATTTAACACAAATTAAGCAATGCATACATACAGCTTGAAACAGAATATTAGATTTTAAAATTGTAGTGCCCCAGAATAGAATTCGGGAAGAAACCTAGTTAAGTAAAAGGAAAAAGTATTAGGAAGTTGTTTCCGGCGAAGGACTAGTTGGAAATTATGTTATAGCGGGAGAAAGAGGGGGTTTTGAAAGTTTCCAAAACTTGGGCCTGGGCTTTGGCCCATAGGGGCCCATGTGTGGCCGCCAAGGGGGAGAGCATCTCCTTTCCTCCCCCTCCTAACCCTAGCCGCCTCTCCCTTGCCCCATCCTCCACCCGTGAGCCCTCCTCTCTCCCTTAGGCAGCCGCCCCATCCTCTCCTGCGCACCACCCTTGCCGTGGTCTCCCAGCTGCTGTACTCCCTTGCCCTTGCGCCTCCTCGCTGCCGGCAAAGCCCGCCCGCCTTCCTCGCTGCCGACTCGGAGAAGAAGGAGTTCGCTGGTGGTGATCGGCTATTGGAGGGGGAAGAAGAGGAAGAGATTGGGACCATCTTTGGGGAAGAGCTCGCTGGTGGGTGCTCGCCGTGCCCGGCAAACGGTTCTTCAAGGGTAACCACGTTTTCCCTCGTTTAGATGCCTTAGCACTTAATTGTTCTATGTCGGTAATTCTGTCGCCTCAGGGCAGATCGCGTTAGAGGGACGTTTTGATATAGTTAAGTGCGGATTCAGCCTCGGCGTCTCCTAGAAAGTTGTAGAGGACGTCAATAGCTTTCAATGAAGTGCTAGATCGTAATTTTGGACCCCTGTAGCAAAAGTTATGATTTTATTGGTGCAGCTGTTCTGCAACCCTGTCAGTTTCTGGACAGGTTTTAGTGATATGAACTTTGCGATCAGTTAAAGATAGAATTAGAGGATCTCAGTATAACGAAAGTTGTAGCTAATTGTCGTAGCTTTCAGGGAAGCACAAGAACGCGAAATTTGGTTAAACGATCTGAAAGTTATGATAGTTTTAGTGCGCTGTCCAGAAAGGGTGACGTGAAATCGATGTTTTGTTAATCAGGTTAAAAGTGATTTTAGATGGCCGAATCAGGGGAGCTCACCAACTAGGTTTAGTTGGGAAATTTGATAACCTTTCAATGAAGTCCAAGAACACGTAATTTGGACCTCTGTACAGAAAGATATGAACTTTAGAACTTAACTGTTCACAGAAGGTACAGAACAGCAATTAGAAATTTGGAGTCGGGATTGGGTTGCGAGCTATTGCCAGTTGTGTTTGTTTTTAGAATTCATGTGGTTCGTTACTGTGGTCTTAGTCTATGTTCTTGATTGAATTTAGGTGGGGAAGAGTACCGGAGGCAGCACCGACTTCACGCTCCCAGTTCTCACGTGGTTAAGGCAAGTGCATTGTTTGATTTGTGAATGTGTTTGACTGGTCATGATTGTGTGCTTCTCGATATGTGGTAGCATAGTGAGATTGTTGGCTTGATGTTGATTTAAGATTGATGGATGCGTCATATATGTCCATGCTCTATTGTTGTATGTACTTACTGTCTTGTGGTAATTTGATGATGATTAAATGATGAGCATGTGCATATTGAGATCATATTGAGGCTTGGTCATGTGGTGACCAAGTATGTTTCTTTGAGATCCCGCCATGAAGGTGACGGGCCCGAGATCCTCACTCGTGGAGTGTGGGTTGAGGTCCCCATTACTTGCGGAGTAATGGGCAATTGGTCCTCGTGTGCGTGCGCGCACAGGCATGGGTATGCGGCGACGGTTGCATACTCTGCATTACCGGTGTAATGCACACAGAAAGATAAAGAGAAAGGATCCTTGAGCATTGCATCTGCATGTGAAGTGTTTGTTGTTGATCTTCTGTATATTGATGCTGATGTTATGGCTTCTATTTCGTATTTGCCGAGTCTGTGGACTCACTCTTGCGTTGTTGTTGTTTTAGGTACCCGAGCCAAGAACGACATGCATGGGGGGAAGTAGACTGCTAGTCACACACATGCCACATGAACTAAATAAAGTTGAATGATCTTCAGATAGTAATTGTTATTAGTAAATGAGCGAGATGCTCAAAGGTTTATTATATCTTGTGTCTTGAGGTGGTTTAAGTGTAATAACGATGAGTAGTTGAACTTTATACTTCATCGGATTGCTGGATATGTAGCATATCTTTGATTATCTTTTGATGTCTCTAGATGGTAGTTTGGTTAATTTATGATTCATTTGAATGTTGGAACCTCCGTAATTAACTTTACAAGGGAGGTTCTCACAAATTTATTAAGTTTGCTATGATTAGAATTATTAGGGTTTGTTTAGTAGCATTCCGTGCTCATGTTGGGTGGGTGTTACAAAATATCGATTAACATGATCAAACCGCTTGCCGTGCGGCTGCTCAATATGCTCAACTCGCAGAGGATCGCTCGTGGTTACCGCAAATGTCGAAGCCTAACGATTGAACAAATAACAAATAATAAGAACGAATAACACCGCAAAACTCAAACATTCAAATACAAACACAAATTCATACACGTAAGCTAGACCATCACAATAGGAATAACAAAATAACTGCTACAGAGGTGTTTCAAATTAGACATGCTTTCATGTGATTGATCTACCCACTCACTTATTTACCAAGTTAACCACAAAATCAATCCTCTTATATGTTTTAATCTTTCGACAGACTTTGATGGTGATTGTGTGCACATCTATTAACTAAGCATCAGAATAACACAATAGAAGTAACTAGCTATTCTAATGCTACCATTACTGATATGACTTCATTTAGACCTACAATGTGCTTCAAGAGGACAATTACTATCTTATCAATCAACTAATAGACGCTAAGACATTTTCTAATTTAGTTTGGGTTTGAAAAACATTTCAGCTACTACACACCTAAGCATCGTACCAACATATTGTAAGGTTATCAAAATTCAGCATGCTACTACTCCAAATCTTACTACACTGATAAATCAAAAGTACAGAGACAACACTAGTTCAACTACATCTTCCTTAATCATACAAGCCACAAGAAATGAAACCTATAAATATTAACTAAACGACTTCATTCATGCTAACCCCAACTACTAGGGGAACCATCAAGCACTAACATAATTTGAAAAGCAAGCCAAACTACCAAGTTCAGTAACTGACAACAGAGGAAACACAATATGACAACAGAGAAAAATATACAGGGACTAGCAACTACTTGCTTCTAACCTCAAACCCAAATCTTGATCATACAAGAGCTTGAACTAATGAACAATCACAAACATGCTTAACAACTAATAACCAGGTTTTAAGGGAGTGGGCTCCACTGTCAGCCACAACAGCAACAGGGAGCTCAAGGAAGAACAGGGGAGGCTCTGGCCGATTTGGGGCGGTGGTGGTCGCCGGCGGTGGAGTGGTGGCGCGGCGAAGGTGAGCTCAAAAATGGGCTACCCAGAGTGAATGGAAGCTAGGGGTGGCAGTGGTGTGGCTTGAGCGGCACGTGGCGCATGCGACAACACGCGGCAACCGGCCGTGGAGGTGATAAGGGGCGACGGCGCCAGAGAGGAAGACGATGAAAACTAGTGCGCGCATGAGCATCAGTGAGCTACCAGGAACTCACCGGTGTGCTCGGCGACGACGGAGAGGCACCGGAGTGGCCCGGCGATGAGAGCCTGCGGCGGCGCAAGGTGGTCAACGGCGGCGGAGCCCGAGGTGAACGAGGACGTGTGAGTGAGCGGAGAAGGAAGGTGGAGTCCAGCGATGCTCACCGAGCGAAGAATCGAGCCGAGCTCACCGGAGAAGACGCGGCGGCGGAAGAGGCGGTTTCGGCCAGACTTGGAGAAGAAGGGACGCGCGCGGCTCCACAGTGACGGAGACTCCGAATTTCTTGAGGGGTTCGCTTCCACGGGATGCTAGGCACACCGTGACGCTATCGGCGATGACCGGAGATCACCAGAGCGGCTGAAACGCTCGGAAGCGGCGCGGCGACGCTCTCGGCTCTCAGAGCTCCGCGGCGAAAGTGGACAGAGGCGGAGAAAGAAACCGAGAAAAGAAGAGTACTCGACTGCTTAAGAAGGGGGAAGACAGAGGCAGCGAGGTGGAGGCGGAAGGGCGGTGAAAAGACCGGTGAGGCGAGGTGGCAGCGTGCATGTGGGCGGCGAAGCCGGCGAGAGAGCGCGGGCGAGCGGTGCGCGGGAGCTGGCGCAGCGACGTGGCGGGGAAGACCTGCAGGTGGGACCGCTCTATCAGCGAGAGAGAAGGGGGCGGCTCGAGTCGGAGTCTGGTGCGGTGCGACGAGTGGGTTTAACTCGATCAAGATCATATCGACCGTTGGATCTTACACGGACGATCGAGATCTGATAGAGCAATAGGACAGTCCGATTGTATACGCAAACGTGGACCGTGCGATCCGCATCGGACGGTCACGAGCGAAAAGACTCGGGCGACGCAGCGAGTTGGTGCGATCAAGCCGAGTGGCGCGGTCGGAACTTAAGTCGGGCTCGGGTTCGAGCCCGATGAACAGTGAATACTGATTTGGAGTTTTAAAAGGCTGAGAGAGTTTGGAGAATTTTTAGAGGTAGTTCCCGAGTTCCAAAAATTCTGAAATTTTTATGGTAGCTACTAGGGACAGAGAACAACATTGCATAAATTTTCCAGAACTTTTTATTCACTGCATTGTTCTGCAGAAAATTCACAAGCTACTGACCTAGGGTTTGACCAGAACTTCAAACTAGTTTGACTTGGCCATTTGAAATAGCAAATAAAATCTAAAAAAATGTGAAATAATTCAGGGAGGTAGATAGGATGATCAAGATGATAGGAAAATTATTTGCAGAGGATGATCACAAGTTTGAAGGCTAGGAATTTGCTGACAACAATTTCCAATCACAAGAATTAAATTCTAAAAATTGGAAATTGCTAGGAAAATTTGGAAAACTACCAAATGATTTGATGTGACAGCAAAAGTTTTTATTTCTCCTCAAAATTTTACATTTGAAACATAAACCCTAACTTAGGGCTGTTACAAAGACCACGAGGAGGTCTTTTTGCACAGGAGTGGTTCTAGCGGCTCAGATTAGATCTCGGGACGTCCTGGACGGCTGAGATCTAACCAGGCGAGGTCGTGAGCACTAAAGGTTTTTGTGAACAGAGACCTACGGTCAAGATCTACGCTCGAAGAGGTCCTCAACGGCTCAGATTGCACGAGGAGGTTCCGAAGACTTAACGTTGTACAGAAACGAGCCCACGGCTTAGATTGAACCCGGGGTGGTCCTAAACGGTGGAGATAACTCGAGGAGGAGGTCCTGGAACTAAGAGTTTTTGCGGACCAGGATCTAACGGCTAAGAGCTAATCCTAGGAGGTCTTTTAACGGCGGAGAATGCTCTAGGAGGTCTTGGGACTTAGAAATTTACACGGAAAACCCTCTACGGTACAGATCTGACTTGGGGTGGTCTAAGACGGCCATGATTTACCCTGGGAGGTCAGGCTTTAGAAGGCACGCGTGAGCTGCCGGCAAGACAGCATTAATGGACAACCTCGGACATCCATTAATGCTAATCATTGATCTCATATCCTGCCCGAGTATGACACGGCAAAACACCCGAGTCAAAGAAAAGCTCGCCGCCGGCGACATGGACCACGCCGGCGGGAACCAAGGGCACCACTAAACTCATAAAAGCACCGCGGACCTACTGGGCTAACTCTCGACGGCGGCGACAGCTCAGAACGCCATGAGCCGAGAAGGTGGTAATTAGGTCTCACGCAAAACCGACAAACACTAAAAGGCTTGCAACGCTCTAATCTAGCTAAACCTCGAGCTCAAAAAGACTAAAGAGGACTCACCAGGGCCAAGGTGAGGTCCAAAGGAGCTCGGAGGAGAGGTTGATGCCGAAGGAGGTGCTCCGGTGACCAAGTTCGCCGGAGACGAAGAAGAAAGCAGGGACGGCCTTGAAGAACAGGTACCCACAATGCCTTCCCCTGAAACCAACCGATTTGGTTAAGAAAAGATGCCCGAGGTGGAATAACTGAACAAGTTGGAACCCAAGTTGGCAATTAAATCACAGGAGCTCGGGTGATCTTGAAGAACTTCAAAAACCGACAATGGTGGTGTTCATGAAGTTTGGTGGAGGGAGAGGAAGACTAAGGGAGACAAGGAGGAGCTCGGGGTCTTAAGAAGACAAAGGAGCAAAGCCATGGATAGAGGCAAGCTTCGGGTGCACACCCCTTCCATGGACTTGCTAGATGTGACAGGAGCTGGTAGGGCTGACTTCTTTTTAGGGCAAAGGTCTGACATGCAATCAATGCATGGCAGAAAGAGACGTTGGGAAGGACCAAAAAGTGACAGGCCACTGCTCCCAACTGCTCCGAGACTGACACAAGCACAGGTGCAGGAAAAATCATGACGACCAGACCTCAAGGAGGTCGTGGAGAAGACACACAGGGCTGAGGGGAGGTCCTGGATGATCCCGATTGGCATGGGGTGGTCCTGGACGTCCCAGATCTCCTGAGGCAGAGGAGGTCCTAACACTAAGGGGAGGTCTGAGACACAGATCAAAGGATGGATGGCTCACGATCACCAAGGTGCACAGGGGCGGTCGAGGAGGTCCGAAGGGGACGACCAAGGGTGGTCTTTGCAAAAATCGCAAAGGAGGTCCTATGGGTTGTTTTGCGAAAGACCAGCAGGGTGGTCTTTGCAAAAATTGCCAACGTGGTTTGAGGAGGTCTTCGGGAGATCTGGAGGAGGTCCGGGAGGGTTGTCTGTAACATCCCATCTTTGGACTTGTGTTTAAAATGTAAGAAAATCAGTAGAAATTAAAAAAATTTCTTACATCATGTATTTCCTGTTGTACCAAACAATTCTTGTACAAGGGATTATGGAAATACATTGTCACAAGTCTATTTGATCCAAACTATGATATCCCAAAAACAATCTTGTCAAATTTTGTGATCATCCTCTGGAAATATTTTTCCTAAGTTCTTGGGATGGTATGTAGCCCCTCTGAAAAATTTCACAATTTTTAGAAATTATTTGAATATTTTTAGGGGGCAGTCAAACTTGTTTGACTTTCAGTCAAACCTCAAAACAGAGCCTTGCAGAATTTTTGGAGATTTATTCACAGTATAAAAACCTCTGAAAATTTTACACAAGGTTGATATCTGAGTTAGCAAGCTCCTGTAAAAATTTCATAATTTTTGGAGTTATTTTGCTACCTCAAATAAATCCTCAAAAGCCTCTGTTCTTGTTTCAAGTCAAACCTAGTCTCACTGTGCTTTGGGTTCGAGTCAGACTCGGGCTCGAGCCAATTGACTCGGTCCAGTCAACTAACTGCACCGAGCCTCTCTTTAAAAGCGCGCGTCCATTCTCGACCGTTGGATCTTGATCGCGCGGCCCACGTGCGTGTAACCATTCGGACCTTCCGGTTGCTTAAATGAATGTCAACCGTTAGATCTCCATCCAACCGTTCAGATCCTCTGTGATGTTCGGACCCTCCGGTTGTTGGTTTGAATCGGAGCCGTTGGATTAAAATCCAACGCCGCTTTGTTCCTCTGTTGTAAACCACGTTATAACGTGGGCAACTGAGCCGCTCATTTCTAATCCTAGGGCTCGCGATCTTTTCGTTGTGTTTTAAAGCCCAGAGGCGTGGCGCTATCTTAGCCATCCGATTTAAATCGTGGGGCTCTGGAACGCCCGAGCCTTTCCTCTGGTCATCTTCAACCTCTAGCCGTGCGAGCACAGTGTAGGGCATGGCAGTGTCTTTTCATGCTTCCTACGGCCGCCTAGTCAACAAAGTGAGGCGTGGGAGAGGTATTCGGCCGAGCCATACCCTATTGCACGTCTACTAGCTTTTTCCTTGTCGGCCGCACCTTGTGCTCTATGCTTTGCCGCCCGAAAAACTTGTGGTGCAAACCCTAATGCCTCCAAGGCCTTATAAGCACCCAAATCACTTCCTGGTATTTCTTTAGACCACCATCAAGCTCCATTCACAGTATTGGAGCTTAACACCTCAAAAATGGCAAGTCGCCATTGTTGACCCGTAGAGCTCCATTGGTGTTCTTGGTGTTCCAGTGGTTCTCCTTCATGTTTCTTTGCCCTATCCTTGTCTCTTTACTATCTTGAACATTTCCCCTCACTTAATTTTGGATTTGATTCTCAGGAATTGTCCAATTTGGGGTTTGTTCAAATTCGGCCGAAAGTGGTCATCTTCTTCCTCAGCTCAGGTGAGTGCTCCATTTTCTAATTACTTGCTCATGTAGCTTCAGGACCTTAATGAAGCTATATTGATGCTTTGGTATCACTCATTTGGCTCAGGTGTCATTTTCAATCCTTCTTCTCCAAGTCCGCGAGCTTCCTCAGTGATCAAGCTTCTCCGCCATCTCTGAAGCTTCCTTCTTCAAGGTAGCTTCTTATTAGTCCTAGAGGCTCGCACCGCTTCCTTGGACCGCAATGAGCTCATTCTTTTTTCGTGTTTAGCAGTAAAGCTCCCTTTTTCATTTTTCGGCTAGCCGGCGTTTTAGTCCCTCACGGCCGGCGAGAATGCCACCATTAGGTTCTAGGCGTTATTGCGATTCCATTTTAGTGCTTGGTTGGCGCCGCCGCGGCCAGTGTCGCCGGCGACGAGCCGTTGAAGTCGCTCGGGACTTTGCCGGCACGGAACTCCCGTTTTCGTCATTTGATTAGGACATATTAATTGCACAGTGATTGCTAATCATTAGTTAATTAATTGTGTCTTAATCTATGTCGTTAGACCATGACCGATGGGCCAAGATCCTTTAATCCACCGGCGCAATCCGCTATTGTTCCGTCATCATTAATGCTTAATCATTGGTTAATTAATATGTTGGCATTAATCACTGTCGGAATTCACCTTTGGGTCGCTGACTTGTGGGCCCGAGGGTTAAGATCAAATTTCAGAAGTCATTAGCGTCTATTTAATGATAATCATTAGAAGCGTTAATTCTGTCCTAAACCGCCACTCTTAGTCGTTGACATGTGGGGCCAGTGCACTGTGCACGTGGGTTAAACGTTCGCGGTTGTGACTTGGAGTCACTGACATGCGGTCCCACGTGTCAGCATCTCTCTTTTGAACTTCGATCATTAGCCACCGTTCGTTTTCAGATCTGCGGCCCAGATCTTTGCTTGCATTCGGACCCTCCGGATGCCTTGATCGGTCTTGACCGTCGATCTTACGATCAACGGCTGAGATCTGTTATGCAATCGGACCTTCCGACTGTTGGTGCGCTCTGGACCGTCCATCTGCCGATCTGCGGCTGGGATTGGCCCAAGCAACCGCACCGTCCGGATGCATACACCTTCGTGAGCCGTTGAATCGTGATCCAACGGTGGGCTCCTATTAGGTTTCGCGCGCGTGCGCTGTTTCCGGCGCGCGTGAGCCGTAGGATTTTAGATCGAGGGTTGGAAATTGTCCACGTCTTATTCTTTTGTTTAAGTTTGTCTGTTTATCGGTAAGTATTTATTTAACAACTGAAAATGATATAAAAACTTTAGAAACTCATAACTAATTCATTTTAACTGCTTTTTAGATAATTCCAACCGTAATAAATTTTGTTATTACTTAAGTTTATTACAAAAATGGATTTAAGCATATTCCAGTAGCAGAAAATTGCGTAACTAGTAATAACTTGAATTCTGTCACTTTGAATATTCCAGAAATGGATTTAATCTTGTAAAATGCATATCTTTTTCTGTATAAATCCAAATTGTGCAAAATCAATTTTGTTAAATTCATCTGTTAGTATACTTTCATATGGAATAAGATTTGAGCATGTTCATAATTCTGTAAAATGACTTGCATTAGATTTACAACTTAGAAAAATCATAAGTAAATGTGTATAACTCCAAATTTAGTAAATTCAACTTTGCTGTTATTAGGATGTCATAAAATACCTGCTGTAAAAATTTCAAACCTTAGATCATTCTAGAAAATTTCGCCATGAACACTACTAATTATTAATTAGATTGATTGTAAGGCTGAGAAAGAGCATTTTGTCCATATCTTTTGCATACTTAGTCCAAATTGCATGATTCTTGTTCCTATCACTATCTGAAATCTTTCCCTAGCTGTTGTGTAAATTTTATTAGATTTGGATGTGTTTTACTGTTGGAGTTTATTTGGTGTTCTTCGTTCTTATTTGCTTATCGCCTTTTCGCGTTAGGTTCCGAAGATAATTTTATTGCTGATATTGAGCCACAGCAGCCATCAGATCCTGCACTCCAGCAAGGCAAGCAGATGTAGCATTCATTTTATCATATTGCTCCTACTATTTTCAAATTCTAATATATTGTTTGCAAATTCTATGTATGCATTGCTACGTTGTTTTAAACTATTGTCGATAGTTGGCCCAGTAGTTGCATAATCAGTAGGAAATGTTTAATCCTCTACTACTGAGCCTAGGATTACTTGCTGTGATTTTGGGTCCGCTGGATGAACCCTTGTCACTTAGTAGTTTGCGTGTCATTGTGCTTAGCCATGCTTAGCTATCGGTAGTAATGGGCGGTTATCGACTTGTCGATAACCTTGATCACACAAACTGTTATAATCTGTATATTTCAGCCTTGTGCTATGTCTAAATTGCAAAACTAAAACTGAAAATGAAAAACAATTTAGACTTGGGCACAATGGTAAGATGGTGTGATCTTTTGGGTGTGAATGAAATGGTGCCCGGGTCAATTAAGGACCGAGCTACTTGTTACACCAAACCAAGCATTTGTGCGTGCTAACCACACTAGAGGATATGGGACCTCTCTTAGTGAGTACTTTGGTGTGTTAATTAATGAGTCGCGTGGTGGGTTGCATATTTGATTATATGCAACATGGACACGTTGTAGGGGGGAACACCGCGAGGCCGGTGTATCTTGCTCCACGTATGGGTCCTTGTGATCCATATTTCGCTTCGGCAGATCACTAAGGATTAACCCCATACGTGCCTCTTTGATTAGCATATTCCATTGGAAAGGGTTCAGAGGACTTAGCCGTGCCGGCATACCAAAGGAAGTGTGCTTAATAGCTTGGCAAAAGGCGATCCAAGTGTGGGTACATTGGTACACCCCGCAGGATTAAAACTATTCGAATAGCCTCGCCCTAGGTTATGGACACGCTTGGGAAGTCTTTCAAGAGTTAGACTACAACCTTTTTATAATTAAAACTTGATGGTGGTACGAATCAGGGATTCGTGCTATGTTGTGGTGGCTTTGGGGAAAGTCACTTCTAGGTGGATACTTGTTACTTATGTTTACTCGCTGTTATTTAAATGCTTAAAACAGATTTTACAAACCATTGTTCAATCTATTACAATATTGCAAATGAAACTTGCTTTGTGCGTCCAAAGAACCATATAACCACATTCCTTTGATACAGCTTTCATGTAGCTATGTATAGGCTTGTTACTCGTAAGTCTTGCGAGTACATTTTTGTACTCACCTGCATTGCTTGTGTTGTGCAGAGGATGATAGTGAGTCCGATGGACCTCACTTTTGTGAGTTGTGCTGTGGCAGTTTAAGGGGCGATTAGCTTGGCGGCCCGGTCGGTTGCCTTGTGGTGTTATGTGGCTAACCGGTCGTCTTTTGGTTTAAGCCATCTTATGGCAACTTTTGCTTCCGCTGTTACTTATTTGGTACTTATGTCTTTTGGCCGGTCGGCTGTGTTGTAATAACTTATATTATGTATGTCTTTTGGTAGACTTGTTATATTTTGTTGTATGGAAATGATGCATGCTTTGACTTGATGTATGTGTGCTGCTTGTTCTGGGAGGCACATGTTCATCGAGACGCAGATTATTCTATTTGTGATACTAGAACCAGTGGAAGGTTAAGTATTACAAGTTTAATAAACCGGGGTCTCACATTGTCCTTGCAAAACGGACACGGGGTGGTCTAGGGTGGTCTTATGAGGAGGTCCCGGATCGTTGGATCGAAAACTAATTGTCCAGACCACACGTGCCCAATTGACCACGCCCAGTGCAGTTAGGTGGCTAGGCGCGACCAAGGCCGGAGGTTGGGCTCGGGTCTGAGCTTGAGTCCAACTCAGACCTGATAGAGAATTTTGAAATTAGGGTTTAGAAAGGACAGAAACTTTGAGGGTTTGTTTGAGGTAGCAGACCAACTCCAAAATTTCTGAAAGTTTCTGAGAGCTTGTCGACTCAAACGCGGACCTTGCATAAAATTTTTAGAGGTTTTGGTGCTGTGGATTTTCCTCCAAAATTTGACAAGGTGCTGGTCCTCTGCTTGACCAGATTTGAATAAGTTTGATGACCCCAAAACATTCAAACAATTTCTAAAATTATAAATTTTTCGAAGGGTCACAAACCATCCCAAGAACTTAGGAAAAATACTCCCAGGAGATGATCATAATATTTGACAAGAATGCTTTTGAAGGATCAAGATTTGAATAAACAGACTTGCGACTTTTGTATTCCCGTGACTTCTTTACAACAAATGTCCAGGTCATACAGGAAATACAAGATGTAAGAAAAGTTTTTAATTTCCCCTCATTTTCTTACATTAGAACACAAGTCTAAAACTTGGGATGTTACATTTTCACACAACCATATGAATAAATCCACACAGCTATCCCTTTCCAATTATTTTATGAAAATCTACCCCTCATGTGAAATACCCGAGCATATCCATAACCACGAACGCGGCTATTTGAATAGATTGAATAACACTCTACAGAGTTAGTACACTTTACCCACACAATATAATCAGTGTAGCTAGAACTAATCATAACAAAACTTTCCTGAAACTTCATCTCAACAATTGACACTCCTGATGTGTTTTACTGATGGCACCAATGCCTATTTAGGATATTCGCCCGTCGCACACTGTTAGACCTTAAGACGGCGAACCGCTCATAAATGTGAATTGCCACAAAGACAGAAACACACCTCCACCCTGGCACACGGCTTAACATATCTGCCTGAGTAATCAATCATCAAGTCTCTGTAACTTACTAGGTTAGGCCTGTCCCATACCAGGCATATAGTCATAAAGTTTCATAATCACTTAGTCTAATTTATATTTGCAACTCAATTGAATGAATGACTTGTTGCATGGCTAAGCAAACTACTCATATCTAACCAACCCACGTTACTGCTACGATATTACCAACTAAATAATCAACCAAGCTAGGGTGAACAAAGATCATGACATTACAATAGACAAGGTGGATATACACAATTTGGATAAATAACTAATCCCAAAGTATTTAAATAATTACTCAAAGTAAATGCAATAATTGAATCAAAGTAATTTTAGAAAATGGGGTTCAACATGATCAAAGATACAACTTGCCTTGGAATAGATCTTGAAACTGGTCTTGGTCTTGGTGAACTCCTTCCTTGAAATTCCTCGAAGAATTAACGTCTACTCGCAAACGAAGTAAATAAACAAAATAAATATAAAATAGAGATAAAAAATCCAAAATTTAAATAAAAATCTTAGGAAAATAGAGCTCTAATTTAGATAAATTTAAAAAATTGAATGGGCTCAATCGGAGTTCGTGTGAGGAAGAACGGGCTTTTGGAAGATCTAAATCTAAAGAAATACCAAAATTGGATTTTTTGGATTTTCTTAAATTATTTTTCTACTGGAAATCCCGGATAATGACGTGAGCCCTGAATATCAGAATTAAAATAAAACCAGAAAAAACAAAATAAACACTAACATGTGGGCCCAGGGTCTATAGACCTGGTCCACAGACTTGCTGCATGGGTCTATGGCTCATGGGTTCATGGAATAGTGGATCTGACAAAAGGGACCCACAACTCAGAGGCTCGGTCTATGGTGGATAGGGTTCATCCGAGATTGGATCTGGAGTTTGGATCTGGTTGACATGCGTGCACGCACATGGCGCTTACTGGACAACACGCAAGCGACACGTATGCGCTGGTGCTAACATGGCTATTGGCATGGTAGTGACATGGATGACAATGACGTGGTGGCGCTCGGGTTCCGATGGTCTCCGGCGAACGGCAGAGCTTTGCTGGCAAGCAAGGGAACCAGCATGTAGAGGGCGCTATTGCGAACTCATGGATGTACTCACTGGTGCAAGAGGGCAACTGTGGTGACTTGCGGCGAGGTTTAAGCGACAAAGGGGCTCAAGTATTGTCGATGATGAATTCCAGTGACGCTCCACCAGCGGCAAGGGGCGCACAAAGTAGAGCTCGCGAAGGCGGTGATGACGAGGTAGACCACGATGGCAAGGCGTTAACGCGGAATTTGCAAAAGAAGAACCTCAGTTGCAAACCCTAAAACTCAAATCACGGCAGCGCTACAGCTTTGGGGTGAGGAGAATTGGGGATTCTGGATGAGAGCGAAGATGCGATCCTAGGGGTGCCTTTTATAGGGTCAGGGCGTGACCAAGGTGGCATATCGACGGTAGAGTCCAATTTGGAAACGACGAAGAGATAAGAGATTTAATCGCGATCCGGAGGGGATACGAGATCGAAATAGTTGCGGGGAGATAGAGGATTTGAATGGAAGTGTCGGCGTGGGATTTGCGGGCCGAATCAGCCTTGTCGGACGGAGCTTCAAAAGGGGATCCATGGCGTTTTCGAACGAAGCTCACGCGAGGACGATGACGGGAGGTAGGGGACGACTGACGCATGGGCCCCACGTGAGAGAGAGAGAGAGGGATGGCGAGCGAGCGGGCTACAGCAAAAAGAAAGAAAGGCTAAGTGGGCTAGGCTAAAAAGCAAAGGAAGTGGGCTGAGAGAATAGGGTTTTGGCCCAAGGCATTTCCTGAGATTTAAATCGATTTTCCATTTTAGAAAACACAGTAAATCCAAATAGCAAATGAACTCGGAAAAAATCTAGAAAAATCTAGAAAATATATCCAAGCACATAGAACCCAAATGAAATAGTTTTCACATGAATTGATGTTGGGATTTAACACATTAAATGATTTTGCTACTGAAAGTCCATATTAAGTTTTATTAAAAATTCAAATAAAAGTGTGAGACCCCGGTTTATTTAGCTTGTAATGCTTAGTCATCCACTGACTCTAGCATCACAAACAAAATACACCGTGTCTCGGGAAAATGTATACTTCCCAGAATTGCAGTATACACACCCTTTTACAAAACATTGCATCAATTCCATACAATACACAGAACCAAAGCTTGAACTTTACAAGCAAAAGATATACATAATAGTTATTACAAAAGAGAGGCCAACCGGCCAGGAACTTAACAGAACAGTGGAAGCAAAATGCCATAAGATGACTATAACAAAAGCCAACCGGATTGCCATACACCCACAAGGCAATCCGATCGGGCCGTCAAGCTAGTCGTCCACACCGCAGCACAACTTACATAAGTCGATCCCTTGGGGATCAACCTCCTCTGCAACAAATAAGCAATGCAAATGAGTACAAAAATGTACTCGCAAGACTTACGAGTATCAAACCTAGATACTACTACAAGCAGGCTTTAATCAAAGGAGAAGGCTCAAGGTTAATTTTCAGCATAAAGCAAGTTTTATTTGCAATAAGTAATAGTTTGAAGGTATTTTAACAATCTGAATTTTATTTGCATAAATAACAACGAGACAATAAGTAATAACATAAGGACATCCTGGAGATGACCAACCCAATGGCCATCACAATAATAGCACAAGTTACCCACTCGTACCACCCACATCAAGTTTTAATGTAAAAGGTTGTAGTCTACTTCTTAGACGACCTTACCAAGCATGTCCATAACCTAGAGCGAGGCTATTCGAATAGATCAAACCCTGCAGGGGTGTACCAATGTACCCACACGCCAGACCGCCTTTTTGCCACATGATGAAGCACACTACCTTAGGTATGTCGGCACGGTTAAGTCCTATGAGACATTTCCAATGAATGATGCTAATTAAGAGTCACGACAACCCGAAGGGTAGGGTGCACCGGCCCAGCAGCAGCAACTGCAGGTGCTCTCTCCCTTATAAAAACAATTTTAACCACCTGCGACACCGAATTAACACCTCCCAAAGTACTTAGTCAAGAGAGGTCCCATATCCCTCTCGTGTGGTTAGCACGCAATAAGCGCTTGGCTTAGTGACACAAGTAACTCGGTCCTTGGGGACTTAGGCACCATTCCAATCACACCCAACAGATTACACCAACATACCATTGTGCCCAAGTCTAAAACATTTTATTTTTAGTTTTCATAAATAAACAAAGCACAAGGTATTGATCATAAGTAATAGCAAGTTTTGTGTGATCAAGGTCATCGACTAGGTCGATAACCGCCCAGTTCTACCGGTAACTAAGCATTGCTAAGAATCATATCGTAAAGACAAATAAAAGACCATAAATCATTCACCGGGCTCTAATTCACCAGTGAGAATAATAACCTATGGCAGTGGCAGGGTGAATAATTTTAAGGCAACAATGCAATAGGCTTAGCTACCTCTAATCGACAAAATTAACTTTGACACAAGAAGCATGCATACTTAGTTTTTACAAACAAGATATTAGAATTTAAAAGTAATGAGTGCAACATGATCAAATGATATTACACTGCTTGCCTTAATGGAGATCACTTTCTTGCTGCAGAGGATCACTCACGCAATCAACACAATCGTCGGAACCTATCGAAAGAACGAGAAAATCTAATAAAAATGAAGAACACCGAAAGAAACTCAAAAGCCAAAGTCATCCAAAACCCATGAAATTTATACAGAAAGTATAGCATGATTTTATACAAATTTATCAAAAAGAATCATTCGATTTGGATTAAGGATGCAAAAGTTACGGCCAAAACATTTTCAGTCTGCCAGAAAATTCAAAATTAAATTGCTATCGGTTACTGTTTATGGCATAATTTTCCAGAAAGAATTTGAACTTGAAATTTTTATGGTATGTATATATTGACATCCTAAGGTTAGCAAAACTGAGTTTACTTCATTTGGAGTTACAATGAATTTGTTATGATTTTTCTAAGTTGTAAAACTAGTGTAACATTAATTTCAATGGCAAAGACCACATTAAAACCTATTCCACACTAAAGTACATTCCTAGAGGATTTTAACAAAGTTTAGTTTGCTTAGTTTGGAATTACAGAGAAAAAATTATTCATTTTTCAAGTTTTAATGAGTTTCTAGACAACATTTTATGTTGAAACAAGTTAATATAGTTCATATCATTTTCGGCCACAGAAAAGTGCCTAAGTTCATTCTCATATTAAAGTTCATTTTATTACAGAACTAATGCAATTTGAATCACTCAAAAAGGAGCTAAAATGATTTAGTTATGCACTTTTGAAATTTAAAACACTTAAATACTTTGAAAATTGGAGCTCTCGGGGTGGTCCAACAGATTTGAAGGAAAAACGGGGAGGTCAGAACCGTCGAGATTGAATCCAACGACTCCAGAGCACAGGAGCACAGCGCACATGCGCGGCGTGCACTAGGGAGGTCCAAGCCGTTGAGATTAAATCCAACGGCCCTGACGAAATGAAAGCACAGTGCACGCGAAGGATCTCCTCGCGCGCTAAGGAGGTTGTGACCGTCAGATCCAGATCCACACAAGCGATAAATAAAGTAAACGATTAGTTTGAATAACAAATAAGGGTTTTGACCTTATGGTCGAGTTTACACTTATTAAGCCACGCAGGGCTAACAGAAGATAAAGCAGCAGCGGAACGGAAATAACTCCAGCGTAGATCCCACCAATTCACCACAGGCAACCGACTGGGATCCAGACCCTAACGATCAACAACCTTCGGCGAACTCCTCCTCGAAAGCAGGCGTAGACTCCTCCTCTTCTGTAGGTTTGGGCGCAAGTTTTACAACAAGCGTGAGTACACAACCGTACTCGCAAATCATACCACAGAATGCAATTTATAGATGCAGGTTTATTCCAAAGTAAAGGCTTCTGTGGTTCTTTTGCATAAAATCAACATTTGCAATTGAATACGAGTAATAGATTGAAAGCATAATTCAAAACAAATAGACAATATTAATTTAACAATTGCTTCCACAAAGACACAAAGCTAAACAGATTATTTCACATAGCCATATGATTGAGGTCACACAGCTCCCATCCCAACATTTTATGAAAATCTACCCCTCGTGTGAAATCCCCGAGCATGTCCATGACCGCGGACGCGGCTATTCGAATAGATTGATTTAACACTCTGCAGAGGTTGTACACTTTACCCACAAGATACAACTAGTGTAGCAAGCACTAATCATAACAAAACGGTTCAGAAACTTCATCTCAACATTGACACTCCCGATGTGCTTACAAACCGCTATGCCAACCCAAACGAAGCGCTTTGGCACAACACACACCGCTGGACAGGGAAGCGGCGAACCGTCCCGCGATGCAACCACTAAGTAGTCGCACCTCCACCCTGTCACACAGCCTAACCTATCCACCTGAACATCAATGCCGAGAATCCATAACTTACTAAGTTAGGCCCGTCCCATACCAGGCATGTGGTCGTACAGTAAGGCTCAGTTCAATGGCGCACAAAGTTAAGTCCTTAATTGACCAAGGCAAGACTTCCATGTTCTAACTAAATCACAAAGATTATCATTCCCATCACAAAGCCCACCATATCACACAGTATCCACCACTTGCCTTAGTCTAAATCCTTTACCACCCAGTTGGTTTTGGTGCAACACATGCCTTCACAAAGTAATAACACATAGCACACAGTTTTACACAAAGTTCCATAATCACTTTGTCACATTTTAATAATTGCAACTTACATGTGATGTGAGACTCGTAGCATGGCTAAGCAATTGTACTCGCATCTAACCAACCCACGTTGGTGCTATAATATTACCAACTAGTAAACCAATCTAGGGTGACAAGGAAATATGACATACAAGGCCAAGGTGTGATAACAAATTTGGATAATAACTATACCCAAAGCATTGAAATAAATAATTAAAATAGAATGCAGTACTTTGAAGTAAAGTAATTTGGAAACTGGGTTCAAGATGATCAAAGGTATGACTTGCCTTGGAAAAGGTCTATGTACTGGTCTTGATCTTGGGGTGCTCCTTCTTCCACAAAATTCCCCGACGAATCGACGTCTACTCGCAAACGAGACACAAACAAACAAAATAAATAAATAACAGAGGCAAAACAAGCTCCAAAAATTAAATAAAAATCTCATATAAATAGAGCTTGAATTAAGATAAATTTAGAAATTTGAATGGGCTCAATCGGAGTTAGGATGCAAAAGTTATGGGCTCTCGAAGTTTTAAATCTAAAAGAAACCCTAATTTGGATTTTCCAGAATTTCCGAATTATTTCTCTGAAGAAAAATCGGATTATTGCGCAATGCTGACGTCAGCGAAGAATTTCGGAAATTAAAAGAAATAAAAGAAAATACTGACATGTGGGACCCACATGTCAGCCTCACGGTCCACGGTAGACTAAGTCTACCGAACCGGGGTTTTGGATTGGCTCTGGACTACCGCGTCAGCGCTGATGTGGAGGCTAACTGGGCGACACCTGGCTGCCACGCTTGCACGAGGCTGGTGCTGACGCCGACGTGGACGGCCACGTTGCCAATGCCGACAACGGTGGCTCTGGACCCGGTGGTCGTCGGCGATCGGCAGCTCGCAGGCGAGGGTGGGTGGTACTGGGATGCGGCCAGTTATGCGAACACGTGACACGGTTGGTTGCTCCGGCGGTGACCAAAACTGCGCGGCGCTCAAGGTCGGCGGGGGCGTGGTCAAACCGACAACGGGTTACTGGTCGGTGGCGAACGGGGCGCACACCGGGGAGCCCAGGCGGCGGCGATGTCAGAACACCGGTCGGAGGCGACGGAGTGTTGACGACGGCGACAGAATCGACGAAGAACAGATCGGCGGCGAAAAACCCTAAACTCCGAATTGTGGCGGCGCCGAAGCTTTAGAGGTGGAGAGGGTTGGGGTACTACGTTGCGGAGGATCGGGCGATCCTCGGGTGCTATTTATAGGGGCTGGGGTGCCCGGGATAGGAAATCCCCAAATCGAGTCCGAGTTGAACACGAGAGAGAATCCGGGATTGAGAGGAGATAGAGTCCGCGTCGGGATAAGATTTCAACGGAAACAAGTGCGGGATAGCTAGGGCTTCTAGAAGGAATCATCCGCGCATAAAATCAGGGCCGCATCCACCTTTGTCGGACGAGGCTTGAGCCCCAGCCATGGCAGCCGAGGGCGAACGCGGGCGAGGAAGGAGCTGGAGGAAGGCGACGACCTCGGCGGGCCCACCTGGCAGCGGGTGGAGGCGAGGCGCGCGCGAGCTGGGCTGAGCACGTGAAGTCGGGCCGCTACACGGGCCTCGCGCGCGGGAAAAGGAGGTTGGGCCTGAGAGATTCGGCCCGAGAGGGTTTTCTGAGATTTTAATAGTTTTTCTAATTTAGAAAATACCAGAAATTCAAATAAGCAATAGAAAATAGCAAATGAACTCACAAAAATTCTAGAAAAATCTAGAAAATATATCTGAGCACAAGGAACCCAAATAAAATAGCTTTGACTATTGTTCATGTTAGGATTATTCACATTAAAGGTTTTTGTTTGTAAAGTCCAATATTAAGCTTTTAAAATTTAAATTCAAATAAATCCAAATGGTGAATTTTCTCCCTACTAACTAAAAAGATTTTTAAGCTCAGAAAATTGGGATGTTACACTTGGCGCCGGAGCAGCTCACCGGAGCCGAGGAAGAAATGCGAAGAAACTGGCCTGAGCAAGATGAACACCACCGGGTGGTCAAAATAGCTTCATTATGGCCCATAGATGGTCCATGAGCAAATAACTGAAGAGAGAGAGGTCTTACCGGAGCTGAGGAAGAAAGGGGATGTTCCTCGGCTGATTTTGAATTCCTCCCAAATCTGGCCAATCCTGTGGGGGGCAAACCAAATAAATTAGGGAGAGTCCAAGGTGACCAGAGAAGACCAGAGGAAGAGAAAGAGAACCAATTGAATCACTGGAGCTCAGGCTTCAACAGGGAGCTTCAAGGGCAACAATGGCGGCAGGGAGGGTGATGCTCTCGGGTGCTCGGGCTTGAGGCTCTCTCTCAAGGCCGAGGGAGTCTAAGTAACAACCAAGAGTGGAAAAGAGAGAGTGAAGGAGGTCTCGGGCTATTTATAGCCGGGGAGCTCGGGCAATGGCATGGGCAAGGTCCATTGTGAACAAGGTCCATGCCTCTTCCATGGGCACGCATGGCAGGTGAGTGGCAGAGCAAGGTGAAGACTTTGGGGCTAAAGCTGCTTGGCATTAAATGTTTGGCAGCAAATAGAGCCGTTCGAGTCAGAGATGAGAGGACAAGGCACTGACCTTGCCCTCTGCCATGACGCACGCGTGCGAGGAAGAAAAACAGAGCCAAGGGGAGGTCCTGGACGATCCTGATCACACGGGGTGGTCTTGGACGTCCCAGATCTCCCAAGGCAGAGGAGGTCTTTGCGGGGCAAAGAGGTCCTGAGGAGGTCCTTGATCGTTGGATTGAAATCCAACGGTCCAGACCACACGTGCCCAAGTGTTGCGAGCCCGAGGGGCAGCTAGCTGGCTGGGCTCAACTGTGGCCAGGTCGAGTTTTGAAATGGCCCAGCGCGAAAAAGGGGAAGCACAAGGGCGGTTGGATCGTGATCCAACGACCCAAAAGCAAAGGTGGGATCAGAGGTCTGAATGGCACGCACGAGGAGGACCACCCGATGGCGATCCAACGGCGGGGGAACGATCGCGCGCGCGGGAGGGCTGGGGATGGCGCTGAGGTGCAGTTAGTTGGTTCGACCGAGTCCATTAGCTCGAGCCAGACTCCGGTGCGAACCCAAGCAACAGTAAAAGCAGATTAGGGTTGAATTTGAACTAGAAACTTTGGAGGATTTTTAGAAGTAGCAATTCAACTCCAAAATCTCTGAAATTTTAACTGGAGTTTGATGACTTTGAGATGGACCTTGCATACAATTTCCAGAGGTTTTAATGCAGAGCATTTTTCTCTAAAAATTCTTCAAGGTGCTGAGCCAGGGTTTGACCAAAGGTCCAACTGGTTTGACTGCCTCTTAAAATATTCAAACAATTTCTAAAAATTGTGAAATTTTTCAGAGGGGTCACACGTCAACCCTGGAACTTAGGAAAATTATTTCCAGCGGATGATCCCCAGATTTGACAAGGGTTGGAAAAGAGGGATCATGACTTTAGTCAATTTGGAGGTATGGGTTTTTGATTTCCCACAATTCCTTTACAAGAATTGCAGAAAAGCTCAAAAACTTCGAGATGCAAGAAAAGTTTTAAATTTTACACATTTTCTTACATTTGAAACACAAACCCGGATTTGGGCTGTTACAAAAAGCTTGGTGAATTTTCCAAAGGCTAGACTACTGAAAATGATTTTTTTAACTTAAAAAAATTAGGATGTTACAACGGGCGTGGATGGGTGCGGGTGCGTGCGGGCGGTGATGGGCAGCACAGTGTCGCGACCAGGCTAGTGTAGGCTTGGCGTGCCACCGTACTGTTGCCATGCCAGGCCAGGCCGAGCTCGGCCCTACTGGCCGTGCCATACCATGCCACCCGTTGTGCCCTATCCGTAGGCCCAGCCCGGCCCTCCCATTCAAGCCATGCCGGCCGTGCCTTGGGCTAGCCCAGAATGGCACGCCCAACTCCCAAGTCTACTTGTAAGTGGTATGTTGGTTATCAGCTCTAAATTAATCTCGTGGAACAAATGGACAGTGTGCTTCTTTATTAAGGAAAAAGAAAGCAGACTTGATTATTTGCTTTCATTAAATTATCAATAGTTTTTAACATATCCAAAATCAATTGCAGTTTTCTTATCAACAAAGGAGAAATATCATACTAGTCCTTATAGTTTTAGGTTGTGCCAACTATAATGCAAGTGCTTGGCAAATAAAAACCGATTTTTCATACCATGTAGGACAAATAAGGTGCTTATTTTATAGCATCACTACTTAATTAAGCACTAATACCTAACGGGTGTTTATGTATATAACTATATCTAATTAATAGATAACACAACATCTAAGCACCTATCAAACAGATGCTTGCATGGGAGGAAATGAATTTTACATGGTTGCTCGATGACGTGGCTATATTATCTCTCTTTAATCACTCATGTATAAGTATTTTGCATTTTTGTACACTGTCTTGCCCCTAGGGGTGGATCCACATAGAGCTGCAGGGGTGCACGGGACACCGGGTCCAAAGTCGTTTTGCCTTATTAAAACGCATATATACATAGGTATGCACCTTGCAAGTTTAAGTCCAGTGACTCTACACACATGTGGTAATATGCATGGTGACACCCGGTTGATTTCATTATAGATCTGCCACTGCCCCTGGATTGTTTTGCACTTGTTCTGTTTACACGCTTTGTAGGGTTCTAAAGTAAGTACTGGACCAGCTCTTGCTTGGTGGACAGTACCCAATGTAGCATATCATGTTCGTATATCTAAGGAAAAGAAAGGATGAGACACATAAAAAAAAGGCCTTGATGAGTTATTGGACTCATTAGTTTTGCCCTATTTACAAGATTAACTAAAAAATAATCTTGATTTTTTCCGTCTTATGTTGTGTGGTAAAAAGGCCTTGCTTCAGTACACCCCTTTTTAGAAATGTTTACGAATCTTAAAGCAAAATGGTTAGACCCAAATAGTTAATATTAGGTGGGGGAAAATCTGTATCAGCACAAAAAAATTAATTAAATTGAAGATTAGATATAGATATAGATTTTAATATTATGTGGGGGGCAACTATTTAATTTGATTTATTTTTTGAGTAAATTTCAGAAAACCCCGGGTATTGAGGCATTGGTAACACAAGGGCCTTACTTCAGTACACCCCTTTTAGGAATGTTTATGAATTTTAAAACAAAGTGGTTAATATTAGATAGGGGCAAATTTGTATCGGCACAAAAAAATTGAAGATTAGATATAGATATAGATTTGAATATTAAGTGGGGTCAAATGTTTGATTTGATTTATTTGTTTAGGTTAATTAAGATTTGGCCACATCTAATATTAACTTGTTTGCTTTAAGATTCGTAAACTTTTTATTAAAAATGTGTACCAAAGCACACCCCGTAACACAAGCATACCCCGTAACACAAAACCACATGCTTTGAGGCGCTTGGTTACACAAAACCAAGGCTAGGTGGCGATCGACATTGATTTTGATCCCGATCTTGATGAGAATGGTTGTATGGCTCTAGGAAGACATTAATTTACAAAGATGAGTCGGGGATGAGGTAGATGGTGAGGAGGTGGTGGTGGTGGTAGGGGGCGAGGAGCTCTAGGTGGCGTGGAAGGTAGTGGTGGTTGGGGCGGAGAGCTCTGAGTAGGTCTGGATGGTGGAGGCAATGGAGTGTAGGTGGCAGGAGCTAAGGGGGAGAGATGGCCGGAGCTCAGAGAGAGATGGCCAGAGCGAGGCACTGGTGCCTCCCTTCGACAGGGAAAGAGATGGCAGAGGTTGGTAAAGAAGAAGATGAGTGAGGGGCTTTGTTGACCATGTCAAACCATGTCTGAAATGTTTGGCCAAGTCACCATCCACCTCAGCAACTATCGTTAGTTAACAACTGAATGAGGCTACAGTGCAAACGAATGCAAGTTTAGGTGCTGAAAAAGTAAAATACAAGTTCGGGGGCTAAATGATACAACCTCATAAGTTTAGACGCTACAATACAATTTTTTTCAAGCTTTTATATGCTGCTCACCCCTACTCTCTTTGTCTCTTTTTGAGAGGATGCTCACCCCTACTCTGCTACTCGACTCTTCACATTGCCCATAACAACCCACTAGGTCCAATTGCTTACAAGACCCAACAGCCAGGTCCAACACACTCTAGTAAATAGTGTATTTGGCTAAAATGACACATTTTCTAAACGAAATAGCAAAACTAGCCCACCGCGAACGAAATGACAAAAATGGCACCCCTATTATGTGAAATCACCGCACAAAACCACGTGCCGCTGACTTGGACCAAGGCACATCACCTATCGTGGTTTGGGATCACGGCACGTTCCCTGCCGCAGTCCCAGACAACATTACATGGATTTCCTTGGTTCTAGTCAACGACATGTGACTTTCTGTGATGATTTCGTACGGTAAGGGTATCATTTTTGTCATTTCAATCGTGGGGGGACTAGTTTTACTATTCTGTTTCAAAAATAAGCTTGACGAGGATCTAATAATCCTCATTTTACTATTTATCCTTAATCGTATAATATGGGTAAATATGACATCACACAGTTACTAGGTATACCCCTTACAGTTGTAAGGGAGAAGTTAACCAGGTGGTCATAAGTCCTTCTACGACCACCCCCATAGTCGTAAGTATTTCCATGACTATGTCATAATCGTAAGATCTTCTACGATTACCTTCGGTCGTGAGTCTTTCTACGACTAATATCCAGTCGTAAGCTTTTCTACGACTACGCTCTGGTCGTAAGTCCTACTACGACCAGCCCTGCTACGACTTCTCCATAGATAACTAGGTCCACTCACCAGTATGTCATATTAACTGTGAGATCTGAGCAGTCAAGATACGTAGTTATACCTAGAATAACTACAGTTAACTCATCTTTATCTCTGATAGATAATCGCCAGACAACGTGGGGAGGTTGCTACTCCAGCAATTACTCTCATTATTACAATAAATGAGCACCTCCAGGCCTGGAACGACAGCCTTCCTCACGATATACTATAAATAGGTGTCTTTTAGAGATAAAGGGGAGCAATCAGTAGCAGTATTAGCGCAAGTCTTTTCCCTGATTGTAACCAGGATACCCAATACAATACACACAGGAGTAGGGTTGTTATTCTCGCTGGAGAAGGCCCAAACCTGTATAAAAATCCCCGTGTCTCCTTTGCTGCGTGATCAATTTTGGAGACCCCCCGAATCAAATAATCTTTACGTAAGATCGGTTCTAAAACATCGATAGTTGGCGTCGTCTGTGGGGTTCTTCTGGTAATTCCTTGTCAACAGTTCTTTCTTTTCTCTTTGATGCTACCATGGCAGGAGAATGGAACGAGGAGAATTGGTTCGACTTGGCCGATTATGCAGACATCGACATGGATGCCGGTTTCGACTATAAGCCGAGTATCGAATCATCTGACGGTATTGCCGCCTCTGGAGATCTTCTATCAGATCTCGTAGACCGCATCACCGCCGAAGTTAAGGAGGGATCCACATCCCCCACAACAATACGCCCAGCCGAGGAACCAGCTTCCTCAAGGGCAAGGGTCAACACGACCACAAACAGGACTGCCCCAGGACAGATTCACAACACGACAAGAGTTTTTTCTCCAAGTGTTCGAGTCCGCCTAAGGCAGTACGACTTGGTGAGACAAGTTCTGGAAGCCATCATTCCAGAGCTCCATCGGCACCTGATGGTCCTCTTTCTCCGGATAATTCCACAGAGAAGAGGATCAAGCACGCTTTTCCTCCAAGTTCAACCATCCCATCGCAGGACACACCTATAGACGGAGACGGTTATAACCTGGAGTTCCCCTACTTGGAGGGGTTTACTCCAAGTCGCCAGATGGTGTCACTCGACTACTCCTCAAGCGAGGAGGCCTCGAGTACAAGTGGAAGTCATCAACGGGAGGTCTTTGTCATTCCCCTTGATAAGAATCGTTCTCCCAGAGGGAGGATTGACGATGCTCCCCGACGGGCATACACTATGTCCCCTCGTGGCAATGGCAAGGGCACCCCCGCTGGTGAACGAGACAAACACTTTGATGAACGTGCGGGACATCCTCAATATTCTCGCACTTCATTAAAACCAACTCAAGGGTCTGATATGGGCGATTCTGAGACAACTCGACGAAGAAAAATAGCGGCTCAGAAAAATTTCCCTAAGCGCGCTTATTTCCAGTCGGAAGAAGCTCGGGAGCTCCAGCACATCAACGACTTGCTTGAAAATCCGACCCAAGAGCTCGCTCGAGCACTGGGATATGATTTCTTTGCAGAAGAGATCGCACGAAGGCTTTCGGAACACGATGACAAAACTCGAGCGTCCTCATCAACATCAACCCGGAAGTCGTAGCAGTATGACTCCATCTTCTGCCAGTCGTTCGGATGACTCGTCACATGGGAGGTGACTTGATCCTCGATCACATCGCTCTCCCGACCTAAGGAAGGCTCGTTGGACATCCGAAGACCGACAAGCCCCCAGGAGGGGTGATCTTTCACCACTTTAGGGACAAAATGAGCGGCAGCAAACGGAATACGAGGAGTATTTCCCTCGTAAGACAGAGGCCTATCATGGGTCCATCCCA
The DNA here is from genome assembly GCA_036346255.1 of Ampelocalamus luodianensis. Classification (NCBI taxonomy): domain Eukaryota; kingdom Viridiplantae; phylum Streptophyta; class Magnoliopsida; order Poales; family Poaceae; genus Ampelocalamus; species Ampelocalamus luodianensis. Next base: position 36,519,581 of record CM070620.1, on the reverse strand, counting down.
CCTGTGATTGGGTATCGTCGAGTACGATCACCCGGTTATGTCAACCCTTCTTTCCTGCAAAGAAGGCGCCAAGAACTTATCTCAGGATGTCGGGCGTTTTCACCCGATCTTCGAGCAGTTCGCTGGCCACCTCGTTTTCGACCAGCGAACATGGAGAAATTCGATGGAACCCAAAATCCCATTGAATTCCTTCAGATCTACACAACCGCTATCAGAGCAGCAAGAGGAGGAGAGCACGTAATGGCAAATTACCTTCCGACTGTGCTCGAAGGATCAGCTCGATCGTGGCTTTTAAACCAGCCATTCGAGTCGATCTACTCGTGGGAGCACCTCTGCGACCTTTTGCTGGCGAACTTCCAGGGCACCTACAACCGCCCTGGAAAGGAGGACGACTTGCATCAGATAAGACAGAACGATCATGAAACTCTGCGTCAATTCATCAAGCGCTTTAGTCAGGTTCGAAATTCTATTCCGAAAGTTTCTGACTCGTCTGTGATCAGGGCTTTCAAGCAGAGAATCCGCAGCATGAGAATAACAGAGGACATCGCTTTACATCCTCCCGCCACTGTCACCGAACTCTTCGAGATGGCCGATAGATACGCGACTGCTGCTGAAGCAGTCGAGTGGAACAACACTATCGATCGTGAAGATAACATCGCTCAGGAGGCAGGCAAAAGTGGTAAGAAAAAGGATAAAAAGGCTAAGAAATCCAAGAACAAGGCGAAGAGACACAAATCTCCAGCTACCGGTTCTAAGGAGGTCCTGGCCGTAAGCGACAAAGAGCCACGCAACCCCAAGCAGAATCCTGATCGAGGTAAAGGTAAGCGCCAAGATCGGAAGAACGACAAACCCAGGTGGTGTCCTTTTCACAAAAAAGAAGGGCATGACCTTCGCAACTGCCGAGTTTTTCTACGAAAACTCGAAGACTATTACTCTAGCAAGGGGCCACTTCCTACACTTGAACAGGTAGGCCAAACAAGTGGACGGAAGGAGTTGGATGACGAGGAGGAGATGCCGTTCCAGGATCCGCAACACACCATCGATCACATCTTTGGAGGATCATCGGCATATGAGTCACAAAGATAGCTAAAAGCTGTCGAGTGCGAGGTAAACACAATCAACTCACCTCTCGTCAATAAATTACCGAAGTGGTCGGAAGTCACCATTACTTTTGAGAAAGGTGATTGCCCGATCCCTTCGACTAGACCAGGTCGGTTCCCGATCGTGGCCGAACCCACCATCAAAAATTGTCGAGTAAATCAAGTTTTAGTTGATGGTGGAAGCTCGTTAAACATACTGTTTACGAGTACCCTGGATGAGATGCAAGTGCCCAGGACAAAGGTAAGGCCGGTACGATATTCTTTTCATGGAATCGTACCGGGGTCTTCGGCCAAACCAATTGGCCAAGTTTCTCTTACTTTAACGTTTGGCTCACCAAGCAATTTCAGGACAGAGAAGATCTCCTTTGATGTGGTTCATTTCGATACGGCATATAATGCCATACTCGGACGACCAACTTTGGTAAAATTCTTAATAGCTACTTATTATAGGTATCAATGTCTTAAGATGCCAGGTCCCAAAGGAGTAATCACAATATATTGTGACAAAAAGATGGTGCAGTCCTGCGACCGTCGTTCCCTCGAGATGGTTGGACAAATACCAACTCGAGACGAAAGTCAGCCTTCAACTAGCAAGTCGAAGCCTAAAACTGTACCAAAGCCGAACGACCAAGTCAAAGAGGTTCCTTTGGACGCGGAGGAGCCCTCGAAGACTGTTCGTATTGGGGATTCTTCCGACCCTAAATAGGAAGACGCCCTCATCACTTTCCTCCTAGCAAATGCAAATGTCTTCGCATGGCAAGCATCCAACATGCCCGGAGTCCATACGGAAGTGATTGAGCACAGGCTAGCCTTACGGCCTGACAAAGTACCCATAAAGCAGAAGTTACGGAGATTTGCCCCTGATCGACGAGTTGCTTAAAGTAGGCTTCATAAGAGAAGTCAACCACCCAAAGTGGTTGGCCAACCCTGTAATGGTTAGGAAGTCGAATGGCAAATAGCATATGTGCGTAGACTTCACTAATCTTAACAAAGCTTGTCCAAAAGATGATTTTCCTTTACCTCGCATCGATTAGTTGGTTGACTTTACTGCAGGATGTGAAATGTTGAGCTTTCTGGATGCATACTCTGGGTACCACCAGATCAATATGTGTCGAGAAGATGAAGAGAAGACCGCATTCATTAAACCATTTGGAATATTTTGCTACGTCAAAATGCCATTCGGTTTAAAGAATGTCGGGGCTTCTTTTCAGCGTTTGATGCAAACGACTTTTGCTCCTCAACTAAGCCGAAACTTGGAGGCCTACGTTGATGATCTAGTCGCAAAAAGCAGCAAACAGCTTAATCATATCGCAGACTTGCAAGAAACATTCGACAACCTCAGAAAACACCATTTGAAGCTCAATCCTGAGAAGTGTGTGTTCGGAGTCTCGTCAGGAAAACTGCTTGGATTCCTGGTCTCTGCACGAGGAATCGAAGCAAATCCTGAACAGATAAAGGCCATCATGCAGATGCATCCTCCGACCACGAAAAAAGAAGTCCAGAAACTCACGGGGTGCATGGCGTCATTAAGTCATTTCATCGCACGCTTGGGAGAAAAAGGATTACCTTTTTCAAACTTCTAAGGAAGCACGAGGGTTTCGAGTGGTCAGAAGAGGCAAATGTAGCCTTTGAGGAGGTCAAGAGGTATCTTACGAGTGCTCCTGTTCTGGTTTCTCCGAAACCAGGAGAGACTCTCTTAATTTACCTAGCTACCATGCCACAGGCAGTGAGCACAGTACTGGTCGTAGAACGTGAGAACGTACAACAACTAGTTTACTACGTTAACGAAGTTTTACACGGGCCTAAGGAGCATTACCCTTAGGTTCAAAATCTTCTATACGCCCTCCTCATGTCTTTGAGAAAACTGCGGCATTATTTTCAGGCGCACAAACTAGTTGTGTTGTCTGAGTTTCCCTTGGGAGCGATCCTCCAGAATAGGAAAACAGCGGGACGCATGGCAAAGTGGTCAGTCGAACTTGGGGAGTTCGACATCCATTTCGTGTCCCGAACGGCCATCAAATCCCAGATCTTGGCAGACTTTATCGCCGAATGGACAGAATTTATCGCCGAATGGACAAATCCTGAACTGTTCGGGATCGATCTGATTCCACAACTAGTGGATGATGTACTTTGACGGGTCACTTACTATAAGTGGCTTGGGGGCTAGGGTGGTCCTGGAATCTCCTACCGGAGAGACCTTAAAGTATGCCATACAATTAAACTTTCAGGCCACTAACAACGTGGCAGAGTACGAAGGTTTGCTAGCTGGCATACGAGCCGCAAAAGCACTCTCGATTCGTCGACTACTCGTGAGACGAGACTCTCAATTAGTTGTGAATCAAGTCGGAAAAGAGTACCAGTGCTCTTATCCAACTATGCCTCGGTACTTATCGGAAGTTCGAAAGTTAGAAAAGCATTTTTTGGGCTTTGAGGTACAATTTATCCCTCGAAAGGATAATTTCCTCATGAGACCAACTTGCTCGTATAGCTTCTTCCGATCCCGATACCAAAGGAGTTTTTCTCGAGCAACCGAAGCCATCCTAGTTGAAGAACTAGAGATGCCTCCTATCAAACAACCTCTCTAGAGTACGAAAATACGGATGACTCCATCTACAAGTATCTTGAGCGGGTTCCGTGCAGACGACGATCTCGGCGGTCGACTATCGAAAGGCCAAAATGTATACTTTGGTCGAAGGTGTCCTCTATAAAAGAGGAACTCAAGGGGTGCTCATGCGATGCATTCCGCAGAGCGAAGGAATAAAACTCCTTCATGACATACACGGAGACATCTGTGGGACTCATGCTTCTTATAGAACGCTGGTCGGTAAAGCCTTTCGGCAAGGTTTTTATTGGCCAACAGCCCTCTACGATGCCAAAGAGTTGGTTAAAAAGTATGTACAGTGCCAGTTTCATAGCAGGCAAATACACCAACCAGCTCAGGCGTTACAAACAATTCCTCTGTCTTGGCCTTTTGTGACTTGGGGTCTCAATATCCTAGGGCCGTTACCCAGAGCTCCAGGTGGATTCGAATTCCTTTCTGTGGCTATTGATACTTTCACAAAATGGATAGAAGCCGAACCTGTGACTGGGATAACAACGGAAGCAGCGAAAAGGTTCATGATGAGATGCGTGATAACTCGATTTGGGGTACTAAGTCGAATCATCACAGATAACGGAAAACAATTTTCGAGCGCAAAATTTCAGGAATTTTGCGATGAGTTGGGAACCCAGTTATGTTACGCTTCTGTTGCCCACCCCCAAAGCAATGGGGTAGTCGAAAGAGCGAATGGCCAAATAATGAAAGGAATTAAAACCCGAGTCTTCGACCAGCTTGTCAAACGCTCGGGGGCTTGGGTACAAGAATTACCTTCAGTGTTATGGGCCAGTTTGTACGACTGCTAGTTGGGCAACAGGAGAAACACCTTTCTTTCTAGTTTTTGGTGCAGAAGCCATGTTTCCACCAGAACTAAAGATCAGGTCAGCACGAGTCAAAAATTTTAATGACTCCACCCAAGAACGACTTCGCGCAGACGACATCAACCTGCTCGAGGAAAAGAGGAACCAGGCTCTAATCCGTTCCGCAGTCTACCAACAAGCCCAGCGCAGATACTACGATCGTAAGGTCCAACCTCGCAGCCTTGCTGCAGGTGTCTTGGTATTGAGGCTTATCCAATCCCAGTCTAATCGGAATAAACTTCCCCCAAGTGGGAAGGTCCTTACACTGTGGTCGAAGTTACGCATCTAGGTTCGGTACGACTAGCAATGGAGGATAGCCGTATTCTCTCAAACTCTTGGAACATCGATCAGTTACGCAAATTTTACGTGTAACGAGCCTCCACGACAATAAATATAAGGTTCCTTCTAACTTTATTGTCTTTCTTTGAGTTTTTGCTTTTATAAATTTTCGACCATATTTCATACGCTCATTTTCTCTTTACACTGGTCGGAGAAAGGACACAACAACTAGTCGAAGTCTCTCCTCTCTACATATGGTCCCGCCCGCTAGAAGGAACCTCCTAGTATCACCTTGTTCCTGACTTTTGCTGCCAGTACAAAGTTTCCTGAGCTCCGAAACATGGTCGAAAAGTTTTAAGCAATCTCATGTCACCTTAGTTTATTTATTCATTTTGAAAAAATACTCTAAGAAGAGCGCACTTTTGAGATTTGTTCGACCGCTTTTGGTAAACTTGGTCGGTTTTAAATGGTCGAAAGAAGAAACACACCTAGTCGAAGCTTCTCCTCTATGCACATGGTTCTGTCCACTAGAAGGAACTTCCTAGTGTCATCCTGTTTTCTACTTTTGCTACCAGGACAAACTTATCGAGTACGTTGAAAAAAGTCGAATAAATTTTTAAGGTCCTCTAGATGTTTGTTTCACTCAAGCTTTTGTCATCGATTTGATTAATCTGGTCGGAGATGGTAACATCACCTAGTCAAAGCCTTTCCTTTCTGCACATGGTCCGGCCCACTAGAGGGAACTTCCTAGCGTCAATCCGTTTTCACTTTTTCAACTAGTACAGGATAATCGAGAATCGAAAGCTAAAAGTCGAATAAACCTCTCTGTTTTCGGAAACCCTTTCTTTACTATTTCCTCAGTTTATCCAAATAAACTAAGCAAATAGTCGGGGGCTAGGATAAAGTTATAAACATGACTTCAATTCTTAGTCTTAGTCTCTTTTTCCGAGTTATTATCTTACGAGTTACCAACTACTCTACAAGATGATTCGCGGGAAAAAGGAAGAAGGAAGGAGGAATTGCACATATCTGGTCTGATTATTTTTTCCTTTTCATTATCTTACGAGTTACTAACTACTCTACGAGATAATTTGCAGGAAAGAGGAAAAGATCATATATTTATACATCACCAAAAGGGCTTGTCTTTACAGATCCTATTCAGGACTACTCGACAAAGGAGATTCTATTTGCATCTCCTCCGCGACCTTCTCGCCGACCATCGCATATCCTCGATTAACTGTTCGCTTGGCTTGATGCGATCGAAGTCGGCTTCAACAGAATGAGGGTTAAGATTGGGGTCACGGGCTTTAAGCTTCGCTAAAACAAAGCTTAGAGCTCCTTTGACCGCTTCCTTTATCGAGTCATTCTGGTTGGTCTTCAGAGTAGTCACCAACTCTTACAAGGTACCGACTTGCTCCCCAATGGTACTCGTATGAGTGGCCAACGTGTCTTCACGAGGTGTGACCTTTTCAGTGTGAAGCCCATCGAGTACATTGTTCAAAAAAGAAATGTTGTCTTGAAGATTTATCTTCATTGACTTTATCTCCTCCTGGGTACAAGTCGAAGCCTCTTGGAGTTGTTTTATCTCAATTAACTTCTTTGGAAAAAAGCAAAGTTAGTTAGATAAAATGACTTCGCGAGAGAGAAAAAAAAACAGTTTATTAGCAGGTAAAGTTTTACTTACCCGCTAATTGAGAACCTAATTTCTCAATTTCCTGATCTTTATCTTTCGCGATGAGGATGATCTCACGAATGACCGAGGTCTTTTCCTGAACCTCGATTCGAAGAGTCCCCACCTCGGCCTGAAGGGCCTTATTTTTTACTTCTTTTTCTATAAAGGAATGAGAAGTTAGGAAGGTAAAAATCAAGAAAGTAAGCAGTCGTAACTTCACGTACTGTTTATTTTTTCCTGCAACCCTTGCGTCGCAGAGTTGGCCTCCTGATGCTTCTTCAGAAGGTTGGTGACCTCATCCTTTAACTTTTTCGTCTCGGCCTTTTCGAAGTCGAGCGAATCAGCTAAGGTCTTTTCGTCACTCTTGAACCTGAAAAAGGTAAAGGTAGACATGAATATTGAGACAAACAGCCGTAAGTATTTACTGCGGTCGCGCGTGATCGTAAGTTTTCTCACGATTACTTACGGTCGTAAGTTTTCTACGACCAGTACCAAGTCGTAAGTCTTTCTACGACAACCCCCTACGAGTACTGAACAAGTAATCGATTTGTAAAATGATTACGAATGTCGGTTACTCACCACCTCTCTGCTTGTTCGCAGAGTACTGCTTTTTCTTGTCACAATTTGACAAGTTGCCGATTGTACTCGCAAATCGTAGCAACTTGTTCTATGGCTCTCTGCAGGAAAGAAAGGTGATAAGAAGCAGGGATAAAACCATGCTTGTGGGTATCAATGAATACTTGCATTCATGCCTGACCAAGCAAATATGGAGACTATCCTCGACGGGTCTTTCAGCCCGTCCATCTCCTCGACTCATTTCCACCAAACCCCTTCAGGACGCTCGTTATCGAAGACATCCCCACAATTAGGAATGTTGCTGGGGTGAGGGACTCGATTGCGAGATCTATAGGCGGAAGACCCTACAATGGAAGCAGGGCCGAAGAAATTAGAGCAGAAGTTAAAATACTCCTCTTCCTTTGATTCAGCGATGGCAGCACCGCTTGGAGGACCGGAAGGAATGTCCTCGACAACCTCCTTACCGGCACGATGGTCAGAACCCTCACCACCACCGACTCCCGGTGTCTCCCTCGTGGCCTCCCTCGTCTCCACCTCCATCCCTACGACTACCTCGGTGGTCGTAGCGACTTCAGCAGCGATGACTTCCTGCACCATGGGAATAGTAGCTGGAGCTTCAGCTACTACCGCTGTCACACCTTCGCTAGCTGATGAAGTAACAGCGGGCTTCTCGATAGAAGCATCCATGGAGGTTGAAGGAGTTGGGCTAAGATCACAAAACAAAGAGCAAGTTAACTCGTGAAACACAAAAGGTAAATTCTATTCTTACACTTCTATTTTTCACATACCTCTGTGCGCTGGACCTAACCTGGAACTTGGGAGCAACCTTCCCAACGGAAGGTTTCTTCAACTTCCTCTCGACTACTGTTGGTCGAGATTCAGCTTGGGGAATGGGAGTCACCACTTCGTGACCCTCCTGACTCCCCAAATGGCCAAGACCTATCTCGACCATCTCGAAAGCACTGCTCCCCTCGACCACAGGTTCTGCTGAAGCAGCAGTTTTCTTCACAAAAGACACGAAGCTCTTCTAGTTCTCCTTTTCTAGCTGCCTTATAAAGCCACGAGAAGTAGAAATTGCGAAAGCCTTGTTGACGTAATAGAAGGGTATCTTGGCCTTGGGGGCTTTGCGTTTAAGAGCAGAGGCAGCTTCCTTTGCTTTTTCCTTCGCCACTGCCTCCATGTCTGCAGCGAATTGAGCAAAGGGAGCAGAAAAAGTCGAACTCGTTCCACCTTTGTCGCCGACCCTTAAGAGTCAGCGCCTTTTGGTTGGAGGAGCTTTCGCCTGCTTCGTCTACGCCATTGTCCCGATGACCACCAATGTGACCTCTACGTCATCATCTTGGCGGTCCTCCATGCCTACTTTCTGATGAGATCAGGAAAAGAAAATGTTATAGAAAGTGGTCATAAGTTTTTCTACGACCACCCACTGGTCGTAAGTCCTTCTACGACTACCACCATAGTCGTAAGTATTTCTGCGACTATCGAAACCTAAAGATGAAATTGATTTTCGATTACCTTTAGGCGCTCCGCCTTTTCCTCTGTGGTTAAAACCGTAAGAATTTGGGGAGCTGCTACACTAGACGGACTCTTCTGACAGATGAGCCTAACACGAGCATCAATATCCGCCTGTGGAAGATCTGTACGGACAAGTAGCACAATCAACAGACCAGATCAAGGTTAACCAAGGCCAGAATAAAAAATTGACCACTCCACTTACCATCCTTGTAGTCCCTGGTCGGGTCTTCTTTCCCCAAGTACCTCCACATAGGAGGAACTCATTTCTTCAAGGGACTAATGCGGCGTGTGATGAAGTCCTTCACCACGTGCCATCCGGTAAGCCCCCCCCCCCCCCGCCTTCAAGTCTTTGATGGCTTGAATGTACGGGGCGATCCGATCAAGATTTTTGGGAGTTGAATCCCAGGAAGAAATCCTCTCGGTGGCATTCCCGATGAACGAGAGGCTGTCGTCCTTGGTGACTTCTCAGTAAAACCACTTCTTCCACCCTAGCCACGACGACTGGGTGAACATCTGAATATACTCCTTCGACTTCCCGTCGTGGAGCTTCAGACCGCAACTCCCAGCAATTCTGGCTTGATGATCCATCCCGTAGTAATACTGGAAAAGCTCAAGGTCCGCTGGAATCCCCAGGTACACCTCACACAAATACACGAACACACTCAACATTGTGATGGAATTAGGACCAAGGTTAACTAATTCCACCCCAAAGTGCTCGGTGAGCAGGCAATCGGAGGCCACACTCACAATATGCCTGGAAGATGGGGATTTGACCGTCCTCCCCCGAGGGCCAGTGTTATCCATTCGCCGCAATCCTCTTCACGAGTACCACCTCGGGAATTTTCTCGACGGCAACCAAGTTATTCATCTTCGTCTCGTCCATTTCCGATTCAGCCCACTCGGAGATGATCCTAGCCATCTTTTCTCGAGGAGGAGAGAGTTGGATTTGGGAAAGCTTCAAGAAAGCGCACAGTGCCGCTGGCGGCGGAAGAGACGAGAAAACGATGAACAGTCAGGGTGAACTGGGGAAAAGGTAAGAACCCTAAATTCATCCCCGTGGTCTATTTTATAACCGCACACTTGAAACGAAACGCCGTGGGAACCCAACGGTTTCCACCGCTTCGGGAATTGCTCTAACGGACATATCTTTTTGAAATCTGCCTGTTCGAGAGAACCGAGGCTCTTTTCACACCTCAAGCGAAATTACCTTCTTGACCAAGTATACTTCTGATCAAAAGAAATACCGATCGGAAAGGTTTTGCTTCCGATCATAGTGCCACGATTACTCCGAAGTCGTAAGATTTTCTACGACTATCTTGTAATCGTGATATTTCCAACAAACTACCTCGAGCAAGCATATTTCTGGTCGAAAGAAACACATGTTGAAGAGTTTTTCCTTCAACATTTTTTCTATAGCCCCCTAGTGGTCGTAGGATCATCTACGACTCCTTGCCCAAGTAGGTTATTTTCACTTGAGGCTGGGGGGTTAGATGACGAGGATCTAATAATCCTCATTTTACTATTTATCCTTAATCATATAATATGGGTAAATATGACGTCACATAGTTACTAGATATACCTCTTACAGTTGTAAGGGAGAAGTTAGCCAGGTGGTCGTAAGTCCTTCTACGACCACCCCCATAGTCGTAAGTATTTCCACGACTATGTCGTAATCATAAGATCTCCTACGATTACCTTCGGTCATAAGTCTTTCTACGACTAGTATCCAGTCGTAAGCTTTTCTACGACTACCCCCTGGTCGTAATTCCTACTATGACCAGTCCTGCTACGACTTCTCCATAGATAACTAGGTCCACTCACCAATAGGCCATATTAATTGTGAGATCTGAGCAGTGAAGATACGTAGTTATACCTGGAATAACTACAGTTAACTCATCTTTATCTCTGATTGATAACCGTCAGACAACGTGGGGAGGTTACTACTCCGGCAATTACTCTCATTATTACAATAAATGAGCACCTCCAGGCCTGGAACGATAGCCTTCCTCACAATATACTATAAATAGGTGTCTTTTAGAGATAAAGGGGGGCAATCAGTAGCAGTATTAGCGCAAATCTTTTCCCCGATTGTAACCAAGATACCCAATACAGTACACACAGGAGTAGGGTTGTTATTCTCGCTGGAGAAGGCCCGAGCCTGTGTAAAAATCTCAGTGTCTCCTTTGTCTGTGTGAACAATTGTGGAGACCCCCCGAATCAAATAATCTTTACGTAAGATTGGTTCTAAAACACCGACAAAGCTAAATAAGCCAAAAACTCCTAGTACATGACATTGCACTTGTCACTTGTCTGGTCAACGTTCTTGTCTAGTGAGAATAAGAATGCTCATGGGTTGAGTGCGAAAGAAAATGTCATTAGCAGCACCACCAATTCCAGTTGGAGAGGCCTTTCCATCAAAGCTCATGTGCACTTGTTCATGAAGAAACCAGTGTAACTAGATAGAGGTGCGCGCTACGCTTCGCCTATATAACTATCTATGACGGAAGGAAGGCTAGGATGAAGTCAACATCAGGATGTGGCAATCATGGAAGCGTGAGCGATTTGAGCTAAAACATAGCAAGAAGACACTATATACTACAATGAGAAAGTTCATTCAATATCATTTGATTCAATATCAGTGTTTAGACAACGAACCAAATTTCATAAGGAGAAAATCATTTGCAACACTATAATTACCACTTAAAGAAAAACGACTAATTGTCGACAGTATGGTACTATCGCATAAATCAGATTCTCATGTCAATCATTATATGTAATCTGTAAAAGCAATCTATTGCTGATTCCATATCTTTGCTTGTTCAAAAGCATCAAAAAATCCTATATAGATGAAAAAACTCTACAATCTTTTTGTAATGACATGTTAACAACATAATCTATAGAGAGCAAACAATTAATCGGACCAAATGATACCACGACATGCAAAGCATCACGCCCATGCCTAAAATACTACTGAATTAGTACCTCACAAATCACTAAAAGCATGATTCCAATTATAGTAAACATATGGGCATCACGAAATGCTCGTAGGTATCACATAACTTTAGCAATAGATAGTTTGGTTTGGATAGCATGTTTACCACAACGTGTAGTTTAGTGTTGGTAACATAGTACGCATCATAAAGCATACGAAAGTAATATAGGCTTAATGTAAGTGTAAATAACTAAACATATCATGCTGCGAGCACAAAAGACTGCAGCTGTTGGAGGCAATCTGGGCAGTGCAGACCGAGCGGGTGCACAAGAAACAAGAAATCTACCACTCGCGAGATGTCCAAAAGGAACCAGGCCGTTCGACACACGCGAAGATGATCAGACGACAGGGACAAAAAAAGACAGAAATCGAACGGCTGACTAAAAAAAGCCGTCGTGGACACCCAGAGAGGCCGGGCATTCCTTGTAGGCCTAAACTTGAGGCTAATCACGAACTAAGACATGAACCCTAGCTCCAAATCATGAACACCTAGACTAAAACCTTAGATGCGGAATCGTGAGTGCTTACCCGAGGATGAAGATGCCATTAGGGTGATGATCTGTCGGTGTAGCATCGTCGGTGGTCGTAGAGGTGGCCTGAGTGTGGACGGTGCAGTAGGCGAGGACGAAGGTGTAATGGTGACGGAGCTCCGGTCTCTGGTCTTCGCCCACCTGAGCGCTCAAGTTAGATCGGATTGTTGGGGATTTCGTAGCCTGGAAGCACTTAACCAAAAAAGCTTGCCGAGACCCCTCCTGTTTATGTAGCGCACGGTGAACGGGACCAAAACCAACACGAGTGGTTGCGCCCCCGATCAGGGCGCGAGTGGGGCGTGCCCCCTTGAAACTCGGAAGACGTTAGCCGAGCGAGATCAACCCAACATTCCCCCCTTTGATCGTAAGGCTAACATCATAAGCCCATTCTCAATAAAATAGCATGCCAAGATAATGTGTCGTATGGCCAATGAAGTGCCATACAACCTCAGTATCTATAGTGTACTATCCTATCTTGAAGTGGATATTCATTATACTTAATGGGAGTTGGTTTTCTTTAAGGTCCTTTTATCCAGAATCAGAGGCTTTCCAATAAACCCATGCAAAACAACATGATCACGAAAGATATTGGGTGGTAAGCCTTTAGTAAGCGGATCCGCAAGCATTGACTTAGTACTAATATGCTTGATACTAATGGTTTGATCCTGGATTCTATCTTTCACAACATGATACTTAATGTCAATATGTTTGGCAGCACCACATGACTTGTTGTTACTTGCATAAAAGACTGCGGGTTCGTTATCGCAGTATAAGGTGAGTGGTTTAGAGATGCTGTCTACCACTCTAAGTCCCAGGACAAAGTTCTTAAGCCATACAGCATGCCCGGTAGCCTCATAACATTCCACAAACTCAGCTTGCATCGTTGAAGATGCCGTAAGGGTTTGTTTGGAGTTTTTCCATGAGATAGCTCCCTGAGCGAGTGTGAAGATATAACCTGACGTGGATTTCTTAGTATCAACACATCCCGCAAAATCTGAATCTGAATAACCAACAACTTCAAGGTTATCAGAATTTTTATATGTGAGCATGAAATGCTTAGTAGGTTGCATATAGCGCAAGACTTTCTTAACGACCTTCCAGCGGTCCAGTCCTGGATTTGACTGATATCTGCCAAGCATCCCGGTTACAAAAGCTAAATCAGGGCGTGTGCATACTTGAGCATACATAATACTTCCGACAGCTGAAGCATAAGGAACCGACTTCATCTGATCAGTTTCATATTGGTTCCTTGGACATTGAAATGTCCCAAACTTATCGCCCTTAACAATAGGAGCAGGCGAGCCAGAGCACTTATGCATATTGTATTTCTTTAGTACTCTGTCAATATATGCCTTCTGAGATAAACCTAATATTCCTTTGGACCTATCTCGGTGAATCTCAATGCCAAGAACGTAAGAGGCATCACCAAGATCCTTCATATCAAAATTAGATGAAAGAAATCTCTTGGTCTCAAACAGCATATCCTTATCACTGCTGGCCAATAAGATATCATCCACATAAAGCACTAAGATGATGAATTTACTCCCCTTGAACTTAACATATATGCAGTTATCAACTTCATTTTCCTTAAAACCAAAATTCCTTATGATCTTATCGAATTTAAGGTACCACTGCCTCGACGCTTATTTCAAACCATAAATTGATTTCTTAAGTCGACATACCATATGCTCCTTGCCTTCCACGACAAAACCTTCCGGTTGAGCCATGTAAACATTTTCTTGTAAGTCGCCATTAAGAAATGTCGTCTTAACATCCATCTGATGCAGCTCTAAATCATAATGAGCTACAAGTGCCATTACGATTCTGAATGAATCTTTAGTTGAGACAGGAGAAAAGGTGTCATTATAGTCAATACCCTCTCTTTGTGAGAAGCCTTTTGCTACAAGCCTTGCTTTGAACCTTTTGATATTTCCCTTAAAGTCATGCTCGGTTTTGTAGACCCATTTACAGCCCACTGTTTTGACTCCGTCAGGAATTTCTACTAAGTCCCATACATCATTAGTGCTCGTAGACTTTAGTTCATCCTTCATGACATCAAGCCACTTAGGAGAGTGTTCACTCATCATGGCCTTCTTATAAGAGGTGGGATCATCTACCTTCCCTATATCATTAATATCCTCATTCATATATACAACATAATCATTTGGGATGGCAGATCTTCTCTCCCGCTGTGATCTTCTAATAGGTTCATTAGCTATTACAGGAGACTACTGAGGCTCATTATTAGGTGCAACATTAGGAATTTCAGAGACCTCAACAGTGGGTGCAACAACAGCATTTTCTACTGGAGGCACAACCACCTGAGGCACAGGAATAAAGGTATCTGGGATAAGCGGTGAAGGAACATAAACCCGCTTCTCCTCAAGATCTATTTTCCTGGGCTCCAGCTCCTCATTATTCTCTAAGAACACAACGTGCCTTGTTTCTACAAACTTAGTTATCCTATTAGGACAGTAAAACCGATACCCTTTGGATCTCTCAGGGTACCCAATAAAAAGACAACTTACTGTTTTAGGGTCTAACTTCCTAATATGTGGATTAAATATCTTAGCTTCAGCACGACAACCCCACACTCGTAAATATTTCATACTCGGTTTTCTCCCAGTCCATAATTCATAAGGTGTTTTAGGTACTGATTTACTGGGAACCCGATTAAGAATATGTGCAGCTGTCTTTAGTGTTTCCATCCACAAACTAATTGGTAAACTAGAGTGGCTGAGCATGCTCCATACCATATCCATAAGTGTACGGTTGCGTCTCTCAGCTACCCCATTCTGCTGAGGTTCACCTGGTGTAGAATACTGGGCAACAATGCCATTTTCCTGAAGGAACTTAGCGAAAGGACCAGGAATTTGTCCATAAGGGGCATGTCTTCCATAATATTCTCCCCCACGATCCGATCTTACCACTTTAATTCTTAGGTTGTGCTGATTTTCAACTTCAGTCTTAAATATCTTAAATTTGTCAAGTGATTCAGATCGGTCTTTAATGGGAAAGATATAACTATAACGGGAGAAATCATCAGTGAATGTGATAAAAGAATTAAAACCATCTATTGATGTCACAGGAAAAGGACCACAAATATCAGTATGAATTAACTCTAAGAGTCCTGTGCTGCGAGTAGCTCTCTTCTTTATTTGCTTCACATATTTTCCTTTAATGCAATCAATGCAGTGGTCTGAGTCAGAGAAATCTAATGGGTGGAGAATCTCTTCCTTAATGAGACGCTCCATTCTCCCCTTCGAAATGTGGCCTAAACGACAGTACCACAGTTTCGAAGAAGTCTCATTATTATTTTTACACTTAGCATCACACACATTCAAGGATACAGGAGATTCATTAAGGGAAAGCATATAGAGCTTGTCTCGTCTAAAGGCAAGACCAATATCATTAGAATTAAACATAATAATACATTTATTGTCATAAAAAATACACTTAAAACCTTCATTGTCCAACAAAGAAACTGAAATCAAATTCCTCCGAATAGAAGGAACATAAACTACATTATTGCGACGAAGCAAGAAGCCGCTGTCTAAAACTAATGAAATAGATCCAATTGATTCTATTTCGGATTCCTTTCCATCCGCGACTCTAAGGCTTCGCTCCCCCTTTCTTAGTGTTCTCGCGATAAGGAATCCCTGTAAAGAATTGGTAACGTGCACAGTTGCACCTGAGTCAATCCACCAAAAATTAATGGAGAAATTAGCATAAAGAGTTTCATCAATGAATGTTATTGTATCATTACCCTTTTTGCGAGCCACTTTAGGAATTCAACACGGCCCTTCTGGAAATGCCCTAGCTGCTTGCAGAAATGACATTCACCCCCTTTAGGTGCTCCAGCAGGAGCCACATAGGGCTTAGGTGCATTGTGCACTTTAGGCCCCGACTTATCAAAATTGGGAGAGAACTGCAGCTTTTTCTTAGATTTGAAGTCCCCTTGGAACTTCCTTTTGTTGGAGCTACCAACTTGAAGGGCAAGATCCCTCTTTTTCGTCCTTATTCTTTCTTCCTCCTGGACACACATGGCAATTAAATCGCTCATGTTCTATTTTTCTTTCTGAGTATTATAGTTGATCTTAAATGCTATGTACTCAGAAGGAATAGAAATCATGATAAAATAGACTAGGAAACCATCAGATATTTCCATGTCCATGCCTTTAAGTTTTTCGGTCATATCAGTCATCATCATGATGTGTTCTCTTATGCTGCCGGATCCATCATACTTAGTTGTCAAGAGCCTCTGAATTAGAGTACTGGCATAAACTTTTGTGGAGCCTTTAAATTTCTCCTCTACTGAAGCCGGATACTCTTTAGCATTTTCGGAATCGGGGATTGCTCCCCTGATCCCAACTGAAATGGAGGTCTTCATAATCATAAGTGATAGATGGTTGGACCGTTCCCATTTCACAGCATTAGTTTCATAAATTTTCTTTTTGTCATCATAATTTTCCTCACCTTCGGTGGGTGGGATGGAGCGGGCACCCTTAAAGCATAATCGAGATCTAAAACCCCAAGGACAACATGGATCCTTTCTTTCCAGGTGGGAAAATTGCTCCCCGTAAGTTGCTCAATGTTATCGATTGTGGCAGCGACATTTGATGCATTTATTGCTGAATACCAAAATACAGGGTATAAATTAGAAATAACATAAGAATATGCTGCATGCAATTAATCCTACGTTGGTCTGATTAATAACATGCAAAAACTATAGTTCTAATTCATATCACCGTTGGGCAAAAAATGAAAAAAGAACTAAACAATTAATATGACGACACACGACTACAATCAACTTTGGTCAGAATGTGATCGTATGTATACCTAATGCCAAAACATAAAATGTAAAATCTCTAATTAAAATATCTCGTTAGTTCAATTTTAATCAGAGACTAAGCATAATATTGGGCAATAATACATTATTCATAATATATCATAATTAGGCAACAAAACAATAATTAAAACAGTGCACAAAAAGTATACTTAATCATAAGAAAAAAAAGCACTGAAAAAGAAAAGGCCCACTGTTGTAGTCCTTCAAAAGCTTATTCGGCCAAGAAACGCGTGCGGCCCAAAAACACACGCGTAACCCAAAAGCACGCGCGCGGCCAACTCGCGTCCGCCAGCCTGAGATTCACTGAGCGCCGTCGTATCTTGATCTGATGGCTGGAAAAACAGCCGGCCCAACCCCTTTACCGGCCCACAAAACCGTGGCCATAGGATCTGATCGGACGGCTGTGCGCTATTCTGAGCGATACAAAAGCGCTGAAAACCCTAACCCTAAAAAAATTCTTCCCCTTCTCCTCCTCGAAAAAATGGAGCGACGGCGCACACGATGCGGCATTGGCGACGGCGCGGGGTGAGCGACGGCTTGAGGTGCGCGCATGGAGCGGCGGCAACGCGAGCGCGCGGGGAGCATCAGCGGCAGCGGCGGCTTGAGGCGGCACCGTTGCATCCCCTTTCGCCGGCGCGTTCGTGCGATCGAGGTTGCGCGCACCGCCGTCGAGAGAATCTACAATGGCGCCCAAACCCGAAGGGACTCCGGTGAACTCCAAAAGACGTAAGTCTCCATCGCATCTAAATTAGGTTTCCAAATCTGGGGTCTGATTTGGGTTTGAGGCCTCGGGTGATACTGGTTTTGGAAAAAGGCTTCGGGAGGTTCTGATTTGGCATAAAATTCTTAAATGCCCTCCTTCTAAGTGCTAACCCGAGCCTCTAACCCTTAGATCTAAACCTTTAATCACTAGATCTGGGCTAATTCAAGTTTGATTTTAAGGTTCAAGATGAACTAGGGGTGCTCTGATACCAAATGTAGGCATAAACTTGGGGCTAATCACGAACTAAGACATGAACCCTAGCTCCAAATCATGAACACCTAGACTAAAACCTTAGATGCGGAATCGTGAGTGCTTACCCGAAGATGAAGATGCCATTAGGGTAATGATCTGTCGGTGTAGCACCGTCGGTGGTCGTAGAGGTGGCCTGAGTATGGACGATGCAGTAGGCGAGGACGAAGGTGTAACGGTGACGAAGCTCTGGTCTCTGGTCTTCGCCCACCTGGGCGCTCAAGTTAGATCGGATTGTTGGGGATTTCGTAGCCTGGAAGCGCTTAACCAAAAAAGCTTGCCGAGACCCCTCCTGTTTATGTAGCGCATGGTGAACGGGACCAAAACCAACACGAGTGGTTGCGCCCCCGATCAGGGCGCGAGTGGGGCGTGCCCCCTTGAAACTCGGAAGACGTTAGCCAACTGAGATCAACCCAACATTCCTTCCCCTTTTAGAAATAGAACGCCGAGGCGGTTACTGGGGAGGACGACGGAGCGAGCGCCGACGGCTGGGGAGGGAGATCGAGCGAGCGGCGAGAGAAGAAGAGGGAGAGACCGGTAGGGGAAAGGAGCGAGGGGAGGAGCACGGCGCGGAGACCTTATCGGGAGGGGCGGCGCCGAGCCGGTGACCGGGAAGGACAATGGAGCGAACAGCGGCGGCTGGGGAGGGGAAATAAAGCGGGCGGCGAGAGCAGAAGAGGGAGGGACCGGGAGGGGAAAAGAGCGAGGAGAGGAGGCCGCACGGCGTGGGGCTCGAGCGAGTGCGAGGAGGAGATGGATTTTCCGGGGATGAGAGAGGAGGGAGGGCGCTGGAGGGAAGCGTGGGAGGCGGCGGGGAAGAAGCGAGCGGCAGGAGGGCGTGGGAGGCTGAGAAGAAAAGGGAACGGGACGAAGCTTTGCGAGGCAGCTCTCGGGGGGCCCACCTGACGCGCGTCGCAGCGGCCGCACGAGGAACGCACCAAGCGCTGGCGCGATCCCGGCCCTCCGGAGGCGATCGGATGGCCATATTTTTTTGGGGCGACGTGGACAGGGCGGGAGGGCGCGCTTTCCACGGCCTGTTAGTTTTAGTAATATTAACCTAGGTTGTGGCTAGACGATGACAGCCTCTGACCTCGCTGCACGGTGCCCGAAGATCACTCCCGAAGGGAAAGGCAGCAAAAGATTTTGAGACGGTCAGACCAAAATTGTCAATGTTTGTAATGCTGAACTTCTTGCATCAATCTTCGTCAGATTCTTGAAGTATTAAAGATATCTGAGCTCAGTGCTTGTACATGCTGATTTCTTGCATCACTTGCGCAGAAATGGGCTGGGTATGCCACGGTTACGCCGACTGCTCATCGCTCATGGTGAGAGAATCACCACCACAGTGTTGTACTGTTGACAGTCAGGTTTAAAGAGATTGAGGAGAAGGGATTGCAGTTCGAATTGCTGGTCATATTTGAGCTGCATGCGGTGTCGCGGTGTTACCCTGAACTTTCCCTCTTAACACAGAGAATTTGTGCCAGCAAAATGCATTTGCGGATGCTTCACAGCTTGTTCCTAACAAGTACCGGTAGCTACTATGACCATGCGTCCGACACTGATTGCCGAGAGCAGATCAAAGCAAATCATCACATCCGACATTTTGAAGCAGCGAGCCTGCTGGATCGAGGAATGGAACTGGTCACCTGCAGGCACTACTCAAGGTAATCAAACAAAAATAATCCCAAAATAATCGACCATCTCAAGCTATGCGACCAGCTGCTGGTGCGTCAGATTTTTGTCTTAGCTCGGGTAATACAGAGAACAGAGCATTGCTTTTGTTAAAAAAGAAGCGAAATGTTTGGGCTGTGACACACGACTCGTTGTTGATTTAATTCAATTCCATGGGAGGCCAGCGGGCCATATTCGGCCCGTGGCGAATGCAAAAAGCCCAGACCACCAGATGATGCAACGGCTGTACTAGTACTACAAACCATGAGTTCCGAGCCCGAGTCCAACTCGGACCACACCGCCACGTGCCAGCGCCCAGCGGCGTATATATCCGCGACGCCCGCCGCTCGTATGGCGTACGCGAGTGCACAGGGCTGTCAGCATGAAGCAGCAGCAGCAGCAAGGCAAGCCGAGCGAGCGACCGCGCATGGAGGTCGCCCCAACGGGGACGCCCTTCCGCGTGACGTTCCACGGCGGCGTCGCCTGCGTGGAGGTATTCGACCCCCGCAAGAGGGACGCCCTCACCGAGGAGGCCCGCCGCCGCCGCCCGGAGGAGAGGGCGGAGCAGGTGACGAGGCTGTACGGGGAGTTCAGGGGGTACGCGCAGGAACGGTTCCCCGGCCTGGCGGAGCGCGTCGGCGGCGAGGACCAGCTCGCCGACCTCGTCTGCAGCGACGAAGCCTACTACCGCCCCGAGTTCGGATTGTTCGGAGCGCGGCTTGTGTTCAAGTAGGCCGATCGATGTTGTAGTATAATAAATAATAATAATTTCTTGTCTCTGTATGGAATTTCTTGTTGATGTTGATCTAATAAAAAAACAATTTCTTTGTTCAGACATGCTAAGCGTCTCTCAACATAATTTCTTCTCTTTTTTTTTTTTGAAATCAATCGAGATTTTGTGGAGGACGGCGATGGGACGTGAACATGAGAGTTGCGTTAGGATTGTGCGTCGCGGCGGGAGGTAGTCGGGGCGCGGATCCGGTGGATACCACTGCCGGGGACGATGAAGTTGGGCCGGCAACTAGCGAGGGGGCCTGCGAGGCGGTAGCGTGGCGGCGGGGGTGGGTGCGGGAGGGAGCCGGCTAGGGTTGGGCAGGTTGGGGATGGGGCAAGAGATCCGGATGGTTGGTATACATCAGACGGCTCTCAAGAGGAAACGTTCGAATGTCAAGTAGCCATTCCTTTCTTGTTTAACACTAACTATACGCTAATATATTTCACGTATAGATTGAATTTCTTGTTGATCTAAAATAAAGAATTTGTTATCCAGAAAGTGGCTACTACCGCAAGAGATGACGAACAAGCGGATCGCAGGCAGGCCTCGCCTAGCGCCGTTGAGTTGGTGGAGTGGCAGTAGGGGTGGCTGCGGGAGGAAGGCGGCTAGGGTTGGGTAGGTTGGGGATTGGGGATGGATATAGATGGTGAAGAGATCTGGACGGTTCGGATTGTTGGAGTTTATTGGTTTAGCCTATATAATATTCTAAATAAATCTTAGTAAAATCTCAAAGACCCACTCATGCATGGTGAAAAATAGGAAGTTACCATATTGTTAGTCTAGGTGGGAGGAGACTAATATATAAGGTAGAGTTGATCTTACCTAGTTGAAGCAGGCAGAGAAGAACATGCGCTCGCTCGCTCACTCGCTTCGCCCCGCCCTGCCCTCCCACCCGTGTGCAACGTGTGCGTGAATGGTTCGACGATTTTGTGTCCGGTTGGGTGGGCTTCTATGGCACGCGCTAATTGTAATTAATTACGTTTCCAAAAACGTTTCTGCAGAATTAATTGCAGCATTTTTCTTTTGGTTGCTGCTAATGTAAGATCGAGGAGGCCGACTAGAGGGGGGTGAATAGGCGTTTTAAAACTTCTATGCGCTAAAACCGATTTTTAATGCGGAAGCTAATACAAATACGGTTTTGCACAATTAAAGCATAAATCAACTAGGTTCAACTAAGTGCACCAACAATACAAGTCTATTGATAATAATCAATCAAGCATGGACTTGTAAGCAATTCAATTTAAGCAATGTAAATAGCACATAGCATGGCAAGCATTCATACACAATGAATAAGCAATTTAATACAAGGTATATAAATTGCACAATGTAAAGCAAGCATTCATACACAATAAATGTAAATGCAATAGTAAGGCAATAGAGATCACACCACAAAGACATGTCGATGTTTTACCGTGGTGGTCGGAGACTTGCCGGTCTCCCCTAATCCACGTTGAGGGAAACCCAAACCAATTGGACCGGCTCCACAAATTAAGCCTTCCTCCGAGGTATCAACACCTCGCTCCACTAGGGTTGCTCTTACTCCACTCCGGAGATGGCGAGCACCAAGCCACTCACAAACATCGGGCCTTCTCACAAGCTTCACTTGAGAAGATCACCGAACCACGACGCCTCCACGCCGTCTAGGTGTCGGCAAACACCAAGAGTAATAAGCCAAGCTCCTTGCTTGACTCTCACCACATGCAACGAATGCACAAGCTCAAGTGGATACAAAATCCACCTCTAGATGCAACACATGCAACTAGAGACTTCTCTCATTGCTCACAAAGTGCAACACATGCACAATTGAGAGAAGAAGCTCACACTAGCTCAAGTAAGTGAAATGGGATGCCAAGAGTTGCCTCTCAACCGGCCAAGGGGGTATTTATAGCCCACAAACCAAAAACTAGCAGTTTGGAGACGAAACAGCCAAAAACTAGCCGTTACAGCCTTTTGCGGTCGTACCGCACTCACAAGGGGCGGTACTACCGTTCTGCGGTACTACACACATTATAAGAAGCGGTAATACCGCAGCCCAATTTTCAGCATGAGCGACACTCGGTAAAAGGTCATAACTTTTGACTCGATGTCGAATTGAGTGATCTTGGACTCTATTGAAAGCTTATTCAGAGGGCTACACAACCCACCTATTTGATTGATTTCAAATACATTTGATCAAATCAAAAAGGACAACTCAAAAGAGCCACTACCATGGTCTAAGTCCAAAGAAATAGCAACAAGCAATCTTAGACCATGTCAAGGGTATACACATGAATCTTAACCATTTGCAAAACACATTTACAAACATAGATCATGCCACAAGGAGTAGGTACATGGACTTCAACCGTTTGCAAAACACATTTGCAAAGTATAGTCACATGCTACAAGGATTATCCATGAGTCTCAGCTATTTGCAAAACACATTCGCAAATATAGGCAACATGTTAGAGTGAGCTAGAGCAAGTGAGATTGAGTTATCAACGCATGATGAGACTCAAGCTACTAGACAAGACCCCTCTTAATAGTACGACAACCTATACTAGCAATCCGATCTTCCAACCAAACACCAAGACCGGTAAAAGACTAGGAACACATCCTTAACTCTAGAAAGTCATACCTTTGCCTTGAGTATCTTCTTGAAGCTTGATGACTCACATCCTCGCTTCAAGTCCGAGTCATCATCTTGACATGCATCAACCCATGATGCATCCTTTACTTGACCTCAATCAACACATGATGAGCCTTCTCTTGACTTGATGATCAACTCATGATCATCTCTTCTTCGAGATCTTGATATGCATCAACACATGATGCATCATCTCCTTGAACCTTGACTTGATGACGATCAACTCATGATGTCATCCAAAGTCTTCATCACCTTGGAACATAACCTATTTATCCAACTCATGGAAAATGTTAGTCCCACAATGTCATTAACATTAATTAACAAGATATACCTGCATAAATGCTTCTAAACAAGTCATTACTGACAGGTGCGGTATTACCGCCAACTAGCATCCGGTAATACCGCTCTCCGGTAGTACCATTTCTCGAATGCGGTACTACCGATTTCGAGGCTCGAAATCTGAAAAACACCTTCTTTGGAATTTACATACCGCCACATAACAAGCGGAACAACGGGTTGCGGTAGTTCCGCTAACATATTTGCGGTCATACGCTCTGTGATAGTTCCGCCACATGAACTCCGGTACTACCGCACATCGGTGGTACCGCTTACCAAATGCGGTCATACCGATTTTCACTGAACTTCTTCCAGAAGCTTTTCGAAATGCAATGCATGACTCCTTTGTCTTGAGCCATGTCAATCTTTTATCACCTTTGCATTTACTTTTCTTGTCATCATTCAAACTTGAGGACTAAGCCTTGAACACATCTTAGCACACGCATTAATCCCACAACACAATTGCAAATAATTGAATATAAAGTAACATGAGTATATATGAACTACACAAGTTATATATACTAAGAGTATATATGAACTACACAAGTTGTATATACTAAATATGAGTGTATACAAACTACACAAGTTGTATATACTCATATGAATACATTAACTACACAAGTTGAATATATTCAATGATATATGTGCATCTATAAACTACACAAGTTTCATATGCTCTCATATACTCATATGAATATACTAACTACACAAGTTAAATATATTCAAGGATATGTTACAAAGTAAAGATCCTTAATATATGTGGAAAGAGAATATGGATCAATACTAATGAAACCACAAAATATAGAATGAACTCCCCCTAAATGTGTGCATATACAAATGTGTAATGGAAACATATGCACATATCCAAGTTAACCTTTTGTGGTGGAGTTAACCTATATTTTGGATCCGAGGAATGCAATAGTATATAATAAGAAGTAGAATGCATACCTCTTGTATTTCCATCTTTATATCCAAACGAGACTAAGCAATAGATAATCAATAGAATTGTTAGTCTCACAAATAGATTATCATTTATGAATACATACCTGTTTGGATTTTTGCTTTATATCCAAGCTGAGACTAAAACATGATATAGCATTAAGAGTGTTAGTCTCATACTTGCATGCCTTCATGATTTTCACGTTTATATCCAAATAAGACTACACAATATGTATATCAATTAAAAGAGTGTTAGTCTCATAAATAGGTTTGTCATTAATCATCAAAACTCCATTAACACATAATGGTGGGTGTAGATCTTTCAGCTAATTCTATATGAGGCAGATCTCTTCTCTCCTGAGAGAGAACAGAGAATTCTGGTTTCGCCCGGCTCCTTGGTGCTACGCTACTCAGCTACTCCATCCCTTCCTCGGCGTGCACCGACGTGGGGAGAGCAGTGCCTCCAAAGCCGGCGTCCCTTGCGATTCTACACAAATTGGGGCAAATCAAGTTTTTGGGAAGCGTTCGTGCGACTGCTCACGACTTCCTTCGTCATCCGCTTCGCTTCGTCTTCTTCGGATCATACTCTACCTCAACCTTCGCGAGAGCGATTCTCTGTAAGTCGCAGTGATATCACTTAATATGGCTTAGTCTTGCTTCCTACATATTTGTCATGTGATGACGATGGATACTACTTCTGTTAGTACTGTTTTTGTTCTAGGCTTTGTCATGTTAGCTCATATATATGAGATATATATATATATATATTTGAATTGATGATCATGCTATTGTTCATAGTTTCAAATATGTCTAGAATATATGCTGTTGTTGATTTAATTATTATTGTAGGAATTATAATAATCACAAAAGTGCGCATATACCTGATAGGCACTTTGTGATGGCTGGTTTTGCCGAGGCTATGAAACCAGAGAAGTTCACCCGTGTGAACTTCATGAGATGGCAGACATGGGTCCAATTGTGGCTCTCGGCCATGAATTTTATTTTGGGTTGTGATACCAGATCCTGGAGGACCTTGTACTGCTGCACAACAAACAGAGTACGACACGGCTACGACAATATTTGTCGGATGCATTCTAAACGTGTTGTCTGACCAGCTTTGTGACGTGTATATGCACATGAAGAACGCTGCGGATTTGTACCATGCACTCGAACACAAGTTTGTTGTCTCAGATGCTGGACATGAATTGTATGTCATGGCGCAATATTATGATTACAAAATTATTGATAACTATTGTGTAGTCGAGTAGGCTCATGAACTATAATTCGTTGTGAGGGAACTCGCCCACCTTAGTTGTCAATTGCCTAACAAATTTGTGGCTAGGGCATTATTACCAAATTGCCTCCAACTTAGAGGAATTTCGCCACATCTCTGAAACACAAGAGACAAATCATTTTCATCGAGGATCTGGTTGCTATTCTTGATGATAAAGAGAAGGCTCAAGCAAAGGACGTGACACCAATGGTGCAAGAGGGACAGTTTAGAGTGAACATCATGCAGCATATTGACAAAAAGAAAGATAAGGTTGTTTTGATCACCAACTTCAAAAGGACCAACAACAGTAAGAAGAAAGTGAACATGAATGATATTACTTGTTTTGTTTGCGGCGAGACTAGTCATTGGGCCAAGAAATGCCGCAAACAGATGGGCAAGAAAAATCATCCAATGCAGAAGAAGTTTGTTAATGTGATTATTGGCGAGGCCGAAGTATCTGGGTATGATAATTTACCTAGTGATTGGTGGATTAACACCAGTGCTAATATTCATGTATGCATTATGTCCTAATGGGGAATGGGTCACATACTTCTGTTCTTGGTGTTGGCACGGTAGATCTGAAGTTCACTTCGGAAAAGATCGTGTGCTTGAAGAACGTGCAACATGCCTCTACAATAAATAAGAATCTCGTCAGCGGTTCCCTTCTATGTCGAGATGGGTTCAAGTTGGTCTTCGAGTCGAATAAAGTAGTCGTGTCAAAATTTGGACTCTTTATTGGAAAAGACTATGAGTGCAACATGCCTCGGCTTTCTAGTTTAAATTTAATTTCAAACTTTTTCATAGTCAAAGGTTCCAAATGCTAAATTTGTGTGCAAGCGAAGCAACCTCGAAAGCCTTGCAAGGTTGTGGAGGAAAGAAATTCAGCAAAATTAAAACTTATACATTCAGACTTGTGTGAGATGAATGGTATATTGACAAAATGAGGGAAAAGGTATTTCGTGACTTTAATTGATGATGCCACTAGATATTGCTATGTATATTTATTGAAAACAAAGGATGAGGCATTAGACTATTTTAAAACTTATAAAGTTGAGGTTGAGAATCAATTAGAAAGAAAGATTAAAATAATTAGGTCCGATCGTGGTGGAGAGTATTTTTCTAATGCATTCAATCAGTTTTGAGCGGAACATGGTATTTGTCATACCCTTGGGCATAGAATACTCGAAGACCTTATGTGTGTACCGTACAAGTCCCATGATCAGTGGCTAGTATACATATTCACAACATTTGGCATTCACAACCATGCATTCACATATACAAGGTAAAGCAAAATGGTGCTTAACTTAAGCGATTACAGCATTTACATTAGAAAGGGCGGCCGGCCAAATGAGACTTAAGTACCAGAAATAACAGAGTAACAGAAATAGCAGTGGAAGTAAAAGTAGTGAACGTAGACAAATTCCAGCAGTGTGTCCATCCATACCCAAAGGAAGCCGACAAGAAACAAATCCTAGATAGACCCGTCACTGAACCCTTCAGTTCCGAGTGCGAAGAAAGCATCGCCTAGCGTAGGTTCATCGCCATACTCTAAACAACAACATAAGCAAGATTGAGTACTTGTGTACTCAGAAAGACTTGTAGTGTATCGTAAAATTTATATTAGGTGCAAGGCTATCAAAGGAAGAGACTCTACTCTACAAGTTATTTTGCTCAAAGCCATTTTTATTTGCAATATTCATAAGTAGTAATTTGCAACGAAGGTTTAAAAGAGCAGTTTAAATAAGTAAATGATTGTAGTAAGTAATTGAATGAATCCTCGATAATAACTACAACACGCAACCCTCCTCGGCCACGAGCAACATTTGAAGTTCAGCCATAACTCAGTAGTTAACTCAATAAAACCATGCACCATTTCTCATGTTTTTCCGATAAGACAGTTTTTGTGAAAATCAACACTAAACCCATATCGTCTGCACTAAGCATGCTCATGACCACGAGCAAGACTATTATATTAGATTTACACTCTGCAGAGTTTGTACAACTTTACTCACATGACACGAATTCTCTAGTTTGTACGGCATATATCTATATCACCGCTCACTACGTTAGGTAAGTAGTCTAGAGCACGTGTCGAAGTCTTTACATCATCTAGCCCTATCCTTGCATGTAACATCCCAAAATTTGGTCTGTTTTGAAGTTTTAAAAGAAAAGGAACCATTTGGATTTTTCTGGTAAAAGTTAAAAGTTTAATATGAATTTTCAGAGTTCAAAAACAATTTAATATGATTAATTCCAACATCAACTATTATCAAAATTATTTTATTTGGGTTATATGTGCTTGGATATATTTTCTAGAATTTTCTAGAATTTTTCCGAGTGCATTTGCTATTTTCTATTTGCCATTTGGATTTTCTGCTATTTTCTAAAAAGAAAAACTAATTAAAATCTCAGATTTGCTTTCGGGCCTAATCTCCAAAATCCCGGCCCACCTCTTTTCTCTTCGGCCCAGTCCACGCGGCCTTTGCCCTTTCCGCTCCCGGCCCATCGCCTTCGCCCCGCGGCCCAGCCCGCTCCTTGCTTCCGCTCCACCCAACCGAGCGGGCCGCTTCCGTTTTTCTCAGTCAAGCAGGCCCAGCCGAGCTAGCAGCCGCAGTTTTCCTCGCCTCCTTCCACTGACGGTGGCCCCACCCTGTCAGCTTGGCCATCGTCTTCAAGATGGACTCCATCTCGTATCTGAGCAGAAGACCTCGCAGCGCCGTCGGCTCCCTTGTGAACTCCTTCCCTCCGTCCTATATAAAGGGCCGCAACCGTCAAAGCCTCTGCGCCGCCATCTTCTCTCGAAACCCTAAGTTTCTAGCCCCGAAGCTGTTTCTGTTTTGTCGGATTTGTCGAAGAACCGAGCACCGCTCAAGTCTCTTCTTCGCCGGAATTCTTCGTCGTCCGTTCATCTCGAGCCGAGCTTCCACCTCCGGTGGGTTCGCATTAGCGCGTTCTTTCTCGTGACGCAGCTGTCATCATCCGAGGATCCCTCCTCCGCCGTTTTCATCTTCGTCCGAAAAACCCGCCGGCGTCATCTTCATTGATCTACTATTTCCGGTGAGTTTTGTTGCATCTATCTGTGTCATCGTGTGCCCAACTTTAATATCATCTAATCCCCATCTCCCTTTTGTCCTTTCCACCGTTGAGCCGTTGCCGCCGTGCTTCTCCATCTTCTCCGGTCATCTTCTCATTGTCGCTGCTCCGATCCTCCTCCGGTCTCCCTGAGGTGCTCCCGGTGATCCTCGTCATCTCGCTGTTCCGGTGCTCCTCTCAATTCTCTTCGGGCGCCACTCCTTTACCGATGTCGCCGCGACAGTGGGGCTCGCCGCCGCCAATGTCACCGCCGCCGTCGTCTCGTCGCCGGAGTTGCCGAGTCATCGCCATCGAAAGCTTCGCGATAACCTCGGCATCCCATTTTGCTCCTTTACACGACCTTCCTCGCTGTGGTTCGCCGTCGACGACGCCAGCTCCACCGCCGGCCAAGCTTGCTCTGCCTCTCTTCTCGGTTTCTCTCTCTCTTTGCTGACGTGGCAGCCAACTCCTCCCTCCACCTCAGCTCCGCAGCCCATGTGGCAGCCTTGTCAGCTCCTGGTCATCAGCGCCGTGTGGCACACCCAATCTCCAACCCGAGCCAAAGTCTTGTGAACTCAGTTCACGGAGCACCCAGCCACTTCCAGGTGGGTCCCGCCTGTCAGATGAGTTTTTATCCAATCCGAACATCCTCGCTGACGTCAGGTGACATCATAATCACCTTTTCCTTCAGAAAAATAATTCAGTAAATCCATAAATTCTGATTTTCAGTATTTTATGAGATTTCAATCTTCCAGAGCTCATATCTTTTGCATCCGAACTCCGATTGAGTCCATTCAAATTCCTAAATTTATCTAAATTCGAGATTTATTTATCTGAGATTTTTATTTAATTTTTGGAGTTTGTTTTCTCTCTATTATTTATTTATTTGGTTTATTTGCTTGTTTTGCGAGTAGACGTCGATACTTCGGGAAGCTTTGAGCAAGGAGTAGCATACCAAGATCAAGATCAATCTTTGGATTTATTCCAAGGCAAGTCGTGGTCCTTTGATCATATTGAACCTATGATTTCAAAAGTATATTGTTTTATACAATTGCATGCTATCTTTACATAAATTGCTTTGGGGTTAGTTATTACCTATTGTCATTATGCCTCCATTGATTATTTGAATACCATGAATCCTTTGTCACCTTAGTATGGGTAATTTTAGTTGGACATATTTGTATTGCCAACATGGGTATCGTACATATGCTTAGTTCAGCTTAGTTACGATGGGTTTGTCATCACATGTGTCTAAATAATTAATTTTGACTTAATGAAATATGGAACCGTGGTGGTGAGCCATTCTTGTTAAAATTTGTGTACCATGACGGGGTTAGTCATGGGTGTTGGTTAAACAAAATGGTTTTCGCTCGGGCGAGTGGTTGGTGGATAGTGGGGATGTGGATTGAACATGTTGTGGGTTTGTGGTAGTCTCGCCTGAGTAACTTGTCAAGGACTTAATCTTGTGCGCCATTGAACTGGGCCTTAACCGTACAACCACATGTCTGGTATGGGACGGACATGGCTGATTAATTAGCAATATCTTAATTTCGGTTCTGTCATGTGAAGTGTGAGTCGTGGAAAACGTATTCTCACGGTGGCGCAAGAGGGGCCTGTGCAGTGGAAAGACATTCAGTGTTGAAACCTTAGCGGGCAGAACTGCGTTAAGAAGGAGCTTTGTAAAAGCCTTGTGATGATCACTTAGTCGCACACCTCGGAAGTGTGTTAAACGGACATTATAAGTTGATCTATCTCTTGTGGGTCAAGCTGTACAACCTCTGCAGAGTGTAAAACTATTCGAATAGCCGTGTCCGCGGTTATGGACGTGCCTGGGGATTTCACATGGGAGATAGAGTTTCTTCAAAAATGTGTCGGAGTGTGGATGGGAAGTTCACTTATGAATATAATGTTCGTTTGATGAATAGGTCATTCACTTGGTGGGTTGTGTCGATTGGTGAATGGGGAATTCACTTATCGTCGGTTTGGTTGGGAAGTGAATGGGAAGTTCACTAGTCGTTCAAAACAGTTGTTTATTTATTTATTATTGTTTTCAATTACGCATTTCAATCTATTTATTGTATTTATCGTAAATGCTGTTTTATGCAAAAGAGCCATACAGCTAATCTTTGTTCAAGCCCTTCATGAATACTATTTGCATACATTTCCCCACGGCTTGCTGAGTACATTCAAAGTACTCATGGCTTTTACCCTGTATTGCTCAGTTGAAGAATATCAAGCTGCTCAAGAGTTCTTCGCCCAGGAGGACCATGAAGGTTTTGCGGATTAGGATGTGTTTCTCCACTCGATTGCCTGTGGGCATGTTGATTGGCCATTTGAAGAGTTTCGTTCCGCTGCAAGAGTTCATTTGTTTCTTTAGCCCTGCGTGGCAAGTTAAGTAAACGTTGACCATAAGGTCCAGTTATTATTATTATTTGTTACTTTGAGATCGTTTTAGTTAAATCGAATAAATGGATGGTATTTCATCACTGTTTTCCTGTGTGAGCTAGCTACTGATCTGGGACTAGTTCAGAATACACAGAGGGTTCTTGAGATGTATTTTCGGGTCCCGACATTGCACTAGCCTAGCGAATGTTTACCCTTCACTTACCCAGATAGCTCCCATTGAGTGAGGCGTTCGCAGTTGTGTCGGAAGGCTTTATCCCAACTCCTCGGAGAAGGGAGCCCCTTCAGACATGCTGGTCATTTGGTTCTGTCCGCACTCTTCAGTCTACCTACGTGCAAGGCTAGTTTTTCGATGACTTAATTAGCTAAGGTCACCCCATAAATAGCACATGTGGTTGTACGTTAGGTCTTAGCTCTGGATTTGCTGGCATCTGGTCCTTAACTGACCCAGGCAAGAATCTCCCTTTATCTACTAGTGAGACTCCTTTCCCACTTTTTCAGAATGTAATATAACTTGCCCGTATCCAAAACTAGGTTTTGTATCTTGTTTTTATTCAAAATAACAGAGGCACACCCCTCTAGATATTTTCATAAATCTTCCAAATTCACATGTATCATATTATCCTTTTACATCTCTTTCCGAAAAAACTATCATTCTAGTAAGCATTTGTGCGATAGCTCGCACTCAAAATTCCTACATGACATTATATATTGTCTAACCCATATATTAATGTTAACAAAGTAGGTATATCAACATGTCAAAAGAATTCATGCAACAAATAGGATTTGCCGCTACCAACATCCCAAACATAGCAATTTGATATCACACATACACGCATGCAATAATAGATTTGCAAAACAAGGTACAATAAGTAAAATATTAGGATCAATATGATCAAAAGGGGTGCTTGCCTTGCTTATATTGTTCAGAGAGTGGGGTCACTTGATCGTCAATAATCTTGCTCGCGTATTTCAGTGTCTATTTGAAAGAACCAGAAATAAAGCACAAATGGAGAAATAAATCCAATAATAAGCAAATCCAAATATTTTGGAATATTCTTACAGAGAAAGATTTTATATGAATTTATCAAAAATATTCATTTGATTCCGAGTTCGAATGCAAAAGTTATTAATGTTTTGATTTGTGGTTGACTCGATACCGGTTTATTGAGAGCACCTTACCATGACTTGCATAGAAGGTCCAGCTCATGTTAATGATTCTTTTTGTTATTATTTTTTATTTATCGAGAAAATTCTATGTTTTAAGTGTGTCCTTTACATAGTCATTATCATGACTAAGTTTATACTAAGGTACATCTAGTATGTTAGGTTAATCTTTAACTAGAATATGTACCAAGATTATTTTTAGTTGACCTCCATTTTGACCTATACATTAGTGATATTGGCTAAGTACATACTAACGATTTTTAATCTCTAATTACCTTGCCATCTTTTATCATCTCATTGACCTAGTGCCACCGTTTATATCATCAAAACCATGACTTAGGGTTACTGTTGTTTTAGATAACCATCATTACCAATCTGAACTTCTAATTTAGTTTTGCTCTTTTAGATTAAATGTTAACGGACAGTAATTACACTTTCTAATCAATTGGCTTTGGCATTTGATATGGTTCTATCTCAGGTCATATTATTTCTTTGCCTAATCCAAGTTCTCCTTGATTAATTAGTTCACTAAACCTTTTCTTTGATCAATTGGTCGTTCATTGTTGTTTTTGGATAATCATATTCAACATTTGTTTTCATCTTGAGTTACTATTGTTGGATAAAAGTTCAGAGGCTAATTGAACCAATAAGGTTTCTAATTGTTTGTATTAGAGGGTCATTAGTCTATTGACAAATCTGCTCATCTTTAGATTACCTTCACTGTTCATTCAATCTACAAAAGCAAAAAAAAAAAAAAAAAAAAACTTTTGTACTGATGTTTTGTTGGTTACATTTCCTCAAAATATCAATTTACAAATTTGTTAATACATTTGAATGACCTAAATAATAGTCTCAAGAGTTATTAGCACTAGTTGGCTTCGCAAGTGGGTTCTCCTGACATTTAAATTTTTCTCATACTTTTCTTCTCTATTCAATATTTTTTCCAATGACTGTACTATTGTACTGCTAGTTAGATAAGGTTTCAATGGATAATTGAGTCAAGGAAATTCTTATCTACTTGTTTAGACATGTCCTTAGCCTATTGTCATCTCTATGTATTCCTAGATTTTGCTCTCTGTTCATGCATCCTACAACATGACACTTTTCTAAATTAAAGTGCCACTAGCTAACTTCCTATGACTATCAAACTTCATATTTGTTAAAACCTTTGGGTAACATAGATAACAGTTAGCATTGGATAAATGGTTTTGCAAATGAGTTTCACTGACCTCTCAAATATCATCCTAAACTTCTTCTCTGTTCACTTGGCTGTCAAGGCTACTAACAAAACATCTTATACTAATATACTTAGCTAACATAATTCTGAAACCTTCATTAGTTGTCAATCCTACTCACTGATCTTTTGACTGAGCCCCTTATTATCTCTTAAGTCACCCTCGATTTGAACATGTAACTCTCACTTAATATTCCACCTCAGGTTAACTTGTTCAGTAAATTGAAGGGTTAAATCCTGACCAACGTCCTGGTCAGAAACAACCTCGGTCCTTTCTTTTATGGAAAGCCAAACTTCAGTGGTTGGAGCCTTTTCGTCGACCACTTTGGTTTGCCTTGTCTCCTCTTCAACTGGTGGGATCTTCTCGACCACCACTTCCACAAAAATTGAAGCATGCTCGATTGCTTATGTTGGTACATGTCTTGGGGTGGTCGGAGCGTCTCCGACCACTTCTCAGTGACCACCTTGGGCATTGTCGCCTACTCCAAACTGATCTGTGCTAATTCAGTTGCAGGTGGGGTAGGCAATGGCTCCTCTTTGGATTCCTCAATTTCAGAAATTGAAGCAAGAGAGGTAGTCAGAGGGCTGATATAGATAAAAACATTTATCTAAGTAGATATTACAAAAAATCAATCAAAGAAAGAGTAAAGTTAAAATACTTACTTAAAGCGAAGACCAATACCAGTCTTGAAAGTGAACAGGACGTCAACAGCAACCAATTTTCTAGTGCCGACATCGGTGATATTCACGCTAGGACTGCTGATCCTAGGATTTCTCACCAAGATGAGGGGAGCTTCTTCTCCCTCCTCAATCTCATCCTCCTCGCCCTGAATGTACGAGAATAAAGGAAGATGACTATATGACTGTTAAGAAATCATAATCCTTTGTTTTTTCTTCTTACGCACCTGAGTAGTAGCCTTGGCAGCCTTCGCTAGCTTCTCTTGCGCCTGGGTCCAGTCTTGAATATGCTTCGATCGGGTTGCAGGGACGATGTTGGTCACCTCTACCGCAGTCTTGCTACTTGACTACACAATGTGGACTGGGGCAACACTAGTCGGCGTAGCACTGGTCAACTTGGCGATGACTAGGGCACCCGTAGAGGCTACTGGATCAATTTTTGCTCTGGTCGTCGGTCTCTCGACCACAACCTAAGTAGGTGTTGTAGAGGCAGTCTTAGTCTTCTTAGCAAGTGGGAATTGATTGCTAGACCCTGACTGGTCGACACCCCTCTTTCTGCCATCTATCTAAAGAAAAGCAGAAAGTTTATAAACTACAATCTTAAGAAATAAATTTAGGACTAGAATTGAACTTGTACATACCTGCATTCATTCTTTTATGAAATCTGCAGATGCCCCAATTATACTGGAGGGTTGGTCATCGAAGGAAATAGGTTCTAAGCCATCCCTCACATTCTTCAACATTGTTGAAGCCCTCTCTTCGACCACCTCCTTTGGCAGAACTAAAAATAACAAACTATAGACTTAGTAATGCTCATACTACAAAGTCAAAATAATACTTTTAAAAAGAAATTTGGTGAGCAACATACCTCCAGAGTTGTCCTTGATTGAGTCATCATCCCCTTTTAGCATCCAAGCAAAGTGTGCCCTTTACTTTATGGGCTGATCTTGTGCTGGAGGAAGTCACGAATGATCTTTCGGCCAGTTAATCCGGCATCCACCAGGGACATGAGTAAATTGACCAGCTTCTCCTCCTCGACTGCCAGCTTCAAGGAAGTCTTCTCCTTCTTCACGTCCTGGGTGGACCAGCTCGGCAGAGGACCATCGGTGTACTTCAAGCGACTGCCTCCGGAAATTTCGGAGTAGAACCACTCCTTCTGGTAGCCCCACCGTGTATCCTTGATAGTGAGAGGGGGGTAATTCACATTTGGTCCTAGAGCTTGATTTAGGTGCTCCCATAGAACCCTTGGCCTCTATTGTTTCGGGTGAATGTAACACCCCAGCTCCACATGAGCCTAGAATATTACAAGAATTAAACCAACCAGAACATTCTATAAATTTTTCGACAGAACTTCCTTTGTATGAACAACAAAATCGAGGTATTAACAGATGACCATGGCATTTATTATTATTTCTATAATCCAAATCTTTCAAGCATATGAAATAATCTAATGATTGTAAACAATTAACATCATTCTCATGACTATGAATAATCCAACAACCAACATCATAAAACATCCATAGATAGTCTCCACACGATTATTTATTCGAGGTGAAACTAAATAGCAATTGCATAAATGTGGTGAGGTAGTGCGTGCTTTCCAATGCCTACTCCCTCCCATGCATGACGTTCTTGCCAGAAGTACCTATAACAAAACAAAGCAAGGGTGAGCCATACGACTCAGCAAGTATCAACAAGGTTGCAACATTCACATAGACATAACATCTAAAAACAACTTTATCCAACACCGTTAAGACATTTCAAATATTTACATGATGATAATGCTATGCACACTTTGATCTTTATCTCGCTTCGCATTTTACGGTAATGCGGGTATTCATCCGTCAATGATTACCCATGCTGTGCCCTCGCACGGGGACCAAGACCTATACATCACATGTATAGGGACCTTTGCCCGTCATCACAATGACGGGGACCTCTGTATCCATTGCCCACATTCCATGAATGCGGGGACCTCAATCCTGTCATTACAATGACATGGACCTCAACAAAAAAACTCTTGGTCACCACGTGACCAAGCCTCAGTATGCTCCAACATGCATAAATACTACAACATCATATTTTCAATATCATAACTCAATATGTAGTCAGGGTATGTAAACAATAGCATCATGAAGGAACCTTAAACATAACTCGCAAGCATCAACACAACTAGAATCATCTCCACAACACATTCACATGGCATTGATGAACAATACACCAACCAATCATGACATGCAACCAATTCTACACATAGACCCGAATACTTGCCTCAACCGCGCGAGAACGGCGGACGCGAAGTGGGTGCTGCCCTTGGGATCTCGCTGCCACCTGGACAAGAAGATAACCCCAAACTAATAATAGCATACTGGACCAAAATCATACATCACATTACAATCGAAATCGCTAATCTTCTTATCACGTCTAGCTTTTCTAATTTCTAGCGAACGGTCACTGCGGACAGCAGACTTCAAAAATCCATAACGTTCTTCTCAGGAGTCCAAATAGGATGATCTTGGACAATCTGAAAAGGTAATTGAAATTTCTAAATAAACTTAGTTGGGGAGACCCTCTGATTCGGCCATCTACCAGACCTACCAATCTAATTAATCAGAGCAAACATTTCACGTCGGGTTTCTGGACAGCGACAAAGAAACTATCATAACATTCTGTACGTTCATCCGAATTCAGTGATCTTTAGCTTCCCTGAAAGATAAGAGGATTAGCCTCATTTTTCGTTATGGTGAGACCCTCTGGAAAGCCCTCTAAATAAGCGCTTCAATCAGGTTAACTAACACTAGCAAATCTGCTTCTCTCCAGAAACACAGAAGTACTAATAAATTCATAACTTTGGCTACCGAAGTCCGAATGACTTGATTCTTGTCGGAAATGAAAGGTAACTACGATAGCTACAACTTTCTAGGAGACACCCAGACCCAAATCTTCCTCTAACCTAATCAAAACCGACAAACTTCACTGCTGCAGAATACCAACGAACTGACACCCGAAAATTAGACAACTAGAAAATGACCTAAAGCAAAGAACCACGGGTTACCCTTGCCGAAACGAAGAGAGCACGCAGCGGGGATGAAGACCACCACGCTTCCGCTGCGGATCCCTTCTTCTCCCTCTTCTTCCCTTCTCTTCTTCTCCTTCTTTCTCTTCTTTTCTCCTTCTTTCTCTTCTTTTCTCCTTCTTCTTCCTCCTTGGCCGGCTGCAAGGAGCTCCTTCTCCTCCTTGGACAGCAGCAATGGAGGTGGTGGGAGATGGAGAGGCGCAAGGGAGGGTGGAAGGGAGGTGGAGAGGTGGAGAGGGAGAGAGGGGGGGCGGCCGGTTGGGAGTGGGAGGAGGAAAGGGGAGGGAGGGGAGTAGGCTAGGGTTTGGGGAGGAGCCCCCTGGCGGCCACCCGGATGGGCCATGGCTCGAGCCCAAGTTGCCGCCAAATTGCTCTTTCCCCCTCAAAACTGCAGCACCGACAACAATCCAATTAGTCCCTCCCGACGTTCCGTTTGATCCTTCCCCGAATAATCGACCTCTCCCGAAATAAAAATTAATCTCTCCCGACTAATCGCTTAACACACTTTCGGGGTATTACATTCTACCCCTTAACGAGATTCGACCCGAATCTAGCGCCGATCTACGAAAGTAACCGCGACTAGAACTTAACAACGGATACCAACGCGATCAACTCTTGCTAAACTCGCTCACGCGAGACTCCAATCTTTCAATTGGCCTCTCTCTCAAATAGATGAGACTACAACACCAGGGCGTAAAACGACGTCCGTACTAACGCTCAACTCGGCATTTCTGAGAATATTCATCAAAAGAGTCTCAGAGGTAAGATCCTGCTCGAAGGTCAACAACGTTAATGAAACTCAACCTCCATATCTCTCAGGTACTCACTAGGCACCAAACACGCCCGATGTTGCGTACACGCGTATGGACCGAGACGGTCCTAACGATCGCCAACTTTTGAATTCCGTAGCTAACTAAAATAAACCAAAGTACCTTGGGCTAACCTTCCCCTCAATGAACCACACAACATGCACACAGAACACGAAACTCTTGTTCCACCTCTCAGCTGAACTTTTCAATGAAACAAGAATCACCTCCTTTAACCAGAAACACACAACTGAATTCCCTTTAAGCAACTCTTTTACCGACAAAACCCATCTAAATAAGAAATATTCACATCGCCATTATCGTTACCGACTCAAGTACTACGAGGTCAAATCTAGAAATTGGAATTTCATCAAGGAAACCCTTCTACTTTACAAGTGGCGGGTTGCGAATAAGCGTCCGAAAACCAAAGGAGGAATCATTTTAAATGCCCAAATCAAAAACTTCATTTATTCTTCCTGAACCGATAAGAACCACACATACCAAAATCAAGTCAAACTCAACTTACGAAAGACATTGATCAACAACACAAAACTCAAGCGAGAATCAAGGAAGCGATTCACTTCTTGAGGAAACAACGATTTATCAGTTTCTCTTTTAGGACTAAAATCTCTCTCAACTTTGGAATTTCATTCAGCGCATAGCACACTAACTCATCTCTCTTAACTTGACATTCTCAACGTTACGCTCAAGTCGAAATACATCATCCACACCTCTGTATAAAGGCTCTAACGACTCCACCAAAACTTTCTCTCAACAACTCCTCTATCGACATGATTAATTTGTGAGATGACTTCCAATGCATCTCAAAATAGATCACACACGCAATCACATCACCTCAATCCTTTAGGAATAAACAACTTGGAATTCCAGTTATCACATTCATATACTTCATCAAAAGGGTTCTATCAACCATCATCCTATTGTTCAAATTCACCCTTAATCTACTAACACCCTTAATCTACTTCCTCTACACATAATCATTAGGCGACCAAAGTTCTAGCATAAAAATAATGCAAGGCCCAAATTAAACTCCAAAACTCCTACAATGAACTTCTCATAAAGAAGATAGGAAAACCTCCGATTAAAATCCTAAAATTCTCACATCCATACATACTCGCGCATTAACATCAACATGAAAATATCTTCTTGACCCAATTATCTTTATAAAGATTCTAACTCTTAAAGAGTTACTTACTAAGTCCAAGTCTTTCTGGCAATAATACAACCATCCGTCTATCTCATTAATCGACATGACGATTCGATTACTTTGTAATCCCACTCTCATTAAACCACACCATCAAGAATATCCTTCGCAACCTCGCAATACTACCAAATTGCGATACTCTATATAGTTGATCAAGATTTCCATGTTTTCGATAATTCTAATGTTCCACCCGAAGTGAACAAAAGATCTTGGATCACAATCACTATAGGTTCTATTAGTTGTAACAATGCAATCAGTTTAACCTCCAAAGACAATCTTCTATTGAGATAAACTTCTCTCAAAGAACTATATTATGAAACTATTTCATCCTCCAATGCTCATCGAATAACTTCCAACCCAAAGTTTCACAACTTCATAGAATAAACACTTCGAAAGACCCTTGTGAAACGAATCGATGAATCCCTTCTCAAAAGAAAGACAAATGAAAATAATTTTCACCACATAGAAACATCTACCACTCGCGGTGAGCAGAGGACCAAGGGAAATAGTCGATTGGCAAAGAACTCGGACAACAAAGAGAAAGTCAACAGTTGAGGCACAAGTCCCACACGAAGGGAAGATCGAACCCCAAAAAAAGGGTATTGCCTTTGAAAATTGATAAACTCTTATGGAACACTTGCATAAGGTTTAAGCATACTCAAATAAAGCGCAAGTTGCGAAATGACTTAAATCTCAAGCACTTAACTTCTCTCCTTCCTTTAACAAGGATAGTTATTCTCTGTGATTGCTATGTCACTTTGCCAGCTTAAACATGATAAGCTCTTAAAACCCAAATCACAGGAACCACTCAAGAGCCAATAAAATCTTTCATCATATCACTTTGCTTGAAACAACCTCAATCACCACATAACGCATGAGGTCCACTGATCACAAACGCAAAACTCGAAACACTTTCACTAGATCAAAATTATGAAAGACTATCCAGTTACTTTATTTCTAAAAGAATCATCACCACACAAGTCACAATCTCTTACAGATAATCTTACTAACATCAAGAATGATCTACCCTTAACAAGACTCGTTATCGTCAACTCTTCCATTATCTGACTCTCCAAAAACTTAACAAACTATTCCATACTACTTTATCATCTCATCTCCTATTGAGAGTCCACCAAAACGTTACAACCTCACTACAACAACCACTTTATTCTAGCGGAGGTCTACTACACAAATCAAAAGGTTTTACCAAAACCCTTTCATCAATGACATGCTATCATCCAACAATTCTACAATCATGTAAGCATAAGCCATCTATTAAATCATATCAATTTAACTCTTAGCGATGCTCAACACCAAACTTCAACACACAACAATTGCACTCCAACCATTGTTGTTATCAACTGGCTTCATCATGAAAATCTAGATGCTACCTACTTTTCCTTTCTAAATCACATGAATATGTGCAACCACATATTCAACCGTTCCATCTCATGTTCATAATTTGGTGCAAAATCATACTAAAATTTCAAGAATCGAAATATTCCATCAACCAAAAGTATCAACAACACTAAAACCAATTTCATGACATCATTCTATATAGAAGAATTATCCATAACTTCCCCCATAATTCTAGATCCACCGATACTCAATCCTTTAAATCTTTTGTACACAAATCCAACAATTAATCATGGTAAGAAATATATATATCTAGCAGCTATATATGGTCACCAAGTATCTATAGAAAAATATAACTCCAAGATTAATATCTACTAGGGTAATTAATCTAGCAACTCCTCAACTTTCCCTTCCCACAGCTTCATTAATCCATTGAGACCAAATATTCCAACAAGTTTAGCAAACTAAACAATTCTAAGGGTCAACCCTTTCATCAATCTTCCACACTTCTTAATAACTCTCTGATTCCAATTAAGTGTGGTCATACTCCTGATCACAGCTCCTCAAGAACTGCTAGAGGACAACATCAACTTAATCAATTTCACTCGCAAGGATACTTGTTAGGATTTATTATGCACTACACTACAGTCCCACCTTGATAACTCATATCATATCCATCAACTACTTTGTTTAGAACCTCTGACTTAACCACGAGAAGACAACGCTAAAAGGTTTAACATTTTCTTTCATAAAAGAGAACCGTTCAACTTTAACACCGAAATACCGAAGAGATTCATTAAGTCAAAGCCTCCACGTCTTGAAGGACTTACAAAGGAAACTTTCATTAACCAAAACATCAAGCGAATAAATGGGTCATACTTTCTAATGAGAAAGACATATCTCCAATATAAAGGTCAAACTTGACAATCAACCAAGTTCACCAGCCGCAAGAATAACTCATCGGTTGGGGAAACAATGATTGCTTTACTGAACAAATCAAGCCAATGGAAACATATCAACATGAATAAAACTACTAA
The DNA here is from genome assembly GCA_036346255.1 of Ampelocalamus luodianensis. Taxonomy (NCBI): domain Eukaryota; kingdom Viridiplantae; phylum Streptophyta; class Magnoliopsida; order Poales; family Poaceae; genus Ampelocalamus; species Ampelocalamus luodianensis. The sequence goes on along the minus strand of CM070620.1, from coordinate 36,477,929 downwards.
CCGAAGAAAGATTCGTCAAACCCAACTGGACAAGAGTGACCAAATTAAATTCAAGGAAGAGAACAACCGTTTCTAATGATAATCTCTATTATCAAACTACGAACGAGGGTGTAGCTTGGTAAAGGCGAGCCACAACACGACCTCAACCTCTCAACATGGGTTATCCCCACACATAATAATCATATAGTCACTTAATGAGCGGTCATACTCAAATCAAATCAAGCAATCAACAATAAGATAAAGCGGAAACGTAAATGCAATGCTTTGCCCATCCCCATCCTCATGCACTAGTGTGTCAAATTTTAAGTTGATTAGCCATTAGCAAATTTTAATTAATTTAGTCACCACGGACCTACACCAGCTCGATACCAATCAGTAACACCCGACTCCACATGAGCCTAGAATATTACAAGAATTAAACCAACGAACATTCTATAAATTTTTCGATGAGAACTTCCTTTGTATGAACAACAAAATCGAGGTATTAACATATGACCATGGCATTTATTATTATTTCTATAATCCAAATCTTTCAAGCATATGAAATAATCTAACGATTGTAAACAATTAACATCATTCTCATGACTATGAATAATCCAACAACCAACATCATAAAACATCCATAGATAGTCTCCACACGATTATTTATTCCGAGGTGAAACTAAATAGCAATTGCATAAATGTGGTGAGGTAGTGCGTGCTTTCAATGCCTACTCCCTCCCATGCATGACGTTCTTGCGAAGTACCTATAACAAAACAAAGCAAGGGTGAGCCATACGACTCAGCAAGTATCAACAAGGTTGCAACATTCACATAGACATAACATCTAAAAATAACTTTATCCAACACCGTTAAGACATTTCAAATATTTACATGATGATAATGCTATGCACACTTTGATCTTTATCTCGCCGCATTTTACGGTAATGCGGGTATTCATCCGTCAATGATTACCCATGCACGTGCCCTCTCGCACGAGGGACCAAAGCCTATACATCACATGTATAGGGACCTTTGCCGTCATCACAATGACGGGGACCTCTGTATCCATTGCCCACATTCCATGAATGCGGGACCTCAATCTGTCATTACAATGACATGGACCTCAACAAAAAACTCTTGGTCACCACGTGACCAAGCCTCGATATCTCCAACATGCATAAATACTACAACATCATATTTTCAATATCATAACTCAATATGTAGTCAGGGTATGTAAACAATAGCATCATGAAGGAACCTTAAACATAACTCGCAAGCATCAACACAACTAGAATCATCTCCACAACACATTCACATGGCATTGATGAACAATACACCAACCAATCATGACATGCAACCAATTCTACACATAGACCGAATACTTGCCTCAACCGCGAGAGCGGCGGACGCGAAGTGGGTGCTGCCCTTGGGATCTCGCTGCCACCTGGACAAGAAGATAACCCCAAACTAATAATAGCATACTGGACCAAAATCATACATCACATTACAATCGAAATCGCTAATCTTCTTATCACGTCTAGCTTTTCTAATTTCTAGCGAACGGTCACTGCGGACAGCAGACTTCAAAAATCCATAACTTTCTGCTCAGGAGTCCAAATAGGATGATCTTGGACAATCTGAAAAGGTAATTGAAATGTCTAAATAAACTTAGTTGGGGAGACCCTCTGATTCGGCCATCTACCAGACCTACCAATCTAATTAATCAGAGCAAACATTTCACGTCGGGTTTCTGGACAGCGACAAAGAAACTATCATACCTTTCTCTACGTTCATCCGAATTCAGTGATCTTTAGCTTCCCTGAAAGCTAAGAGGATTATCCTCATTTTTCGTTATGGTGAGACCCTCTGGAAACCCCTCTAAATAAGAGCTTCAATCAGGTTAACTAACACTAGCAAATCTGCTTCTCTCCAGAAACACAGAAGTACTAATAAATTCATAATTTTGGCTACCGAAGTCCGAATGACTTGATTCTTGTCGGCAATGAAAGGTAACTACGATAGCTACAACTTTCTAGGAGACACCCAGACCCAAATCTGCCTCTAACCTAATCAAAACTGACAAACTTCACTGCTGCAGAATACCGACGAACTGACACCCGAAAATTAGACAACTAGAAAATGACCTAAAGCAAAGAACCACGGGTTACCCTTGCCGAAATGAAGAGAGCACGCAGCGGGGATGAAGACCACCACGCTTCCGCTGCGGATCCCTTCTTCTCCCTCTTCTTCCCTTCTCTTCTTATCCTTCTTTCTCTTCTTTTCTCCTTCTTTCTCTTCTTTTCTCCTTCTTCTTCCTCCTTGGCCGGCTGCAAGGGAGCTCCTTCTCCTCCTTGGATAGCAGCAATGGAGGTGGTGGGAGATGGAGAGGCGCAAGGGAGGGTGGAAGGGAGGTGGAGAGGTGGAGAGGGGAGAGGGGAGGCGGCCGGTTGGGAGTGGGAGGAGGAAAGGGGAGGAGGGGAGTAGGCTAGGGTTTGGGGAGGAGCCCCTGGCCGGCCACCCAGATGGGCCATGGCCCAGGCCCAAGTTGCCGCCAAATTGCTCTTTCCCCCCTCAAAAACTGCAGCACTGACAACAATCCAATTAGTCCCTCCCGACGTTCCGTTTGATCCTTCCCCGAATAATTGACCTCTCCCGAAATAAAAATTAATCTCTCCCGACTAATCGCTTAACACACTTTCGGGGTATTACAGTGAATTGATAGAAGTGCCGGAAGAGACGAACAAAAGGGGGAATGCCAAGAAAAGCTTCACAAAGATGCAAAAAGATAATAAGGATTATGATGGAGTTCGGTCCTAGGTGGAAAAGCTCTATCTTAAAGTAATCTAGGACGTCTGCTAGAAATTCACTCTTTAGCAAACGAAAACCTAGCTTCACGAAAGAAGAGAAGAGGAGAATCCGACCTTTCAGAATCGAAGCATCTTCATTGTTGTAGGGACTCCATTCGATCAAAGATCGTGCCGGGAGATATCCTTGATTCTCCAGCTCTTGATTTTTTTTTTCTCAAGAAGGGTTGAAGCGCCCAGAATCCCCATGATCAAATATCAAATAGAGATTTTTTAAGATGAAGAGGTTTGGGAACAAGAATAACCAGAGATGAAGAGACTCTAAGGTGGGAGACAAACATTGCAATGAGAGCAAAGTAATAGTAAATATAAAAAAGGAAGTCTTTTTATCCCTCTTTACCACAAACCATTCACGCACTCATCGCAACCTTCGGGTATGGTTTTCAAGAAAACAATAATTCTTTTCCTTTCTCCCATATTTTCATTAAATGATTGGAATGATTGTGCTTGATCAAATCTTAGTGATGCACGTTTCGCAGCAAAAAAAAGCCTTAAGTAAATATTCTTTATTTTCTTAAGCCTTGAGGGCTAGCTGATGAGGATTCTTGACCAGGTCAACTTTTTAGGTCAAAGTCGCAGTCTCTGTTAAAGTAGGCCCACATGTCAAAGGCTACCTCTATAACGATTATGAACTTACAACCAGTACTTAAAGGAAGTATAATACCCTTTACTATGGCCAAACTAGTCGACGACCAGTTTAAGTTATGAGACAACCAGCTATGGACATCGTCCGACCAGCTATACAATTTTGGGCAATCCTCGACTAGCAAACTAGTAGGGAGACATGACAATCTTCCACGTGATTAATGGGAAAGCGGTTATTGACGTATCTGGCAACTTACGATAGTTGACTAAAAGACGTGGTGGTTCAAGACTATACTAAAAAACATGCGTGAAGATTAGATGCGTCTTTAGCAGAATTAACTATCACCCCTTCAATAACTATAAAGGCAATAGCCCACATACTCTGTAAAAACAGGCTCACAATGAATCATCTGTAACCCTGATCATTCGATCAATTCTGTAACATCCTCATTTGTATTCTTATACATACATTCAGTGTGTCCACAATAATAAAAGGGTCCTCATTTTGATAGTACTCTCATATTATTTTCCCGGATAAACTCAATAGGAACCCCGTGTTCCGATTATCGACAATTAATAATGTAGTTTTTGTGTCACATGGACTGTCCAAATGGAACCTTAAGTGATATTGGCATATTGTGGTCATTTGTGTGCATGTGATGTGATGAACTGATGATGTTAATGTGATGTTTTGTTACTTCAATTTGCTATGGTTGACAATTAATGGGTTAATTTTTCTTTTTTGGATGCATTAACTTTCTAGGCAAAATTGGCTCCTGGACACTGCACTTTGTCGGCATTTGTTGAATCACACCCTAAAATCGATAATTTGCTGATAGACATTGAAAAATTATGTTCATTTGTTGGAGCACACCGGACCAATTAAAATATTATAAATTTCAAAATTTAGGAGAGAGAGAGGGCACAAAAAGGCACATTTGCTCTTGGATGCCAACTGAGCTCACCTGTCATTGGCAGCACCTCCAACTTATCTTATGTCTCCATGTCTTCTATTATCTATCTCAAAGGAAAAATAGGAATTTTCAAACCCCTTCTCTCTCCTAAATTTCAAAATAATAATATTTTAATTGGTCCAGTGTGCTCTAGCAAATGATCACTATTTTGCAATGTCAATCAGCAAATTATCAATTTTACGGTATGTAAAGCTAATGAAAAAAGTGCAATGTCCAGGAGCAAATTTTGCTAACCTTCTAATATATGAGTTGTATATGTAAAATGGTCACTACATTGAACAGGAAATGTTGCTCGGCTCACGAGCCTAATGAGCCAGGTTGACCCCTTTTGTCAAGCCGTGTCGAGCAGGATTTTTTGTTCGTTTGCTTAACGAGTTTGGCCGAGTCGAGGCGAGCCGGCTTGTTATGCACCCCTAATGTGCAGTGCATGGCTAGCGCAATGCTTCATCCTCTTCTGTGATAAAAGGCACAGGCAAAGCGAAGGAAAATGGATCTACCGTGCGTGGCATTAGAAATTGATATGCACCATCGGATGAAAAATCAAACGTCCATATCAATAGCCACAGTGGTTTGTTGCAGTATATATTTCGCTGTTGTTATATTTTCACTGATGGGTACTGTCCATACACTCATAAAACATTGTTTGTACAGTGATCCTCTGCATTACAACAGATCCGGATCCAAGGCGAAGTGGTAGGAAGACACTGTCACTCGATCTGTCTGGGTTTCACGAGTTTCCCACGGCCACGGTAAAAAAGACACAAGATAGAAGAAAGCAATGCGTGGGAAGATCACATTCACATGAAAGCAATCCAGAGAAAGTTGGTTTTTTTTTTAGCGAGGAAAAGTTTGAAGATTTCGTTTGTCTTTCCCCCATTGCTGTACAATTTTACATTGACCTGCCTGATGGCGAGCTAAAAGCAACAGCTGACTTTAGCTAATACATGTATCAGCCTAACTAGGGGTGATGCATGGAACGAGATCACTGAAACCTTTTTTTTTTTTTTGAGACCAGATCACTGAAACCAATTGCTCAACTCACAGTTTACCAGAAAACTTTTTGGAAAAAAAGGCTCGGGATCAACTTCCAAGTCTCTGCCAAAGAAAACATATCCTAGTTCAATGAAACACGGGTCAAAAATCAAGGTTTGAAACTTTTCCTTTGGCACTCGGCCAGTTCCTGTTTTCGCCGGTTGAGGTAACCGGTTGAAAACCAGCCGACCAAGCAAAAGAGCAACACTTGACTTCACAGGCACGAAGGATTGAAGTGGTACATTTTGTCAGAAGTCAGAACTTGTAACTAAAAGGTACTCCAAATTGCCAAGCCACTACCCTACAACAGTCTTGACACAGTGACCAATTTAAGTCACTATCCCACGCTAGTCTTGATACAGTGAACAAGAGTGAGGTGCCAGTAGCTAGCTACGTTCCTTTTTAAGCACGTAGACATTTACAGTAACGACACCCTGATCACAAGCGAAGAACAGAGGACACATTGCCGTGCTCCGTGCTGGTAATACAAGACATATTGCCGTGTAATTTACCTGCTCATTACAATCAGGGAGTCGATCAGGTGTCAAATGGAACCCATGGATGAATACCGTAGAACACAACAAGAGGCGGAGCACTCGAAGAATGTGCGGATGCGTTTCTTCAGCTATGTCCGTCCGTCTGTCAGCATGCGTGAGAGACTGTGATACGCCGGTACTGTTTATGGGCCTTGCACCAGCACCCGATGCGGCGCCGATACGGTACCCAGAAGTACTGGGATTTTTATGAATTACAAAAAAAAAAAAATAGGTACTACTCAGTACATGTAGGTGCTGGTACGGCCCAATAGAAAATCCCTCTCCTGGAAGCCTAACCCATGAAGCCCATGAAGATGATGTCTAAGTGTGTAACCCTAGCACATATTAAACCATTTCTCATTTCCTCTCCCAGCTGCCAGCCCCAACTCCCAGCCGAGTAGCCGACTCACTGTTGGCTTCGTGTGCTACTGAAGAAGCAAGGAGATGGTGGCCAGCGAGGCTCTGGCGAGGTACTTCCTCTTCTCCCCTCTTCTTGTTCCCTTCTTCCTGTTGCTCCCTCCGGCCCGTACCTCCTCTGTTCCTTTATCAGTGGCGGAGCCAGGATCTTGACGATGGGGGTGCGAACTTAAGACATATCCGTTCCAACACAAGTTCAAATGACATACTACATAAGTTCACATGTGTCAAATTATATGTTCGCACTATAACCAACATCACAAAATATTTTAAAAAATTACTTAATTACAACTTGATACGGCGTTCCTTCATGCTTTGAATGCGATTGATGACAACATCATCACTAACTTGTAAAAAACATTCACGCTCAATGTACGTAACTAAGCAATCATTCAAGTATTGTTCACCCGTGTTATTTCTTAGCTTGTTTTTTACATGATTCATTACCGAAAATACCCTCTCTACACTTGCAGTAGCCACAAGAAGGATCAATACCAATTTGAGCAGCAAATAAACAAGTGTATAGCGATCATGCTTCTTTGTCTCAACAAGTTTAATAGAGAGCTCATAGAGATTCTTCACTTCTCAAAACCTTGTATCTTGATGCGTGTCAGTGATAAACATATTAAGTTACAAAGAAAGTTGGATCAAATCTATGTTCGAGAAATCTTTAGGATAAAACTTAGCAAGTTTAAGAACTTTATCCTTGTCATATGAAGCAAATGAATCAGCAGGATGCAAAGACGCCATGCAAATGAATCAGCAGCCAGACAGCAAGGGGTATAAGGAAAGGAACACGGAGATCAAGCCAACACTAGACCTTGAAGGAGCCTGGAGCCAAGGAGGGGAGTCGGTGGACGGGCGGTCCTCGGGATCGAGACTTGAGTGGGCGCGACCGGCCACCGATGCGTCGAGGCCGAGATTGTCGGCGCAGAAGCTAGAAGCGGAGCCAGAGCACCGCGATGCGTTGATGTCGCGATGAGCTGCCAGCTACGGTGCTGTGCCCCTGCACTCATGCGCTGCTGCTAGAGCGCCTGGATGGGCAGATGACAATTAGGCCTGACGCCTCCTTGACTAGTTGACCTGGGCTTGATTCTCATATTCTGTTGGGTCTAATGCTAAATGGGCTACTAGGAGTTGAGGAGTATGTATGTTAGTATGTGTAGTGTATACTTTATGTATTAAGGGAGGTATATACCAGATTTTTGTGCAAAAATTTTGGAGGTGCAACTGTACCCCCTATGCATCTACTGTGGCTCCGCCACTATCCTTTATATTGTTCCCTTATTCTTGTTTCACTTGTTCACTGCTTCCTCAGTTCCTCTTGTTCCCTTCGGCCAGCACCAATGAGTGCTACAAGTTTAGAAGCAAGTGCTTCATCCCACCGAGTGCAACAAAAAGTTGACGAGTCTAAACCTCTATGAAACCATGTGTGTCTTATGGACCTTATTTCTCTATGTTTGCCTATGTTATGGACTGTATGGTCATTGAACTAAGTTGTATGGCCTTATTATGTACTAGTATTTATGTGCGTTTTATGAGCTTATCAGTTATCTTTTATATTATATATTTTTATTACTTTTATTCCATATATACTATCGTAGCGACATACCAGAGTTTTTTTGGGAAATGTCGTACCGGCGTACCCACACCGGCGCATCGGTATCGTGTACCAGTGCATCGTGAATTTTTGGCCATATTGACACATTTTCGAAACGTATTTACAGGAATGATCCACTTCAAAAAAAATGCAGAAATGAGCCCCTGCTGCACCGTGTGGTAGGCCCTCCCTGGCCGCCACCTAGCTCGCTGTCGCACGACCACTGTGCGGTGGCCCCCTTCACCACCATGTGCCCTCCCCTCTCCCTCCCGCATGCCCAACCCTCCCCTCCAGACACGCACCCGTCCAGTTCTGTGGAGAAAGAAAAAAACACACGGCGGCCACCTTTCCCACTACCTGTCCTCCCTCCTCTGCACATATGTCGCCTCATCTAGAATTCCCGGCACCAACGCTTCCAGAATTCGCAGCACCGACGCTTCCGGAGTTCCCAACACCAACGCTTCGAGAATTCCCAGCCCCAACACCGCGACTCCTCCTTTGCTCGGCTTTAAATACCGAACTCTCGCAGTCGCTCTTCGCTCATCCCAATTGCGTTCGCTTCTCGTTCTGGCCTCGTCGCTGAGAACTCAGAGAACGTAACGTAATTAATTTATTTTGGCGATTATGTATTTGCTTGCTGCTCGTCGCTCGACCTTTTTTGATAGCGCTAAGGGCAGGTAATTTGTCAGATGCTTTTGTCGTTATTACCATAGTCGTAGTTAACCAGTCTTAGACAGCTAGTCGTAATTAGTTAGTTTAGTGGTAATTAATCAGTCGTAATTAGTTAGTTTAGTGATAATTAATCAGTCATAATTAGTTAGTTTATCCGCAATTAATTAGTTTAGCAGTAAATAATTAGTCGTAATTAGTTTAGTGGTTATCAGTCTGCCATATTAAATTAGTGCAAATTAACTACTCATAATTTATTTAGTAGTATTTAATCAGTCGTAATTAGTTAGTTTAGTGGTAATTAATTAATCTAATTAGTTAGTTTATTCATAATTAATTAGTTTAGCGATAAATAATTAGTCATAATTAGTTTAGTGGTTAGCAGTCCCGCATATTAAATTAGTGCAAATTAACTACTTGCAATTTATTTAGTGGTAATAAATCAGTCGTAATTAGTTAGTTTAGTAGTAATTAATCAATCGTAATTAGTTAGTTTATTTTTAATTAACTAGTTTAGTGATAAATAATTAGTCGTAATTAGCTTAGTGGTTATTAGTCCAACATATTAAATTAGCGCAAATTAACTACTCGTAATTTATTTACACATATGTAATTAATTTTTGGAAAATGTTGGTAATTAATTATTCATATTTAATTATACATTTGTAATCCATGACTTGCATGCAATTTGTCGTATTTGATTACACCTATGTACCGCGGATGGGTTGTTATGGTTTTAGATAATTTCGCACATGCAAGACTTGTTAGTGTTTTATGGTGATGGTCTCGTACGTGTAATATCCCGTATATCGATAAGAGATAAACTTGTTCGGAAGAGAAAAATTAAATTAAATTTAAGGATTCTATTAGAATTTGGAACTTGGGCCTCCAGCCCAAGCTAAGGGTTGTCTTTGGCCGGCCATGAAGTGGGCCATTAAGGGGGGAAGCGCCCCTAAGGCCCATGGCCCAAGCTACCCCCTTTTCCCCCTGTTATTGCCTCAAATTTCTGTGGCCTAGAGGGCCATAGCTCCTTTAACAAACTAGCTGCGGAGGGATGACTCCGTATAGCTAGTTATCAAGTCGAGGCCCCATTCGTTAGTGGAGTAACCAGACAAATCACTCCACCAGCTAACAACGACCTTACACCATCAACCATGGAACCTAGAAAGATCTCTCAGTCAGTCAATCCTTGGTATATCTGGACCTGGTAAGTCCCTCCGTGCCAACTAAAGTGGCATATTTTCTACCAGTCAAAACCAAGATTCATACCGGTCACTTGGCTAAGCTGTACGCCTCAAAATCGTAAGCTTGCATGGCACCGATGGTGCTCTGTGCCCATGTTCAGTCTACCCCTCTTTCTTTTCCGAGTGAGCCGAATCTCGGGACGAGATTCTTGTAAGGGGGGGGGGAGAGTTGTAACATCCCAATTTTGGGCTTGTGTTTCAAATGTAAGAAAATGAGTAGAAATTAAAACTTTTTCTTACATCATGTATTTCCTTTGTGTACTGAACAAGTATTGTACCAAAGGTTATGGAAGTACAAAGTCACAAGTCTTTTGATCCAAATCTTGTTCTTCCAAAAACAATCTTGTCAAATCTTATGATCATCCTCTGGATATATTTTTCCTAAGTCTCTGTGATGGTATGTGACCCCTCTGAAAAATTTCACAATTTTTAGAAATTGTTTGAACATTTTGAGAGGTCAGTCAAACCTGCTTGACTCTCAGTCAAACCTTGAACCAGTATCTTGTAGAATTTTTAGAGAAAAATGCAATGCATAAAAACCTCTGAAAATTTTACATAAGGTCAATGTCTAAGTCAGCAAGTTCCTGTAAAAATTTCAGAATTTTTGGAGTTATTTTGCTACCCCAAATAAATCCTCAAAAGTCTCAGCATAATTAAAACCTAAAAACCAAATTCACTATTCATTGGGTTCGAGTCGGGCTCGAGTCCGAGCCACTTGACTTGATTGAACCACCTAACTGCACCGAGCCGCGTTTTAAAACGCGCGTGCAATCTCAGCCGTTGGATTCAAATCGCTCGGCCCACTTTCATGTGAGCATTCGGACCCTCCGGTTGCGTTAATCAATTGGGACCGTTGGATCTCAATCCAACCGTCCAGATTTCCGTAGGCAATCGGACTGTCCGGCGAACTCTTTTAAATCACAGTCGTCCATCTAAGATCCAACGGGCGTGGCTTGTCTTCTCTGTTCTTCTTCCTCCTCGGCTTCTCCGTGCGCGCGGGCGTTCAATGGCAGAAAGGGAGAGAGCGCGGGCGGCTTTGATGTGTCACTTCAAGTTTGCTTTCGGCAACGTCTCTCTGCAAGGCATTTAATGCGCAACAGGCTTTCTCCTCCATGGTCACCGTGCTCACTTGCTCCCATCATTTCTTGGTCCATGACCGCGCCATGAACCGAGCTCACCATGGGCTCATGTTCGCGCTTGTAACCCTAACCCTTTCCCTTTATATTGCCCCTTAGCTCCTTCTGGTGTTCCTTTACACCACACTCTGCTCTTCTTAGTGTTCTGAGCAGCAAACCACCTCACACCCCCAAAGCACCATTGTCGGCCGTAGAGCTCCAATGGCGGCCTTGGTGTCCAGTGGTTTATCTTCAACATCTCTTGCACCCTTTTGAACCCCTCAACCTCCTTTGTATTTCCCCTAACTTGATTTTGGGTTGCATTCACAGGAATCACTCAATTTTAAGTTTGGAGATTTTCGGTTGGTTTCACCCCCTTTCTTCTCCAGCTCCGGTAAGTGGTTCTTTTTGCAATTATTTGCTTTTGGAGCCTCTTTGAGCTATAGTGAAGCGGTGGTAATGATTTGGTTCCACTCATTTTGCTCAGAACCTCGTCTTCCACTTCATCTTCTTCGGCTCCGGTGGACTTCATCGTGTTCAAGTCTTCCCCGGCCATCTTTGAAGCTCCTCTCGGTTAAGGTAGCTCCTATATAGCCCCTAGAAGTCATGGCACTCGCTTCCTTGGACCGCAGCGGAGCATCTTGCTATTTTCGTGTTTTGCCGTGTCGGCTTCTTTCTTGTTTTTCCGGCTCGCCGGCGTTCCAGACCTCCACCGCCGGCGAGGTCACCACCATTGGGTCCGCAACGCTATTGCGAACCCATTTTGATAGTTTGTGGGCGCCGCCGCGACCGGAGTCGCCGGCGACAAGCCGGCAAAGCCACTCGGGTTTTGTCAGTTGAGAAGCTCCCATTTTCGTCAGATTATTAGGGCACCTTTTGCTTCCGCTGTCATTCTTGTATATTGTTCTATTTGGCCGGTCGGCTCTCTTTTGTAATAACTTACTTTATGTATGTCGTTGTTGAACTTAGTGATGTATGTGTATGGAATTGATGTGTAATTTTGTGATGATGTGCATATGCTGCAGTTCTGGGAAGCATATGTCCATCGAGGCTTAGAATGTTTAATTAGTAATGCTAGAACCATTTGGAGGTTAAGTGTTACTAGTTAAATATTCCGGGTCCTCACACTCACCGCGATGGTGGCCAACGCGAATGACTAGCTTCTCCCAGTGGCATTTGCCATTGTAGAGAGCTAGAACACATCCAGTTGGTTGTGGTTCCTGGTGAACGTGAAGAGGGTGGTGGTGGAAGACCGGCATAACATATGCCTTATCACAGACCACAATGCTGGGTTGTTGGCGGCCATCAACACCATGCAGTATGGGACGAAACCTCCTCACTAGTGGAATGACATGCAATCCAGGTGGTGCATGAGGCATCTTGCATCTAACTTGTTCAAGTGGTTCCGTAGTCAGCAAGTGATGAAGACATTCAAGACATTGTGTCTACAAAACCAGAGACAGAAGTTTGAGTCCATCTGAAGAGACCTCGAGCACCGGACTACGAGGCATACAAGGGAGAGCAACCCAGTAATGCAATAAGTTTCTCGGAGTGGATTCATAGGCACGCTCCTGAATTAGAGAAATTGCCCCTTCTCTATGACACAAACGGTGCGAGGTACAAGATTATGACGACCAATATGTCCAAGGTGTACAACGGTGTCCTCAAAGGTGTGTGGTGCCTTCCTATCACCGCGATCGTCGAGGAGACATGGACTCGCACTGTTGGTTATTTCGTCAATAGAGCCACCGCAGCCAAGCGACAGATAGAGGAAGGCAAGCGGTGGTCCGAGAACATGCAGAGGCACATGGACCAGAAGATGGAGAAGGTCCGGATGCATGACATCCGGGTGATCGATGGCCTCAGGAGGAAGTACAAGATTAGGCTTCGGCATAAATATGTCAACAATCATGCTAGCGGGGAAGGGAAACAAGCATGCATCCTGAGTGATGTGGCAACATGCACCTGCAACAAGCCGAAACTCCTACACAAGCCATGCTCGCATGTCTACAAGGCGTGTGCGCAGATGAGGCAGATGTCTACACCGTACATCTCCGAGTACTACAACATGCAGCACCTTTTTGATATATAGAGTGTAGAGTTTCACTCATATGACTTGGATATGAACTACAAGGATCTTTGGCCGGACAGGGTGCAATGGGGCCCGAACAAGACCTTGAAGACAATAGGGAAGGGACGACGGCAGATGTGGCGCTTCCAGAACGACATGGATGTCAGCCAACGTACTAGTATTAGCCACACAATCAAGCGCAGGATATGCAAGACCCCCTACGCACTCAATGAAGGATTGACCCAACATACCGAGCTCATCTAGTCGTCATTCAGTATCGTAATTTAATGTATTTTCCACCCTGTTTACATCCTTGTTACGTTTTTCACTATACAGTGGACTTACATCATAGAATCGTAGGATATAGACGACTTCGACATATTGGTGGATGTTTTATAGGAGGCTAAGACATGCTAAATAATGAAGGTTCTTAATATTTTTTGTAAAATTAAAACCTTATCATAATTCAAGAAATCTCTTACAGATTTTCTAATTAAAAGCAACTAAAAAAAATCAAATTTCCTCCTCTTATAGGTTATGTACTGTCCAGTTAGTCTAAATTTGACCAACTGAATCAAAGAATACCATGACATACCCTCCAGAAAAATAATGACATTCTGGTTCCGTGCCTCGCTCTTTACCTTCGGTCCAAAGATTTCATTAGTGCGAGTACATTTGTAATAAAAAAAGCCTCGTACAAAAATTGGACTTCGTGACGATGTGAAGATGAATGATCCAAACGTAACATAAAATTCCTGTGCCATATTGTATGTCGACAACTCCAATAGAGTTGCAATGCATCTTTTTTTCATACAATGCAAGTCACATGAAATCATGAAACCATAATTTCCGAAACCTAAAATCCAAATTTTCACGACCTAAATTCTAAATTTTTGAGACAATTCCAAAACACATATAAATTTTTTAAAATATTACACAATCAAGTCCACTGCGTGAGGAGCCTTCAAAATAAAATTTATAATTTTTTGAGCTCATTTTCTATATTTACAAATTCATACAAACAGTACACTTATATAAAATTGCGAAAAAAATTCAGAACGAATAAAATTATGGAAAATTTACACAAGCAAGTACACTATGTCAGGAGGCTCCACATAAAGTTTTATAATTTTATAAACTTATTTGCTATATTTTAAAATTCCTACAAACAGCGCTAAAACCACGATAAAACCTTAATTTTGGAGAGAAGGAAACCCTATTTTCGCTAGGAGGAGAGAGAAGGAGAGGGGCCACCACATGGTGGCCGTGCAGGAGGGCCACCGCATAGTGGCTGTGTGGTAGGGGCTCACCGCACGGTTGCTGTGTGACAGGGGGACACATGGCGGCTGGAGAGGGCCTATCGTACGGTGGTCATGCGGCAAGGGGGCATTTCTGCAAAATAATAATAATAAAGTAGGTTATTCTTGTAAGTAAGAAGTCCATTCTACCCCCTCAAGTATCGACATGCAGACACCTAACCCCCTGAACTAAAAAATCGGCCCTTTGACACCCTGAAGTTGCAAAACCGGACAACCTACCTCTTAAGGCTGTTTCGTGCGGTGGTTTTGCTTACGTGGTGTCTGTTCGGCCCGGTTTTGCCTGGTCAGCTACTGACTTGGTTGTGACGTGATGATGACTCAGCTTCTACCCTCTTTCTTCCTCAGTCTCTCTCCTTGACGCCGTCTTCTACTCCCATCTTCTTCCTCAGTCCGACACCTCCTCTTCCCCCTCCTCGCTCTCCTCCGCACCGTCCACACCGATGCCACATACCGCCTCGTCGCCTCCACCCCTCCCTCAATCCCCCACCTCTGCCTCCCGCCTCCTCGCCCAGCTCTCCTACAATCCCACCTCTTCCTCCGCCTTCTCTTGTGCTGCCCGCATCCTCCAACGCAGGCGCCCTCGTCGCCATCAAGATCCACCACAGCAGCGAGCGCCTCCACCATGTCTTCCGCTAGGAGCTCGACACGCTCCTCCACGTCCGCCTCCTCACCTTCTGTGACGAGCAAGGTGCGGTGGAATCGCGCGACGGGGCTAGTCGATGGAGAGCAGGATGCGATGGAATCGTGTGACGAGCAAGGTGCAGGCGGTGACGAGGGCGGGGAGGAAGGCGGTGGAATCCCCAAGTTCTCCCACGGCGGTAAGAGGCAGAGGCCTCTGTGCCCACCTCCTCGACGACCACCACCACGGCGACGATGCCGGCCCGCTCCTCCCTGGCTTGCTCCCATGCTAGGGTCAAAGAGGGAGAAGGGAAGGTCTAGGGCGAGCACGAGCATCGGTCGGGTGTGGGGAACCTAGCCCAGTGACCGATGTAGGCCGAGGGGGTCGGAGATGAGCTGGCGGCGTGAACCCGAGCCAGCGTGGGCGGCTTGCCGAGGCGGTGGTGCTACGGTGAGGGGGAGCCCGAGATGGTGGTGGGGGTGGTAGAGGGAGGCGAGGAGATGCTCAGGGTAGATGGAATCGGGTTGAGGCTTGCCGAACAAGGAGAAAGGCCGCGGCGGCGGGTTTAGCCGAAGTTGGGGAAGACGTCGAGTGCGCGACGCTCCGGTGGTATTATCCTTAAATTTTTCGAGGGAATTTGCTCCTAGGGG
Organism: Ampelocalamus luodianensis; assembly: GCA_036346255.1. NCBI lineage: Eukaryota > Viridiplantae > Streptophyta > Magnoliopsida > Poales > Poaceae > Ampelocalamus > Ampelocalamus luodianensis. The sequence continues at coordinate 36,462,252 of CM070620.1, read as the reverse complement.
TGTTTGGCGTGACGTGACGCGGTCACCTGAGGTCGGGGTTCGCCGGAGCGGCCGGGACGGCGACGAGCTGGTCAACGACCGAGCGGTCTCTGGAGCTCGAATTTTTGGAGCTCGGATTGAGTTTGGAGAAGAGGGAGGATGGAGAGGGAGGAAGAGGCCAGAAGAAAAGGGCGGCCTGGGCAAGCGGTGCGAGCGCGAGGAGGTCGAGCAGCAAGGGGTGCAAGAAGAGCTGAGCCACCACGGGCGTGGTGCGGGGTCGGGAACAGGAAGCTGGCGGCGCTGGGCTAGGGAAGGCATGGCCAAAAGGAGGCGATGGGCCAGCGATCCGGTGAGGGGCGTAGGGGCCTGGAACGGCGACCGGAGGCCAGCCTGGGGAGGTGCAGCTCTAGAAGAAATGGGGGAAGGGAAAACGCTAGGAAGAAATGGAGAGAAGCAATGGAGGAAAAGAGAGAAGTTGTGGGCTCACTTACAGGTGGGCCTAAGTGCCAAAGAAGCCAGCTCGCCTAGCTGACTTGGCGAAACTGGGCCACCTAGACGCCACATCAGCAAAACCACCGCACGAAACAGCCGGAGGGGGTAGGTTGTCCGATTTTGCAACTTTAGGGTGTCAAAGGGCCGTTTTTTTAGTTTATGGGGTTAGGTGTCCGTATGTCGATACTTGAAAGGGTAGAATGTACTTCTTCCTTCTTGTAAATACATTTAAAAAAGATGCTAAAAATTCATGCATTGTAGGTGCCAATATGGCCAAAAATTCGTGCATTGTAGGTGATTGATCGTATGTCGAGTTGGACACTGCACCTGAGTCGTCCGGCATAGCAGCCTGACCTTTCATTTGTCGTGTCTCACCTCAGTATAGTAGTCAGGTCAGTCTTGGCGTGCCAAGCTGCTAGATAGAAACTAGATTCCGATCTAGCCTTTCCACGAGAGTTGTACCAGAGTCCCGTGGATATAAACTTGCCTTTGGCTAGCTCCTTTTACTGGTAAAAATTTGGGAGATACTAGCATATGCTCATGTGATTCGGTGAAGGAAAATGTTACTGCTCCATTCGTTTCTAAATATAACTAGTATTTTTTTTCTGAGATAACTGTGCATTGCTGAAATCCTTTAGATGAATGCCGGGATATCCTCATCGAAGCTCTGTTCATAAATGTGCAAGCAACAATTGCTCGTTGCGTAGGCTATCTATGTTCAATTTTGTGTGGATTGGACCATATATTCATGTGAGTATGTAACCTATTTTCCCAGATGTCTTGTTAACCATCTATTTGCAACGCAAAACCTGTCATTGCTGAAAGGAGAAAGAGAGAAGAGGCGTTAATTGGCATTTAACAGTCAGATCACTATTGCTGCATTGCATGGGTATGATACAATGAGTCCATGGCGGGAGAAGACCAGAATAAGGCGTCCATGCACTCATGAAGCTCGCGTTTTTTTCTCTCTGTGTAAAGTTCATAAAAAGTTTAAATCCAAGCATGTTACTAGACCAGAATAAGGCGTCCATGCACTCATGAAGCTCGCGTTTTTTTTCTCTCTCTGTAAAGTTCATAAAAAGTCTAAATCCAAGCATGTTACTACGCCGCATAATTCACCCGCGTTAAATTCTTCACTGTATCTTTTCAATATGGACAGCTGGGCATTCTGCTAGTCCAAGCCTCACTTGCTCACTACTTTCCCGTTTCGGCCCTCTATATATCGTCTTCCTCTTCACCCCTCACGTGCCTCTCTTTTTAAAGCCATCCTCTCCCTGCAAACTGAATCTCTCCCTCATCCTAGGATCATTTTGTATACCTGCCTCTGCTGGCTGTGGGATTGTGCGCCTGCCTAGGCATCGTCTTTCTCCCTACGGCCGTCGCCTTAATCTCCATACAGGTGCTCGATCACTGCACTTCCTCTTTTGTCTCTCTGTTTGCGATTCCCATGTCATGGTTTGTAGGGTAATTCTTGCGTGCGTTCGTCTTTCTCTGTCTCTATTCTGGTGGAGGATCAGCGCCCGGTCAGGCAGGAGTGTTCTATCAGCGGAACCGGAAGCCGCTGCTTAGTTTTCTGACGCAAGGAGGCGCAAGCGCGACATCTGGTGCCTTTGTGGCCGTACGACCAAGTCTTGGATGGCTGAGATCGATGTAAAAGACCCAAGAGCAGATTCCGACGTTAGCTTGTGTGTCAAACGGGTCCTAGTTACATGCCTTTTCTCGTCCATGAATGGCAAGACAGACCATAAGGATCTTCTGTTAGCTTGAACAACATAACTGGAAACACCATCGGATTGTATCTCTGCATCTCTTTCCCCCCCAAAAAATATCCTCGTCTTTTTTTAAATTCTAAATAATTAATTCCTTGATTTTTTTCCCGTTATACTCTGCCCTAACTTGTGAAGAAAGGTTTAGTATCAGGGGGTGACTAGTGTCTCACATCGTACGGTTCTCTCCACCAACGGATCTAACTTAGAATGATCGATCTCAACCATCCGATTTGGCGCAACAAAAATCGGTGAGACGCAACAATTATCTAGTAAACCCGCAACAAATTCTCATCCGATGCAATGAAAATGTATTGTGTTACAACACTGCAACATTTACTCTTAAGACGCAACAATAATTACTAGAGTGTGCAAAACAATCTCATCTAGTTTCACCAATCCATGGCAAAAAAAAAATGATGTTGCAACATAGCAATAGACCCACCGCAACAAAAATTATTCTCGTGCAACAAATTGGTTCAACATCCATGACAAAAAGGTAAAAAAATATTACAAAACGAGAACTATCGGTACAACAATAGTAGAAACTAATCCCAACAAAAATAAAAGATTGCTGCAGCAAATTGAAAAAGTCGTCAAAACACCTACAACATTTGTAGCAAGATGTTGCAATAACAAGAAACAACGACCACAACATCTCGACTTACCAATTGCAACAATTCTGACGTCATGATGGGAAGACAAGTCGATGACCGGCCCACACCACCGCCTTGTTGCCGGTAGGTCTGGATCCGGCTTGGGGCGACGCTAGGTCATACCACCACCCCACCGTTGGGACTGTGCCGTCCTCCGCTCACTTCCTCATCGTCGATGGAGGAGGAGGCTGTGGCGGTGGCAGTGAGGAGCCATATTGCGGACCTCTAGGAGGGGGGCGCAGGATGCAGGTGAGTCACCATATCCCCGACCATCAGCCACAACCAGCCCTGCAGCTCCACTTCCTTCTTCTCCCTCCCAAATCAAAATCCCTCAAATGCCCATGCATGTCTAAATTGAGTAGATTCCTAGGTAGATCGGGTGATGGAGAATCTAAATATCATACATGCAAGGCTCGATTTTGGAATTTGATTGGTGTATTTTGGGAAGAAAGGAATATATACCTTGCAAACAAGACAATGAAGAGCAAATGGAGGTGAGGGGAAGGGGCAATGACATGTAGGAGACTAGGACAATAAAGTGGGCTCAAGAAATAGAGCAGTAGTGGGTGAGCAAGTTAGATGGACTATGTATGGTGAAGCAGGGAAAGCTTAGGTCTTGGAGTGAGGCGTTCTAACATTTTTGCATGGTAGTGGTCGGACATGAACTGAGGTGTCCGATATAAATCGTTTATATCAGACGTAGGAGCCGTATCATTGTCCTTAGTATTATCTTGCACGTATGAATTTCAGAGAGTGCACATTCTACAAGTGTGTGGTGCTACATGCACTATCACAGCTATCCACCTTGCTCCGAGGTCCCCTCTCTTTCACTTAAATAGGGGCATGCCCCGCCACCTCCATCTCGCCCTCCCCTAAGCTGCGCCACCACCACCTTGCCGCGAAATCGCGCTACCGCACGTGCCGCCTCCTCCAGCCACGGCTGTGAAGCCGTGCTGCCGCCTCTTCCTCCCCGCCGGACCGAGATGTGGGGCACGAATCTCGGAGCAAGTGGATGGCTGTATCACCGTGCACTTGTATCTTTGCATTTCAGCTTTCCGAAAGTTTTATACGGTTCTTGCTACAACTTTCTTCTCCTACAAAATGTTGGTAGAATTTCCGTATTCCATGCAGGACCCAGGACCTAGATGGCACTGCGGTAATTCGTTAAGAAAAAGTGGCGCAATATCTTTCGGGTACCGTGGGGGGTTGATCTCCTGAGGTCAGCCATTACTATTTTCCGGCCAGTGACCATCGCTCTTCCCGCGTCTTCCTTCCTGGCTGAAGACACGGCATTCAGTTTCATCTCATTCAAAACAGAAAGGAACAAAGAAACGAACACCATAACTAACAACTGACGCGTCCTGGCCCAAGCCAAACACGGCAAAATGTGACAAATTGAGCAAAAATTCTATGTCTTACTGACAAGTGAAAACACAGCAATTCCAAATTGGAGTCATAGATAGGCAGGGAAGCACCTAGCTGGTTCTGTTTCTTCTATTGTTTCTTTTCTTTCTTCAACAAGGAGACAGACAGACAGATAGCCATGGCTATTCATGGGCCATGAGTTAAGTATCTCCAGATTTAGCCCTAGAGGTTGGTTTTCCAGGAGGACAGACAGAAGGCGTTGCGCAATGGCGTTTGGTTCTGCAAATGGTGTGTGTATAAGATGTCAAAAATGCAAAGAAAGAAATCTAATATTCTTGAGAGTAAGGAAAATATAGTGTTTCGTTGCGGCCTCTCCTTCCAATCCCGGGTATCTCCTCGTCTCCTCCTATTCTTTCACCATTTCATCTCTATATCTTTTTTTTTTCTCTCAAACAGTTTCTTGATTGAGACATTTGTGTGTGCCACGAATCATACGGATTAATTTGGATTGAAATATGCACTCCATTGATACCAATTCCTTATAACTAGTTGCTGTTAAATGCGGTCATGAGTGTCCATGGTCTTCAGGATTTGTAAATTGAGTTTTGACATCTCATCAGAACGTGAGTTTCAACTTCCAAGTGCTGTTTGTGTTGCATCCTGATGCAGAGCACTGGATGCTGAAGCCTAGAGGTTTATAGATCCACCACTCTAAACCCTCCAAGCTCTTCAGACGCATCCAAGATCAGCAGCAGCGCAGGCTCAGGGCAGGAAGAAGAGATGTCAATCGAAGTCGAGAGCGGGGCGGGAGCGGAGAGACTCAAGCGCCACGATTCGCTCTATGGCGACGCCGAGAAGGTCTCCAATGAGAAGTGCCATGGATCCGGGGTCTGAAACTCTGAACTACTCTCATTTGTGCCATGGCCAATGTTCTTGTCCTATCAAGAACACATATGTTGGTAGATAGTGACACTGTGTTCAACCTGTGTGTGACTCAGGGAAGCTGGATCCGGACGCTGCACCTGGCGTTCCAGAGCATCGGCGTTGTGTACGGCGACATCGGGACGTCACCGCTGTACGTGTACTCGAGCACGTTCCCGAACGGCATCAAGCACCGGGACGACCTCCTCGGCGTCCTCTCGCTCATCCTCTACACCCTCATTCTCATACCCATGCTCAAGTACGTCTTCATCGTCCTCTACGCTAACGACAATGGTGACGGTGAGTTCTCGATGTCTGACCGAATTCAGAAAACATCAACAATCATTCACTGAATTTCGATCTATTTTTGTGTTATTGGTGTATGACATGGTGGTGATGATTCTACTGACTACAGGAGGAACGTTTGCGCTGTACTCGCTGATATCGCGCTATGCGAAGATAAGGATGATCCCGAACCAGCAGGCCGAGGATGCAATGGTGTCGAATTACAGCGTTGAAGCGGCCAACTCGCAGCTGAGGAGGGCTCAGTGGGTGAAGCAGAAGCTGGAGTCCAGCAAGGCAGCCAAGGTTGCGTTGTTCACCTTCACCATCCTCGGCACGTCGATGGTCATGGGCGACGGAACATTGACACCAGCAATTTCTGGTAATTCTGGAACAGTGCAGCCATTTTGTCAAAATGTTGAAAAGGCAATCAGTTTGCCCCAATCTTATGTACATTTGTTGATTTGAAGAATACTAATTTGTTGCTAATGGAAGTATTCTTTCAGTGCTCTCTGCAGTGAGTGGGATCAGGGAGAAAGCACCGAACTTGACTCAATGTGAGCGAATAAAATCGTGCTAATTTTAAGATATTAACTTGTCAGGTTGTTCACAGTAGCATCTGAATTTTCTATTGTCGTTTTTGCTACAGCGCAAGTGGTCTGGATCTCGGTGGCCATTCTGTTCGTGCTGTTCTCGGTGCAGCGCTTAGGGACTGACAAAGTCGGCTACTCCTTCGCGCCGATCATCTCGGTGTGGTTCCTCCTGATCGCCGGCATCGGGACGTACAACCTCGCCGTGCACGAGATAACCATCCTCCGGGCTTTCAACCCCAAGTACATAGTGGACTACTTCAGAAGGAACGGCAAGGAAGCGTGGGTCTCACTTGGGGGCGTTGTCCTGTGCATCACAGGTAAATTAACTTCAAATCTCTTACTACTGATTTCACGCATTGCCGGAAAGGAGAAATGAACCGAAAAACTTATTAATCCCCCGGGCAAAATGTCGTATGGAACAGGCACGGAGGCCATGTTTGCTGACCTTGGCCATTTCGACATCAGGGCCATTCAGGTAATAGACACGTCTCTGGCTCTCTGCTTCCAGTGTAGTACTAGTTTTCATATATCATTCAGAGTAGAGATAGCTTTAGCTTGTCAGTTGTGAGGACTGAAACATCTTACAATGGTTTATGAATTGTTCCTTTTTCTCTTGCAGCTCAGCTTCAACTGTATCCTCTTCCCCTCCGTCGCGTTATGCTACATGGGTCAGGCAGCCTACCTGCGCAAATTCCCGGAGGACGTCGGCGACACCTTCTACAAATCCATTCCAGGTACAACCAAATCGACCTGACAACTCCTCCTTAAACCATAATTATCTTATGAGAACTGAAACCATGCAAACTTCTGTGCTGCCGCATGCAGCGCCAATGTTCTGGCCGGCGTTCATCGTTGCCATCTTCGCCGCCATCATCGCGAGCCAGGCAATGCTGTCCGGCGCGTTCGCCATCCTATCCAAGGCGCTCTCCCTGGGATGCTTCCCGAGGGTGGAGGTGGTGCACACCTCCAAGAAGTACGAGGGCCAGGTGTACATCCCGGAGGTGAACTTTCTCATCGGCGCCGCCAGCATCGTCGTCACCCTCGCCTTCCAGACCACCACCAACATCGGCAACGCGTACGGCATCTGCGTGGTGACGGTGTTCTCCATCACGACGCACCTGATGACGGTGGTGATGCTGCTCATCTGGAAGAAGCACATGGCGTTCATCGCGGCGTTCTACGTGGTGTTTGGGCTCACCGAGTTCCTGTACCTGTCCTCCATCCTCTCCAAGTTCGTCGAGGGCGGGTACCTGCCCTTCTGCTTCTCGCTCGTGCTCATGGCTCTCATGGCCACCTGGCACTACGTCCACGTCAGGCGATACTGGTACGAGCTCGACCGCATCGTTCCGGCGGTCGAGCTCACGGCGCTCCTGGGGCGCCGGGACGTGCGGCGGGTGCCCGGCGTCGGGCTGCTCTACTCGGAGCTCGTCCAGGGCATCCCGCCAGTGTTCCCGCGCCTCGTCGACAAGATCCCCTCCGTGCACGCCGTCTTCGTATTCATGTCCATCAAGCACCTCCCCATCCCGCGGGTGGCACCGCCGGAGCGCTTCATCTTCCGCCGGGTCGGCCCCGCGGGCCACCGCATGTTCCGATGCGTGGCGCGCTACGGCTACACCGACCCGCTCGAGGGCCCCAAGGAGTTCGCCGCCTTCCTCCTCGACCGCCTCAAGATGTTCATCCAGGAGGAGGCCGTCTTCGCCTGCCAGTGCGCCGACGACGGCCAGGTGCAGCCGGGGATCCCTGGCAATGACAACGACAATAACGACGCGCTGCGGCGGGCGCAGGCGGCGGCGGAGGAGGAGAATCGGTTCATCGACGCGGAGGCGGAGCGCGGGGTGGTGTACCTGATGGGAGAGGCGAACGTGACGGCAGCAGCGGGGTCATCGGTGATGAAGCGGATCGTGGTCAACTACGTGTACACCTTCCTGAGGAAGAACCTCAGGGAAGGCCACACGGCGCTGTCCATTCCCAAGGACCAGCTGCTCAAGGTGGGGATCACCTACGAGATATAATTGATGTACTTTTGCTAATGGAGTAGTGTTGTTAATTAACCTGTGCACTTGCGTCGCCTTAATCATCCTGGACGCTACTTGCATCATAATAGGTAGTAATAGCACAAATATGTTGCAACTGGAAAGGAACAGGGTGATAGGAGACATGCCTTGTCCACAGAAAGAAGTGTGGGTGAAAACTGCTAAGCTTTACGCGCTAACCAATTCACCCCAAAAAATTTGAAAAAAATGGGCAATCAACTTATATTTCAACATATCGAATGCAAATATAGAGCCATAGTGACACAGTGATGGCATGGCATTAGGGTACTGCACGAGTTCTCAGCCATCAACGGCTCAGATCAATGAAGGCGGCAGTTTTTTCAACTGTCACAAAGATCTATGTCGTTGCAACACAAAGATCAGGGATCACCCATGCGTTCTTGGTCACCGTGACTGATCATGCTGTCCTTTTCAGATGTTGTTGAGGGTGTCTGTTTTGCTGAAACTGCAAATAATCTTGTTCTAGCATAGAGACCAGGATGCTTAGCATTGGGCTGTCCGGAATCCGGATAACGGTTTTGGCGCTTTGCTTGTATTGTTTCTGGTGTCAGTGAACGAACCACAGCTTGCTCCAGATTGAGTGATTGCCAGATCCCAGCAATTCCAAAGGGCATCATGCATTGGTTGATGCATGGTGGATGTGCTCAACTGAATTGAACATAGATTCACAAGTAGGCACAACCATCTAGTATTTCACATCCACTTTTTATGAGTGGTCAGCACAGCCACAGAAGCACCAACCTACCATTTTAAGGGCATGTTTGAAAGGTAGGAATTCCCTCCTTTTTAAGGAAGAAAAAAGAGAAACATATGAATTTCACAGGAAATAGTTCAAAATTCGCATTAATTTAGCAAAAAATCCGCGCTCCAAATGAAAAGATGTAGATAACAGAGACCGCGGGATCAAATCCTGACAATATCACCAAATAACCCACACAACATATGGCCATGGGACTTGAACCCTAGCTAGTACGCACCGTGATAACTAGACGCCGAATCGGCGAATGGTTCATTTGACGTACACGCTAGTCTTTTCTGGTCTCAGCATCTGCATTGGGCGACATGGCGTACAACTCTTTCAAACCATCAGGTTCCATACAAGGCAGGAAGGTCCAAATACTAAAACAAGAGCAAATCTGACAGTTGCACCAACGAAGCAGGGTTAATACCACGTAGCGCCGATTAGAAAATTGCGGCCAACGTTTGTATCTTCTCCCGGATCTCTCCGTTGTCATCCTCCCTCGTTATTTGTACCGACGAAACCGGCTCCTGCCTGCTGATCTCTTCACACCAATTGTTTCGTTTCCATTTTGTTCCTCCGTCTGATTGCGACGTTGTCCCAAGAAAACAGCATTATCAATTAATCACCCGAGGATCGATCTTGACGTCGACAGGCTAATTTATTCACCCACGGTGAAATGACATACATTCGATCCTCTCTTGTCGATAATTACAAGGCGTGCAGATTTATACTTTCAGCAGGGGAAAAAATCAGCAGCAGGAATTACTGCCTGTGCAGCGTACAATGGTATGATGTTTGAGATCTTCTAAATGGTTATCCTACCAGATAAGAGTGCTACACCCAACATAACCGTAATGGAAGTGTCACAAAATGGGCTTACAGTAATGTGTAGCTCAGGGCTGATCTCTTCATTCATGTGGAACTTTGCTCAAACAGCTTCAGTGATCCTGACAATTTCATCAGAAACAATAAAAGGAACATTCTGTGCTGATGACGCAATCATATTCGCATTCCATGGTTTTAATATTAACACGACCATTGCAGTGATGCTGACTGAAAGGGAATTCGCCATTTTCCTATTGTCTAGTTGCAGTCCCTTCGCTCCATTGTGCATAAATCACCATCCCCCATCACTTTACTGGCACTACCAGTAACTGAGCTTCCAAACAATGTTGCACACATCAGAGGAAGAGTCTCTGAACAATTTCCAGCAGCAAACGAAGCTTGAAGCTTGCGCAGCTGGGTCGAGCAAGGGTGACGCCGTCATGCCTGCAGTGAAAAAGAGACGAGGTCATCCAGGAAATCCAGGTATGTTGCTTAAACCTTTTCAACTAACACACTTGGTTTGTTATAGCATTTAATATATCAGTTTTCAACTAATGTTGGTCGTGATGTCATAAACAAGCATTCCAAGCCTCAATTTTCCAATCACGACTATCTGATTTGATGCACACACGTGCAAGTGCAATGTAATAAATGCATCAAAGCAATCTTTCAAACAACGACCATGGTTCCCACTTACAATCTGATGAGAAATTAAAGAAAAGATACCTGGAAGATCAAAGTGTGCAGTGTTGTTTTAGCTTTTCACTGAGAAACTCATGCTATCATGTTTTCATCTAAGATTCTAGTTCTCTACAATTTTTCCATTATTAGTATTAGCTCTGTATCTATGGTTAAAAGCAAAACACACAAACCTAAACAAGTTCACCTTATAATGCAAAGTATTTTCCCACTGCTGCATCAGGTGAATGAAGCAATTAGTAGTTTTACGTCGCTCCCACTAATTTCAAGTTCAAACTTTACAGTCAATTGCACTTAAAGATTTGAAATATATAGATGCAACAAAGAAATTATGAATGGATAGATATTAGATAATAACCGAACCTTGCATTTTATGACACTGTGATTTACTGAAATTGAAATAACCCCATCTGAAACAAGCAAATACATGATACGTGCAATAGGTCTCAACTCTCAACATAGCAATTTGATCAGAAACTTAAGTGATGATAACGATATCTGGAAACATGCACTTCAAACAGTGACAGCCTAACACTAGTTCATGGTGCTCATCTTGCAGACCCAGACGTGGAAGTAGTAGTTTTGTCACCTAAGACACTCGTGACGACAAACAGATACATATGTGAGGTCTGCAATAAGGGCTTTCAGAGAGACCAGAATCTCCAACTCCACAGGAGAGGCCACAACCTACCATGGAAGCTCAAGCAGAGAAGCAGCACTGAAGCGAAGAAGAAGGTGTACGTCTGCCCTGAGGTCACCTGCCCTCACCATGATGCAAGCCGAGCTTTGGGCGATCTCACAGGCATAAAAAAGCACTACTCCAGGAAGCATGGAGAGAAGAAGTGGAAGTGTGACAGGTGTTCAAAGAAGTATGCTGTCCAATCGGATTGGAAGGCTCACACAAAGATATGTGGCACCAAGGAGTACCGATGTGACTGTGGAACTATCTTCTCAAGGTATCTTTGTCATCAACCAACTACATTATGCATAGTAGTTAAACCCGCTATGCTTGACTATATGCTGATCACTCAATAGACATAGCACTTGTGCACGAGTGACTCTCAATGGAAAAACTTCATGATTATGAACTAATGAATATTTCTTCGTTGCATAGCCTAAAAATATTCTGAGGTATATAGTAGTTAAGTATACGATACAAGCAAGCAAGTCCTTGAGTGCTAGATAATTGCACAGGGCAGGGCTTGAAGGAGCTCGTGAAGGTCATGAGAGCAATGATTATTACTACTCTGGAGTTGTAAACTTCAAAATCTGTGTACTTCTTCAATAAATCTTCTCTTTACATGTTATTCCTGTGATTTTGTCCTATATCACATGGATTGGTTCCTAACCCAGGTCCTTGAGATTCCGGTCGATTACAACAGATATGAATATGTGTAAAGCTTTTAAAGCAGAAGTGATTTAAATGTTAACTATACCCGGCTTATGTTCCTTACAAGAAAAGATCCCAAAAAGTTCCAAAAAGAACTGATACATTGGCTTAATTAGAAATACATAAACTGCAACATTACTAGCACAACTGCAGAGTTATTAGAGATTGAAATGCTTCTGCAGCATAATTTCAAAAAGAAAAAATAAATGCTTCTGCAGAGAGTAGCAACTAAAAATTCCATGCTTTCTCTTGGTACCTCCTGTGCGATGACTTATTTCTGTTTTTGCTTACATGGCTATTCAGATTTGTTAGAAATAAATTAGCTTTCACATATTCATAGTCGTCATTGTCAAACTGTATCAGTAATTGAAGCAATCCAATCCAGTAATGAATTTTGGCATTTGTTATGTTTTGGCACTGCTGGATATATCATATAAGACTGTAGCTATCTCCCTTGTCAACTTTTTTTAAAAAAACAAAGTGGGGGGGAAGGCAGGAGCTCTTCCACTTCAAGATCTCCCTCGACAACTTTTGGAACTTGACATTCAACTCTATTTTATGTAAATGCAGAAAGGATAGTTTCATCACTCATCGAGCCTTCTGTGACGCATTGGCTGAAGACAACTCCAGGGTTAACCACAGCCTTGCTACAATGGTGGGAAGTCTGCATGGTCAGCAGCAGGAGATCTTTTCACACGGAGTGCCTAGCTTAAGCTCTTCACCAACTGATATGATTGCAAACTTGCCTAGTAACGACCATAACTCAGACAGCCATCTGAGATCTTTATCCCCTTATGCTCTCATTACAAGGAACACTGCCTTGTTCTCCAACCAGATATCACCCAAGGATTCAGGCTTTCCACTTGATGGAAGTGCATCGAGCTATTCTTACATGTCCATGAACTCTCCATATATGTCTGCAACAGCCCTGCTACAGAAAGCTGCAGAGATGGGAGCAAAAACCAGCCAGGATCCTATTTCACCATTACTTCTAAAAGGTTTCCCAAATAATTTCACAACTGCTAGAGATCATATGGACATATCTTCTGGAAGCCAAGGAGATTCCCTAGGGAATTCAGCAGCTAATAGTGTTTGCATGAAGACTGCGGAAGATGAGAGCTCTTACATAAGTGGTCGCAGTAATATTCTGATCAACTCACCATGGTCTAGCAGCATGATATGATGCACAGACACGGATTCGTCGACACGACACCGACACGGGGATTCGCCATTTTCCTAAAAATGCCAATACGGCGATATGGCTATATATATTTAAATAATAAGAACAATGTACACGTATGTATTATTTTATTTTTCTACATGCTTGTCAAACTAAAATAATGTAAAATGTAAAGTAAACTAGGAATATATACCTCTCAAAGATAACCCTCACGTCTTCATTCTTCTTTCAGTCAATTCATGATATGTTCAATTGTTCATATTAATACCATTACCAGAAATTCAGAATTCCATTAACCTAGGAGCCAACGAGAGGTGGTGCGCTAATGCCTGCTGGTCGCCAGAGAGTGAGGAGGCGCAGCGAGCTGGCAGCGCGACAAGGGCGAGGGGGCAAATGAGGGGGCTGAGGCGGTGTGCAGGGAACAGGGGACGGGGGTCGGGGGGATTGGGATCGAAAGGAGTTAGGGTTATGCACTAAGGTGGTTGAGGTGGGCCAGCTGGGCTGTGTCGGATACGTGTCCAAGCTATATTCGACACATGTCAGAAATTTTTTAAATTAAAATTTGTTATTTAATTGACCGACCTGCCACAGACACGCGGAGTGTCCATGTCGTATCCATGTCGGACATGATATCCGACACGGATACAGCAACTCTGTGTCCAACACGGATATGGCAACAAACTAAATAGTCCGTGCTTCAGAGCCAGCATCACGAGACCAACTGTTAGATTATTATTAATGAATGGGCCAAAGCCCAATTAAATCCAACACCAACTACTGTGCCTGTAATTGGACTAATGAACCAAACATTTATTACCATGAGAGCAGAAAAGGAGAGCCCTAGCCTTTTCCCCGAAATTCAGACGCAGGACAGCAGACAGGAAAACATTTCAGGGGTAGGAGATGCGGGACTAACCCAAGAGTTTCTAGGTTTAAGAGGCAGTGGGAATTTGGATATGAGTTATGAGACCTGCAATGCAGATGTGACAGCATTAAGCTATTCTGATGAGCAGCAGAAACCTCAGGAACATATCTACTCTTACCATCAGTCATCTCTTGACTCCGCAATAACTGCTCGATGAGCGAGCTAGTTATAGAAGGCTAAAGCCTTGCACGTTGAGCGTGCTGGGTGGAGGTTGACTGTAGATGTTTTGGGTACTATAGATAGTGTTGCAGCTGTGTACTGTAGATGATACTGTAGGCTGATTTCACTAATTGAAATCGGGGAAGATAAGCACCCCTTTAATAAATAAAAAAATCTCTTGACTCCGCTGCATTGGAGAAACCCATTTTGGATTCCTAATGCATACAGTTTACTTACTCTGGAAGTTCAGCTTTAGCTAAGCTGCCCCAGGAACCGACAGTTTGCTTACTCTGGTAGTTTAGCTTCAGCTAAGCTGCCCCAGGAGCAGCATTAGCCATTAAGCAGGTATTAACATGTACCAGACAGTAAAACCCTTGTTCTGTTAGCAGAAAGAGGGTTAAGATGCCACTTCTATAGGGACTTTCAAAAGGTAGCTCAGTAATCTTATATGCATCAGAGAGCCATCCAGGATGGCCTTAAGGAAATATCGTATTTTCATTCAAGAGGAATATTAATAAATATTTTGCAAATTTTTGGCAAGGAAAGCAGGACCGGTAGATTTAGATTGTCATTGTAGACCAATCTATTCAGCTGAAGAACGATTGGGATCAACAATGTTAAGAAAATTTGCAACTCCAATGGAAGGAAATAAGGACCACAAACAATAGTTAATTTTCTCTCTTTCAAAGTAGCAAACGGCCCTTCCGATCTACTCCTTTATGGCTTTGGAACCCCCCCCCCTTTCGGTTATCAATGCCATAGATCAGCGACAACGTGCTTTCTTGTGGAAAGGAACGGAGACGGTGGCGGGTGGTCACTGCCTTGTTGCTTGGTTGTCCGTCTGCCAGCCTATTCGCTACGGGGGATTGGGCATTCACAACCTTCGAATTCTGGGACGCTCCATTCGTCTGCGTTGGTTATGGCTATAGCATTCTTGGAATGATCGGCCTTGGCGTAACATCAAGGTGCAGTTCAACAAGGCAGAGAGAGACATGTTTCAGTCCTCGCTTCTTGTTCGGTTGGGTAACGGGGAGCGCAGCCTGCACGGTTCGGGAGGCCTTGTTTCACAACTGGTGGGTTGTCGACATTTCCGGGGCTCTGGACGCGCAAGCATTATGGGAATATCTGCGGCTATGGGACTTGTTGAGTTCGGTTAGCCTAAATCTTGGAGTTGAGGACCACTTCGTCTGGAGGTGGACTGGGTCTGGGCATTTATCAGCACGTTCTGCGTATCTGGCTTTCTTTTCGGGGTCGCTCGTGTTTGCCTGCGCGCAAGCAATTTGGCAAGTCGTGGCTCCTCTCAAATGTAAGTTTTTCGTTTGGTTGGCGGTAAAGCGAAGATGCTAGACGACTGATCGACTAGATCGACGCGGGATCGTCAACCACAAACTGTGTGTTTTCTATCGCCATGACAGCGAAACGATAGACCATTTGATGGTTGGCTGTGCGATCACTAGTCAACTTTGGGCTCGTTTCATGCAGCGCATGGGCTTCCACCAATGCATCCCGGTCGGTCACTCGTCTATGGAGCAATTCTGGATGCATGCTCGTAATTTGGTTCCGTCTCCTGTTGTAGAGGACTGGATTCTTGCATAATCCTCATCGCTTGGATGCTTTGGAAGGAGAGGAACTTAAGGGTGTTCGACAACATCAACTCCCCTTTGAGGTCTATTCTCCACCGGATGTCCAATGTTTCGGCTCTGGCGCAAGGCGGGAGTCCAATGTTTGCAGTCGCTACAGCTTTCTGAGTAGTCCAGTTCAGCTGCTTTCAGCCGCTGGAGGCTGCTCTTTCTTTCTACCCTTGCTCTCTCCCTAAGTACTTACTTTTTGCAACCCTTCCTCAGTGGTTGTTTGTGTGCTTTCGGTTGTATTTCTGTGATAGGTTGAATGTACTGCATTTTTTTGCTTAATACAAAGACGTGCAGATCTTTTGCGCGTTCTCGAAAAAAAAAGTAGCAAACAACAGAACATTCTTTAATCTATGAGGCTTTAGGTGTCTGAATATGCTGTTCACTTGCTCTTATATTTTCATGTTATCTTTAGTCCGGAGGTCATGCTGGCAAATTCTTTTGGGCCCAGCACAGCAGTGAGTTTCAACTTTTTTTTTCCTTACTCGGTTTTGGTTTTTCTCTTGGATGTAGTCTATGTAACTTCTCCTCTTCCTTCTAAAGTCAAGAGTGGCAAGAATAACAATGAGACATTTATACTCATCACAAAGCAGAAGTGGAAGTCAATTGTGTTGTATCGTTCAAAAAAAAAAGAAGTCAATTGTGTTGTAGAGTCTACGCTTTCAGTCGATATTGTAACAGGCAAAAGAGTAGAGATAATAGGGAGGATGGAGGCATGCTCTATGCATAGGCAAGCCATGCAACAATACATCAACAATACAAGTCTACAACGACGGAATATATATCCTGATTCCTGAAGCTGGAGCTGGAAAGGTGAACAGGATCTCAGGCTTCTTGGAACCATATGCCTCCAGTCACTACCAACAACGTGCTATTACTTTACCATGGCTTGTAGTATTGCAACATTAACCGTGGGAATTACCATTTGAGGTATCAGAAGTAGAATAAAATCAGAGACATACATGACAAATGAGATAACGATAAACAGCAATAACTAGATGAGTTCCTAGCCGATGGATGCTGGTGAAACACCATCTTCCACGGACAGTGGCTAGATCTTCATAACCCCTCCTTCTCCCTTGTTGCCCAGACGAT
Organism: Ampelocalamus luodianensis; assembly: GCA_036346255.1. Lineage (NCBI taxonomy): Eukaryota > Viridiplantae > Streptophyta > Magnoliopsida > Poales > Poaceae > Ampelocalamus > Ampelocalamus luodianensis. The sequence continues at coordinate 36,445,501 of CM070620.1, read as the reverse complement.
CTGACTTAACGAAGAGGTATTGATACATCATGGCCGTCCGATTACTGAAATGTTCCTTGCGCCAGCTAAGTCTGAATCAGACTTTTCAAAGGTCCGACAACTGCCCTCTCCTTCAGATCCTTGGCCTCAAGGATGAAACTGTGGAAACACTCATGCTATGAAATTAGCATCCTCCCATGTTGCAGCTTCCTGGGGTAAATTAGTCCAGTGAACCTTCCATTGAACCACAGGTTCGTTATTCCTCGGTATTACCCTTCTTTCCAACACAGCAACCGGTTCAAAGAGTATATGTCCTTCCATCTACCAATGGCAATTCTCTGCTAGGAACTACCTTAGGGACAATGTGTCCCTTCAGTTGACTGACATGGAAAATCGGATGAATTTGACAACTATTGGGAAGTAATAGTTTGTATAAAGCTCTACCAACCTTCTCCAGTACTCTAAAGGGCCCATAAAATTTGGAGTGCAGCTTCAAGGTTCGATGGAGTCCCGAGGCATTATGTCTGTAAGGCTGCATTTTCACATATACCATTCTTCCAACTTCGAAAGTTCTTTCAGTTCTATGTTTATCATCAAAATGTTTCATCCTAGAGTTGGCCCTTTCCAGATTTGTTTTAATGGCTTCAAGGGCAACCCTCCTGATGAACCCCGAAGGTCCTGATTTTGGCCCGATCTTTCGATGAGAAGATACGTTCGGTGGTAGTCGCTCAACTCTCACGATCCTGGCTACAAACTCGCAAGGCTCAAAACCACACAATCGCTGGACTGCTCGATAAGTCGTTATCAACCATGCACAAGTACCCGGTTGACCTGATCACGAAGATCGATTTCTGCATACACCGAAGAAGCACGCAAGAGCAAGGTAAATAAGCAATCTGAAATTGCGAATATAAAATTGAATGTATTGATAGGTGGGGTTCCGAATAACAATGTCACTGTTGATCTCGCCGACTAAGAGAACAAAGAATAAAGTAGCAAAACTAAACTTCAATCAACAAAACCCAAGGAACTAAAGGGTCGGTAGCCACTATCTATAGGAGGAAGAGAGAGGAGGCGGTGATACTGTTCACATATGAATAGTGCCATATGAACAATACCCCGAAACCCTAGGGGCAGCTATATGGGTCAATGTGGCCAAATCAGCCCATTCGTTACATAACCTATGGGCCAACAATTGGTGACGCAGCACCATGGTATGTAAACGTAGTTCGACCCGTATGAGTAGAAGCAGTAGATGTAGCCCGGCATATATGTGTGGAGGCAGTTCGGTCCAACTGGAAAATATAGCAATGCAAACAACAGAACATTCTTTAATCTATGAGGCTTTAGGTGTCTGAAATATGCTATTCACTTGCTCTTATATTTTCATGTTATCTTTAGTCCGGAGGTCATGCTGGCAAATTCTTTTGGGCCCAGCACAGCAGTGAGTTTCAACCTTTTTTTCCTTACTCGGTTTTGGTTTTTCTCTTGGATGTAGTCTATGTAACTTCTCCTTTTCCTTCTAAAGTCAAGAGTGGCAAGAATAACAATGAGACATTTATACTCATCACAAAGCAGAAGTGGAAGACAATTGTGTTGTATCGTTCAAAAAAAAGAAGTCAATTGTGTTGTAGAGTCTACGCTTTCAGTCGATATTGTAACAGGCAAAAGAGTAGAGATAATAGGGAGGATGGAAGCATGCTCTATGCATAGGCAAGCCATGCAACAATACATCAACACTACAAGTCTACAACGACGGAATATATATCCTGATTCCTGAAGCTGGAGCTGGAAAGGTGAACAGGATCTCAGGCTTCTTGGAACCATATGCCTCCAGTCACTACCAACAACGTGCTATTACTTTACCATGGCTTGTAGTATTGCAACATTAACCGTGGGAATTACCATTTGAGGTATCAGAAGTAGAATAAAATCAGAGACATACATGACAAATGAGATAACGATAAACAGCAATAACTAGATAAGTTCCTAGCCGATGGATGCTGGTGAAACACCATCTTCCACGGACAGTGGCTAGATCTTCATAACCCCTCCTTCTCCCTTGTTGCCCAGACGATCTGACTTAACGAAGAGGTATTGATACATCATGGCCGTCTGATTACTGAAATGTTCCTTGTGCCAGCTAAGTCTGAATCAGACTTTTCAAAGGTCCGACAACTGCCCTCTCCTTGAGATCCTTGGCCTCAAGGATGAAACTGTGGAAACACTCATGCTATGAAATTAGCATCCTCCCATGTTGCAGCTTCCTGGGGTAAATTAGTTCAGTGAACCTTCCATTGAACCACAGGTTCGTTATTCCTCGGTATTACCCTTCTTTCCAACACAGCAACCGGTTCAAAGAGTATATGTCCCTCCATCTACCAATGGCAATTCTCTGCTAGGAACTACCTTAGGGACAATGTGTCCCTTCAGTTGACTGACATGGAAAACCGGATGAATTTGACAACTATTGGGAAGTAATAGTTTGTATGAAGCTCTACCAACCTTCTCTAGTACTCTAAAGGGCCCATAAAATTTGGAGTGCAGCTTCAATGTTCGGTGGATTCCCAAAGCATTATGTCTGTAAGGCTGCCTTTTCACATATACCATTCTTCCAACTTCGAAAGTTCTTTCAGTTCTATGTTTATCATCAAAATGTTTCATCCTAGAGTTGGCCCTTTCAGATTTGTTTTAAGGGCTTCAAGGGAAACCTTCCTGATAAACCCCGAAGGTCCTGATTTTGGCCCGATCTTTCGATGAGAAGATACGTTCGGTGGTAGTCGCTCAACTCTCATGATCCTGGCTACGAACTCGCAAGGCTCGAAACCACGCAATCGTTGAACTACTCAACAAGTCGTTATCAACCGAGCACAAGTACCCGGTTGACCTGATCACGAAGATCGATTCCTGCATACACCGAAGAAGCACGCAAGAACAAGATAAATAAGCAATCTGAAATTGCAAATATGAAATTGAATGTATTGATAGGTGGGGTTTCGAAGAACAATGTCGCTGTTGATCTCGCCGACCAAGAGGACAAAGAATAAAGTAGCAAAGCTAAACTTCAATCAACAAAACCCAAGGAACTAAAGGGCTAGCAGCCACTATCTATAGGAGGAAGAGAGAGGGGGCGGTGATACTATTCATATGTGAATAGTGCCACATGAACAGTACCCCAAAACCCTAGCGGGCAGCTATATGGGCCAATGTGGCCAAATCAGTCCATTCGTTACATAACCTATGGGCCAACAATTGGTGACGCAGCACCATGGCATGTAGACGTAGTACGACACGTATGAGTAGAAGCAGTAGATGTAGCCCGTCATATATGTGTAGAGGCAGCTCGGTCCAACTGGAAAATATGGCAATACAGTCGCCGAAAGTCCGATCGGGGAAGATGTGGATATAGTGCAGCGAGTCGAAGCAGTGGATGCATCCTTAGGGTTGATGTCCTAATCATCCTCCCTTTCTTGAATTTGAGTCATCCTCGACTCAATCGTATTCTTCATATCATTACTTTCCTGCAAAAGGTTAGTAGTAACAAGAGGCAAAGAAACACGCAGTTCTTCTAATGGACATAAAGATTCTTTGTAAATCATAGTATAGCATTCAGATTCATGTTTTTCTATGTCAATGCAATCAGATTTTGTTGCTAACATAACAGGAGTTTTCAATTTAGTTTCACTTGGAGCTATAATCTTATGATCAACTTTTGTCTTCTCCTGACTTGTTCACTCAGTTCTTTCTAATTCATCCTTTAATATGGCAGTAGGAGACATTGGAAGCAAAGTGATTTTCTTTTTTTTTATATGTGAAAGTATAATGATTAGACCTACCATGATGTTCAGTATATCGATCATATTGCCAAGGTCTACCTAATAATAACGAGCATGCTTGCATAGGTACAACATCGCAATCTATATAATCATGATATGATCCAATAGAAAAATGCACACGAACAAGTTTAGTTACCTTCAACTTACTACAAGAATTCAGCCATTGAATGTAGTAAGGATGAGAGTGTTGAGTTGTGGTCAAGCCAAGCTTCTCGACCATATCTGTGCTAGCAAGATTGTTGCAACTTCCGCCATCAATGATGACTTTACAGGATCGTTCCTTGATGACAAATTTTGATTGGAACAAGATGTGACATTGATTTTGTTCAGCAAGCTCCATTTGAGTACTTAGCACACGCTGGACAACTAAGCTTTGGTACATGTCAGATGCCTCATGGCTTATATGTTCTTTCTCAGTTTCATCACATGCATTGTTTGTTGTGACCAAAATATGTTCTTCCTCAATGTCACTAGCTGAAGTATACTCACCATTATCCTTTATCAAAAGAGCTCGCTAACTTGGGCAATCACGCATCAAGTTCCCAAATCCTTTGCAACGGTGACATTGTACATTCTAGATCGCCCTGTAGAAGCAAAACAGAAGAAGCACTTTCTGTAGGGACTTGTACCTTTGCTGATTTGCTTGCATCAGGCACATGCGTAGGAGTGGAAGGAGTAGTAGGGGGCGCACGGCTTGAGGTAGGTGCATCACGGCCATTGTATTGTTACTGTATTGGCCGACAAGCAAAAGATCCTCCAATATTGCCTCTAGAGCGAGATTGTCGACCCTGCATAGAGCGAGATTGTCGACCCTGCACTTCTCTTTCAGCTTTGCAAGCAAGATGAAACAAACGAGTGATAGAATTATATTCTTTATAATCAAGTATGTCCTGAATTTCTCGGTTTAAACCTCCCAAAAATCTAGCTATCTTAGCATCTTCAGTTTCATCTAAACCACAACGTAATAAACCAGTTTGCAATTCTTCATAATAATACTCTACCGAATTACTACTTTGTCTTAAGCGTTGCAATTTATTAAGCAAATCACGAGAATAATATGAAGGTACAAATCTATATCTCATGGCTCTCTTCAAAGTATTCCATGTTCTAAGTATGTCCTGATGAGTACGACCATATTCACTCCACCAAATATATGCAAAATCAGAAAACTCACTAGTAGCAGCCTAACTTTCTTATCTTCAGGGAATTCATGACAATCAAATTTTTGTTCTACAGCTAACTCCCATGTGAGATAAGCATCAGGATCATATTTTCCAGCAAAAGATGGCATAGTGAATTTAATTTTACCAACCGCATCATTATGGTCGCGTACCTCACGTTGATTTCTTCCCATACCTTGACAATTGTGATGAAGCCGACGATGGTTGCGATCATTGTGAATATTGAATCCATCGTTTTCGGTATCAGCAGTGTAGTTGTTCATTTCTTCTTCTTCCACCTCATCGGCCCAAGAGCGAGCAATGGATGGGTTACGACGCGGTTGTGCAATGCCGACAGCAGTGGGGGTGGCAGCAAGAGGGGGAGCTCTCTCTAGCTGCTCCACACGTGTAGCAATCGCAGCCAGATCATGGATGGTGCGATCTAGAACCCCTCAATACGCTCTGAATGTTGATTCAGCAAGTGTGAAAAGTGATGCATGATGCCTTTTGTGCAAGGCGTGAGAGGTGCATTGTCCTCAACGTAGGGCCTGCTATTCTCTCCTTGTGACCCTGAACCTGCCATTGTTAGTATCAAAGCAAAGAATAAATCACAGTGGATATGTCCCTATACTAGGTTCTGGAGTTTTTAACGATCGCTCACACTCAAGCTTTTACCAAGTTCTTACAAGCTCTTACCAATGCAGCAAGGAGGTGGTACAACCGGTGGCTGGTTCGTGATACTCTCACCTGTGAATAGTCCAACACTTGCGAGGAACGACACCTGCTGAGTTAGTAGGAAGTGGAGCTTGGAAGGCTTCATTATGGTAACAAGGATCAGCAATAATCAAATCAGCTAATGCAACTTGAAAATTTGTTCAAAGTACTAGTCAAATGTTGCTGATCCTAGCCTAATCAGAACTAGCGAATCAAAGCCCTATGAAGCAAAATGTAGGAACATACGCGCAAAGATTAATGTGACTTGATGTAAGCAATGAAAAACCTCAAAACAAGTGCTAGGAGAGACGCTAGCCAACTTACTCAAACTTCTTTGTAGGGCACAAGATCATTCACGCGATGTAGAGCACAAAAAACTAAAAAATGTGCAACGTAAACGGCCTTCTAGTTTGAGCAGAAACAATAGCTAATCTCAAACGATGAAAAAGTAAAGTTTTATATGGCTTATATATACTCTTTGAAAGGTTTTGACGACATCTACAACTTTCTCAACTGGACGAACCCCAAATTCCAAAGGGAAGACCGAAAGAATCGCCAAAAACAGAAAATCAAAACATTTGTGATGTAATTTCAGAGCTAAAGATGGCCAATTTTAAGCCAGTAATTTTTTTAGATGCGTGTCATCGCTAGCTTCGAAACAAGCACAAGAATGTCAAATTCCGACTCCGTATGCAAAAGTTATGCCCGTTTTACTGAAGATGTGTCGGAAACGGACTCGAATTCGTTTCGGCCTCAAATTGAAACTACTATAACTTTTGATTCCTTGGGCCAAACGTACTCAATTTTTTTGTGGTAGCTTTTGGATGCATCAAGAATGGATCCACCAATTTTCACTAGATTTGGCGAAGGTTTGATTGGGTTTTCAAATTTTGCATAGATGGACTCTTTTTTTCTCTCTATTTTTTTCACTGGATCCCGAAAACACTTATGCACTCTTTTTTTCTTTCTTGAAGACCTGAAACCCTAACTCTTTTTTTGCGACGGTAGAATATTGTCATGGCTGCACCAAGCAGCAGAGGCAGGGCGAAATCGGCTGCCAAGGCAGCGGCGGCAGGGAATTGATACGGCAAAGGGTTGACACAATGAAGGGTTTTGTTGGTGGCACGGCAGCGAGATGCTGGGGAATTGGTGCAGTAGTGAGATGTTGGGGCGCGGCAGGGGGCTATGGTGGTGCGGCAGGGGGGTTGTGGTGGCGCGACAGCGAGATGCTGGGGAATTGGCGCAGGAGTGAGATGTTGGGGCGCAGCGGGGGGGGCTGTGGTGGCGCGGCAGGGGGTTGTGGTGGCACGGCAGTGAGATGCTGGGGAATTGGCACAGCAGTGAGATGCTGGGGCACGGCCGGGGGGCTGTGGTGGCGCGGCAGTGATTGGTGGTGGCGCGGCAGGGGGCTATGGTGGCGCGATAGCGATTGGTGGTGGCGCGGTAGGAAGCAAGAACACACACGATGCGGAAACGACAACGATGAAGCAACGTAAAGGAACACATGAGATGCAGCTAGACAATGATGAACTAGACTCCAACTAAACTAGAGATCAGCAACTGACACGATGATGCAATAAAAAATTCAACAAGCAAAATACTGAAAAGAAAATTGCAAAGGCACAGATTGGTTTGGACGATGAACTAATCCTATTTTTTTATTTTGTGGCTTTATGGACTGTAGGAAAAAATCCTAGCTACAAACTGTAGCTTTGCTACCACTTGATGAACCCCGAAGGTTCTAATTTGGCCTGATCTTTCGATGAGAAGATACGTTCGGTGGTAGTCGCTCAACTCTCACGATCCTAGCTACAAACTCGCAAGGCTTGAAACTACGCAATCGTTGAACTACTCGACAAGTTGTTATCAACCGTGCACAAGTACCCGGTTGACCTAATCATGAAGATCAATTCCTGCATACACCGAAGAAGCACACAAGAACAAGATAAATAAGCAATCTGAAATTGCAAATATGAAATTGAATGTATTGATAGGTAGGGTTCCGAAGAACAATATCGTTGTTGATCTCGCCGACCAAGGGGACAAAGAATAAAGTAGCAAAGCTAAACTTCAATCAACAAAACCCCAGGAACTAAAGGGCCGGCGACCACTATCTATAGGAGGAAGAGAGAGGGGGTGGTACTGTTCATGTATGAATAGTGCCACATGAACAATACCCTGAAACCTGTAACATCCCAAAGTGCTGTTACCAAAATAAAATAAATAAAATTATTATTTTACTTGTTTTTCTGAGAATTTGCCAGAGTTTAATTGCTTTATTTGAATTTCTGTAGTTTTAAAAGTTAAAAGTAAAATTTATTTGAATTTATTGAAGTTTTATTGGATTTGAATTTAAAAATAAAAATTTACTTAATTTCTAGAATTTTCTGAGTTTTTAAAAGCTTTTTCCTAAGTATTTTCAAGCCAAAATAATTTATTTGCAAAATTAATAGCCAATTATGAATTGGAACTATTTTATTTAAGTCCAAAATAACTCTAGGAATTTCTGTGAATTTTTCTAGAATTTTTTGGATGTATTCTACTATTTTCTAAAGTCCTTTTGAATTATCTGGATTAAATCAATTGATAAATCAATTAAAAACCCAAAAATCTTCTTTGGGCCGAATCTCAAAGACCCAGCCCATTTCCTCACCGCGCGCCAGCCCACTCCAGCCGCTCCGCCGCTCTCTCTCTCCTATTTCCCTCCCACCGTCCGATTCAAATCGAACGGATATCCATCGTCCCACGCCTCCCTCTCTCTTCTCTTTCTCCCTCACCGCTCGATCTCCATCGAACGGCACTCACGCACCCACGCCTCCTCACCTCTCCCAATCGCCGATCTCAAACCAACGATCGATTTGAAGTCATTCGGCGATCAGAATATCACAGAGATAAGGACCCTCCGATCTACATCGGACGGCCACCAAGCGCCCACGCGACGCCGCCTCTCTCACACCATCAGATACCCATCCGACGGCCCACGAGCACCAGTGACTTTATTAATTCACCGTGTCGTCTCGATCTAACGTGATCGTTGGATCAAAATCCAACGGCTGCGGCCGACCCCAGCTTACCGGTTCACATGTTCTATCTCCACCGTTCGATCAAAATCGGACGCCACCGCATCATCGTCTTCCTTTATTCTCCCCACCCCTTCTTCCACCTCGCGACGCCGCCATTGCTGCCCTCACCCGAGCTCATTAAACTCGCCCATTACTTCATCTGATCGTGCGCACTTGATGCCATTATGCTCCACTATCTCTACCGCACTCACAGCCGCACTTAACCGCCCGTTACCACCTCCTTAACTCGTATTTTCTCACCGCCGCGCCAGCAAGAAACGGCCGTGCACGTCCCCGACGTTTCAGCCTCGCTCGAGCCCTATAAAAGGGAGCACCAGGACTGCCGTAGCCTCCTTAACTCAAAGCCTTCATCCATGTAGCCTCTCTCGCTCTCTAGTGCCCCGATTTCCAAGTTTCTCGTTGCCAGCTAAAGGAGCTTCAACCGCCAGTTCCGCCACCGTCAAGCACGCTCTGGCCCCATCGTCCACACCTTCGGCTTCACAACATCGTTGCGAAGCTCGTGCGCGCAACCACTTCGCCGGAGGACCCCCGCAACGCCTACTTCGTCGACGACCTAGCACCGCCGCCGCCAACCTTCGTCGCCGCCGGTCAATTCGTCACGCCCTGCCTCTGTGGACCACACCATCGCTTTCCCTGTCACCGGATCTCTCTTGTGCACCTCTTCTTCGCCCCAGAGCGCCTCCGGTTTTCATCGCCGACAACCACCGTATTTCTTCCTCCGCTCCGGCGCCAATTCCGGCCACCACCATCGCCCTCCCGTGCAAGGCGGTACCTAATGTTCGCAATATCCGTAGCTACACGTTGGTACCACTCACCGCCGGTGAATTGCCGCCGTTCGCCGTTGTCGGGCGGACCTGAGCCGTCGCCGGTCCCGTGCCTACGTGGCGTCGCCACATCACTGCCACCTCGGCGCCACCTCAGCATTCCGCGCCGCGTCAGCGCCGCGTTGCGCCATGTCACAGCCCGCGTGGCCGGTCCACCGCATCGCTTAGCCCTCGGCTCGGTGAACCTGGTTCACCGTGAACCGAGTCAATGACGCGGGGGCCCACCTGTCAGTGAAACAAATTACTTTCCTTTAGGAAAATAATTCGGCTGGAAAAAGAAAATCCTCGCTGACGTCATGCTTGCGCAATAATTAGGATTTCCTTTAGAAAAATAATTCGGGAAAATCAATAAAATCTGAAAATTAGATTTTATTTAGATTTAGAACTTCCCGGGGTTCGTTCTCCCTCATACGAACTCCGATTTCGTCCATTCAAATTTCTATATTCCTATAAAATCAAGATCTAGGCATCTAAACCAAAATCATTTGATTTTGGGTTCATTTGACCTGCAATTCCTTTAAACCCTAACTTATCATTTCATGCCATTCCAAACTTCTAAAATTCATATCTTTTGCATCCAAACTCCGATTTGGGTGATTCAAGTTGCAAAATCTTTATAAAATTATAATCTAGCCATTTACACTAAAATTATTCAATTTGGAGTTCATTTGAATTGTTATTTGAATTTAGTTTGAATTTGGCTTATTTTCACGTTAGATTTCGACGACTTCGGAGAATCAGATTTCGACGCTGACTGAAGAGCAACATAAGAGGATTGATTTTGACTGTATGATCATCACCTAGACTACCTGAAGATAGTACTTGTGAGTACTAGGTGACCTGTTAAGAAAAACAACGTCACCTCAACACCAGAAGTTCTGTTAAGGTGATCTGTTAAGAAAAACAACGTCACCTCATCAAGCAAGGCAAGTTATACCCTTGATCATATTCATCCTACTATTTAAAATTATTTATATTCTGTTTTAAATTATTACTGCATGCTTATTTATATCAGAATCTTAAATTCCTGTTTTAAATATATAGTTATGCCTAAAATCCTTTGTATGGCCAATGTTGATATTGAATCAAACACATTGTCACCCTAGATCAAACCTGGTTGATACGATAGTATGAACTAGGATCATTTAAACGTATTGCTTAGCCATGCTTTTAGACCAAACTTGTTTTTGGGGAATTTCAGCCATCAATCAATTCATCGATTAAATTATACCCTTGGCATTTGTATGTCATGGGAGTTTTACAAATGACTTGGAAAATAAAATAAAATGATGGTTTGGGCTTGGGCGGAATGGATGATTGGTGGGTGCGAGTTCATGCACCGCTTAATCTGTTAGGTTAAGGCCCATGGGTTTTATTGGAAAGTTGCCCAAGTCGATTAAGGACCGGTCTTGAGCGCATGATGCTACGCCTAACCGTACCACCACATGTCCCGTATGGGCGGGACTTGGCTAAATAATTTGTAATGTCTTAGTGTCGTTTGTGCTATGTTGTTGGTATGGGCGTTGGTCAGACATTAGACCCATCTGGCGCAAGAGGGGGCTTCCGGAGGATGGCCAGTCCAATGGTAGCGAAACCTTAGCGGGCATGAATGCATTAAGACAGAACATTGTAAAGGCCTCGACACGTGCTCTAGACCGCTTACCAAAGGTAGTGAGCGGTGGCATAGATATATGCCGGACAAACTAGAGAAGTCTTGTCATGTGGGTAAAGCTGTACAACCTCTGCAGAGTGTAAAACTATTCGAATAGCCGTGTCCACGGTTATGGACGTGGTAGCAGAACTACTGAAAGTTAGACTCTGATTTTATTGGAAATGGACTTCTTTTTCAAAACTGGTTTATCCAAATGGGAATTGGGCAGGAAGCCATGTGATAGGAGGGTATCCTTCACCATTCATGTGTGAACATTATCTGACTATAAAATTGAGAATTTTATAAACTTTAGTTATAGAATAACTGCTTTGGAATCTAGTACCAGTATTTAAAGAAAATGCTGCTTTATGCAAATAACCATATAAGCCATCCTTTGTTACATCCATATATGCATGTCATTCTGTTATTTGACGGGTGTAACTTGCAAGCACGGAAGTTGTGCTCATTCTTGCTTATGCAAACAAATTTCAGAGGAGAAGGACTTTGCTACCGATGTGGATCTCGACGACTAGGCCGCTACCCCAGTCGATTGCCTGTGGCAAATTGCTGGACCCTACTACTTCTTCGTCTTCCGCTGTGTTTATTTTATTGTTGGCTTGTAAGCCTCCTTTGTAATCAACTCTGTTGTTATTTATTAATAAAGTGGTGATATGAATTTGTTATCATTTTGTTTACTGTGTGAGCTAGCCACTGATCATGGGACTAGTTCAGTTATGCACAGAGGATCTGGGTGTATTAATACCCGGGTTCTGACAAATTGGTATCAGAGCCATATCGACTGTAGGTCGTGACCTAGTTAGAATGGCCGTTAGTAGAATACTTCAAAACTTATTTTATATAATAAGAAAAATAAACTGTTCTCTCCTCATCTTGGTTATCTATCTATAGCTTTTTCATAGCAATTCTCCCTTACCCAGTTCTATCTTCACCATTTTATAAGTTAAATGGATCATCTTTTCCTTGAAAATCTCTATAGATGGTCAACACGTTCTTAACCATTATGTTCAAGATCACAAGACATGAAGCTGTCAAGGAAACATCGTCATCAAAGACCGTAAACCGAAGATCGCGATGTTAGCCCAGCCATATAGCATAAATTGCCAAGACTCATTCTGTGCATGGAGTCGCTTCACCAATTAAAAAGCCTAGATCGATAGAATGTCGTGCTAAGTTCTTTGAAAGCTTTTTCAGTTGGTTCTTTCATTTGAGAGTTTTGTTTCGCTCTATTTCCTTAGTTCCTCATATTTGTCTCTTCCCTATCCTTTGTTCTCCTTTCCTAAATCTTTGATGTAACCGGCAGATGAAGAACAACCGTCGTTCGGAAGATGATAGTAACACCAGCAAGGATATCCCTACTGAAGGCAACCAACAACTGATAGCAGAAACCCTTCGGAATATGAACCAGTTTTTCATCACCCAGACTCAATTAATGCAACAGTTGATGCAACAAATGAGAAACAATAATGTCGCCTCAGCCACTACTCCTACAACACAAGAACAACGTAACTGCACCAAGTGTTCCAAGAGGAAGATGGTGGATCAAGAACAACATGATGCAAGAAACCCCAAGGCTTGTGTGATTCAACCCCAACCCAACCAAGCACCAACGACGACCGTATTCAAAACTTCAGGATCAGCACCACATCCACCGAAGCAGACGTTCCGCAACATCAAGGATAGCCAAGTTCAGCAGAACAAGACATCAAAGGCAGGAATACAATGCTTTGCTTGTCAAGATATGGGACATTATGCCAATCAATGCCCAAAAGGACGCTTAGCACTCAACCCTGATAGCATTCCAGAAGCCGTTCTGATCGCAATAATAACACCGACAGCAGGAAGAAAAGCCAACGCGAGAATATTGTCACAAGTACAAGAGTACAGAAGTTTGGGCTTACCAATACCCCAAGATGAAGCAGTGAAGCATCAAGCTAGTCCTAGCACCTTCAAGTTATCTGCTCAAGGGCAACCTCAGAAGAAGATTCTTCCTATTGCAAGTGTCATTTGTTTTCATTGCCAAGAGAAAGGACATTATACCCACAACTGTCCAAAGAAGCAGCAACTCCGAAGCTCCAAAGGGAAATCATTCAAGCAAATAAGAAGCTGCAAAATTCTGGACAAGGGTATCCATACAATGTCACAATTCTGTCAGATGACGAGTAGGATGCAGACAACAACAACTCCAGTTGAAAACTTTGTACTCCCAGTTTGCTTTCTAGCCTCCCAATTCAATCATTCTATGTCCATCTTCTTTCTTTCTAGCCTCTCCGAATCTCGGGGACGAGATTCCTTTTAAGGGGGGTAGTTTCTAGCATCCCAAAGTGCTGTTACCAAAATAAAATAAATAAAATTATTATTTTACTTGTTTTTCTGAGAATTTGCCAGAGTTTAATTGCTTTATTTGAATTTCTGTAGTTTTAAAAGTTAAAAGTAAAATTTATTTGAAGTTATTGAAGTTTTATTGGATTTGAATTTAAAAATAAAAATTTACTTAATTTCTAGAATTTTCTGAGTTTTTAAAAGCTTTTTCCTAAGTATTTTTAAGCCAAAATAATTTATTTGCAAAATTAATAGCCAATTATGAATTGGAACTATTTTATTTAAGTCCAAAATAACTCTAGGAATTTCTGTGAATTTTTCTAGAATTGTTTGGATGTATTCTACTATTTTCTAAAGTCCTTTTGAATTATCTGGATTAAATCAATTGATAAATCAATTAAAAACCCAAAAATCTTCTTTGGGCCGAATCTCAAAGACCCAGCCCATTTCCTCACCGCGCGCCAGCCCACTCCAGCCGCTCCGCCGCTCTCTCTCTCCTATTTCCCTCCCACCGTCCGATTCAAATCGAATGGATATCCATCGTCCCACGCCTCCCTCTCTCTTCTCTTTCTCCCTCACCGCTCGATCTCCATCGAACGGCACTCACGCACCCACGCCTCCTCACCTCTCCCGATCGTCAGATCTCAAACCAACGATCAGATTTCGAAGTCATTCGGGCAGTCCGAATATCACAGAGATAAGGACCCTCCGATCTACATCGGACGGCCACCAAGCGCCCACGCGACGCCGCCTCTCTCACACCATCAGATACCCATCCGACGGCCCACGAGCACCAGTGACTTTATTAATTCACCGTGTCGTCTCGATCTAACGTGATCGTTGGATCAAAATCTAACGGCTGCGGCCGACCCCAGCTTACCGGTTCACATGTTCTATCTCCACCGTTCGATCAAAATCGGACGCCACCGCATCATCATCTTCCTTTATTCTCCCCACCCCTTCTTCCACCTCGCGACGCCGCCATTGCTGCCCTCACCCGAGCTCATTAAACTCGCCCATTACTTCATCTGATCGTGCGCACTTGATGCCATTATGCTCCACTATCTCTACCGCACTCACAGCCGCACTTAACCGCCCGTTACCACCTCCTTAACTCGTATTTTCTCACCGCGCGCCCGAAGAAACGGCCGCACGTCCCGACGTTTGGCCTCGCCGAGCCCTATAAAAGGGAGCACCAGGACTGCCGTAGCCTCCTTAACTCAAAGCCTTCATCCATGTAGCCTCTCTCGCTCTCTAGTGCCCCGATTTCCAAGTTTCTCGTTGCGAGCTAAAGGAGCTTCAACCGCCAGTTCCGCCACCGTCAAGCACGCTCGCCCCATCGTCCACACCTTCGGCTTCACAACATCGTTGCGGCTCGTCGCGCCGCAACCACTTCGCGGAGGACCCCGCCGCGCCTACTTGTCGACGACCTAGCACCGCCGCCGCCAACCTTCGTCGCCGCCGGTCAATTCGTCACGCCCTGCCTCTGTGGACCACACCATCGCTTTCCCTGTCACCGGATCTCTCTTGTGCACCTCTTCTTCGCCCTAGAGTGCCTCCGGTTTTCATCGCCGACAACCACCGTATTTCTTCCTCCGCTCCGGCGCCAATTCCGGCCACCACCATCGTCCTCCTGTGCCAAGGCAGGTACCCTAATGTTCGCAATATCCGTAGCTACACGTTGGTACCACTCACCGCCGGTGAATTGCCGCCGTTCGCCGTTGTCGGGCGGACCTGAGCCGTCGCCGGTCCCGTGCCTACGTGGCGTCGCCACATCACTGCCACCTCGGCGCCACCTCAGCGTTCCGCGCCGCGTCAGCGCCGCGTTGCGCCATGTCACAGCCCGCGTGGCCGGTCCACCGCATTGCTTAGCCCTCGGCTCGGTGAACCTGGTTCACCGTGAGCCGAGTCAATGACGCGGGGGCCCACCTGTCAGTGAAACAAATTACTTTCCTTTAGGAAAATAATTCGGCTGGAAAAAGAAAATCCTCGCTGACGTCATGCTTGCGCAATAATTAGGATTTCCTTTAGAAAAATAATTCGGGAAAATCAATAAAATCTGAAAATTAGATTTTATTTAGATTTAGAACTTCCCGGGGTTCGTTCTCCCTCATACGAACTCCGATTTCGTCCATTCAAATTTCTATATTCCTATAAAATCAAGATCTAGGCATCTAAACCAAAATCATTTGATTTTGGGTTCTTTTGACCTGCAATTCCTTTAAACCCTAACTTATCATTTCATGCAATTCCAAACTTCTAAAATTCATATCTTTTGCATCCAAACTCCGATTTGGGTGATTCAAGTTGCAAAATCTTTATAAAATTATAATCTAGCCATTTACACTAAAATTATTCAATTTGGAGTTCATTTGAATTGTTATTTGAATTTAGTTTGAGTTTGGCTTATTTTCACGTTAGATTTCGACGACTTCGGAGAATCAGATTTCGACACTGACTGAAGAGCAACATAAGAGGATTGATTTTGACTGTATGATCATCACCTGGACTACCTGAAGATAGTACTTGTGAGTACTAGGTGACCTGTTAAGAAAAACAACGTCACCTCAACACCGAAGTTCATTAAGGTGATCATTAAGAAAACAACGTCACCTCATCAAGCAAGGCAAGTTATACCCTTGATCATATTCATCCTACTATTTAAAATTATTTATATTCTGTTTTAAATTATTACTGCATGCTTATTTATATCAGAATCTTAAATTCCTGTTTTAAATATATAGTTATGCCTAAAATCCTTTGTATGGCCAATGTTGATATTGAATCAAACACATTGTCACCCTAGATCAAACCTGGTTGATACGATAGTATGAACTAGGATCATTTAAACGTATTGCTTAGCCATGCTTTTAGACCAAACTTGTTTTTGGGGAATTTCAGCCATCAATCAATTACTAATTAAATTATACCCTTGGCATTTGTATGTCATGGGAGTTTTACAAATAACTTGGAAAATAAAACAAAATGATGGTTTGGACTTGGGCGGAATGGATGATTGGTGGGTGCAGGTTCATGCACCGCTTAATCTGTTAGGGTTAAGGCCCATGGGTTTTATTGGAAAGTTGCCCAAGTCGATTAAGGACCGGTCTTGAGCGCATGATGCTACGCCTAATCAGTACCACCACATGTCCCGTATGGGCGGGACTTGGCTAAATAATTTGTAATGTCTTAGTGTCGTTTGTGCTATGTTGTTGGTATGGGCGTTGGTCAGACATTAGACCCATCTGGCGCAAGAGGGGGCTTCCGGAGGATGGCCAGTCCAATGGTAGCGAAACCTTAGCGGGCACGAATGCATTAAGACAGAACATTGTAAAGGCCTCGACACGTACTCTAGAGCGCTTACCAAAGGTAGTGAGCGGTGGCATAGATATATGCCGGACAAACTAGAGAAGTCTTGTCATGTGGGTAAAGTTGTACAACCTCTGCAGAGTGTAAAACTATTCGAATAGCCGTGTCCGCGGTTATGGACGTGCTAGCAGAACTACTCAAAGTTAGACTCTGATTTTATTGGAAATGGACTTCTTTTTCAAAACTGGTTTATCCAAATGGGAATTGGGCAGGAAGCCATGTGATAGGAGGGTATCCTTCACCATTCATGTGTGAACGTTATCTGACTATAAAATTGAGAATTTTATAAACTTTAGTTATAGAATAACTGCTTTGGAATCTAGTACCAGTATTTAAAGAAAATGCTGCTTTATGCAAATAACCATATAAGCCATCCTTTGTTACATCCATATATGCATGTCATTCTGTTATTTAACGGGTGTAACTTGCGAGCACGGAAGTTGTGCTCATTCTTGCTTATGCAAACAAATTTCAGAGGAGAAGGACTTTGCTACCGATGTGGATCTCGACGACTAGGCCGCTACCCCAGTCGATTGCCTGTGGCAGATTGCTGGACCCTACTACTTCTTCGTCTTCCGCTGTGTTTATTTTATTGTTGGCTTGTAAGCCTCCTTTGTAATCAACTCTGTTGTTATTTATTAATAAAGTGGTGATATGAATTTGTTATCATTTTGTTTACTGTGTGAGCTAGCCACTGATCATGGGACTAGTTCAGTTATGCACAGAGGATCTGGGTGTATTAATACCCGGGTTCTGACAAAACCCTAGGGGGCAGCTATATGGGCCACATGGGCCAATGTGGCCAAATCGGCCCATTCGTTACATAACCTATGGGTCAACAATTGGTGACGCAGCACCATAGCATGTAGACGTAGCCCAACACATATGAGTAGAAGCAGTAGATGTAGCCCGGCATATATGTGTAGAGGCAGCTTGGTCCAACTGGAAAATATGGCAATGCAGTCGCTGAAAGTCCGATCGGGGCAGATGTGGATGTAGTGCAGCGAGTCGAAGCAGTGGATGCATCCTTAGGGTTGATGTCCCCATCACCTCCTGCCCTGGAGTCTATCCCTTACTTCTTTAGTTATAGAATATGTTAACATGGCTTCAGTAACTAGAGGAGGCTTCATGCCATATAATGCTTCAAAGGGAGTCATTTTCGGAGCTGTGTGAAAGGAAGTATTGTACCACCATTCGGCTTGAGATAACCAAAAATGCCATTTCTTTGGACTAACAAATGTCATACATCTCAGATAATTCTCAAGACACTGATTTACTCTCTCGGTTTGCCCATCTGCCTGAGGATGGTATGCACTACTCAATCTCAATTTGACTCCTAAAGCCTTAAAGAGCTCTTGCCATAACGTACTAGTGAAGATGGTGTCTCTGTTAGAGATAATCACTATGGGTAAGCCATGTAATTTGTAGATGTGATCTAAGAAGAGATCCACCACATGTTGCACTGTGAATGGGTGTCTCAAAAGACAAGAAATGAGCATATTTGGTGAACTTGTCAGCAACTACCATGATCACATCCTTTTCTTCTGATCTAGGTAACCCTTCAATGAAATCTGGAGTTATGTGAGACCAAGCCATGTCCAGTACAGGCAAAGGTTGCAGCAACCCTGGGTATGGAACATTCTCTGATTTGTTTTTCTAACAAACTGCACATTCCTTCACAAATGCAATTGCTTCAGCCTTCATCCCAGGCCAATAGAACAACAATTTCAGCCTCTGATATGTGGCTCTCTCTCCCAAATGTCCCCCCTAATGCAAACTTATGGAATGAATTCAATATCTGTTTCCTAAGATTGGTGCTACCACCAATGAACATCCTTCTCTTGTACCTCAAGATTCTATTCTGTAAGGTATATGGTGGAGCACTGTTGGCATCAATCCTCAGTTTCCTCTCAATTTCTTGGCATTTCTCATCATCTTGATAACTCTGAGTAACTTAAGAGATTCAAACAGGAATAGCCATTGTGATAGCCATGTTTTGTTCGGCACAAGGGACTCGAGATAAGGCATCGGCATCCTTGTTCTCTCTTCCTCTTCTATACTCCACTTTGTAGTTATACCCCATAAACTTGATCATGAGTTTATGTTGAATTCCCTCAATCAATCTTTGCTCAAATATATACCTCAGACTTTGTTGGTCAGTTCTAATAATTAGACTAGCACCCATGAGGTAATGTTTTCATGTTTTAACAACTTCCAATATAGCTAATGCTTCTTTATCATAAGTGGACATTGCTGCAGCTTTTGGTCCAATTGCCCTGCTCATAAAAGAATTGGGCCTTCCTTGTTGCATGAGTACAGCCCCAATTCCATAGCCACTTGCATCAGTTTCTAAAACAAAAGGTTGGGCAAAATTAGGCAAAGCTAATACTGGGGCATTGGTCAAGGTCTCCTTGATTTTTCAAAAAGGATTGCTGCTGCTCATCACCCCATTAGAAAACATTCTTTTTTAGGGCATTAAACATTGGTTTACAGATTAATCCAAAATCTTTGATAAACCTTATATAGTAACCTGTTAGCCCTAAGAACCTCCTCAGCGGAGTTATATTTTTAGGCTTTGACCACTCTCTAACTACTAACACTTTTCCAGGATCTGTTGCTACACCAGCTTGACTGACGATATGGCCCAAATACTCCACCTACAAGTGTCCAAATACACATTTGCTTAACTTGGCATACAATTGATTTCTTTTCAATACTTCCAACACCTGCTGCAAATGTCCTTTGTGATCATCCATGGTGGAACTGTAGATGAGGATATCATCAAAGAAAACAAATAAAAACCTCCTTAGAAATGGTGACAATATTTTGTTCATGAGGGATTGAAAGGTGGCAGGGGCGTTAGTCATAAAAGGCATAATATGGAATTCAACGTGGCCTATGTGAGAGCTGAATGTAGTTTTCAAAATGTGAGAAGGTTCCATTCTGATCTGATGGTAGCAAGATCTAAGGTCTCTCTTGGAGAAGTACTTAGCTCCATTCAACTCATCTAGTAAATCTTCAATAATGGGAATGGGGTATTTATTCTTGACTGCATTAGCATTCAACTGCCTATAATCAATGCAAAGTCTCTAGGCTCCATCTTTTTTCCTTACTAGAATGGCTGGAGAAGAGTAGGGACTCACACTAGGTCTGATAGTATGACTCTTCAGTAATTGTTCAACTAATCCCTCCATTGCGTCTTTCTTGTAACGAGGTAGCCTGTAGGGTCTTGAATTCACAGGTCTAGCATCAGGTATTAGTGGAATGGTGTGATCACATTCTCTCATAGGAGGTAACTATTTTGGTTCTTGGAACACATCAGTGAATCTACTCAGAACTAGTTGAATCTCTGGTGGTATGTCTTGCACTGTATTTCTAGTCTTCAAAACAGCCTTAGAGTATATAGCATCCCCAATTACTCCCTTGTTCATCATCTTCGTCAATTGTAATGCATTGATAACACAATTTCCTTTTGGATAAGTCTCATCCTTAAATGTCACTGTCTTCTTCCCTTCCTTACAAATGCTAAATTATCTAGTTCTCAAGTTGAGACTGACTGGGCTGTGGTCATAAATCCAATCACTCCCAAATACAATACCATACCCCTTGAGCTCCAATACCCTGAAATTAGTATCAAACTCCTCCCCTTGTATTTCATATGGGCATCCCAAACATTGCAAATCACTGGTGAGTATATTACCATTTTGCAACAACCACCCTGATCTGGACATGATTGTTGATTTCCATTGAGCCCTTAGTGCAGCCACAGGTGTTATGAACATATTAATACTTCCACTGTCAGCTAGGGCAATGGCATTGGTTTATCCTATTCTAACTTTCAATGTGAATGTACTTGTTCCTAAACTAGTGCCAGATATGGCATGCACCGAAATATGCAGTTCTTCACCTTTACTCTTATGCTCAAGGCTTCTAGGGGGTGTAGCAAAAACCCCATCTGTATTTTCTTCATTCACTTCATCTTCATCCTCAATGGTGATCAAATGAAGTTGTTTCTGAAACTTACATACCTTGCTGTGACCAGGTACCCAAGGTGAATTGCACTTAAAACATTTTCCTCCATTCCACTTGTTTCCACTACGTGTAGTGGTCTTGTCACTAGATTCTCGCTTAGTTCTTGCACCTTTCCATTTGTTCTGAGTACTTCCCTCATATTGCCCCCTTGAGTTGGTACTTTGATTCTAATGAATAGTCTTCTTGTATGATTGATTTCAATAAATAGTCTTCTTGTATGATTGATTATTTTTATAATTCCAGGCATGAGAGTAGGCCTCCACCAATGTTCTGGGTTCTAAGGATTTTAGAGGTGTTTTAATGTAACCTTTCAATCCTAACATGAAATAATCCAAGAAATACCCTTCCTTCAGTGCTAAATTGTTCCTTTTTACCAGAGTCATCATGTTCTCAAATTTGTCAATGTAAGCCTCTACTGCTCCCTCTTGATTTAAGCCTCTAAATGCTTCAGTTATTTCATACCTAGTCTTAGCTGCAAACCTCTTTTTAATCATAATACAAAAATGCTGCCATGAAAAAGGTCCAGTGTCGATCTTATTGCTGCTGATCCATTGATCAGCTCTCCCTGTAAGATAGACATCAGCTATCAAAACCTCTACTCATCAGGCATCTTAGCCAACTCAAAGTATTTCTCAACCTTCCTTATCCAAGCTTTAGGCTGCTCTCCATCAAATTTAGAAAATTCCAGTTTGGGACCCCTACTGAACTGTTGATTGTATTGATTTCCATTCCTCATAGGACTAGCAGGACACTGATACTGAGTAGGGTATTTCACCTCTGGGGCTCATGGCCATGGGTAGTATGAGTTGTTGTGTAGTGGAGGTATGTATGGAGGCACATATGGAGGATTAGAACTGATGTATTGGGGAGCAAAGCTTCCATTTGCCATAACCACGGGATACATACTCACCCCAACGGTCCCATTGACTACATTTGGTTGGTAACCATTAACTCCTTGGTCTTCTAAGTGGCAAGTCATTGGTGCATTCATGCCCGAAACATTTCCAACTGAAGCTTGATGTAGCAGCAGAGCACTAGTACTTGGTTTCAAGAGCATACTAAAAGGAACAGGAAATGTACCCTGCATTAGTTGGCTTGTGCCTGCCTTGGGAGCAAATGAATGCCCACTGCCAGGGGTGGCATATGGATATCCTGCGGGAGTGGGTAGCCTAACATCTTGGTTGCTACGTAACCTACTGTCATTACCCTCCATAGCTACCAAATTAATTGCCACTTCTCTATCCCCCTTCTTGTCCATTAGTACTTTCAACATCTCCATCATCATATCCAATTTGGATGAGTTCTCTTGAATCTTTTCATGAAATTGCCCCATCTGAACCTGAGTGTTCTCCGAGTTTTCCTCTATTTGTTGCTGCATCTGCACCATCTCCTTCTTCATCACTTCAATATCTCCTATTACAGCCAACCTAACCTACTCATCACTAGATCTACTGACCTTCGGCATCCTTCTACTCAAATCGTGCGCCTCCCTAGCAATTTGGGGATTTTACAGGAAGAACAAGAACCTCCCAACCTTCATTGCTAGAATCCAACTCCTACTTTCTCCTATAGATTTGAGTCTCCTTGAGCTAGCTCTAGAATTTTACCAAGGAAACTCGAACCTCAATCCTCGCTACCCAAGAACCACTTAGAATCCACTCGTCACTGAGAATCGACATGGCTCTGATACCATATTGTTAGGAACCGCGATGATGCAAATCCGACAACTCAATTTCCGCAGGTCGAATTGGGAAATTTTAGTGTAAAATGCGAAATAGGATAGCTAAGATGGAAGAGTAAAGTAAATGCGAGGAAGAACTAGGGTTTTCATTCATGTCTTCTCTCGATTACATTGCGACTGTATATACTACGACAGCCTGTAGCCCGCTCGCCGACAATCCCACTCAAATGATGGTAAACAGTAAATGACAAATGAGATAACGATAAATAGTAATGACTAGATGAGTTCCTAGCCGATGGATGCCGGTGAAATGCCATCTTCCATGGACAGCCGTTGGATCTTCATAACCCCTCCTTCTCCCTTGCTGTTCAGACGATCTGACTTAACAAACAGGTATTGATACATTGTAGCCATCCGATTACTAAAATGTTCCTTGAGCCAGCTGAGTATGAATCAAACTTTCCAGAGGTTTGACACCTACGATAGGGAGACACGATCGTTCGAGGGGAGAGACGGGGAAGGTAGGTGGACGTTGCCTTCAATGTTGTCAGAAGGGGTCAGTTGCTGCCATCGACGGCGTTGCTCAATGGATCCGTCAAGGGTTTTCAACGAAACGGGTGGTGGGGGGCTAGAGGAGAGGATAGGAGAGGACACGAATCGTGGGCCTCATGGGCTTAACGTATTCGAACTTCTGAATCCTGTGTTAGGCATGGGCCTGGATATCCTTAGGCTTACTAGCATTCCGATCCCGTACACGTTGGTCTCGTTACAATGCTGCAGACAAATAGTACAATACTAGTACTAGTGAGCTCGGTGCCAAGGCCTTGGATTGATGTGTGAAATTCAGCAACATATCAGGTGGACATGGGCTATTTGGTGGACATATGTACATGGGAGATCTGGGCTGTCAAATACGAAATCCACGGCCGAGATCAAGCAAGCCAAATCCCACCTCTACTTAATGCACTTTTTGCGAAAACCCCCGGCCTGAATGAAATCTTTTTTCTTTCGCCCCCCGCCCTCCTTCCAACCCTCTGCCTCTCCATCCCCCAACCGACCCCGTTCTAGGGTTTGGCGCCGTCCTCCTATGTTGGTGCCGTGCTACCCCCTATGCTTGTCACCCCCTGCTATGCGTCGACCCCTCCTCAGCACCACCCTCGCGTCCT
Source organism: Ampelocalamus luodianensis (assembly GCA_036346255.1). Classification (NCBI taxonomy): domain Eukaryota; kingdom Viridiplantae; phylum Streptophyta; class Magnoliopsida; order Poales; family Poaceae; genus Ampelocalamus; species Ampelocalamus luodianensis. Next base: position 36,421,666 of record CM070620.1, on the reverse strand, counting down.
CCTCCCCCGTGCTGCTACTCTTCCACCTCGCCGTCCTCGTCTCCTTCATGGATTCAATTCTCCACTGCTGCGGGTTCTTGGATGGGCCAGACTGGGAGGTGAAGCTCCATGCCGCCATGGCGGCTACAGCTGCTGGCCGCGTAGGCTGCTGTGCAAATGTACCTCAGTGAGGTCGTGTTCTGCTGGTACCAGTGGCAGCACGTGAGCCATGTGCCGGACTCTGAGTACGACTGAGCCAAGGTGTTCCTGCACAACCACCACCTCTGCACGGTGGCCATGTAGTTCTTCCAGATTTAGACATAGTTGTATTTGACATAACAAGATTCCTCGCTGGTTTGCTAGAATTTTGGTAGCATGGCAAAGTTTTTGTAACATCTCAAAAATCCCGATTCTGAGCATGTTTTTGCATGGAAAACTATTTTAGCATGATTTTTGAGCTTTTGCATAAATCAAATAGTGAAATCACATACAAACAACAACTTGTACGAATTTTCGAGAAAATCATAGAACATATAAAATCCTGAAAATTTTACACAAGAAACTACACTGGGTCAGGAACCCTCACAAACATTTCATAAATTTTAGACTCCGTTTGCTAAGTAAAAAATTTGGGAATCATTTAGCCAGTTTTGGAAAATTCAAAAGCCTAAATCAATTTTCCCGCTGGACTTTGGGCCGAAACCCAACTTAGCCTAGTTGCGCTCACACCCGCTCCAGCCCATGCCAGCGCCCGCTCCTCCCTCACAGATAGCATGGCCCCACCCGTTAGGTGCCTTCATCCACCTCGTGCCCGCCTTCGCTCGCCAACACGCCAGCGCGCCTCACCTGCTCTACCCCTGGTTCGCGACCACCGCCCATGGTTTCGTGCCCCAACTGCCCCAGTCACCTCCACTAGCCTTCTCCCACGCTAGCTGCTCTGTTGACACACTATTATCTAGCGCGGACGACAAGACCGAAGCTTAGTGCGAGAAAGCCGTATGCCACGCCATTTTCTCGTCGCTCCTCGTTCGCCATTCTCAACCGCATTTAAGCCCCTCACTACGTCATGAGCTCCTCAGCTCGCCATTCTCGCTTCCCGAACAGAATCAAAGCACCTCGTGCTTTTCTTCACCGGGAACGAGAGCGTCATTCCCGACGCTGGTGAGCAAGCTTCACACTGCCATTTGCTCTGCTCTAGGAACCCCGTAGCTTGATCGTGCCATCATCTTCTTCACCTATGACACACACCTCGATTTGGACCTTCGCGTTCCCGATGCTCTGACCCAAGCTCAGGGAATCACTGGGAACAAGCTCTTCCCCAAAATCAGCCGCCGCTGATTTCTTTTCTGGCATCACTCCGCATCTCCAACACCGTAACGCACCAGCATCATGAGCCACCTATGCGCCACCACTGTTCAACGTTGACACGCTTCTCCGGCCAATCCCCAACGTCATTTACACCCTTGGTGAGCTTCTAGTAGTTCCCTAGATATATAACACATGTTAGATTGGATGATTAGCTAGCGTAGCGTAGAGTTCATCATAGCCGATCATGGCGCCACCACAGAGAACATTATCGCCGCCGCTCCAATGAACATTAGTCCCTGAGCCATTGCCTAGAACTCCATAGTCACCCTAGAGCCAGTGCACACCATATTTCGCCGCCGATTGGCCCCAATCGCGAAAACCATTTCAGACCAGAGGAGCTCCGCCTTTTATCGCCGGCGTAGCACCACCTCCGACCATCTCTCCGGCCCCGCCACCACTAGGTGGGATCGCCGTCGAGAGGGGAACGGGGAACCCATTTTCCCCATCCCCAAGCCTCTTCGTGCCTTCCTCGCTTTCGGCAAGCTCGCCATGGCGCTCGGCCGCGCGCAACTCTGCTGCTCCTCTCTTTCTCTCTGCCAAGTGGGACCCACATCATTAAGGATAAATTAGCGCTGAGCATCAGTGGTTAAGGGACCCACATCATTAAGGATAAATTAGCGCTGAGCATCAGTGGTTAAGTGTAATAAGTGTATGACAGGTGGGACCGGTCAAAAAACTTAATGAAAATCTAATTTCAAACGTTTTTAGTAAATATGTCACTGACATGTGGGACCACGCACTATTCTCAGTTTTAAAAATCATTTTAAAACCCGAGAGACTGACATGTGGACCCCAGTTGTCATATAATTAAAAGAAAAATAGGTTTAGTCATTTAGTTAATAATAATGAGTCTATGATATGTGGGACCCCTCTGATTTATAAATAAAATCAATAAAATGAAAATATAAGTTACTCACAAGTAGGCCCCACATGTAAGTTGATAAAAATCAGAAAAATATGAAAAGCTGCTTTCAGTTCAGAGGAAAATACGCTTTCTCTACTGGAATGCGTAAACCTCAGTATAACTCAGAGGAAAATACACTTTCACTGTTGGAAAGCATAAACCTCAGAAAATACGCTTTTGACGTCACCCTTTTCTTAATTTCTGGAATTTTCAAACCGAAGCAAATTAAAACGTTAATAACTTTTGCATACGAACTCTGAATTTAATGAATCTTGTTTCTAAATTCATCTAAAATCATGCTATTTTTTATATGCAAAAATATTTTGGTTTTGTTGCTTTTTAAATTATGTTTTCATATTTGATTTGCTTCGAGCTCTTTTGATTAGACGTCGATTGTTCAAACAAAATTTACAACGATCATCGATCCTCTTATTCAGAGCAACCAGAGCAAGGCAAGCACCCCCTTTGACCATGTTGATCCTACTATTTTAATTATTGTACTTCTTTTTACAAAATCTATTATGCATGCATGTATGTTTGCTTAAAATTGCTATATTTTGGGATAACGGTAGTTATAATCCTATTCAATACATGATCCTCCTTGAAATATTGGTATCCTTACTGTTATCATCAATAGGTTATGGTTTAGACAATGAATGATGTCGAATTGGGTTTTTCGAGTACGAATATCGCACAAATGCTTAGCCGAGCTCTAGATTTGCTAAAATTTGAAAATGGATGAAATGTTGAACATGAATTTGGGAGATTTTGAAATAGTGGTCCAAAGGGTTTTACCTTATTATTTTGTACAAAAATAAAAATAAAAAACTTAGTTTGTGACACGGGCGAGTTATATTATATTTTGATGAGTGTGCGAGGTGTATATCACAACTAGATAGGGGGGATCCTCGCTCTGGTTGATTAAGGATCGAACGCTAGTATATCCGACCTAAGCGTAGGCGTACAACCACATGTACCGTCATGGGGCAGTCTTAGCTAATTAAGTTATTGAAAACTAGCATTACATGTTGGTAGGCCATAGTAGTACGAGCACGTGTAATTGCTCAAAGGGGCTCTGTAACACCCCGGCTATGCGAACCCAAGATGCTACCTAAAGGACTAACATACAACAATAATACTGAATAATTTCATCAATATCTCATCTAATAGCATAAAAAGATCAACATCTATTAGAACAAATGCAGGAATATAGTCTGAATCCAATATCCAAGTCTACTGAATCAACTAAGATAGTTCCATCAATAGGCTACTCAAGGATTACCAGCAGTTATTTAATCAACCATATCATAGAGAAAGATAACATCCATCATCAAACTCTATTTATTACAGTTCGACGCTTAACGAATGAAGGACAAGGACAAAATTCATATTATTAAAGGTTGAATATTGTGAAGTGAAAGCAATGTGCATGTCTACTCCCTCCCAAGAATGCCATCATCAGCGATCACCTAGAATAAACAAACACAGGCAAGAATGAGTCTATGACTCAGCAAGTACAAAGAATAATAACTACAAATGAATATGAACAAGACAGTCTTATTAAAGAATATGAACATAGATCCGAAGGAAACATATGAATGAATGGAATACACTTCTGGTTATACCGGTATAGTGAGTGAACGACCGTCGGTGTTCACTTAGGCCCGCATTTCCATAAAATGCAGGGATCCAAGGCCCATATGAAGGACGTTTCATAACGGGGATCCGAATCTGCCCACATTGGAATGGTGGGTCTTATGTGCCCATATTGGAATGATGGGTCTTAACATACCCATACTGGAATTGATAGGTCTTTACATCCCACTCCCGTGGGTAAATCATGAATAATGAATGAATAAAATGAATTATGAATATGAAAGACATCATCACCTTAAACATGGATTAACAAACATGGAAAGAATAGGAATCATTTGAATTCTACTCATAGACAATAGAATGGAATAATAGCCTGAACAACAAGCAACCAACAATCATTAACAACATGAATCACAAGGTACTTGCCTTCCGCTCTACGAAGCGTTATGAGGCAAGACGGATGCCACTAAACTCGAAATCTCCCCTCCTACACAAATTAAATAGAGTTAATTCCTTACTTGCCATTGGAAGTTAGTGAGCTCTCTAAAATGCCATTGAAAAATTGCTCATCCTTTGTATGCCACTCGTTCTCAACTTTAATCCCTTCTTTGCCACTCCAGTCAGTTGACCGTGGATATGACCGTTGACTTGGATGCGAAAAGACGATTTTGCCCCTAAGTATGCTGAGATCTTTAGGGAAGTGTTTGACATAGTAATATAGTTCCAAAAAATATAAAATTTTTAGGGGAAGTTCCTGACATAGTGTAGATTATTCTGTAATTTTTATAGGGTTTTATTTGTAACATATTTTCTCTAAAAATCTTTCAAGTTACAACCGAAAATTTAAAGATTTTTAGAGAAAAACATGTTGCAAATAAAACCCTATAAAAATTACAAAATAATCTATACTATGTCAGGAACTTTCCATAAAAATTTCATAATTTTTGGAACTATATTACTATATCAAACAATTCCTTAAAGGTCTCAGCCCTAAATAATGCACTTAGGGGCAAAATCGTCTTTTCGCGTCCAAGTCAACGGTCAAATCCATGGTCAACTGACCGGAGTGGCAAAGAAGGGATTAAAGTTGAGAAAGAGTGGCATACAAGGGATAGGCAATTTTTCGATAGCATTTTAGGGAGCTCACCAACTTCCAATGGCAAATAAGGAATTAACTCAATTAAATACTTGGTAGTGCGACACAGTACTGTAGCAGAGGCTAGGGTTTTGGGGAAGGGCACCCCCCCTTCTTGACTCCACTACCTGGCCGGCCCACTTGGCTAGGACGCCTTGGGCCGAAAGCCCAAGGTCCAATCCTCCCTCAAATCTTGAATTTTCTTTTAATTTCCCTCTCTAAATAATATTGTTCTCTCTAATCTTTATTGCATTTACTAACGAATATTCGAGATATTACATTCTACCCCCCCTTAATAGAATTCAACCCCGAATTCTAACCATCGAAATAAACAAATGAGCAGCTACTACCGGAATGAAACAACAATTAACACGTACCAGGAGCAAACAGGTCTAGATACTACTCGCGCATGCGAGACTCTAGCTCCCAGGTCGCTTCACGCTCACACGGGTGCACCCATGGCACCTCAATGGATACCAACGTCTTATGCCCCAAAGCTCGTCCCAACCTCTCCAGTATACGTACCGGACGAGACTCGGACGTGAGATCTTACTCGCTGGTCAATGGCTCTAACGAAAACCTCAACACCAATTTCCCCGGGTACTCACTAAGCACCAGAACATACCAGACGTTGCGTACCTCGAGTATGTACCCGAGACGGTCATGGTGATACGCCCACTTACTAATCCCCACAACTGACGAAAACAAACTAATGTACCTCGGGCTAACTTCCCCTTTGGTACAAAAGCATAAACATGCACCACACACATGGAATTCTCGTCCCACTTCTCAATCGGTTTCTTCATCTTAACAAGGAGCACCTCCTTTAATCAAGAACGCACAACAGAACTCGCTTTTAAACAACTGTTTTACAAAGAGAATTCAATTGAAAATAAAGAGTTTTCATTGCAACCACGCAATGCCAACTCTCCATCAAAAGGGTCAAACCCACGATTGATAAATTATCACAAAAACTATTCCACTTTCTAATTAAGCAATTTGCGAATGAATACCACGAAAGCCAAATGAGAAATCACTCGAACCCCCAAATCAAATATTTCTTTTATTCCGTCTGAACTGGAAAGAATCACACATGCCAACACAGCGTCAACTCAAATTGCGGAAGACATCAGTCAACAACATAAAACTCAAACGAGAATCAAGAAAACGCTTCAATACCCGTGGAAACATCATTTTTCTCAGTTTCTCTTTTAGGAATAAAATTTCTTTCAAACCTTGGAATTTGAATTCATCGCATACCACACGAGCTCAAAACTCTTAAATTATCATCCTCAAACTATGCTCAAACCGAAATACATCATCCACACCTTTGTGGAGAGGCTCTATTGATCCCACCGAACACTCTAGACAACTCCTTCTACTGACGAAATTAATTTGACAGAAGGCGCCCAAAGCACCTCAAAATATATCCCACGCAATTACATCACCTCCAACTTTCAAGAATAACAACTCAGAATCCTTAGTACACACACTCATGTACTACATCAAAAGGGTTCCATCAATGATCATTCCACTACTCAGGAAACACCATTATTTTATTTTCTCTACACCTAATCATTGGGCGACCAGAGGTCTAGCATAAAAATACAAAGCCCCAAATTTAACCTCTAAGACCTCTACAACGAACTTCTCTTACAACAGATAGATAAATCATCAGATTAAATCTCTAACATACTCACTCATTTACATCATCAGAATTCACCCACACAATCTTGCAATACTATCTAATTGCATTACTATATAAAATTGATCAAGGTTTTCATACCTTCGATAATCCCTAACATTTCAACATGAACTAATGTTCTGGAATTACACTATACCATAGGTTCTACTTAGTCATAACACTATTCAGTTTTACTTCGACGCCATACATTCCATTTGAATCAAATTTCCTCCAAGGGGTACATGTTAAAACTAAGTCATCTTCTACTACTCTTCCAATAACTTGGTAGCAAATTATCACCACTACCATTAATTAACCACCACCAAACAGTTGTCAATTTACACTTTGTAAAAACTTTGCAACACAAAACTATTGATCCTTTCTCAAAAGAAAGAGGCGAACAAGGACAAGTTTCGTCACACAGGAAAACGCTGCTTCTCACAGCGAGCACGAAACCAAAAGAAATAATATGATAACGAAGGTCTTGGAAATCGAAAGTTGAGTTCACAGTTGAGGGCACACATCCCTCAAAAAGGAAATAGCAAAAACAACTAATAAGAAAAAGACATTGCTATTGAAAATCGACAACTCTTGTGCGGATAGAGCAGAAAGTTTAGGCATGATTCAAATAACCACAAGTTACAGAACTTGACTCCAATTCTCAAATACTCCTACTGCACTCTTTCCTTTATCATTGAAATTAATCCTTTGACTATAACAACACTTTGCCACAACGAACAAGATAAGGTTGTTAGACCAAACCATAAAAACTAATTAAGAACCAATAAAATTCTTCAACACGTCATATTTGCTCAGAACAGTTCAACTACCCAAGAAACATGAGATCCAATGATCTCAGCCACAAAACTCGAAACATTTTCATTTATGGGATTTCATGAAAAGTAAGCAGATTATTCTCCACTTAAAGGAACCAACATAATTTTCTTTGATTACAACCTTATGTTGCCAACTCAGACCAACGAGCCTTTAAGATTAAATCACATGAATCTCTTAGGGAGCAATAGGACAGTCCACTACATCATTTTATTTAACATAATTTGAGCTACCAGATAATTCATGAGCTCCAAAAGATCACGAAAGCTAAACTTGAAATATTCTGATTTAAGCAATATTATCATAGGAGACCAAATTACTACAAGTATTAACATCAATCTCACAACAACAATTAAAAAACACGTCAAAAGACCCATGTGAAAGGAATGGGTTGATTCTTTCTCAAAAGAAGAGGAAGATGAAAACGATTTTCATCAACTAGAAAATCATTTACCGCTCGTAATGAACACAGGACCAAGGGGAAAACCAATTAGGCAATGAACTCAGAAAACCTAAGTGAAGTCCACAGTTAAGGCCACAAGTCCCGCACGAAAAGAAGATCAAACTCCAAATGAGCAGAAGGTATTGCCTTTGAAAGTTAAAAATCTCTTATGGGCAAAAACATAAGGTTTCAACAATCTTAGCATGTCAGGAATAGGTAAATTTAGCACTTATGTAAGATCATCAAGTAGATGTTTACGAGGTAGTTTCATATTAATATTCAATCTTCTTAGAACCCTGTTGATCCTAATCTGGAATAAATATATTCTAAATCACAACTCGCAATGCAATCATTGCAAGGCAACAGAAAATTAACCAGCTACGCTACTGAGGACATCGGTTAAGGTTAATTATGCATCACGCTAATAACCCAACTTGACGTTAAAGATTATCAAATGACTTCTTTACTTACAACCTCTCACATAACATCACAAAACCTCACAAAGGGATTCAACACTTTCTTTTTCAAAAAGAAGCTCTAAACTCCAACACTCCAACTACTCCAAAACAAATGAGCAGAGTCAAACTTTCTTCAATGAACTTTGTAAAAGATTATTTCTATTATCCAAAATACCAAACGGATAACCAGTCTCCTTTATCAACAAGAAAGATAGGACTCTTATGAAAGAGAACAATCTTGTCAAAACAACGTTTACATGAAGCAAAGAGAGCTCAACAGCCGAAAAGACAAAAGTTGTTCTGAAAAACAAATAAGGACCAATGGAAACTCATACCCAAACATTTTCTTTGATTACAATCTCCGACTTAACCACAACAAGGCATCACAAGAGGATTTTAACACTTTCCTTCAGAAAAGAGATGTATTAAACTTCAACACTCGGAATGATCCAAAGGAAATACATAGAGCCAAAGTTTCCTCATGTTGACGAACTTGCAACAGAAAACTCTCATTATCCAAAATATCAAACGAATAAATGAGTCATTCTTTTTCAATAAGAAAGAAGGAACAACCATAAAAATATCAATCTTGCCCAAAAGACAACGATCGCAAGTAGTAAAAGCAACTCAACATTTGAAAAACAAAAAAAAAATTATTTCAGAGAACAATTAAAGACCTATTGAAACCCATTAACTACGATGAATCACGAACCAAGAGAAATTCATCAACCACCACAGGACAAGAATTGGCTAAATTCAAAATAACAAGGAAGAGAATAACTTTCTAAAGTAACTCATGCTCAGCACCTGCAACTATGGTACTCGGGGTAACTACTCCCCTATCCACATACCACGAACAGTGCTGTAACCTGGTGAATCCCAGGGCAACAACCACGACCTCAACTTCTTAGCATCCGTTATCAACACGCATAACCAATATAATCAATTATAAATATACAGGATCATATTGTAATATTCATAGAATAAAGTCATAGATATAGAATATCATAACATATCATGGATTAACAACAAAAACGATAGTGCAGAAGCAATTCAATACAGTACAACATAATGAAACATACCACTGGAAATGCGGATGCAATGGATTACCCAACCCCAACTACTGTGCACAGTGTGTCAATTTAATGTTCATTTACCACGGACCTAAAGCCCGCTCTGATACCAACTGTTACACCCTGGCTATGCGGAAGCCAAAATGCTACCTAAAGGACTAACATACAACAACAATACCGAATAATTTCATCAATATATCATCTAATAGCATAAAAAGATCAACATCTATTAGAACAAATGCAGGAATATAGTCTGAATCCAATATCCAAGTCTACTGAATCAACTAAGATAGTTCCATCAATAGGCTACTCAAGGATCACTAGCAGTTATTTAATCAACCATATCATAGAGAAAGATAACATCCATCATCAAACTCTACGACGCTTAACGAATGAAGGACAAGGACAAAATTCATATTATTGAAGGTTGAATATTGTGAAGTGAAAGCAATGTGCATGTCTACTCCCTCCCAAGAATGCCATCATCAGCGATCACCTAGAATAAACAAACACAGGCAAGAATGAGTCTATGACTCAGCAAGTACAAAGAATAATATGAACTACAAATGAATATGAACAAGACAGTCTTATTAAAGAATATGAACATAGATTCGAAGGAAACATATGAATGAATGGAATACACTTTTGCTTATATCGGTATAGTCAGTGAACACCCGTCGGTGTTCACTTAGGCCCGTATTTCCATAAAATGCAGGGATCCAAGGCCCGTATGAAGGACGTTTCATAACGGGGATCCGAATCTGCCCACATTGGAATGGTGGATCTTACGTGCCCATATTGGAATGATGGGTCTTAACATACCCATACTGGAATTGATGGGTCTTTACATCCCACTCCCGTGGGTGAATCATGAATAATGAATGAATGAAATGAATTATGAATATGAAAGACATCATCACCTTAAACATGGATTAACAAGCATGGAAAGAATAGGAATCATTCGAATTCTACTCATAGACAATAGAATGGAATAATAGCATGAACAACAAGCAACCAACAATCATTAACAACATGAATCACAAGGTACTTGCCTTCCGCTCTACGAAGCGTTATGAGGCAAGACGGATACCTCTAAACTCAAAATCCCCCCTCCTACACAAATTAAATACTTGAATAAGAAACAACGTGAAAAGAACGCTACTCGAAACGTTTAATCGCATCCTCCAAAACCCAAGATTCACATGGTTGATCTACCCAAATAAACTGATAGTCTAGCAAGATGATAAAATTGGACAGAAGTACTAAAAGCAACACAACTTTTGCTCTGAGACTTGAAACGGACTGTTCTCATATCCTCTGGAAAGATAACAACATCCTCCACAAAAGTCTAGTTGGTGGAATCTCCCAATTCGGCCAAAAACCTACGTTAATAATCCTATGAAAGTCGAACATCCAATCTGTCTAACAGAACCACATAGCAGTAGAGAAATAATCTTATCTTTTGTTCTACAAATCCAAATTGAGTGTTCTTTATCAAACTGGAAAGGTTATAAAAAATTCTACCACAACCTAGCTGGGTGGAAACCCTGAATCTGTCCTTAACTTAATCATATTTTAATAAACATCTCAACTGTTAATTCTCGTCAGATTTTCAGTACAGCAGGAAAGAATCTATCGTAACTTATGAACCATAACTCGGAATTGAGTGTTCTTGGCGGCTACGGAAAGCTAAGAACGATTCCCATATAACTCTAGGAGATGGGAATGTCAAATTCGAATCCTAAGCACATGAAAAAAGATGCCCAAATAACAGGACCGAATCTGTCCTAATTGCAGCAGGGATTCGATCCACTAAACCTAATCAAATTCGCATCTATTATGAATCATACAGCGAAGAACGTCTTTCGTTACACTTGTAGAACCCTAGCAAGACGCTGAACAAAAACCCACGAAGAGGATCTTCTTCTCCTCCTTTCTTCTTCTCCCTTCTTCTCCTTCTACCATGGCCTGCAGCACCTTAGAGCTTCTTCCTCCTCTTGGTAGAGCAGCAGGGAGGGGGGTGCTACAGCACCACGTGCTACAGTGTGGCGCGGTACTGTAGTAGAGACTAGGGTTTTGGGGAAGGGCACCCCCCTTCTTGACTTCACTACATGGCCAGCCCACTTGGCTAGGACGCCTTGGGCCGAAAGCCCAAGGTCCAATCCTCCCTCAAATCTTGAATTTTCTTTTAATTGCCCTCTCTAAATAATATTGTTCTCTCTAATCTTTGTTGCATTTACTAACGAATATTCGGGATATTACAGGCTCCCTTCACTACGGTGTTGGGAACAAAGTTTACCGACACAATAGTGAATGCCTCACTGAGACGGGGATATACTCGGGTGAAGTGAGGGTGTTCATTCGCCGAGCTAATGCAAGGTTAGGACTAGGTGATGTAAAGGCTTCGATGTCTGCTCTAGATTGCTTAGCAGGGGTTAGTGAGCGGTGGGATCGACGGATGCCGAATAAACTAGAGAATTCGTATGATGTGAGTAAAGTTGTACACCTTTGCAGAGTGTAAATCTATTTAAATAGTTGTGCTTGAGGTGATGAGCGTGCTAAGTGTAGTGTTGCCGGGTATAGTCTTGGTTTTTACAAAAATGGTTCTTGTTGGAAAATGAGGGAATGGTTTTGGTTGTTGATATTTGAGTTGAGTGCCATGTCTATGGATGAGAATAAGATGTTGATCATAGCCGAGGAGGATTGCGATTTGTTATTTATTCAAGTACTTACTTGTTGTTCAATATCTATTTAACCGCTCTTTAAAAATTTCGTTGCAAAGTACTATGTATTGATATTGCAAATAAAACTTGCTTATTGCTGAAAATAACTTGTAACATAGAGCCTCATCCCTTGTTAGCTATACATATATATAAACTTTGTGATATACTACAAGTCTTACTGAGTATGCAATGTACTCAATCTTGCTTAAATTGTTGTTCATAGTTCGAGGACAAGCCTATGCCGGACGATGTGTTCTTTGCACCTGGTACCGGAGGGTTCGATGATGGGTCTTTCTAAGACTTGTTTCTTGTCGGTTTACTACAATCTTGCCTTTCCAATAGTAGAACAACATCATCTTTCACCTAACCCTCGAACTCTAGGTAAGCTTCATTTACCATGCCTACTTCATTTCATGTAAGAAAAGCTACACATATAAACAAAACACTACTAATCCATTGAGCCATTCGCCCTCCCGAATGTAAACTGACACATCTACAACATTCTATCGCTACACAGCTTTCATCGGTCATTGTTCCAGTGATGTCTACTTAGACCGACACAACACAGTGTGTATCGACCGGTAAATTAGGTCATTCGAATTGGCCATATGAACCAGTGGAAGGGTTGCCGGGGTTCTGATCGCAGCGAGCCCTCCAAGCATTCCCGCCGTTTGAGCTGCTACGGGCTTAGTTTGGGAGAATGTTGTTCCCTAGATCACCATCCAAGCTCATCTGTCGCGCTTCTTGAGGTGACAAGATCCTAATGCACCTCTCGCAGTTGACAAACTCCCTGTATAGCCAACATTAGCATCCATAATTAGCGCAAAACAGTGTAATCCATAATCTACTAACATAAACCACAGGGGCATGACGCAGCGGAGGGGCGCATGACGCAGAAGGGCATCGGCGCAAGTGGCGTGGTGCAGGGGCTCGGCGTAGAGGAGGGGGCGCACTGCAGAGGGGGCTCGGCGCTAGGGACGGAGAAGGAGGGTGGCGTGGCGCAGGGCACTCCCAAACCCTAGCATGGGAAGGGGCGGGGCGAGGGGAAGGGCCGAAGGGAAATAAGCGGGAAAGGGGGGGGCGCAAAATGCAAGAGACAAAATTCGGGCGGGTTTTTTTTTTTTTTGCAAAATAGCGTTAAGTGGGGTGTGGGGGTTATCTCGACCGTCGATTTCGTGATGGACGGCCAGGACGCGCTATGTGCATATGTCCACTAATACCCCCATGTGCATAAGATATGTTGCCGTGAAGTTCTGACCTAACTCTAAAAAAACTCACCTAACTTAGGTGAACTCTACTACTCCATTTGTTTAGGTACAAAGCTCACGCACGCGCTTAACGCACCACGCTCACAACAACCAATTACTCTAATTAGCAATAGATTACATTATGGAAAGAAAAAAAAACCAGAATATGTCGCATTCGATTGATGTGTGAATTTATGACCCAACCATTGACACGAAATACCACCAACAGTTATTACAGATCCACTAGTAATAAAAAAAAGGTCGCTATTGTTAAGGCCGGTAATAGCCGTGGGTGTAGCACTCACTGCCATTAGATGTAGATGCACGTGCCTAACCTTGAATCCGGTTCCTCATGGCATTGTGTCCAAGAAATTCAAGTTTGGCATGGCAGCAACTAGCAAGAATTGGATCCAATCCAAGTGTCTACGCGTTTATTACCTTATCAGGCTATCTGCTCACGAATATACTGGTACTACTGCTGTTTTGGGGTATTGCCATGTTTGCTTTAGAAAAGTCGTAGTACTCCCTCCAATCACAAAAGGAAGTCGGTTTTAACATCGATATAATCCCAAAAATATAACTTTGATCATTTATTTCTATTGTAATATATTTATAAAACCTACTAAAATTATAATATTACGAGAATACTCTCCAAGACAAATATATGCATATTTACAAGAATACTCTCTATGTGTTTATTCTAAATATTCAAAAAAACATTGATAGTCAAAGTTTACAGAGTTTGATTACAGTGATTTCCTTTTGTGACAGAAGTAACAATTTGCTCTTGTTTGACTTGAGAGCGGTAATTAATCCGGTAAAAAATCACTGTGGGACTACGTGCGCTGGTCAATCAGCAGCGGCCGAAGCATGGATGCTGGGAGTCGAAGGTTCCTCACACCTCACGCCCAGAACTAAACAAATGGAGACACCGACGCACTACTGCTCCAACGGACAGCTTAATCGAAGCTGAAAGATGCCCAACAACGCGTCGATAGATGGCCACCTACAAGTGGGAGCTCGCCGGTCGCCACGCAAGCTAGTGAGCAGTATTCAAAGCTACCTGCCTATGACGGTCATATTTACATACTATACTATGTCAATTCAAAATTTTAGTTGGAAGAGTGAGGATGTGAAGAGAGAAGATGTGTTATTTCTTATATAAAAGATAAATTTAGCATGCAAATCATCGTAAATTGTGAGTGTGTAAGTAGAGAAGTTATGATGAAAATAAATAATTTTATAGATAAATTGTTAGAGATAATGTCTCTAAGATTGTTTATAGATGAGTTAGAGTCTTTAGAGACAAGACAACTCTAAAAAAAACTATTATGCATACCCTTAAAAATAACTCTAAGAGACAAATTATTGTACATATCAATTAGAGCGAGTAATCTGTTTTTATTACACCCAGTACTAAGTAGTAGTAGGTCAAAGGATTCGTTCAAACATGTCATGAGAGCCGCTGAAAACATCGTGGTTGCTGGCATTACTATATATCAATAATCAAACTGTGCACTCGTGATGATTATGAAATTAGCACGTGGCTTGGAAAAAAAAGGCATTTTTTTTTACGACAACATACAGAAGCATTTATAGGAAAACTTGCTGCTGTTAACATCTGCCTCAAGGATAAACCACGCACTTACGGGCGGAGACACGAGAGAGAGCGCGCCACAAATTCTCACTGCGTCCGCTGTTTTCTGTCGCCATTATCACGCTAATCTTAGCCATATTTAAGCTTCTGAGCACATCATGAATCCCTCAGCTCGTCATTCTCGTCTCCCACTAAGAACCAAAGCTTCTCACTCCTTAGTTCCCCGAGAACAAGAGCGTCGTTCTCGACGTCGGTCAGCAAGCTCTGCGCCACCATTTGCTCTGGTGAACTTTCTTGCCGTCGCCACCTGCGCCACCACGAACCATTTACCTCACTGATACTCTTTTCTTGCTGATGCATCCCTCGGAACTCCGTAGCGTAATCACGTCGTCATCTTCTTCGTCTCCAATGCACACTAATCTAGACATCCATGTTTCTGGCGCTCTGGTGAGTTTGAACCTCACCCAACCGCGTCACATTGCGTTCCGCACTCCACTGGTGCTTCTTCCTTACTTGATGTGGACCCACACACAGGGAATCACTGGAATCGAGCTTCTTCCCCAAATCCGACCGCTGCAGACTCTTTTTCTATTCACCGCCACTCCGGTGAGTCCCCAACAAATTCCTTCCACCTTAACCTTCTTTAGCATGCCTGTGAGCTTATGCACAGATCCATTGTAGTAATCCATCACCGAGGAGCTGTGTCACCGTGAAGCTACCACCGTCGTCGTTGCCCATCACTACTCCAAGCTCTCCGGCCATCCCCCAACGCTATCTATGCTCTTGGTGAGTTTCTAGTAGTCCTCTAGAGCTAATGCAAGCATTAGTTTGGACGATTTGCCGTAGCTGATCATGGTGCCACCATAGGAGATGATGTCGTCGGCGCTCCGATGACTATTGGTCCCTAAGCCACCACCGGTAGCATTGCCGTTGCCCCTTAGAGCCAATGTGCACCGTCTTTTGCCGCAAGTAGGCTCCATTTGCAAAAGCCACCGTAGGCCCGAGGCGCTCCACCGCTTCTCGCCTGTGTAGCACCGCCTCCGTCCATCTCTCCGACCTCCACCACCACCCGGTAGGATCGTCGTCGGGCAGGGAACCCATTTCGCCCCTCCCCAAGCCCAACCACTGCGCCATTCGCTGCCGGCAAGGTCGCCATGGCCTTCGGTCGTGTGCAGCTCCGCTCTCTCCTTTCTCTCGCTGATAGTGGGTCCCACTCGCGATTAAGGTTTTCTTAACGTTAATGACAGTGGTTAAGTAGATTAAGTCGATGACATGTGGGACCGACTGAAAAGATATTAAAAAAATCCAATTTTAAACATGTTTAGTAAATGAGTCACTACATGCGGGACCCACGTACTATTTTCGGTTTTAAAGCACGTTTTAAAACCAAGAGACTGACAAGTGGACCCCACACGTTAGTGGATTAAAATAAAAAATATGTTTAATAATTTAGATGACAATTAATGAGTCTATGGCATGTGGGACTGACACTGTATTGATAAATAAAATCGAAAATAAAAAAAACCGAGAGATTGACATGTAGGCCCCATATGTAAGTAAATGATTTTAAGATAAACGTAAAAATGGAAAAGCCGCTTTCAGTATAAAGAAAATGCGCTTTCTCTGTTGGAAAGCGTAAATTTCAGAAAATACGCTTTCGACATCATCCTTTTATTTTAATTTCAGGATTTTTCAAACCGAACCAAATTGAAATGTTAATAACCTTTGCATATGAACTCCAAATTGAATGAATCTTTTTTTAAATTCATCTAAAATCACGCTCTATCTGAATATACAAAAATATTTGGATTTTATTGTTGTTGAAATTATTTTTCCATTTGTGATTTGTTATCGGCTCTTTTGAATACACATCGAAAATATAAACGAAATATTTGACGACCCTCCATCCTCATATTCAGAGATACGAGAGCAAAGCAAGCACCTCCTTTGACTATGTTGAGCCCATTATTTCAATTATTGTATTTTATTTTGTAAAATATATTATGCATGCGTGTATGTTTGGCTAAAATTGCTATATTTAGGATAACGGTAGATAAATTTCTATTGAATACATGATCCTACTTAAAATATTGATATCCTTACTGTTGTAGCCTTTAGGACATGGGCTAGACAATGAATGATATCAATTTGGGTATTTCGACTAAGAATGTTTAATAGATACTTAGCCGGACTTTAGTTTCGCTAAAAGTGAATTATTGTTGAAAATTTGAGTATGGATTTGAGAGAATTTGAAATGTGCTCTAGAGGGGTTACCTCTGTTATTTTGTATAAATTGACAATGAAAAACTTAGTTTGTGACGCGGGCGGATTATATATGAACTAAGAAGTGTGAGATGTGTATCACACAAGTAGATAGGGGGATCCTCGCCCAGATCGATTAAGGACTGAATGCATGTATATCCAACCTAAGCGTAAGCGTACAATCACATGTACCGGTATGGGATAGTCTTAACTAATTAAGTTGTCTAGGTCGTCTAGCCTTGCATGTTTGTAGGTCGCAGTAGTACGAGCACGACCGGGTAGACTTGCTCGAAGGGGCTCCCTTCACCGAGATGTCGGGAACAAAGTTGGCCGATACAATGGTGAATACCTCACTGAGACGGGGGTACCCGGATGAAGTGACGGTGTTCATTCGCCAGGCTAGTGCAAGGTTAGGTCTAGATGATGTAAAGGTTTCGTTATGAACTCTAGACTGCATACTATCATGTTGTGTGTGGTGGTATCGACAGATGTCAAACAAACTAGAGACCTCGTATACTGTGGATAAAGTTGTGCACCTATACAGAGTGTAAATATATTTAAACAGTCGTGCTCGCGATGATGAACGTGCTAAGTGTCGTTTTGCTGGGTATAGTTTTAAATTTTGCAAAAGCGGTTTGTTGGGAAAATATTGGGATGGTTGGTTTGTGTGAGTGCCATGTCTATAGATGAGAATGAAATGTTGATCACAGCCGAGGAGGGTTGTGATTTTGCTATTAATTGAGTCACTTACTTGTTATTTCAATATCCGTCAACAGCTCTTTAAAATTTCCATTGTAAACTATTGCATATCGATATTGCAAATAAAACTTACTCAATGCTGAAAATAACTTATAGAGTAGAGTTTCATCCTTGTTAGCCTTGCATTTATAATTATGTTGTGATACACTACAAGTCTTGTTGAGTACAAAATATACTCAATCTTGCTTAAATTATTAATCAGAGTATGATAATGAGCCAATTCCAAATGACGCCTTCTTTGCTCTCGGCACCTGAGGGTATGTGGACGGATTTTGCTAGGGTTTGGTCCTTATCGGTTGCCTGAAGGTATGGATGAACACACCACTGGACTTTTGAGTTTTATTTATTATGCTTCTGCTATTTAACTTACTACTTATGTTTTAATTTGACCGATCAGCCGTGTAATATATATTTGTTATGTAACCGTTTAAGTTTAAGTATCATATTTATTTCATGTCGTATGTATATTATGTATAGATGTGTATGCTAATGTTGTGGATATGTGTTCCATCCATTGATCATACGACTAGTACAGTACACACACGAGGACTTCGGATATTCAAAACCCGATGTCCGACGTGAGCCTAACCCAACAAAAAATCATAGGATAACAGACCGATGTACTACTACATAACAAACACATACACACAAAAAAAAAAACTCTTTAACAAATGCTAACAAAAAGGTTGGTGTTCAACGTAGAGAGCTGAACCTCCTTTCCTCAAGGTTGGTAGCTTAGCTTAATTGTCCCTCAAAGCTATGCAGCAAAAATTCCACATGAAGCAAGCAACCAATACCGAATGAAACCTTTGTTTCAACCTGAAAAAAAAAAAGAGATCTCCCTCAACCTCTGCATGGTGGCCGGTGCAAAGCATCTTAGAGCTGTACTAGTCCCCTCATAGTCAAAGAATCTGTATGTACAGTTTTGCTTTTTTCTCTCATCTTCTTTGGAAATCTCTTAATGAAATGATTTTGGTAGTTCTCCTGCCATTCGTTTTAAAAAAGCCTTGAAAAAAGAAAGGGGAAAGAACATGAAGAGAAGCAAAGGGCAAAAAGGCGACCAACCTGTGCGGCTGTCCGCCTGCCTGTCCCTCTCCGATTCCACCGCACCTGACCGGGATCCCCTCCCTTCCCCGCCCCCGCCGCCTGATCGGGATCCGACGGTTCGCGCGGATCTCCTTTCGTGCCCACCACCTCCATTCTCCTGACCTGCCTCGTCTCGTCGTCGTTCTCCTGCTCCACGTTTCCGTCCATTTCTCATCTCCCCTCCCCTCCGGCCCCCTTCCCTCCATTCCTCTCCTCTGCCGCGCGCCGCGCAAATCCGAGCACGCGAGGGCACCGACGCGCTCGCGCTGCGCAAATCCGAGCACGCGAGGGCACCGACGCGCACGAGCGTGTGAGAGCTACGGTTTCCTCG
The DNA here is from genome assembly GCA_036346255.1 of Ampelocalamus luodianensis. Lineage (NCBI taxonomy): Eukaryota > Viridiplantae > Streptophyta > Magnoliopsida > Poales > Poaceae > Ampelocalamus > Ampelocalamus luodianensis. The sequence goes on along the minus strand of CM070620.1, from coordinate 36,402,188 downwards.
GCCCCGTCTCAGGTGATTACTTTGATCGATATCTTCTTGGTGTTGTGTGTGTGTGTGTGAATGTTGCTATGATGTATGCATGTGCTGCTCAAAATTGTCTTCTTTGCCTTTGGGTGGGTGGTTCTTCTGGCGATTCTGATGTGTATTGCTGTTCGGGTTGGCTAGATCTGAGCTGCGGATGCTTCCGCACGGTTTCTTTCTCCTTTTCTTTTGGAAGAAAATTTGCCCCATTGGTCGTTTCGAGATGAGATCTTCCGGGTTTGTAACCCCGTGGTTATGAGTATTAATAAATCCTCTCTTTTTTGCGTTTTGTTCGAATGGTTTGATTCTTGCTGTGCTAGCCTTGGATCATGGTAGGTACCGATTTGGTGATTAATTGACCAGATGATTGCCAGTATTTAAACGGCAATGCCATCTGCATTTTGCCCCCAAATTGGGGCAGTTGCCCTTTTTACCTCCCCAAAAAGTAGGATTTTAGGTTGTTGCAATTCGCCAATAAAGAATAAATAACAATCTAGTAAAGATTAGGTAGTGAAAAGTGGACGGCTTAGTGTAGCATGCCATTGTTAAACACAAAATAGTTGTCCTCCCCTGGAATGTTCGGTAGAAGATTCTGTGCTCACGTAGTAAGGTTGTAGCCTCATGATATTACATTGCTCCGCTTCCATGGTGTGCTAGGTCATCTTTGAATACCGTACCAAATGATGCTCTTCTTCAATGATAGTCATCCTGAGTACATGTGGGCTGTGGCTGATATGTCATTTATGCCTTTTTTGCAGGTCGCCGGGTCGGACAGCCCAGATTTAAGCTCCCCACTGTTTTTTGCACAGGGGTGAACAACTCAAGTCTTTGAAGTGGTTACTCTGAGACGAATGCAATGAGCTGCTGTACAAGTGGCTTGTTGAAGGAGTATGCCATATATTTGTAGGACGGATTCATACCTTTTAGACTCATGGGCGACTGGGTTATAGGAGCGTTGATCAACATTGTGGGTAGTGTTGCTATAAACTTCGGTACCAACCTTCTCAAATTGGGCCATGATCAGGTACATGTCTCAGAATTGGACTCTTAGTTGCTTTTAACTAGCAGGGTGGCTCGCGCATTTGCATGGCTAGATTTGTTTCAAAGGTTATAGTATCAAATGATATAACTTAGATGTTTGATAATATATTTACGTATCATCTAGGCTATTTGGATTTTTAAGACATCATAAATATTGAAAATGACAATAGAAACTTGAAGGGAAATACAACTTGTTGGGGGTTCTTAGAAATATAATCATGTAGATGCATACCCCTATTCTTCCTCCGTTAGTTACTTTTTTTCAAAATGTATGCATGCACATCTCCCTCTATTTAATCTCGAGCTTCCTCCATTAGTTACTCTTTTCAAAATGTATGTATGCACATCTCCCTCTATTTAATGCCAAGTAACATGTTAATTATGTGTACGACAAATTATCTTATTAGTTTACATGGTATTATACTACCTTACTCACGTATAAAATAATGCACCACAGGCGACCTACCTTCCCTCACGCCAGTTGCTTAATTGAACCATGTGTCTTTATCTCTTCTCGTCGTCACAACTTTTTTGCTTCAACCTCTAACAACAAGCTCAATTCTTGATTGATCCCTTTCAATTGCTACCTCTTCCAATATAGTACTCTACCACATAGTTCTTCTACTTCTCTCCAATTATTGCTTACCACTGATCGTTGCGACATCAATATGCATACACGTGCAACCATCGCCAATCCCTGCTAGGGACACCCGTCACGCTCTACTATTCCCTATTCCCTACGGCTGTGCCATCTCTACTCTGAGCTCTTTGCTCCACTGCTTCTATACGTCCGTGCTTCTATCATACGTGTTGTGGATGCTTTTGTTGGAAGGACTTATCAACGGCGCAAGCGTCTCGAAGACAAGATAGCTTCAGTGGGGAGCTTCAGTGAAGTCAATTGGAACCGGACTCGGGAGATGTACACAAGACGACTCTTCTGCACGGTCGAGGCGTGAGTTAAAGGAAAGAGTTCAGCTGAGTTAGGAAAGTATAGATTAGTATCTCCTTCCGAGATAGAGTTGAGTATTGGATTAGATTCCGAGTAGCTTTGTTTCCGTTTCGATTACGTTATGCCTTTCTTGCTTTCGGAAAACTGAAAGCCTTTGCTGAGCCTAATCTATAAAGGTACAGCATATGTAATTGAGAAGGTATTAAGAAATATAAAGAAAAGTTGCCTCACGAGCTTGGCTTCGGAAATATCAGAGCTTCGTCGGTTGAACTAGTGCTTCAACCGGACGAAGGCGATCTTTGCCGTAGTCTTGTATCTCCGCTGTTCACGTTATTTTCCTCCTCGCTAGCCACGCCATATCAATTTGGTATCAGAGCCATTGCCACCACCCTTCGCTATGGAAACCAAGACGCTCGACGATGTGTTCCAACAACTCACGATCATGATGACGGAAATCAGCGGCATCAAGGCGCAACAAGCCGCGCATGATCAAGTGATTTCTGGATGGAAGAAAGGAGGCAGCGCAGCAGCACTACCACCGGTTCCCAGCGGCAGCCATGGGGGCTTCCAAGCTCACGGTCGGCCTCCTGAGCAGGGTTTCCGCGATGACGAAGATCGGCGCACAGTTCCTCGCTTCCACAAGCTCTCCTTTCCGACGTACGATGGTGAAGAAGATCCACTTCTGTGGCTCAATCGGTGTGAGCAATTTTTTCGGGGACAACGCACCATGGATGAAGAACGTGTTTGGTTGGCATCGTACCACTTGACCGGCGCTGCCCAACAATGGTACTACCAACTGGAACGCGACGAAGGTATTATTTCATGGGCTCGCTTCTCCGAGTTCGTGAACATGCGGTTTGGGCCTCCCATCCGCAACAATCCTCTGGGCGAATTGGCTCAACTCCGACGCACGACGACGGTCGACGCATATCAAAAGAAATTTTTGGCACTATTATGCCGTGTGGAGCCACTTTCACCGCTACAACAAGTCCAACTTTTCACCGCCGGCTTGGGCAAGCCATTGCAGACCGACGTAGAACTTCAACATCCAACACATCTCCAAACAGCCATGAGTTTGGCAAGGGCGTACGAGCAACGTCTCGATGAGACAACAGCAGATCCGAAGCTTCCTCAACGAAGCCCTGCTGGCTCGCGCTTCTCCTCCGGGGCGTTGACAACCAGGACCACCCTATCACCTTTGGCAGCTACGGCAGCGACCACTCCAGCGCCTTCCGTCCCAGCGGCAGCTGCTGGCACCGCTGCCCACCCTCCCTCCCGCTTCTGACGACTCGGCCTGGAGGAGATGTCCGATCGACGCGCCAAGGGATTGTGCTACAATTGCCCAGAAAAATTCTCTCGGAACCATCGTTGTTCCATGAAGGGAATTTTCCTCCTCAAGCTTGACGATGACGACGAGCCACCAGCTGATGCTGATCATGTTGAGATCTCCCTACATGCTTTGACTGGTATTCGCACTGGACGTACAATGCGATTGAAGATGGCCATCAACGGACAGGACTTGTTGGCTCTGGTGGACTCGGGTTCCACTCACACGTTCGTTGGGTACGATTGGATGATTTTCGGCAGTGTTATCCCTTGTTCCAGCTCGAGGACGAGCTGTTTCGTGGAGAGGGTGCTAATGTTGTGGATGCTTTTGTTGGAAGGACTTATCAACGGCGCAAGCGTCTCGCGACAAAGATAGCTTCGGGGAGCTTCAGTGAAGTCTTGAATTGGAACCGGACTCGGAGATGTACACAAAGACGGCCATGCCACGGTCGAGAGGCGTGAGTTAAAGGAAAGAGTTCAACTGAGTTAGGAAAGTATAGATTTGTATCTCCTTCCGAGATAGAGTTGAGTATTGGATTAGATTCCGAGTAGCTTTGTTTCCGTTTCGATTACGTTATGCCTTTCTAGCTTTCGGAAAACTGAAAGCCTTTGCTGAGCCTAATCTATAAAGGTACATCAGATGTAATTGAGAAGGTATTAAGAAATATAAAGAAAAGTTGCCTCACGAGCTTGGCCGAAATATCGAGCCGTCGGTTGAACCAGTGCTTCAACCGGACGAAGGCGATCTTTGCCGTATTCTTGTATCTCCGCTGTTCACGTTGTTTTCCTCCTCGCTAACCACGCCATATCATACGGGTGCATGCATGTATATACACATACATGATGTTATAAATGTTCGATGTGCTCTTCTTCTGCATCGATCGCCCTCTTCTTCGACTTTGGCCAACCCAGCGATGTGGTTTCCTCACTAACCGTGGCGACTTCCCATCTTCACTGATATCGACATGTCTGCTTTAATCGTTGTCTAACGATATGGAGAATCTTCTCACCATGGTCAGTAACGTCATACCCCTCACTAACGATGACACGCTTCTAGCTACCCAGTGACCTCATATCGTCCATAGCTCGTCTTCAATGCAAAGCCTCATCTTCTATCTGTTAGGGCTTCCCCTTCTTTGGCCATTGACTTCTTCAACAACATCGACGCTTACAACTTGTCGTCACAGCCTTTAGCTCCTTTGACTCTAGGCTTTCTCTTCAACGGCTCCGACGAGTAGCATGACATTGTCCTCATTGAACAATTAAGGTGAGCAACACAATATTGTTCTCATCTCTGTGGCTAACGTCTCGGCTCTTCACTTCCTCGTGGCTCAATGTCTTCTTGCCGGAAAAATTGACGCCATGGCACTCTTTTGTGGTCTCCTCCTATGCCGTTCGTGCTATCCTCGTTATAACATCTATTTTTGTTCAAAATTTCAGTTGTTTTTTGTTGGAGTTTGTATACAAATCAAATTGCTAATTGTATTTAATTTATTTCGAATTTTAGTTATTTAGGTATTTTACTTTGAAATTCATATGGAAATCAAATTACAGATTTTTCTTTTATTTTTTATTCCGAATTTTAATTATTGTTTATTGGAATTCGTTTACAAATCCTATTGCTATTTTTTCTTTAATTTTTATTCCAAATTATAGTTATTTTGGGACTTTACATTGGAATTCGTATCGAAGTCAAATTGCTAATTTTATTTTATTTTTTATTCCTAGTTTCAGTTATTTATTTTGGAATTCCTATACAAATCTAATTGCTAGTTTTTGTTTAATCTTTATCCTAAATTATATTTATTTAGGGATTTTACTTAGGAATTTGTTTGGAAATCAAATTACTAATTTCATTTGATTTTTTCTTCCGAATTTCAATTATTGTTTGTTGGAATTCCTATACAAATCTAACTGCTAATTTTTCTTCATTTTTTATTCCGAATTACAGCTATTTAGGGACTTTACTTTGGAATTCGTATGGAAATCAAATTGCTAATTTTATTTTATTTTTATTCGGAATTTCAGTTTTTTTAATTCGTATACAAATCTAATTGCTAATTTTTGTTTAATTTTATTCTGAATTATATTTATTTAGGGATTTTACTTAAGAATTCGTATGGAAATCAAATTACTAATTTTTCTTATTTTTATTCCGAATTTCTGTTATTTATGGATTGTACTTGACATGGACTCTTTCTTTTTAATCAAGACCATTATAATTTGGACCTATCACGATCAATGATGTATATATTTCTTTTATTTCTCCGATTAATGTGCGAATTTCTAGCCCTTGAGAGCGAATGTGGTGAATTGTTGTGCCTTTACTTTAATAAGATAATAGATTTACCATATGACATGTAACATTTTTTTTCTATAGTTGTCATGAGAAAATATTTTATTAATACATTAGGATCATTATTTGCTGGCCTAAACTCACTTCAGCAAGTTGTCTGTGATAACTCCGCGTTTTATGACATTGCAGCTAATTCTTGCTGAAGATCTCTGTCTATTTATTTATTTTTGGTCTTATTTGAGCATATTATTTTACCTTTATGCCAAACAATCTTTGAAATAAATGTGGTTCTACAATTATATGTGAAGATTCCTTTTGTTTTATTGGCAGAGAGAAAAGCTTTCCACAAGTAGCAATAATCAAGGCAATGACAAATTCGTCCCAAAATCAGTTATGCATTTCCAGACTTGGAGAATAGGTAATGCTGCCTGAGAGCTTTTATTTACTCATCCTTGTATATTTGATAAAATAACTGAAAATCGCCACATTTAATACTAAAAGTGCATGCAGGTATACTCTTTTTCGCTGTGGGGAACTGTCTCAACTTCATGTCCTTTGCATATGCCGCACAGGTTGGATTATTATCTCCTCTTCAAAGCAAATTCTGTTTAACATGAAAGAATAACGATGGTATAGATGGGAATAGACTCTGTTATGTGCACTAGTGCGTAAGCGACTCAAGAATAAAGCCCTTACAGGGATTGTAGGTTCAACCCCATTTCTCTTGGCAATTTAGGTGTAGTCCTTGGCTCCTTGCTGCTAGTTTGTTCTTCCTGGTCAACTGATAAGTCAAGAACAGATTCCCCTGGCTTTCCCATCTCTGTTGACTTCTTAATCTAATAGATCTAGTAATTCTATCCGATCATATTTTTCATGTCCATTTCCAATCTAGTGATTCTGGTTGTTTGGAAAATGATTGTTTGTATAATTTTACTGCAGTCACTTCTTGCAGCACTTGGATCAATTCAGTTTGTATCCAATATTGCATTTGCCTACGTTGTGTTGAACAAGACCATTTCAGTGAAGTATGTATATTTTCGCTTCTTAGAACTACATAAATAAAAAATTAGAATGAATACATGAAATCATGAGATGAGACTAATTAAGATTTTACGCTGCTTTTCAGAGTCATGGTAGCCACAACTTTTATTGTCTTTGGCAACGCCTTCTTAGTTTCCTTTGGCAATCATCAATCTCCTGGTATTGATATTTTGGTACATCATGTATTCTGTATATAGCCCTATAGACTAGTAATAATATATATTTTTTGTGTGTAATTCTGCTTGCTTATATTGCTTCAATATTTAATGTAACATTATCTCCCTGTAAGGGGGACATAGAACCCTGACTGCATTTTATGTAATGAATTATGATGTAGATCTGCAAGCCTGCAACTTCACATTTACTTCAGTTCCTAATGAAACTTTCTTATGCCATAATCATGTTGACAGTTTACACACCGGAGCAGTTGATTGCAAAATACAGCAATTTGGTGTTTGTTCTCTATTGCATGTCATTGGTCTTTGTTGTTGCATTCAATCAATATCTCTATAGGTGAGATTTTGTTCATATAACGTAGTACCTTTAGAAACAGAGTCATACTCTTTCTTACCTGTTAAAATGCTCTGTTGTAGGAGTGGAGAAACAATTCTTTCAGATAATGCAAAAGACACTGGCACATATTGGCGAACCCTGCTGCCATTTTCATATGCTATTGTATCTGGTGCTGTTGGATCTTGCTCTGTCTTGTTTGCAAAATCATTGTAGGTTATATCGTATTTGATCAAGATCTATGCATATGGCATGCTAATTATCTTGGATTTATTTGATTCTCAGTTCTGACTACCATGCACTTTTCCTCTCCTTTTTTGGTTACTATCTAGGTCTAACATGCTGAGGCTGACTATGAGCAGTAGATACCAGTTCCATAGCTGGTTCACTTACTCAATGCTGCTGTTGTTTCTCTGTACAGCTGGATTTTGGGTAATGAAGCCAATTGCAGGCACTAACCTAATGCATTGTTTCTGAGACTACAACACATGCTATTGTACTTTATATTGTTGTCTAATCCAACTCTTCTGTGTCACAGATGGCGAGGTTGAATGAAGGGCTGTCTCTATTTGATGCAATACTGATTGTTCCGATGTTTCAAATTGCATGGACCTTCTTCTCTATTTGTACAGGATTTGTTTACTTTCAAGAATATCAAGTGAGTTTGTATTTGCGAATGTTTGTGTTAGCAAGTGAATCGTTTGTTGCTCATGCATAAACTGAGGGTTTTGGCTTGCCTTAAGGTATTTGATACACTCAGGATAATGATGTTCATATTAGGCATGACATTTGTCTTTATAGGCATCTCCTTGTTAGCACCCGACGACAGTAAAGGTTGGCAAAAAGTCAATTTTCGTGTGCTTTTACACAGACATACATGATTTTGACTCATGGAAAATTTCTCAGCAGCTGACACCAAAGATGGCTCTAGCGCTACCCAGGGCCCCACAATTGATACAAACAGGTTCCTGTTGCTATCTATTCTTTCCACTAACATGTATCAAGTTTCAACTTATGCTTAATTGCATTTTACCTTGGATGATGTCACTTTGCCTTTTCAGTGAAGCACGTGTACATCAACTAAATGAATAACCTGTAAACTTGGACATTGCAGGCCTGGAAAGATGCAGATGGAGGAGACAGAAGTAGATGATACTAACTCCTTCGCAACTTCAGTAAAAGTAAAAGCAAAACGCATACTGTTGAAGGCAAAGGTGATTGGTTTTCTTTCTGGACCTGGTTCTCTTGTTGATCTGTTATTCGTATGCCTTTTTCATGCGATCTTTTTTGCAGTCGGCTTGCTCCATGTCACTTGGCCTCGGTGAGGAGACCATCAGCGCTTCTTCAGTGCTTGCAATGCCGATGGTTTCCTCAAGAACAACAGGGTTTAGAGGAATCGGAACTGACCGATCAAAGTACATTCCTTTGCGGACCACCGATTGGGATAATCTATAGCTGGTGATGATATATAGATATACAACACAGATGTTTACTTTTGGTATTGCCAAGCGGATGCCGGTAAATTTTTGTTGCTTCCGAGGGCAATTGTTTGTTGTACGTCATAGTTAGCTGTAACATGAGTGTATAGTTCCAACATTTTCCCTTCAGACATTGTCCATACTCAGGTTGTAATCCTTGGAAACAGCTTCCTACACTACATGTATGAACACGCCGTGTTAGAATAAACCCCAGTGATTCATTTCACCTCGCATTTGTTGGGCTATTTCAGTATGATTGTGGTGATCTGCATAATTGCAGTATACATGTTTTCCAATCAGAATATCAGATAAATTGAACTTGTGTGGACGCTGAAACTCTGTTCCGAGCCGTCGGATCACGTGTTTCCACGAGATCAGACGGCTCTGAAGATTGTACTCTCACGAATGAGGTACGTCCCCGTTGTCCTATTTAGATGATTTCCACTGCAATTCTTGTCCACTCACACCAACTGTTGCATGAACGAACATAAATGCAACAACTCAGTGCTGTGCGAGTTCCTGGACAGCCTGCTTGCTCTCCCTGTCAGCCACCGGATTTTTCCTGCAGCACCATAACTGAGTGGTCCTCGGGGACGGGAACGCGTAGCTTTCTGACAGGCACAAACCGAGAAGAAGTTGCCGTGCAACCTCCTTGGATCTGTGACTCGGAGAAGCAAAGTTATGGCGCTGGTTGGAGTGTTGACCCGTTGATCCGTTCCATTCCTAGCTACCATTGTCCCCACCATCTGGAGTAAATGCGCGCGCGCGACAGGGAGCCAAAGACTTCCCTTCCAGTCGTCTCCCGCCAGCTTCGTAACCTCCCAGCTACCACTTCCTCTCTTCGTGTCGTCAGTCGTCACCAGCTAGCTCGGCGTCCTCAATCGCCTTACCGCTTGTGGCTTTGCAAGTTTTGCGATGGATCGTGTGCGGCGGCGGCCGGAGCCGGCGGCCATCGACATCACGTGGGTGTCCTGCCGGGGCGTCAGGTCGTCCCTCCCGTTCCACACGCCGTGCCTCTACGCGTCCATCTACCTGACGACGTCGTCGTCCACTCCCAAGAGCGTCCACGGCCGACGCCCGCACCGCGTCAAGACCCCCACCGACCGCGCCGGCGGCGAGAACCCCGAGTGGGACGCGCCTCTGCGGCTCTACGTCCCCGACGCCACCTCGCCGGAGCTGGAGACAGAAGCGGGGAATAAGAAGGACAGAGACGCCGATGGCACCGGCGGCGTCCTTCTTGTGCGGTTCGAGCTCAAGTCGGAGGTGGCCGTCCTCGGGGACGTGCTCGCCGCGTCCGCCGTCGTGCCGGTCTACGACCTCGTCGCCGACGGCCGGACGCGCCGGGTGTCCTACCAGCTGGCCGCCTCCGACGGCAGGCAGCCCAACGGCGTCATCTCCTTCTCCTACGCCTTCCACGACAGAAGCAACAACGACGTCGAGGACGACCGCACAAGCGACGGCGAGCCCGTCACGCTCCGATGCCCGGCCGCAGCTAGCGCGGTCGACCTCCCGCCGCCGCCGCAGCCAACCGCCGCGTCCGGGATGTACCCGGTGATAGACTGGACATTGACGGAGCAAGTCTCTGTTTGCCCGCTGGTGACGTCTGACATGGTCACGGTCACGGGCTCGAGGACGAGGTACCACCCTCCTCCACCGCCTGTGACTCCGGCAGAGCCGGTCGCGGTTTACCCGCCGTTGCCGGAGTCCCCGACGGTGGGGGAGCCGGCCAGCGGTATGTACCCGACGGTGGACCTTGCTCCGGTGAGCTGTTACCCGCATACGGCGCCGTGCCACGGTGGGGATTGTGGGTATGCGGCGGCGCCGGAATGGGATGACCGGTGTTTGTACAGTTGAAGCCGTCGTTGTTACGCGGATTCGATCGCTTAATTTGTGCCGCGCGCGCTCCCGCCTCCGGATTTGTTTGTTTGCATCTTCACATGCTACGCGGAGACAGAGGATGCCGGCGGCTTGTACTTCGTCTTGTGAACTTCTTCACATATATTAGTACTGTTTAATCTCTTTTTTTAACAAAAAAAGAAAAACAAAATGCATATCTACCACAAAATACCTCTTACTATCAAAATGCCGTTTGTGAGATGCGTATTCAGATTCCTTTACAGACCCATGACTCATTCTATGGCTGCTGCTTCTTCCTTCCGAGATCTCCTCCATCCTGATCTTGCTTCATCCCTCCCGATCTCGTCTCGTCCACGGCAAGCCCCTACCGCCTTGGCGTCTCCCATGAGGGTGTACGGTGGCACCATCCAAGCGCTGACCCTTATGCACCCCGGCGGCACCACCATGGTCCACGATCGCGCCATGGACCCTGCCGACCACTTTGGTGACCGCATCACCATAGGTATCGGCGGCGATACAAGGCCATATTGGCGGCGACGCGAGGAAATTCCCGGCGTGCACACGAGTGCTAATCTGAGTCAGATGCTAGCTCTGCTTGTTGATGTGATTTTATCTGCTTCACCCAACAAATTGTGAGTTTATCTGCCCTATAATTTGCTTGTTGATATGATTTGCTTGTTGATATGATTTTGTTTTGTTTTTTCATCTGATCTGATTCTCTGTGATTCTAGGTGAATGTTTGATTTGCTTCTTCCTCTCATACGTCTGTACATGATTGAGAGGTCTGTACGTGAATTTGACATGAATTTCTGACCTTACGGTCGAAAATTTCTAATCCTATCTCTTCTATCTAATTAGGCGGAGGGTGAGAGATTTCTACTAGTTTATTCCAAATTTTTGCTTCAAAATTTTGTTTTGGATCACCAATCCCATTTTGAAATTCGTCCTTCAAGGCGGTGTGGTTTGGTCTCTATGCTCTTGTTCTGCTATTCTTATAACAACAAAGCAACGATATGGTAATCAGTTTCTCTGTATATTAACAAGTAGCAAATAACAAGGGGGCGGTCCATAAGATCCAACGGATCATTGGTTCGATTCTATCCGCATGATTTGGGTCGGCCCGTCGCCCCCAAAGATGGATATGGTCTGCACGGGGCAGAGGCGGTTCGAACCGCTCTGAACCACTCCCATCCCTAAGAACAGTGAGGATTGTCTAGAAGTGAAATGGAAAGAACCACAAGCATGAATCATAACCTGAGATTGGACTAAATGCATGCAAAGCAGCTTGCTAATAGATAGATGCTCTGCCAATAATCCTAAACATCCTATGCTATGGGTGGCTCTAATCTACGAACGAGCGCATGTCCATGTTCCTCACACAGAGTCAATCTGACGCAACCCTTTTGCACTCTCTCCCACCCATCACCTCCCGCACGCTGCACTAGCCCCCCGACAGCCTACCTCCCTTACTCGGCTCCGACGACTCCGCCCTCGATGCCGCGCCTGCCTCTGCATCCGAGTCCGGAGTCCCGCCTCCTCATCTGCCTCGCCGCAGAAAGAAAAAAAGAACCAGAGGATGAGGGGAAAGAGAGAAGCAACGAGAAGGTATATGCTCGAGTAGAATTGCAGAAGGGATGGGGAAATGTGAAAGCACGTGGGTCCCAATCGCTTGATTCGTTCCATGGATGTTAACGGCGAGTCGCTTCCCTCTCACCTCATGAAGACGGAAGTAGACCTCAACATCGACAGTGGGGGCCGTCTTTTTTGGGCCGGTCCACAGCACAGCCGGCACAGCACGTCAGAAGCACGACATGAAGAAGAGCGTCATGTAGGGCCTGGGCACGATGGGCGGTACGACACGCCTGCATGGGTTGGTATGGTACGAAAAGGCCCGATGGGCTCGAAGCAGGCATGACACATGGCAGGGAGCCCAGCTCTGCAGCCATCGCCACGCGCACGTGCGCCTCGCCATCAGCGACGTGCCTCCCGCCGCCACCACCGCGTCGGCCTCACCATCGCCGCCAAAGACGCCATCGCCCCATGCGCAGCCCGACCACCGCCCAACACCAGATCTGTCGTGGAGAGGAGCAGAAGCGGCCGCGAAGGCGGAGCCATAGTGGTGGGCGACAGCGGCGGGGTAGGATAGGCAACGAGGGAGGAGTAGAGGCAGAGGAGCTTGGGTCGTGGAGAGGAGCAGAGGCGACGGGAAAGGCGGACCCGCAGTGGTGGGCGGAGCCCGCGAAGGCATGTGACAAGGGAGGCGAAGAGGGAGATGGAGGCGAAGAGGGATGCAGAGAGCTGTTGACGGAGGCGGGGAGGGAGAGAGAAAGGGAGGCAGAGTGGAAGAGGAAGAGGGAGGCGGAGAGGAGAGGGAGCGGGAGGCAGAGAGGAGGGGGAGGTGGAGAGCTGTTGAGGGAGACCGGGAGAGGGAGGTGGACAGAGTGCGATTGGCGAAGAGGGTGACTGAGAGCCGTTGGGGGAGAGCGAGTGCAGCGGGTGGTAGTGACAGTGCTTTTTGCAATGATAAGATAGGGGAGCGTGGCTACATAGGTGAGTCAGGGAGGCAACGGACAAATGCTAATGTTTGCCTCTCCTCAGCCTATAAATTCCCTCCCCTCCTCATTTCTTCAACGCACACCCAGCTAGTCTTCTTTCCTTGCTCTCTCTTCTCTCGTTGCTCTCTAATTTCTAGTTTTGTTCTAATACTATTCGCTAGTCTTCCAATATGTTTGGCAAGAAGTTAGGAGGGACAGTAGGAAAGGATGCCCTTGCACTCCTAGTCCTCCTCCACAAGTGGAAGTGCAAGAGCTAGAGATTGATCCTCGCCAACTCTCCCTGGGCATGGGAGACTATAGCATAGATGATCGTCATATGGACGGAACGGGGGGGCTTTGAGGATGCCCACTTCTCCACCCCGAAGGCTACCTGCTTGCCCACCCCGGACGCTGGGTTCGGTTCATCGATGCAAGCAACGGGTGCAGAATCTGGTGGCCGACTTGCATGGTGTTGGCAACATATGGAGTACAACACAGAAATAGAGGACGGACGTCAAGTACCATATGCCACTTGTAAATATTATCATGCTAAATTATCTGCAAGCTTTGGTGTAGGAACATGTTATCTCAAGTAGCACGCGGAGGCATGTTTGAAGAAGATAACGACTGGACGGATGCAAGGGGGAACATCCAGACCCAGCTTAACTTTGGGGTCGATGGTTCGGTGAGTATATGAATGTACAACTCTCAGGTAGCTAGAGACAAAATTACTAGATATATAGTTACTGAAGATATTCTAATTAGGATGGGCGAAAGCTCTAGTTTCGAAAGAATGATCCAACACAATTTTTGCCTATAATGCCAACACGTCAGTAGGAGAATAACTACGAGTGATATAGTAGAACTCTACCAACATAAACTATCAAGTTTGAAAAAGAATTTCCTAAAAGTTACCTTTTCTTTTGCTTTAACTTCAGATATACGGGGCTTCATCCCACCAAAGGTCAAACTATCTTAGTGTTATTGCACATTACTTAGATGACAATTTCAACTTGAACAAGCAAGTCAAAGGGTTTAGGTCAATCGATGAGGCACACACCGGAGAGGCCATTGCACAACGTGTATTAGAGGTCATCCAAGATTTTAAAATAGAGAACAAAATTATTGCTATTACTCTTGATAATGCCTCAGCTAACACGACCATCTTGGAGTTTCTTGCATCGCATCTGGAGTCCTACACTAGCGGTTTTGTCCTCCACCAGAGATGCAGATGCCACATCCTTAATCTCATCGTGCAGATAGGCTCGCAGGTAATGAAACCTAATTTATACAACATATGCGATGCTATCCAGTTCATTACAGATTCGGTCCCAAGATACACTCAGTTCGTCAAGTACTGTAGGGCCAACAATAAGAGGTCAAGAAGATTCAACATGGACATGAAGGTAAGGTGGAACTCCACAAATACTATGTTGGAGCGGTGTGACAAGTATGAGTACATCATCACTCTCTTCGTCAATACTAATTATAGTAAGTAGTTGATTATTGAAGGGGATTGGTTAGTTGCTGGTTATTTTGCGAATTTTGAAAGTTTTTTTACAATACAACCATAGTTTTATCTGGTGTTTACTATCCTACTTCATGCTTAGTCATCGAATGACTTTGGACTATTGCTAATGCTTTCAAGGAAAATAGAAATGATGCACTTCTGAAACCTATATTGAACCAATGGAGAGTAAAATTTTAAAATATTTTCAAGCTATCCTATATATATTATGTTTTAGTACTATTTTGGATCATCAGAGAAAATTAGTAGATCTGTAGGGGGCTTAGAGAATTGGGGAAGCATTTGATCTTAATTTTTTTTAGGCTTACACTCACATTCATGGCGAGCTTTTTTGAGTTTCAATTTGTATAATGAAAAGTTTGGCAGCACAAGTTAACCAAGAACAAGTGCTTCAATAACGCAACAAGGACAACACAATTTGAGTGCTTCCAATGTGTGGAAGAAGCTGAAAGGCATGACATCCAGTTCGTCCTCTCATGCGTCGAGCAGGTCTCAATGGAATCCAAGAGTAGATATCAATCACTATCTCGACAAACCTTTTGCGAACACCGAGCTTGACCTCGTGGAGGGTAAAGATGTCAACCTCCTGTTGTGGTGGAAGAACCACCAACATATTTATCCCGTGCTGTCACATGTTGTATGAGATGTACTTGTGGTTCCAGTGTCGACTATCTCATCGAAAGCCACTTGTCTTCTCTCACACCTGAGATGGTTGATGCACTCACATGCCTCAAAGACCTGGAGAATCTCGACGTCAACTAGTCTATATATGTGCATGTAGTTGCTGTACTCTTTTTCTTACCAGGGGTATCCATACTGGGGTGTAAGGTTTTTAATGGGGCGATAACTTTGTATCTGTAACCAATAATGAATAAATTTTAGTTTTTTCCCTGAATATTCGTGTGTTGCTACATTATGTGCAATTTTTATTTTGTTTTTATTTCCCATTATAATATTTATTTCCCCCACTTTTTCAATCCTCTTTTCTTTTTTCCCTCCTCTTTTCTCCATTCCCTCCAATTATTTTCCTTTTCCCTCTACTTTTTAACTCCTTCCCCGAGACCTCTTCTTCTTCCTCCTTTTCCCCACTTCTTTCCCCTTTTTGTCTCCTCCCCATCGACCGTCGCCATCCACCTCCCCATCTCCTCTACCACGCACCCCCACCTCCTCTCTCCATGTGGTGGCGGTGAACACCCTCCCCTTCCCGCAACCACTTCCTCACCGTTGTCGTCGTCGCTGCCGCCACCCTCCCGGCCGCCAGCACCACACGCACTCTGCCTCGACCTGCTCAGCCTGGTCGGCGATCACCACCCACCACATCCGTTGCCTCCCCTATGGGCCACGACCCCACCCCCAAGGCCCCTATCCCCCTGGCGCCGGCTGTCTATCCTACGCTCCTCCTCAATGACCGTCATGTGCCCACCTACTCCTCGCCATCGCCACCCTCCTCGACCCCCCCAACCGCCCTTCTCCATGGTTCTAGTGGCGGCCATGGCTCAGCCACGCGCTTCCTTGGCCCACGGCGATGCCGTCGGCCACCCCCATGTAAACACCATGCTCCCCGTCGCTTGCCTTCCTCTGAACAGTGCAAAAGGAAAGGATCTAGGCCGACACGACACGTATGCGGCCTTGCGTGCTCGTGGGCCGTGCTTGGTCTAGATGGAAGAAAGGAGCCTGGGCACTTCCACGCGCTGGAAAGGTACATGGCATCCGACCAGAAAAGCGTCTCCCAACCCCTGCACGTAATGTCATTTTCATGTGTTACAAGAGAGGTGAGGGATAGAGAGGAGTATTAGAAGGGGAATGGATCGGTAGTAGGGCCTCTCCACTCAGTTAGTCCAGGACAAATGGGTGGAGCTGCCTGTTGATTGCATGGGTTGGCCGAGTGGCCGATTAAATGGGTTGTGCTAGACAAGTCCAGTCCATATGTCTATAGTGTGTAATATGCAATTCAAGTCGGCAAGCAAAAGAAATATGTCATAAACATGGACTTTGAGAAAATAACAAAGACATGCTCAAGTAAGTACTACTAATACAACAACACACTGTATTTGACCGTAGGGCTGGTCACATGTCATGTAGTTTCGCAGCATTCTTAAATTTCATATCGATTGAGTCTCGGTATGCATGCCAAACTATAGGAAGCGACCAGGAAAGAAACCTTTGGTGGCCAAATCTGAGAACAAACTCAACTACAAAAACTTAGGCAAGTTGCCCTTTTGATCATTTAGATTGACGATGACTTTAATCCACTAAAAATCTATTTTGCAAGCTATTATTCCTAATACTTGCATCAAAATGCTACTTTCTAAAATACAAATGGATAATGATATTGATTTGGGGATAAGTCGGCTGATGGGGCGACCGGTTGACTTCAATTATTATGGTGGGTAGAGGGATATGAGGGAATCTGACATAAGTTGTGGCAGGTTAGGGCTCCTTCTACGTAGGGTTAAACATATAAGGACCAAACCACTCTCACTTGTGTTGTGTGCCATACTAAAACTGTAGCAACCATGGTCTCGTCTAAGGACAGTCTGAGCCCATTACCCTATCAAGTGTTTATACACTCCAGATGGGTATGTAGTACTAGGATAATGGGGTTATGCCAGATGGGTGCAAACTCATGATAGTGTCGGATAATTGGCATTATTGGCTCAAGTTAGCACGTCTATATTTAGCGCAAGTTGGTGGCGGGTAATGGAAACCCATCACAACGGCTATGAAAAATAGGGGAAAATGCTTTGTGCTCTGAATAGCATTGCATCAAGGGAAATGCGAAAGAACCAACGACCATCATTGTCATGGTAATTGTGGGTAAAGTGATACAACATGCACAAAGTTTTAAAATGTGTTTCTGTCAGGACCCGAATTACCAAATCCGAAACCCTCTATGTATTCTGCATTAGTCTAGAATCATGCTAGTGCACATAGTGGCAACATCAATGAAATATCAACAATTCAATGAAATCACTAAGAAAGTAGAAAATTATTATTAAGTAGTAACAACTGGACTTTATGGTCAAAGCTTACTTAACTTACCACGTAGTGCTTAAGGGACAAATAAACCTTTTACAGTAGAAATAAAATAACTCGTGGTAGTCATTTGACGTGCCCACAGGCAATCAACTAGGGAGTGTATTTTAGTTCACAAACTCTTCATAGTATCCCTCCTCGTAGAACTCTTTATTAACTTGTTCTTCCTCAACCGAACAACAATGTATATAGCCGTGAGTATATAGAGTACTCAGCAAGTCGTATGGAACAATATGCAATAATATATTCATGCAATGGTTGAACAAAGGAATAGCCATATAGTTCTTTTCCAGAAAGCAAGTGTTGACAGTTAATACATTAAATAGACTATAAAACATATTTGGAAAGATGTAATAAATAAAGTAAATAATTGCTTTGAAACAACAAGTAAACTGCCCATTCACTTTCCAACAATTCCACCATCCACAAGTTTTTATGAAACTCTAACCCTCGTACAAAATCATCAAGTATGTCTATAACCGGAGATATGGCTGTTCGAACCATTTTAACACTTTGTAGAGGTTGTACAACTTTACCCACAAGATATGACCACTTGATCAAAGAAAGTCATAACAGGGCCTTTACAATGCTCTGTCTCAACCCAGTCCCACCCGCTAAGGTTTCACCACTAAAGGGTTCCATCCACCATAGTCGGGGGGGGGGGGCTCTTGCGCCGTGTGAGTCTACCCGTTGATCCCGGAACCCACACTGCCAAATGGTAGTACCAAAATCAAGACATTGCAAATTAATCAACTAGGTCCACCTCATCCTAGACATGTGGTTGTACGATATGGCCTAGTTCAGTGGTACACAAGATTAAGCCCTTAGTGTTCACCTAGGCGAGACAACCTCATCCCAATGTGCAACTACACCCCTTTACTACACGATCACTTGCCTAAGTATGAAACTATTTTGTTTAACTAAGACCAATGATATCCTCTGCCATGGTACAACAAATTTTACAACAGTGGCTACACGCCATAATTTCATATCTCATTAAGTCAAGTTAACATAATTGATCATGTGAATATGAGCACATTGTACAACTAAGCATACAATTATGTTCAACTAATAATATCCCAATCCTAGGTTGACAATGGATACATGCCATTCAAGATAATCAAAGTGGCATAATGACAAGTAGGTATGTAGCTACTCCTAGAAAAACGGTTGATATAAAAGTAGCATGTAATTTGGTATGTAAAACAAAATACTTTTGTAAAACATAGGTTCAACATGATCAAAGGTTAATACTTGCCTTGGCCTTGCTCAGTTACCACACCCTGATCTTCAAATACTGCTCCCGCTCCTTGGAAAATGTTGTCTAAATGAGAGAGAGAGAGAGAAAACAAACAAGGTACAAATAAATTCAAAAGAAATTAAATTAAAATCCAAAATTAACAAAAACCAGTTTGGGGAGATAGAGATTGATTTTAGGGGAATTTATAAAGAAGAATGGGTTAAATCGGAGCTCGTATGAAGGAGAACGGGCTTCCAAAAGTTTGGAAACGAGGGGAAATGGGAAATTATCAAAGGAGAGAGGTTATGGGTCACTAACACGTGGGTCCTACAGAATTTCTAGATTTTTTTTTTGGAATAAATGGAAATTCGGGAAAAAAATTTAGAGACTGACAAGTGGGACAACGGTCCATAGACCATGTCCACGGGTCGCGCTAGTCCACACTAGACTCGGTGCACTGGGCTTGAGTGGATGACATGTGGGGCCCACATGTCATTGGGTTAGGGTTTAGATCTAGGGTTATGGTTTTCGGTATGCCACTCAAGCGGCTAACTAGGACGGCGTTGCCAATGTGGTGCTGAGGTGGTGGTAACACGACGCTGACAGGAATAAGATGATGTGGCGGTGGCGCATGAAGACCTAGGGTTCCATTGAGGCTCTAGCACAACTGCAACAATGAGGGCTCAGATCTAGGCAAAGGGGCCATGACGAACTTAGAGACATTGATGGTTCCCACTAGTGGCGACCACGATGACTAGCGGTGAGGGCTGAGGTGGCAGAGCGGTTTGGCCTCCTATGGAGGCAATGATGCGGCGGGTTCCCGAGGATGGCGAGGTGAGCACCACGTAGAACATGACGAGGCAAACTCATGGATGACCACGGGCATGACAGACACTCACCGACGGTGGTGCTAGGGCTTCTCGGCTTCGATTAGATGAGGTGGTAGCACAACTCAGGATGGCGCCCTAGGGTTTTTGGGAGAGAAAGACAAGGCAAACCTTGTGACAAGGGTGGCGGCACTATTTATAGGCGGGGGTGGCATGTTGGGCATGAACGTCGAAACCATGGCGGTGGGGGACCTCGCTTACGTGGCATGCACGTGGAAGAAGAAAAACAGAGTGGCATGACTCCGTTGTGTGCGCGGGCAAGCCGATGATTTGAAGCAACCGAAGTGGGGAATGAGAGGGAAGGGGGGCAAGCCAGCGGGTGGTGGGGATATGGAGTTGGAATTCATAAAGCCAACGGGGGTTTTCTAATGGCACATTTAATCCTTTATGAATTCAAAGCATAAAATGATGATCCTATCCTAAACCCTTAAGCAAAAAGTTGACAATAAGTTTTCTACGTCCACATGACATTTATTCATCTATAAAGAAGCTAGTTTAATCTATCAATACTCTTCTCTAGTTGCTGCAATAGATCTCTCACCGGGGATTGTAGTGCCCTTCACCGACCATGCACACCTTGATCAGAGGCTGCAACGAACTACACGGTACATCATCACACCTGTCATTCCTACCTTAACGCATAAACAAGCTATGAGAGAGACACCAAACATAAGTTAGTTGCTGGCAGTATGTCGTTCTCTATGCCCTAGTGTTGTCACCACTATGTACGGCTCCAACCCCTGAATGTATGGATCTTTCTAACTAATGCGCTAACTACAAACATGCTCATAAACCAATATGCAAGGATACACTAGATCGATCTAATCACCATGATTCTAACAACTAGCTAAAACAATCTACTGGCCAAAATAGACATGAAGTAAAACAAAACAATCTACTGGCCAAAATAGACATGAAGTAAAACATTGCATAATCGGACAATCGTAAAATTGAACCAATAGAAGCAACTAATATAGATTGAAACAACTAGAACATGAAAGATTGCAACAAATACTTGAGATTACTTAAAAACATGAGAGAAATATAAAAGAACACTCCTAAACATGGCATTACTGCACTCATAAAACTTGAATGAAAATAAAACAAAAATACCAACACAATGTGAGACATCTTTGATGTGGAACGGTGATGTCGAAGCCGGGAGCGAAGGATCCCGAATTCTCTGTATTCATACACCGGTCCAGGATTTCCAGTGTACACAGTCTCACAAAATGGATATCACAATCATATCACGAAATCGTAAATAACATTAAGTAAATAATTGTTTAATACAAATGAGTCTGAACAACAATATCAAATATCAAATGAATAACACAGCGGAAACATAATGATATATGTGAGCCACACGATGCGCAACTTCCGTGCTCGTAAGCTACACCCAATATTGAATGAAAATGCATGCATAAGGTAACAAGTGAGTATGGCAGGGGTTGTTTTGCATAAACAACATTTTCAGGTTAAATAAACATAGTAATTTCTAAGGCAATTTTATACTATGACTAAAATCATATTTTTAAAATGACGATGTTGTAATATGGATAACCTCCAATGATTAAGTGAAGGATCCCCTCCTAACACTTGGCTTCCCGCCCAACTTTACACAAGGATTAACCATCCTCAACATTTGATAAAGCATTTTTAAAACCAAAAACAATTCTAACTTTAAGTGGCCCTACTAGCATATCCATGACCGCAGACGCGGCTATTTGAATAGTTTTATACTCTGCAGAGTTGGTACAACTTTACCACAGGAGATGACATGCTCATTATGTCGGCCACTACACGCTTTCGTAGGCATGTGACTGAGCAATTATCATGAGGCCTTTACAATGTTCTGTCCTAGTGCACTCATGCCCGCTAAGGTTTCGCCCCCTTTGGACTAACCGTCCTCCGGAAGCCCGCTCTTGCGCCAAGTGGGAATAAAAGTATAACCGACACCCACATAATCAACATGACATAAATACACTAAAACATTATAAATTAATTAGCCAAATCCTGCCTATACAGGACATGTGGTGGTACGGTAAGGCATAGCAATAAGCGGCTCAAAGACCGGTCCTCAATTGACTTGGGCGTCATTCCTACAAACCATGGGCCTTAATCTTAACCAGATCAATCCTGTGCATAAACCTGCACCCACCATTCCGACCAATTCGCCCAAGTCCAAACCCATTTTTGATTTTATTTTGAATAAAACTCTCTTTATAAATTCATGTGGTAAAACAATACCACCATGTCAAGTTTGAAACCAATTTGTAAGAGATTTGGCTAAACCTTCCCAAATTCGTTAAGTGTGAACTAAGCCTAGCTAAGCATATGACTAGTTTTGATAATATTTTGTCTATGGTGTCAAGGCAGTCAAGTACAATATTCAAAGATGGCCATACAATGAAACGTGGGAGTAACTATATATAAAACAGGACATTAAAATACGTATACAAACATATGCATGCATTAAATAATTTAAAAACTAAAAATAACTTAAAAATACTGGGAGCAATATGATCAATGGTGTAACTTGCCTTCGTTGACGTCTTGGAATTCTAGGTCTTCGGATTGGTCGAACTCTCCGGAGTCGTCGAAGTCTATTCGCGAAAATACAAAAAAATTCAAATAAATTCAAAATCACAGTTCAAATTAACTCCAAATTGAAATATTTTGGTTTAGCTAGCTAGATTATAATTCAAATAAATTCAAAATCATAGTTCAAATTAACTCCAAATTGAAGAACTCCAAAATTCGGGCGCTACAGTGTGAGATGATGGCTATGTGTGGCGGCGTTGGGTTGTGGGGAAGGAGGCGCACCCGGGGCTTCCTTTTATAGGCGCCAGGGAGCTCTGGAGCGGCGTGGAGGAGGTGGGGACGTGAGGCGGCGGTTGCGGCGTTGTGGGTGAAATTGTCGCGGAGAAGGGGGAATATCGTGGGGGAAACGCGGCGGAGGTGGACGCGGTCGTGCACACGTACGCGCGAGGATCGGAGCGGTTGGGATTAGGCCGTTAGCGAAGCTTTTGTTTCTATGAAAATGGCGGCCTCAGGCTTGACCTCGCGGAGACGATGACGACGAAGACGAAGAGTACGGGCCGTTGGATTTTGATCCAACGGTCAAGATCCTTAGTGACGACGTGGAAGAAGACGGGCGATACTGGCCGTAGGATTCTGATCGGAGGGTTCATATTAAGGGGGTGTTCGGACCTCCGAAGGGATATCCAGATCTGATCGTTGATTTTTTATCGGAAGGCTCACATTGA
The DNA here is from genome assembly GCA_036346255.1 of Ampelocalamus luodianensis. Lineage (NCBI taxonomy): Eukaryota > Viridiplantae > Streptophyta > Magnoliopsida > Poales > Poaceae > Ampelocalamus > Ampelocalamus luodianensis. Next base: position 36,379,175 of record CM070620.1, on the reverse strand, counting down.
TTGAGTCATTCGGAACTCCCAAATAAACATCGTGATCTGGCCGTTGGATTTTGATCCAACGGCCGATGTTGCACAAGGTGAAAAGAAAGGGGTGATGCGAGCCGTTGGATTTAGATCCAACGGTGGAAAGAGAGGGGGTGCAGGCGCGTGCGGGTCGGGCCGTTTTGGGCCGCGCGCGGAGGGAGGTTTGGGCCGGAGATTTGGGTTTCGGCCCAAACTGAGATTTAAATTTTCTTTTGATTTTCTTATTTGTTTTAATTCTGGTAATTCAATAAAGCTTTAGAAAATAGTAAAATAACTCCAAAAATTATGGAAAATTCATAGAAATTTTCTTATTTTATTTCAGACTTAATAAAATTATTTCCAACTTTATGTTGGCTTTTAACTTTGCAAATAAATTTGTTTTGGCTTTAAAATATTCATAAAAAGCTTTGAAAAATTCCAAAAAAATTCCACAAAAATAAATAAATTTTAATTTTTACTGAAATTTGAAATTTGGGCTGTTACAGGTGAAGTCTCCCCCGTGCTCAAACTTTGCTCATCCCTGAGCAAAACAAAGTCATTATGGCGGTGATGGATGATACTGATACCCTGGGAAGTGCGAAGCATGGAAAGGTCATTGATGTCCTAGATTCTGAGGCTGATCATTGATGGCATTGAGGTTGCCATGGAGGTCTTGCACTGCACCAAAAACTTGGGTCACTTGTTGAGTATGAGCTTCAATGTTGGCCTGAAGTCCGAAGAAATGACTGGTAGGAAATATGTCTTGCTCAGGAGATGGTGGTAGAGTCGATAGCATATGCGGAGCATAATAAATAGGACTCTCATTGGCTGTACCCAGCCAACCATGAACATAAGTCTGCTGTGTGGGAGAATGCTCTACCTGCCATGAAGTGTACTAAGTCTGACTCAGGGTGTGGGATAGTCCTAATTGCCATGCACAGTGAGAAGGGCTATGTCGGGACCCGAATATGCTAATCCAGACCCTTTGTGTATACTGCACTAGTCCAGGATCACGCTGGTGCACACAGTGACAACATTGATGAAATACCATTCCATATGCAAATATAACTAAGAAATATACAATTAATCAATAATTATAAAAGTAGCGACCTTATGATTGAAGCTTACAATTAATTAATGCCTCAAAAGGCAAATATCTCAAATAAGATGAAGCACAAGGAAACATAATAACTTCAATGTAGCCCATACATATGCCTATAGGTAATTGACTGGTGTAGCGCGGCTTAGTTCTTCACAATCCTTCAAGTAGTGATGACCAACGATGAACAGATGTAGTATTCATCAACAGAGTAAGATTTTTTATAGCAAGAGTGAGCACATGGAGTATTCAGCAAGTTGTACCATAGAATGCAATTATAGATGGTGGCTTGTTCCAAAGGATGTGACTTCTGCAGTTATTTTGCCAAAAAGACAACAGTTGCAATTAAATACGAATAATAGATTGAAAGCATAAGTTGAAACAACAATAATAATAAGTAAACAATAGTTTCCACGAAGTTCACACAGCTGAATCCAATTCTTTCACAGACTCCCTTCCACATTATTTTTATAAAAATCTACCCTTCAGGTAAATCACCAAGCATTTCCATGACTGAGGATGCGACTATTTGAATATGTTATTAATATTCTGTAGAGGTTGTATAACTATACCCACAAGATACGATCACTTGATCAGAGTAAACCATAACAAAACCTTTTAGAAACTTCATCTTGATAATTGACCCTCTTGATGTGCATATAGCTGGCACCAAAATTCACTTAGCTCGTTGGTCCGACGCACACTGTTGGACACGTAAACGATGAACCGTACATAAATGTGACCCATCGCTAAGAAAAAGTCCACACCTCCACCATCACAAAACACTTAACCTACTTCTTGAGTAGTCAATGTCGAGACTCCATAACTTACTAAGCTAAGCCTATCCCATACCAAGCTTGTGGTAGTACGATATGGCTCAGTTCAATAACACACAAAGTTAAGTCCTTAATTGACCAAGGCGAGACTACCAAACTACACTAAGTCACAAAGATTCACACATTCCCAAGCACAAAGCCCACCATGTCACAAAAGACCTTTCCACTCGCCATAGTCCAAATCTTTTCCCACCCTGTTGATTAAGTGCAACACATGCAAAACAGGTGACAACATACAACACACAACTTTTCACAAAGATGTTCCATAATCACTTAGTCAAGCATGAGGTTACACTACACCATGACATAGAATTAAGGGCAATTAACTGTCGGAAAAAATAGGATGAGTGGCAAAACATGTGCCGGCAATGTCCAAGAGATTACGGGTCCGTTATCTGCCGGAAATAATTATTGTCTAGAACAACTTATCTCTTGGCAATGTTTTTATGTTAGCTACAATACATCTGCCCTTGAAAAGAGTCAACCAGGTCAACGTAACTGCCAGGGATAATAGCAGTTACTGTTCACTGTTTTTAATTACTTGGTCAAAAATTGTAGAGTAGTAGTGCGAACAAGGATTACATAGGTAAATAGGGAATATTATTATAAGACCAAAATATAACATCCCCAAGTTAATTAATGATAATTAGTATGCATCTTATCAACATGCATGACATTTTAGAAATATTTGCATAAACTATTGCACTTGAAAATCTTAATCAAAGATTAAACATACACTTTCAATTTATGAAATAATTTATTCAAATACTACTTTAATTATCTAGAATTAAAATAATTTTCCCAAATTTTTGGGATTAATTTCAATCCTTAGAAAATTCAAACTCAATCCTATAACCTATTTCAGTTGTGGATTTATTTTTGTACAAAATATTTTGGGAACAGTAAGGTTTAATAATTTTTCGGGACACTAGGCCATCCCAAGAACACCTCTGAATTATTTCAGAATTTTATGAATTTTATTCCTATTTTTAAATCCCTGGTCAAACATTGTGAGCTTTGGTCAAACTGAATTCAAAACTTGGGTTAGCACTGTTGGCTCGACCGCACCCTGGCTTGAGCCCGACGCACCACCTCACTTGTCCGGACCACTTAAACGCACTCGCACGCGGACCGTTTGATCATGATCGGGGGCTCAAACGGAGTGGGCCTGTGAGGACCCCGGTTTATTCGGCTTGTACTGTTTAACCATCCAATTGGTCCTAACAGTACAATTCAAATAAACCAAGCCTCGAGATATGTATACTTCCCAGAAATGCAGTACACACACCCCGCTACAAAATCATGCATCAATTCCATTCATACACATAGAGCGAAGCAAAGCAACAAGCGCAAGACATAGATAATATAAAGAGAGTTATTACAAAGAGAGGCCGACTGCCAAAATTCATAAAGATAAGTAAATGCACAATGAAGCAAAATGGCCATAAGATGGCGATAAACAAAAGCCAATCGGTGTGCCTTTACCCACAAGGCAACCAACCGGACCGCCAAGCTAATCGTCCCAAACAGTACAAGAACACACTCACAAAAGTGAGGCCCTTGGGGCTCACCTTCTTCCTCTCGCAGCAATTAATATTAAGCAAGCGGATGAGTACAAAACTTGTTTTTGTACTGCAAGACTGACGTGTGAGATAACGAACTATAATTAACTACATGCAAGCTTTATTTAAGTGGATGAGGCTTTGGACTTATTTTCAAGATAAAGCAAGTTTTCATTTACAATAAGGTAATAGATTCAAAGCAAGTTTGCAATTAACTTTTATTGTTCAAATAAAGAGAGACAATAATAACATAGATAGAGAACAACACCAACCTAGAAGTGACTAACCCATAGTCACCACAACAATAGCATGAAGTACCCTTCATACCACCCATGTCAAGTTTAAGTTTTTTTAAAAGGTTGTAGTCTAGTTCTTGCACGACCTTACCAAGCATGTCCATAACCTAGACGAGGCTATTCGAATAGTTTGAACCTGCAGGGTGTACCAATGTACCCACACGATAGACCGCCTTTCCACCACCACGGTTAGCATACTTCCTTTGGTATGCAGCACGGCTAAGTCTACAAGACGCTTTCCAATGGACGATGCTAATTAAGAGCCGCAACCCACGGAGAAGGATACATTAGACAGCCTAACCGACAGCTAATGCTCCCTCGCACACCACAAACACACACACGCACACACCCACCGACCAGCTCATAATTAGCACCTCCCAAAGTACTTAGTCAAGAGAGGTCCCATATCCCCTCGTGTGGTTAGCACGCAATAAGCGCTTGGCTTAGTGACACAAGTAACTCGGTCCTTGGGGACTTAGGCACCATTCCACACACCCAACAGATCACATCAACATACCATTGTGCCCAAGTCAAGATATAGTTTTGTTTTCGCTTTTGATTTGTAAATCAATAAAACACAAGGGTTGGACATAATGGAGTAGTATAAGTAGTTGTGTGATCAAGATCACCGACTAAGTCGATGATCGCCCAATACTACCGATACTAGGCATGGCTAAGCAATATTTATTCAAATCTACTAAGTGACAAAAGCTCATCCAACGAACTCTAATCACAAAGAAATAACCTAGGCTCGGTAGTAGAGGATAATTATTTACCTACAGATTATGCAACTAGAGGTCTAACTAATCAATTTAACAACAAAATAGCAATGCATACATAGAAGTTAAACAAAATATTAGACTTTGAAAGTAATGGGATTAATGGGAAATGATCAAATCGCTTGTTCGCTTGTCGTTGCTCAACTTGTTGCGGAGGGTCGTTCTCGGGTTACCGCAAATATCGAATCCTAAGCGAAAGAGCGAAAACAACCAATAAGACGAGCAACACTTAAACAAAAGAGCAAGCAAAAATTATCCAAATGTGACGAAATTTAAACACAAGGTAAAATACGAACATACCTAGACATAGAAACTGGAAAAACTTAATTTGGATTTGTGGTGCAAAAGATATTCTCTAAAAACCTAATTTCGGCCATAATTAGCACTGTAGCAAAAATATTTTCTAGAAAGATTTTGAAGCTGAAATTTTTATGGTAGCTACCCACTGGTATAGTGGTAACCCATATAAAATTTCAGGTCATTTGGAGTTATATTGGAAGAGTTATGATTTTTCTAAGTTTTAAATCTAAGACACGATTAATTTTAGTATTAAAGACTCTTGCAAAACCTATACTAAGCTAAAGTACTTTAACAGATGCATTTATAGAACTTTAGTTTGTTAAATTTGGAGCTACAGAGAAAAGATATGAAATTTTGAAGTTTAAAACAATTAATATGTGCAAATAAAAGCTTCGACTAAATCGAAAACCAACAAAAGCTGGGAGGTCGTGGGTCGTTGATCAAAGATCGCACGCCCACGAGCTCGATGCCAAAACCCACACGAGCACTGGCGCAAAGACCTCATCGCGCTAGGGAGGTCTTAGCCGTTGATATTGAATCCAACGGCCACGACCGGGCATCGCGCCACGCGCCGCGAAGGAGCTCCTCGCGTACTAGGAGGTCGTGGCCATCGATCCGGATCTGCGGCTCCGAGCTCCACGAGGAGGTCCTCGCGCTAAAGGTGGTCGGGATCGTTAGATCAAGATCGACGGTCCCGACCTCCTTAGGAGGTCCTAGGTTAAATCTACGGAGGAGGTCTTAGCCGTTAGATCTAGATCTAACGGTTTAGACCAGAGGAGGAGGTCCTAAAGCTACTGAGCTAAAGGAGGTCTTAGACGGTCACGATTTCCGGGGAGGTCGTGAACGGCTAAGATGGAAGCGAGGAGGTCGGGACGGCTAGGATTTCACCGAGGAGGTCATGGATGGCCATGATCTTCGCGGGAGGTCCTACGCGACAGTGTTCAACAGAGAGGTCCGACGGTTCAGATCTCCGTGGGAGGTCATGAACGGTCCAGATCCGAGCGGAGGAGAGTCCTACGACTTCTTCACAAAGGGCCGAGGTGGTCTTTTTGCAAAGAGGACCCCAAACGTAGTTTTGAAGGTTCTCTTTACAAATGACCAGGTGGTCTTTGCACAAGAGGACCTTGGTGGGGTGGCTCAGGGGTGGTTTTTCAAAACGACTAAGGAAGGACTTTTGCAAAGAGGACCCCAAGGAGGTCCGAGAGGGCGGTTTGACAAAACGACGGGGTGACCTTTTCGCACAGAGGACCTCAAGGAGGTCTTTTGCAAAAGGACCCCAAGGAGGAGGGTGATCCTAGCGGCCGGGATTTAACCTACGGAGGTCTTTAACGGCCAGATTTCGCGGGAGGTCCCGGAGTGGTTTTAATGGCGCAGACCTCCAGACAAATGCGGTTAAGACAAATTAAATGCTCCGGATGATTGACAATAAATGAAACTAAAAGGGACACTTAATGATTTCAAACTTTAATTCTAAACCCATGGCCCACACGCCGCTGACTCCACGGCACAAATTAGGACACAATTAATGCACCAATGATGAGCAATGATTTGAGCATTAAAGTGGTCCTAAGAAGATGACGAAATGGGATTTATGAATCGCAAAACCCGAGAGGGTTCATCGACTTGCCGCGGCGATGTGGACCTCGCCACGAAACCAAAGGCACGGATGAGTTCCAAATAGGGAGGAGAACCAAAAGGTGCCAAAAGCTACACCGAAAGCACCACCAACCGGCGGCTAACCGAGATAACCGCGGGACCCATGCGCTAAAAATGAAAACCGAAGAGGTCTAATGGGATCGGGTTTTGGAACTGAAGTACTCACCGGGATTGAAGGAGAACCGGAGTGGTCGCGTAGCTCGGTGACGTGGAGGTCGCCGGAGATGAAGAAGACGACGCCCCGCCACGAACAACAAGCTCCTCCTTGTCAACCTCTGTGAAGGTCAAACAAAGCGAGTTAGGAGGCTTGAGGTGACCAAGGGAACAAGATGATCGCCACTATTGCAATGTTGAACCACCGAAGCTCTGAGGTCGCCGGGAGCTCCAATGTCCAAAGAATGGTGGCAATGGCTTTGGTGTTTGAGCACAAGAGCGAAAAAGAACTAGGGGTGCAAGAGAGTGACTAAAAGAACTAAGAGAGGAAGCTTGAGCTTCAAATATAGCCGGCGGGAAAGATGGCAAAGTCACCGGTGCATGAGCTATAGTACACATGAGGTGATGGGAGTAGGTTGTCGAGAGACTTTTGAGCAAAGGTGCCGCCGGACATTTAATGTTGGCAAGACATAGCCGCTTGTCGACCTTAGAGTTGACAAGGCACCGCTCTCTACCGCCATGCACAAAATTGATAATGCCTGTGCCCACCCGACAAAGAGAGGACCAGGAGGACCGGCCAAAGAGCTCAACGGCTAAAATCAGCACAGAGCCCCACTAGGGAGGTCGTGAGTCGTTGGATTGAAATCTAAGGGCTCAGATTTAGAATTATGTGTTAGAGGTCCTAACACTTAGGGAGGTCCGAGCCACGATCTCAGATGGACGCCCACGATCACCCAAGTGCTAGGGGTGGTCGTGGAGGGTCGAGGAGGTCGCCCAGGTGGTCTTTGCAAAGGTGCAAAGGAGGTCCTAGGGAGGTCCTCGAGGGTTGTCTTTGCAAATAGAACAGAGGAGGTCGTGCGGGTGGGAGGTCTTTTACAAAGACCCGAGGAGGTCTTTGAGCGTTGGATTTAAAATCCAACGCCTGCACCACCGCGCCAACCCGACCGAGCCTGACACGGCTTAAGTGGCTCGGTGCGACCAAGACCTGAAAGTCGGACCTGGGTTTGAGTCTGAGTTTGACTCGGACCAGGTTTAGAGTTTTAATTTGAATCGAGATTTTGAAGGGGTCTTAAGAGATAGAATTAGCTCCAAATTTTATGAAATTTTGACAGTGGCTTGCTAACCTTGAGATGGACCTTGTATAAAATTTCCAGAGGTTTTTATGCTGAGCACTTTTCTCCAGAAATTATACAATGCTTTGAGCTAGGGTTCGACTACAAGTCAAACAAGTTTGACTGACCCTTAAAAATATTCGAACAATTTCTAAAAATTGTGAAATTTTTCAGAGGGGTCACCAACCATCCCAAGAACTTAGGAAAAATATTTCCCGAGAAGGATCACAAGATTGGGCAAGATTGTTTTTGGAGGATCAAGACTTGGATCAACAGACTTGTGACTTTGTATTTCCATACTCTTGTACAATAATTGTTTAGTACACACAGGAAATACATGATGTAAGAAAAAGTTTTAATTTCTACCCATTTTCTTACATTTGAAACACAAGTTGAAAATGGGGATGTTACAAACCTCCCCCCCTTACAAAAATCTCGTCCCGAGATTTGGTTCACTCGGAAAAGAAAGAGGGGTAGTCTGCACGAAGACGATCTTCTCGCTCCCAAGTAGCCTCATCCTCGGAATGGTTTGACCACTGAACTTTAAGGAACTTGATGGTCTTGTTCCTTGTTCTTCGCTCCGCCTCCTCGAGTATGCGAACAGGACGCTCGCGGTAGGTCAAATCTTCCTGGACATCAAGAGTTTCCAACGGAGCTTCCTCAGTTGGAACACGGAGGCACTTCTTTAGCTGGGACACATGGAACACATCATGTACCCCCGCAAGTGCGGCAGGCAACTCCAACTTGTAGGCAACAGCTCCCTTCTTCTCGATGACACGGTATGGACCGACATATCGAGGAGCTAACTTGCCCTTGACACCAAAACGCTGGTGACCCTTTAGAGGAGAAACCTTGAGGTAAACGAAGTCATTGGGCTCAAAGCTCAACTCACGACGACGACGATCCGCATAGCTCTTCTGCCTGGATTGAGCTGTGCGTAAGCGGTCACGAATGAGCTGGACTTGACCTTCGGCCTCCTTAATTGAGTCCGGGCCAAAGAAAGGTCTTTCACCGGTCTCAGACCAGTTCAACGGGGTTCTACACTTTCTCCCGTATAAGGCCTCAAATGGTGCCATGCCGAGACTGGCTTGGAAACTGTTGTTATAAGAAAACTCGGCGAATGGCAAGCACTTTTCCCAGTGCTTCCCATAAGAAAGGACACAAGCTCGCAGCATGTCCTCCAAAACTTGGTTGACCCTCTCGGTCTGACCATCTGTTTGGGGTGATACGTCAGGCCGAAGAAAGACGAGTTCCCATAGCTTCTGCAAGCTATGCCGAATCGAAGTGAAGATGGAACCACGATCGAAATGATCGTCTTCGCACCCCATGCAAGCTCACGATCCTGGCGACATAGAGCTCCGCTAGGTGATTGGTACGAATCTTGGTTCGACTGTAGAAAATGTGCCACTTTAGTTGACACAGAAACTTACCAAGTCCGGATAAAATAAGGATTGGCGATCGAGAGGTCTTTCTAGATCCTAAGGTTGATGGAACAAGGTTGTTGTTAGTGGTGGAGCGATTTGTCCGGTCAATTCCGCCAACAACGGATCTCGACTTGCTAACTAGCTATGCAGAGTCATCCTCCGCACCACTTCTTAGATGGACTATGGCCATTTAGGCCACGTATAAACTTAAGTTGTGACGACAACGATCCGCGTAGCCTTCTCGTTCGTTGAGTGCGCAAATCGATCTCAACTTAATCGAAGTTGGTTGTTCCGATCTTATCATTTTGCTTGATTTGGTTCACTCCAAAGATCCGATCACGAGCAAACTTGATCTGATGCGCGGGGTTGGTTGCACAACCAAGGCAAAGAATAGACCCGTGCTCAACCACACCCGAGTTGAGACAATAAAAGTCTTCAAGGAGGGTAGGCTGCAGTTCCTGGAGCAACAATGCATTGCAAAACACCTCTCGACTAATTGCACCGGCAGCAACATTAGTCTTGCTCGGATGGTAATGAATCCCCATGTCGTAGTCTTTGACGGTCAAGATTGATCCAACAAGAGGTCTGAATGGCTCGGATTAGATCAAGGAGGTCTCATATGGTATAAAGAGGTTCAAACGCTGGTCTTCGCGAGTTTGCAGGACTCGGTACCATCACACCTCCGGTAGCACCGGTGTTACATGGCGGTAAGGATTCCCGTAACCTCGTTCTTAAGAGTTTGTTTCTCTCATGAAGCGGTGTGACCACGAATTGATCGAAGGTAATACCGCATAGTGGTAATACCTAGTTGACGCGGTATGGATATTCCAGAGAAGGGGCATCGAAAGAGAGTTCTAGAGAAGACAAAATGTAAGGGAGGCCTGGTAGTTCCAACCCACTCAACACAAAGAAATTCCAAATTTGATCTGTTGAAGTTTGTTTTAGTCATTTAGGACTCTTTCGAAACTTAGGTTAAGTTTTGAACTCTCATCAAAACCAAATGGTTCTATTTTATTTTAAATGCCTTGAAAAGGTTTAGAAAACAAGGGCGTTATTAATAACTTTGGTTAGCAACACCACTGGCTCGAAGTTGATGAAAGCGAAAAGTTAACGACTAGGGAAATGAGATATCACCCTAACCGAAAGCCAAAAACAGCAAGCATACAAACTTTAAATGTTTCCAAAGAAGCTCCAAATCAGCAAGGAAACTCCAAAACAAGCTCAACTTCTCAATGCCATTAACCCGTATTGAATGAACGAGTAATAGGGTGAGAAGATAAAAATTTCAGCACACTACGACAAGTCTAACACTACTAAAGATCAAGGTTAAGGCGACAAAATTAGCGTTAGGTACTTAGCTAACTAGTATCACATCTTACCCTCTTATTCCCACAAGTTTTAGTTGATTATCCTCTCATTTTCTACCCTATTTAGAACCTTTGAGCTTGCTGTCCGGAAACTGAATGATCGCGTCCAGATTTCGCATCCAAGCCTCCTAATTGAAATCTTCAACTTCGGAAGCTTCAAAACCTTGTAGAGGGCGGCTAACATTTCAATTTGCCAAGCTCATTGGTCCCAAAACCCAATTAATCGATAATGACTATCTTTTGAGAGAAGGAAAGGGGAAAATACTTTTTAAAACTCAAATTAGAGCAAGACGAGAGAAGAAAGCTAAGATAGGTAAGGAATAAAATCCGAGAACTTACTTAAGCTTTCACAAATCATTTGACCCTTTGAAAATAAGGTTTTCAAAATATCCTAAGGACGACCAAGCTTGGGTTACTACGGTCGGAATGGCTCTGATACCAACTTTTGTGAGGACCCCGGTTTATTCGGCTTGTACTGTTTAACCATCCAATTGGTCCTAACAGTACAATTCAAATAAACCAAGCCTCGAGATATGTATACTTCCTAAATGCAGACACACACCCGCTACAAAATCATGCATCAATTCCATTCATACACATAGAGTCAAGCAAAAGCAACAATCGCAAGACATAGATAATATAAAGAGAGTTATTACAAAAGAGAGGCCGACTGCCAAAATTCATAAAGATAAGTAAATGCACAATGAAGCAAAATGGCCATAAGATGGCGATAAACAAAAGCCAATCGGTGTGCCTTTACCCACAAGGCAACCAACCGGACCGCCAAGCTAATCGTCCCAAACAGCGCAAGAACATGACTCACAAAAGTGAGGCCCTTGGGGCTCACCTTCTTCCTCTGCAAAGAATTAATATTAAGCAAGCGGATGAGTACAAAACTTGTTTTTGTACTGCAAGACCGACGTGTGAGATAACAGAACTATAATTAACTACATGCAAGCTTTATTTAAGTGGATGAGGCTTTGGACTTATTTTCAAAGATAAAGCAAGTTTTCATTTACAATAAGGTAATAGATTCAAAGCAAGTTTGCAATTAACTTTTATTGTTCAAATAAAAGAGAGACAATAATAACATAGATAGAGAACAACACCAACCTAGAAGTGACTAACCCATAGTCACCACAACAATAGCATGAAGTACCCTTCATACCACCCATGTCAAGTTTAAGTTTTTTTAAAAGGTTGTAGTCTAGTTCTTGCACGACCTTACCAAGCATGTCCATAACCTAGACGAGGCTATTCGAATAGTTTGAACCTGCAGGGTGTACCAATGTACCCACACGATAGACCGCCTTTCCACCACCACGGTTAGCATACTTCCTTTGGTATGCGAGCACGGCTAAGTCTACAAGACGCTTTCCAATGGACGATGCTAATTAAGAGCCGCAACCCACGGAGAAGGATACATTAGACAGCCTAACCGGACAGCTAATGCTCCTCGCACACCACAAACACACACACGCACACACCCACCGACCAGCTCATAATTAGCACCTCCCAAAGTACTTAGTCAAGAGAGGTCCCATATCCCCTCGTGTGGTTAGCACGCAATAAGCGCTGGCTTAGTGACACAAGTAACTCGGTCCTTGGGGACTTAGGCACCATTCCACACACCCAACAGATCACATCAACATACCATTGTGCCCAAGTCAAGATATAGTTTTGTTTTCGCTTTTGATTTGTAAATCAATAAAACACAAGGGTTGGACATAATGGAGTAGTATAAGTAGTTGTGTGATCAAGATCACCGACTAAGTCGATGATCGCCCAATACTACCGATACTAGGCATGGCTAAGCAATATTTATTCAAATCTACTAAGTGACAAAAGCTCATCCAACGAACTCTAATCACAAAGAAATAACCTAGGCTCGGTAGTAGAGGATAATTATTTACCTACAGATTATGCAACTAGAGGTCTAACTAATCAATTTAACAACAAAATAGCAATGCATACATAGAAGTTAAACAAAATATTAGACTTTGAAAGTAATGGGATTAATGGGAAATGATCAAATCGCTTGTTCGCTTGTCGTTGCTCAACTTGTTGCGGAGGGTCGTTCTCGGGTTACCGCAAATATCGAATCCTAAGCGAAAGAGCTAAAACAACCAATAAGACGAGCAACACTTAAACAAAAGAGCAAGCAAAAATTATCCAAATGTGACGAAATTTAAACACAAGGTAAAATACGAACATACCTAGACATAGAAACTGGAAAACTTAATTTGGATTTGTGGTGCAAAAGATATTCTCTAAAAACCTAATTTCTACCATAATTAGCACTGTAGCAAAAATATTTTCTAGAAAGATTTGAAGCTGAAATTTTTATGGTAGCTACCCACTGGTATAGTGGTAACCCATATAAAATTTCAGGTCATTTGGAGTTATATTGGAAGAGTTATGATTTTTCTAAGTTTTAAATCTAAGACACGATTAATTTTAGTATTAAAGACTACTGCAAAACCTATACTAAGCTAAAGTACTTTAACAGATGCATTTATAGAACTTTAGTTTGTTAAATTTGGAGCTACAGAGAAAAAGATATGAAATTTTGAAGTTTAAAACAATTAATATGTGCAAATAAAAGCTTCGGGACTAAATCTGGAAAACCAACAAAACTGGGAGGTCGTGGGTCGTTGATCAAAGATCGCACGCCCACGAGCTCAGATGCCAAAACCCACACGAGCACCTGGGCGCAAAGACCTCATCGCGCCTAGGGGAGGTCTTAGCCGTTGATATTGAATCCAACGGCTACGACCAGTGCACGCACAGCGCCCGCGAAGGAGCTCCTCGCGTACTAGGGAGGTCGTGGCCATCGATCCGATCCGCGGCTCCGAGCTCCACGAGGAGGTCCTCGCGCCTAAAGGTGGTCGGGATCGTTAGATCAAGATCGACGGTCCCGACCTCCTTAGGAGGTCCTAGGTTAAATCTACGGAGGAGGTCTTAGCCGTTAGATCTAGATCTAACGGTTTAGACCAGAGAGGAGGTCCTAAAGCTACAGAGCTAAAGGAGGTCTTAGACGGTCACGATTTCCGGGGAGGTCGTGAACGGCTAAGATGGAAGCGAGGAGGCCTGGACGGCTAGGATTTCACCGAGGAGGTCATGGATGGCCATGATCTTCGCGGAGGTCCTACGCGACAGTGTTCAACAGAGAGGTCCGACGGTTCAGATCTCCGTGGGAGGTCATGAACGGTCCAGATCCGAGCGAGGGAGGTCCTACGACTTCTTCACAAAGGGCCGAGGTGGTCTTTTGCAAAGAGGACCCCAAACGTAGTTTTGAAGGTTCTCTTTACAAATGACCAGGTGGTCTTTGCACAAGAGGACCTTGGTGGGGTGGCTCAGGGTGGTTTTTCAAAACGACTAAGGAAGGACTTTTGCAAAGAGGACCCCAAGGAGGTCCGAGAGGCGGTTTGACAAAACGACCGGGTGACCTTTTCGCACGAGGACCTCAAGGAGGTCTTTTGCAAAAAGGACCCCAAGGAGGAGGGTGATCCTAGCGGTGGGATTTAACCTACTGAGGTCTTTAACGGCCAGATTTCTGCGGGAGGTCCCGGAGTGGTTTTAATGGCGCAGACCTCCGCACAATGGCGGTTAAGACAAATTAAATGCTCCAGATGATTGACAATAAATGAAACTAAAAGGGACACTTAATGATTTCCAAACTTTAATTCTAAACCCATGGCCCACACGCGCTGACTCCACGGCACAAATTAGGACACAATTAATGCACCAATGATGAGCAATGATTTGAGCATTAAAGTGGTCCTAAGAAGATGACGAAATGGATTTATGAATCGCAAAACCCGAGAGGGTTCATCGACTGCCGCGCGATGTGGACCTCGCCGGCGGAAACCAAAGGCACGGATGAGTTCCAAATAGGAGGAGAACCAAAAGGTGCCAAAAGCTACACCGAAGCACCACCAACCGGCGGCTAACCGAGATAACCGCCGGGACCCATGCGCTAAAAATGAAAACCGAAGAGGTCTAATGGGATCGGGTTTTGGGCCAAGTACTCACCCGGATTGAAGGAGAACCGGAGTGGTCGCGTAGCTCCGGTGACGTGGAGGTCGCGGAGATGAAGAAGACGACGCCCCGCCACGAACAGCAAGCTCCTCCTTGTCAACCTCTGTGAAGGTCAAACAAAGCGAGTTAGGAGGCTTGAGGTGACCAAGGGAACAAGATGATCGCCACTATTGCAATGTTGAACCACTGGCTCTGAGGTCGCCGGGAGCTCCAATGTCCAAAGAATGGTGGCAATGGCTTTCGGGTGTTTGAGCACAAGAGCAGAAAAAGAACTAGGGGTGCAAGAGAGTGACTAAAAGAACTAAGAGAGGAAGCTTGAGCTTCAAATATAGCCGGCGGGAAAGATGGCAAAGTCAGCCGGTGCACTGAGCTATAGTACACATGAGGTGATGGGAGTAGGTTGTCAGAGAGACTTTTGAGCAAAAGGTGCTGCCAGACATTTAATGTTGGCAGCACATAGCCGTTTGTCAGCCTTAGAGTTGACAAGGCACTGCTCTCTACTGCCATGCACAAAAATTGATAATGCCCAGGCCCACCCGACAGTGAGAGGACCAGGGAGGACCGGTCAAAGAGCTCAACGGCTAAAATCAGCACAGAGCCCCCACTAGGGAGGTCGTGAGCTGTTGGATTGAAATCTAAGGGCTCAGATTTAGAATTATGTGTTAGAGGTCCTAACACTTAGGGGAGGTCTGAGCCACAGATCTCAGGATGGACGGCCCACGATCACCCAAGTGCTAGGGGTGGTCGTGGAGGGCTGAGGAGGTCGCCCCAGGGTGGTCTTTGCAAAAGGTGCAAAGGAGGTCCTAGGGGAGGTCCTCGAGGGTTGTCTTTGCAAATAGAACAGGAGGAGGTCGTGCGGGTGGGAGGTCTTTTACAAAGACCCGAGGAGGTCTTTGAGCGTTGGATTTAAAATCCAACGGCCCAGACCACCTGCGCCCAACCTGACCGAGCCCGACACGGCTTAAGTGGCTCGGTGCGACCAAGACCTGAAAGTCGGACCTGGGTTTGAGTCTGAGTTTGACTCGGACCAGGTTTAGAGTTTTAATTTGAATCGAGATTTTGAAGGGGTCTTAAGAGATAGAATTAGCTCCAAATTTTATGAAATTTTGACAGTGGCTTGCTAACCTTGAGATGGACCTTGTATAAAATTTCCAGAGGTTTTATGTCGAGCACTTTTCTCCGTAAATTATACAATGCTTTGAGCTAGGGTTCGACTACAAGTCAAACAAGTTTGACTGACCCTTAAAAATATTCGAACAATTTCTAAAAATTGTGAAATTTTTCAGAGGGGTCACCAACCATCCCAAGAACTTAGGAAAAATATTTCCCGAGAAGGATCACAAGATTGGGCAAGATTGTTTTTGGAGGATCAAGACTTGGATCAACAGACTTGTGACTTTGTATTTCCATACTCTTGTACAATAATTGTTTAGTACACACAGGAAATACATGATGTAAGAAAAAGTTTTAATTTCTACCCATTTTCTTACATTTGAAACACAAGTTGAAAATGGGGATGTTACAGGGCCGTTCGGACCGTCCGAACGGCCACTCAAATCCTGACCGTCCAATTCCAATCGTGTGGTTATTGAACGCCCTAGAGCTGATCGTACCGAGCCATAGCCTATTCTGATCCTCCGCAATTTCGCTTTCTTCTCCAAAGCTGACCCTCCACCGCCGCCGTCAATTTGGACGCGTCCGACCTCCATTGGCGACGGGACTTGGGGCGTTTTGCTCCTAGGATCGAGGCGCACCCGAGGAGCGCCTTCCCAAAGCTTCTAGGAATCTGTAGCATCCTCTCCTTGCTGTAGATAGTTGTCAGGCTGCTGAGGATCACTCTCGATAATACCCGACCCGTCAAAATCTATTAACCGAGTAAAGCAGCGAATAAGAACAAATAACACCAAATGTAATCAAATTCAATTTTATCAACAAAGCATACACAGCAGGCATAACATAGATTTTAAATAATTATGGGTGAAAGTTTGAGTCCAAGAGGATTTTATTTGAATTTTCTATGATTTAAACAAGTTAAAGGCACAATTAATCGAATTAAATAATTATCACAAATTTCTGGAACAGCAATAAGAAACAAACTTATACCAGATTAAAGTACAAGAAATATTAGAATTAACAAAACTAATTTCACTTACTTTGGAGTTAGGATGAAATACTTATGAAATTTTGAAGTTTAAACTATTTTCTAGTACATAAACAATTCATTTTTAGCATTAATCCAAATCCAATAGTTTCTGGAATAATAACATGCTTGAAAACTAATCCAATAAAAATTACATTAAAAATGTAAACCAACAAAATTGGTTTGATTCAATTTGGAGCAAAATTGAATTAGTTATGAATTTTCTAAGTTTAATTAATTTTCAGTTCAAAAGTAATTTAATTCAGAAATTCTAAATGATTTTAATACTTTTCTTACTCGCCCTCAGCCAGCCACAGTTACTGACCAGTGGGACCGAGGCGAGGGCGCTCACTGGGTCAACTTTGACCCAACCCAGGCCAACAGCGACGTTGAAGGCGATGTGAGCCGTTCGATCTACATCGTATGGTCTACGTTGAGGATATCTTCGGGCGCTCCGAACGGCGCTACGATCTGGACCGTTGAAATCATATCGGACGGCCCATGCAATTGGATACGTTTGGATGGTCCGAACGTCATAGCTCAAATCGGACCGTAGAAATTGAATCGGATGGCCCAAAATCGATGGCTAAGAAATGAATTAGGATTTTGATTTTCTGTTTTGACCGAAACTAGGCAAGTTTGACTAAGCCATTAAAAATAGAAATAAATTTTCAAAAATCGTGAAAATTTTTGGGTGCTCCTAGGTTCACCTAGAACTTTGGAAAAATAATTGTGACTATTGTTCATATTTTAATTGCCAGATTTAAATTCTTTTTTAAATCTGTTTTAGAGACTTAGCTAGAATTTTAATGAGATCAAAATAACTTCCAAAAATTTGGGAAAAATTATGTTGATTCATGATAATTTATCTAGTATTTTACAAAATTATTTCCAGAGACTTTAACACTCACATTTTTCTGAAATTAAATAGAATCTTGATTTCAAGTCAAAAGTTTGAATTTTAGAAACAAAAATTTGAAACCAAGTACAAACTTATGAATTTTCAACAAAAGTTTTTGAAATTCACATAATTTTATACATTTGAAACACAAACCATTTTTCAGGATGTTACAGGGCCCGAGATGGCAGTGACACACACGCGGTGAGAGTCGGCGCCTAGCTCGGTCGGTGCAGCTAGATGGTTGTAACATCCCAAACTTGGGTTTGTATTTCAAATGTATAAAAGTAAGGAGAAATTAAAACTTTTGAACATGCATTGGTTTTTCTGGAGCATTTGCATAATTTGTGGCATTTGAAAATTTTAAAAACAAAGAAAACTTACAACTCAAATCGAAGTTCCAAATAAAAGTGGAAATAATTTTTTGGGATCATATTTTGGAAATAACTTATTCAAATACTACAATATTTATCATGAATTAAAATAATTTTTCCAAATTCTTTGAACTAAACTCAGCCCACTTAAAATTTAAACTCAAATCAATAACCTATTGTAGGTTTGAAATTAAGATTAAGCAAATAATCTTGAACAGTGGGGTTTAAGATTTTATTTGGGTACTAGGTCATCCCAGGAACCCCTATGATTAATTTCAGAATTTGTAGAATTTTATTTCTATTTTTATAGCCTCGGTCAAATCTTCTACTTGGTTGGTCAAACTAGATTTGAACTCAAACTCAGCACTGTTGAGTTGACCGAGCCAGCCTCTGTTGACTTGATCTAGCCCAAGCCACTCAGCCCCGGTTGGTCTGAAAAGCAACCACACGTGGACCGTCCGATTCAAATCCAACCGTCTTTGCGCTCGGGCCAGCCCAAATGAAAGCGAAGTCATTTCAGCCGTCTGATTTGAAACGCACCATCGAGATTGACGGGAACGTTCGGACCACTTGATCGTCCTCATCATTGTGAATCGTCCGATTGGAAATCAACGCACCGGATTGACAGGAACGTTCGGACCGTCCGAACATCCCCTTCACTTGAGCTGTCCGATTTCGATCTAACGGTCAAAATTCAAACCTCGTTTTGGACGTGACTCAAGTGGGTTGGGCTGAACCACTAGGGTTGGGTCCGGTCGGTTCAATAGTGTTAGGGTTTGATTTTTAATTTGTTTTGACCAAAGCTCAACAGATCTGACCGAGGCTTTAAATATAGAAATAAAATTCTATAAATTCAGAAATAATTTAGGTGTGTTCCTGGGATGATCTAGTACCCATAAAAAATATTAAAACTCACTTTTCAATATTTATTTTGTATAGTTTAAATTCAAACATATAATAGATCTTTGGTTTGAGTGTAAATTTTCTGTGGGTTGAATTTTCTCGATGGTACGGTTCTGTAACATCCCAAAACTTGGTTTGTGTTTCAAATGTATAAAAATGAGGATAATTTAAAAAATTTATTGCATCATATTACCAATTGAAGATTTCCTAGAAATTATTTCTAAAGTTTGTTGATTTCAAAAACTAAATGAGTTAATTGACTTGAAGCATAACCCTTTAAAACTTTTGAAACAAATCTTGTGATCATCCTCTGGAAATTTTTTTTCTAGGTTCTAGATCATCCTAGTGACTTCTCTGAAAAATTTCATAATTTTTAGATTTTATTTTCTATTTTAAAATGGGAGTCAAACCAGTTAGACCCTAGGTCAAACCCTAGGGCAGCACCTGGTGATTTTTCTAGAAAGAAATTAATTACATGAAAATTTCTGGAAAAATTAAACAAGGTTTACCTTAGATCCATTAACCTTCCTTAAAAAAATTAGAATTTTTAGAGTTAATCTTCAACCTCTAAAAATTCTTTGAACTCTCAGCCTATTGAAATCAGCCCAGTCAAACCGACTAAGCCGACTCGGTTGGATCCAACCGCTTAGTCAAATCCCTGCGCCGCCCCTCCTCCCTGTGCCAAAATTCTGAAAAGCTTTATGTTTAGGCGCGAGGGTGAAAAACTGGAGCCGCCACTACTATAGAAATGGTCTGCACAGACGGTTCAAAAACGCCATCACAGACAGTTTCGTGAGCCGTCTGAGTCTATGGGTCAGTGATGACATGAGTCATCACAGGCGGTTTTAAAACCGTTTGTGATAGTAGACTCTGTGTATGAAACCATCTGTGAAAGTCTACTGTCACAGACAGTTTGTAGATAAAACCGTCTGTGATATCTGATGCATCACAGATGGTTTGTATATTAAACTGCCTGTGATATCTGATGCATCACAGACGGTTTATAGATTAAATCGTCTGTGAGAGATGATGCATCACAGACGGTTTGTCCTAAGGAACCGTCTGTGATATTCTTTTCAGAAACAAGTACATCCAATTCGCATTCATTTCAGAAACAAGCTAGCACATCCAATTCGCATTCATTTCAGAAACAAGCTAGCACATCCAATTCACATTCATTTCAGAAACAAGCTAGCACATCTAATTCACATTCATTTCAGAAAACAAGCACATCCAATATTCACAAATCAATTAACTAAAATTAACCATTCATGTACATTTACACACATGTACGGTTAAGTTCAATATCTTATCCCAATCAAGTTCAATCTACATTGTGAAACTTCCCATTTGGATTTATAACCTCACGGTTCAAGAATGCAGCAAGGTGTCCTCGAATTTTTATGAGCTGGCTCTGTTCCAACGCAGTTTCCACGATGGTCGCAACCTGTCGCTACGAAGATTAAATTCCTGCATATATAAATTGATAAGTATGAAATAATTATTGCATTAAGATTGACAAACCTGAGGATCATTGGTTATCGCAAAACTGATGAGTAGTTCCATGTTGTGGCAAACATAGAATCTACAGAGGCTGCAGGACGGCGGCTGCTGGTGGCACTGCAAAATAGAATTGGTTGGTTCGAGAGGCATTACTATAAAGTGTTACATAGGATTAATGTGTACTAGGAATACCGAAAAATTTAGATCGTGTTGCATGGTCCCTCCCTTGCATATCCCTCCTTTTGGACAGTACATCTTGAACGACCTACGTGATTCCAAAAACTTAGCCTTCACCATTGCAAAGGAAGGAAAGACTGTATAATAGAGTTATCTATGGAGGAAATGTGTTTACATGTTGATTAATTCTCGGATAACTGTGAAGTTGTGTGTGGCCCTCTTTAGGGAATCTAGGTATATTACCAAGTTTCGTTTTGGCATAATTACAATTAGAATCCAGTGGAACCTACACAGGTATGTCGCTATGGTCATTAAACCTAAGTTGGTGTTGCTTATAAAGTACAAATCAACAAGTATAGCTACTAGTGCAGCACTTACTCCTGGTTGTAGGGCAAAAGTATGAATTGCTTGTTGCGGTGAGTCAGCAATGAGTCCACCACGTAATCCTTGACGAATTGTGCATTCTCCTTGATGGTTTGCTCGCAGACCATGTGTGGGTCGAGGAAACCTACCGGTGAATGCCTTACTTCGGCTTCAGAAATCATGTATATATATATATATATATATATATATATATATATATAAAAGCAAGGAGTTATATATAACATTTATCGGTATTACACGAACATTGATCGTGATTGTACACACTTACAGTGTCCAGCATCGCATGAGTGAGACATCGAAGGAGTCGAGGTTGAAGAGATTGAACAAGTCATCGAACATCACCGTGAAGACATAGTCTAGAGCCTCGTGGTTAAAATGATCCTTCTTGAACTTGACGGTGAGACCCGAGCATCATTGTTCATCTGTCTTGTTGGCCTATTCCATGTACCATGTGTGCAATCTCGTGCAAGCCAATCCTATGGTAGGGCTGTCTAACCTCTTGATCAACGGCTTGCCTAGCATGAATTTTTGGGCCAATGGCAAGAAGGGTACATCAGAACAGGAGTCGACCGTCTTCGATTTGTTCTTCCTGCCTCGCTTTGTATAGGTCGACTTCACGAGAGTTGACTGAGCATGAGGTGTAGAAGCACCTGATGCACCGGACCCTTGCCGCTTCAGTGCAATCAGCTCCCGTACATATACTTCCTGTGAAGTTGGCACCAGTGCAGGTAGCTCCAGGCAGATGTCTCCCTTGGGCCACTGGATGAATGCTCCAATGGCTTGCCCTAAAGTCATGATCTCGTCGTTTGGGGGGCTTCTCCAGCTAGACGACCTCGAAATTGGCATAAACACCGTCCACATTCACTTTTGCGAAACCCGGTGCTATATTTACACCGTGCAGCAAGGCCCTGACACCGGATGGATACGCCTGGCCCCAAGCAGCATCCAGGGTAATGGAGCCACATCTCACTTGGAGCTTGCACTTCGTAGCCCCCTACATAACGATACAAAATTAGCTACTCCAACAGGCCTATCAATGGATCAAGCATTCCAGGGATAATAATTATTACTTGGATGTCATCAACAGGAAATCTGTTATCGATTTCTAAGTTATGGTTGGATGCGCAGCTACTCGCACGTTTGGGGGGGGAGCTAGCTAGCACAGTAGCGGTGGGGGCTTCCAACTGATTTGTGAGGGATGCACGAATCTCCTCTCGTATGACATCTCGCATCTCTTCTCTAAGGGATGCACGAATCTCCTCTCGTATCTTTGCTTCGCGCTCGGCTTTGGCTCTCTTCCTACTCGGGTACGTCTCGGAGTCCTTTGAGAATCCTTTGTTCCAATCAACATAAAGACCAACGCCTCTCGTGCGACTCGTATGCTCCTTGTTTCCCAGGGCCGTGGAGAGTATATCTCTCTCCCTGTCTGCCTGGAATGAGCCTTGGGAAAATTGTGCAGTACTCAGCTCTTCCTGTAAGAGCCCGACATGTTATTTCACTTCCTATGAAGTTATCGAGTAATTACAAACTAGGTAGTTTGATATCTTACCATGCGCTGTAACACTTCCATGTCTACGGGGTTTGGAAAGGAGACGACCCCCGAAGACGAGGTAGATAACCTCGCCCTTAGCCACTGTTGGGAACGCTCATCAGTGATGCTGGCAAATGGTGGGGAGGCATCCAACTGGCGTGCACGCTGCTCGATCCTCCATTGCGTGATTTTACTCGCATACCAGCGGCCGAGTCCGTGGGGTGCGTGTTTTTGCCCGGAGGGCCTGTGCGCTCACTTTGAATCCTAAAATCATCCGTCTTCTTCTTCGCCACAAAGTCTTCCCAAGACTCTCCACGAACGGATACTTCGAAGGGCGCCAAATCCTTCTCCATGTAATCCTTGATAAGCGTGCTCTTGAAGTTCCTCCACGCTTTGCACGCCGCTAGCAACGCGTATCGTTGCACGAAGGCCTTGTGTTCTTCTGGTATCTCGAACGATTTAAAATTTTCCTTCAACAGTACAGCTTTGTGATTGTTAACTTTGGTGTACTTCTTCCACGAATCATAGGTGATCTTGACCCGTTCGCGTGTAACTACTCCGACCGTTGTCCGGAATGCGGACGCTGCTCGGGGAGGACTCAGAGGGGCCCTAGACACATGAACTCTCGTGATGGTAAATCGGCCCTCCGGCCTTTTCGATATTCCTCTTTCCTTGCGCTTGGATTTTCCAGAGGACGGCACATCAGACGTATGAGGCGACGATGACGAAGAATGAGCGGACGACATCTTCACGAGAAATAGAGGTTCTGTCACAAATCAACATATTATCATAAGATTCTCAAGCCCACTACACCACATTTCAATATGAACATATCAAATGCAAAGGGGTAATAAAATTGAAATGCTATGATACTCACGAAGCAGATGGCAATCAAAGCCAAGCAATGCTGTGATACTCACGGAGCACCGGAGCAGCAGGGCGGCGTCGAAGGGGAGGAGGGGCACCGGGTTCGGGAAGCGGCGGCTCGTGCTCGAGGAGGAGGTGACGGGCTCAAGGAGGAGGCGACGGGCTTGGGGGAGGAGGCACACTGGGCAAAAGGAGGAGGCGGCGGGCTCGGGGGAGGAGGCACGCTAGGCTCAAGGAGGAGGCGGCGGGCTCGGGGGAGGAGGAGAATGGGCACGAGGGAGGTGGGATGTTGGAGAAACTTAATCGTTTGAGTGGGGGGCGCGGCAAACCCTAAGTCTAAATGTAAATAGGGTTTGACATCACAGACGGTTCCAATAAATAACCGTCTGCGATATATGTATCACAGACGGGTTGTATATGAAACCGTATATGATATATGCCTTATCACAGACGGGTTTTATATGGAACCATTTATGATATATGCCTTATCACAGACGGGTTGTATCTGGAACCGTTTGTGATATATGCATTATCACAGACGGGTTTAAATGGAACCATCTATGATATATGCATTATCACAGATGGGTTTTACATGGAACTGTCTGTGATATAAAATCAAAGACAGTTTGTTGTAAGGAACTGTCTAAGATATTCTTTTGTATTGCTAAATCCATTTCTGTTTGTTGGCTAGCCTCAGGAAATGCTAGCCATGCCCTCTGAAACAAGCAGAAACACAAGTACATGTATACATCCAATTCACATTCATTTTAGAAACAAGCACATCCATTTCACAAATTCAGATATCACACATTCTCATATACATAAATGCAAATTCACACATATGACACGTTCTCATATACATAAATACAAATTCACATATGACACATTCTCATATACATAAATACAAATTCAGAACATCTGACACATAAACATTTTAGTCATCATTCCACTTGCTTATCTCCTTTAAAAATTAGCCCTTCCTGATAATCGACGCGTATGTAGCAAGTTTCGTCACGTCATTCTTCCTCGGCCCTTATGCTGTTTCCGAAAGGAGGCAACTCGTCAAATTGATTGTATTCTTCCTCGTCCACTACATTCTCAACTCCGACAATCCTCCTTTTTCCATGAAGAACTACGCAGCGCTTCTTATTTGCCTGGTCGGTTACATAGAAGACTTGAACAACTTAGTTAGCGAGTACGAATGGTTTGTCTTTGTATCTGACACGTTCGAGGTTCACAGTAATGACGTCGTACCTGTCAATCTTCACCTGTGGGAGATGGACCCAACGGCACCGATACAGCGGGATCTTGAAAAGCACGTAGTCGAGCTCCCAAATCTCCTCTATGAACCCATAGTAAGAGCTCCTCAACCCATCGGTACTAAATGCATCTATGCGGACACCACTGTTCTGGTTAGTGCTCTTTATATCCTGAGCCTGTGTATAGAATGTGTATCCATTTATGTCGTATCCTTGCCATTTCACAACAGTAAATGTTGGCCCTTTTGCCAACCATGTCAGCATATCACTTGATGAGCTCGTAGCAAGTCGCTCCTTCAACCATTGGTTGAACCAACTGTTGTGCTGTCTCGTGATCTAAACATCCGGCCGCTCTAGATTCTGTTGCCAAAGCACGTCCTTGTGCTGGTCAATATACGGGGACACTTCAGTCATGTGTTGCAAGACCGTGAAATGGGCTTGAGCATACGCTCTCATCTCTGGAGTGATTGTTTTCCTTCCAATGGTCCCGATACCCTCGAGCCTCCCCTCATGGCGAGATTGAGGCACACTTATTGGTTCGACCTGAGCCATGTAATCGACATTGAACTCAATGACCTCTTCGGTTGCATAACCTTCAACGATGCTTCCCTCTGGCCGAGATCGATTCGGTACATAGGACTTGAGAATTACCATGAACCTCTCGAACGGGTACATGCTACGTAGGAACACGGGCCCACACATCTTTATCTCCCTCACAATGTGAACAATGAGATGGACCATGATATCAAAAAACGACGGAGGAAAATACATCTCAAGATGACATAGAGTTGTCACCACCTCGTCCTGCAGAGCATCTAGTCCTTCGGGATCGATGACCTTCTGAGCAATTGTGTTAAAGAAATAACACAAATTTCATGATTGTCTCTGACCTTGATCGGCAAAATACTTCTAATTGCAACAGGGAGCATCTGTGTCATCAGCACATGACAATCATGAGACTTCATGCCAATTAACTTCAAATCTTCCATCGAAACAAGTTTCTTCATGTTGGCAGAGTAACCAGACGGAACTTTCACACCATGCAAGCACTGGCACAGTTAAGTTCTCTCGGCCTTGGACAAGGTGTAACAAGCAGGGGAAGGTACGTTCATCCTTTATCAGTCTTTGTCGGTGCTAACTCGGGTCTGATGTCCATATCAACCAAGTCAAGTCGTGCATTGACACTATCCTTTGTTTTGTCACGAATGTTCAGTAAGAGACCAATCAAGCTGTCACATACATTCTTCTCTACATGCATAATGTCGATGCAGTGGCGAACTTCTAGGTGCTCCCAATAAGGTAAGTCCTAAAATATTGATCTCTTCTTCCAGATGTTCTTCTCACGGGTCCTCGATTTACGTCCCTTTCCGAGCACAACATCTAAATCCTTAACCATATCATAGACCTCTTTTCTTCTTAAATGCCTTGGAGCTAAACTGTCATCCTTCTCTCCATCGAATTGTTTCTTCATCCTGCGGTATGGGTGAGCCCTCCAGAGGAACCTACAGTGATGCATGTACACGGTTTTGCGCGAGTGCTTCAGCCACACACTCTCGGTACCATCTAAGCAGTGAGTACATGCTTTGGCCCCTTTTGTACTCTGGCTCGATAGGTTAGCAAGGGTGGGATAATCATTTATGGTGCAGAACAACAAGGAGCATACGATGCAGTACTCTCGTTTGTACGTATTCCATACCTGTACCCCTTCGATCCACAGTATTTTTAGATCTTCAATCAATGGTGCTAGGTACACATCAATATCATTCCAAGGTTGCTTCGGCCCTTGGATAAGTATCGACAGCAAAATATACTTCCGCTTCATACACAACCAAGGAGGAAAGTTGTACATACAGAGAGTCACAGGCCAAGTGCTATGTCGGCTGCTCATGTTACCGAAAGGATTCATTCCATCTGTACTCAATCCAAACCTTATATTCCTCGCTTCCGCACCGAAGTCTGCAAACCTCCTATCGATGTTTCTCCACTGGGTGGAATCAGCAGGGTGTCTTAGCTTTCCATCCTGCTTACGCTCCTCCGAGTGCCAACGTAGAGTTTTGCCTCCTTTGGGTTCGCAAAAAACTGCTTCAAACGGGGAATTACAGGAAGATACTACGCCTGTAACATCCCAAGTTTTGGCTTGTATTTCAAATGTAAGAAAATGTGTAGAAATTAAAAACTTTTCTTACATCTTGTATTTCCTGTATGTTCTGAAGAATTCTTGTAAATGAATTATGGAAATACAAAGTCACAAGTCATTTTTTACCTAAACCTTGTCCTTCAAAAACTTTCCTGTCAAACCTTGTGATCATTCCTTGAAAATAATTTTTCCTAAGTCTTAGGGTTAATTTGTGACCCCTCTAAAAAAATTCACAATTTTTAGAAATTGTTTGAATATTTTTAGGGGGGCAGTCAAACCTGTTTGACCCTGGTGAAACCCTAGCTCAGTACCTTGCTGAATTTTTGGAGGGAAATTCACTGCATGAAAACCTCTGAAAATTTTATACAATGTCAATATCTAAGTTAGCAAGCTCTTGTTAAAATTTCAGAATTTTTGGAGTTGTTTTGCTACCTTAAACAATTCCCCAAAGTTTTAGATTAAAACCCTAAGTCAAAGTACTGTTGGGCTCGAGTCAGACCCGAGCCCAACCAAGTTGACTGGGTTGAGCCCTATCAACTAACTGCACCTCGGGCTCACTTTAAGCGCGCGTTCGATCTCAGCCGTTAGATCTCCATCGGGCAGCCCTCGTTCGCGTGAACCTCCGGACCTCCCGAGACGCGCTTCGCTTTTGGACCGTTGGATATCCATCGGGTGGTCTCTATTCGTTGGGCCGTTCGGACCGCCTAAACGTCCCAAGCAATCTCAGCCGCTCATTTTCGTTCGGGCCGTTCGCGCCATTCTAAACGTCGCGACTCCCGATCATCTCCGTTAAATCTTGACCGTCCATTTCTAATCCAACCGCCCAAACTCTTTTGACTCATTTTGACCTAACCCCCCTTGTCATTTTTTACCCGAGCCATTTCAACCCTTTCACTGACATGTGGGCCCCTCGTCCCTGGTCATCATCTTCAACTTCTGGAGCACGCGCGTGATGGAACAGGGCATGGGGGGAGAGCCCTTTTCAACTCCATGTGTCACCGTTCAACAGCTCTGGTCCTCGGCATTAAATGCCCTAAGTGAGCTTTCACACTCATGGGTGCCTTTCTCAGCTGCCCCCGTCCCCTTTACCTCGCCCATGGCAGCTTGTGAGCCAAGTTCACCGTGGACTTCGATTCTTAAGTTGCCTGTTGGTTTCCGGCTATAAAAAGCCCCCCAAAGCTCACCCTTGAGTTCCTTTACAACACCCCTAGCTCTTCCTTGTTCTTGGAGCTCAGAACCACTGAAAATCCTAAAATCGCCATTAAAGGCCGTGGAGCTCTGTTGGCAACTTCGGGACTCCAGTGGTTCTTCTTCAATTCTTCTTGTACCCTTTTGAGTTCCTTAACCTCCTAATCATTTTCCCTAACTTAATTTTGGGTTTCATTCACAGTAATTACCTGATTTCAAGTTGGGATCTTTTCAGCTGAAGTCACCCCTTTCTTCCTCAACTCCGGTAAGTGGTTTCATTTAGCAATTAATTGGTCATGGACCTTCTCTGGGCCTTAATGTAGCTATTTTGACCACCCGGTGGTGTTCATCTTGCTCAGGCCGTATTTTCATTGTCATCTTCCTCTGCTCCGGCAAGCTCCTCAGCCGTTAAAGCTGCTCCGGCCATCTTTGAGGCTCTCCTTGGCTAAGGTAGCTCCTTATTAGTCCTTAGATGCTGTGGCACCCGTTTCTTTGGACAATGCGGAGCTTTTTAACCATTTTCGCTTTCGACCGTTTTGGTCACCATCACTGATTTCCGGCTCGCCGGCGTTTTAGGCCATCGCCGCCGTCGAGGTCACCTCTAGAAGGTGCGGAAGGTTATTGCGTTTCCATTTTTTCCTTTAGTTGCCGCTGCGGTGGTCGGAGCCGCCGCCGACGAGCTTTTCTTTGCGCTTGGTTTTTGCGGGACGAGCGCCTCTTTGTGCCATTATCGTTTAGGGCAAAAATCCGGCCATTAACTGCTAATCATTGTTTAATCAGGGTTAATATGGTTTAGTAATAAATGACTGTCTTAAAATGGCTTCATGAGTCACTCCCATGTGGGCCCGTAGGCTTAAACCGCAGTAGCATGGACTTTAGGACAAAGATTTGGTTCATTAATTGCTAAATCATCGTTAGCAATTAATGGCTATCCTAAAAGGGTTGACCTGCCACTTACAGGTGGGCCCGCACGCCCCTAAAACCTTCTCTGTGTACTTAGTGCTCACGTGCGTTGTGCGCAACACTTTGTTGATCTTGAACCGTCCATTCGGACCCCCCTATCGTCCAAATCCATGTAGGCCCTCCATCTTCAGATCTACGGTCGTAGTTGATTGGAACGTTCGGACCCCTCTAGATGCCCCAATCGACGTGGACCGTTGGATCTTAATCCAACGGTGGGTCCCGTGGACCTCCTCGCGTACGTGCGCGGTGTGCGGTGCGCGTGGAACGTTAGATTCTTGATCTGTGGCCCACGTTTGTCCACGTCCTTTAATATTGAGTTAAGTTTGTTTTATTTCCTGTAAGCTTTGTTAACTAAGAATTGTATTAAACTTGGAAATACCATAACTAATTCATTTTAATTCATTTTCGGTTGATTCCAATTCTGATAAATTTCTGTTTAACTAAACTTTAATCCAAAAATATGTGTAGACACTGATTCTGTACCAAAAAATTATATAGGTTGAATTAACTTGATTAGGTATAAATATTATTTAGAAATTTATTTAAAATTTGTAAAAGACACAAGTAATTCCCTGTAACTCCAAATTGAGCAAACTAAAATTTGCTAAGTTCCTCTGATAATGTAGTTTAACATAGAATAGGTTTTGTTCATGTAATTGCCTCTGAAAAATGATATGTTCTAGTTTCACAACTTAGAAAAATCATAAGCAATTCATTTTAATTCCTAATGAAGTAAACTCAGTTTTGCTGTTCTTAGAATGCCATGTTCTACCTACCATAAAAATTTCAGGATCTAGATCTTTCTGGAAATTTATGCCATGAACAGTAACCGAAATTAATTTAATTTGGAATTTCGAGGCTGAGAAAAATTGTTTAGGTTATAACTTTTTCATGTTTAGTCGAAATGACTTGATTCTTGTTGCTAAATTCATTTAAAATCATGCCCTTGCAGCTGTATAAATTTCATAGAATTTGGATGAATTTGGCTTTTGAGTTCCTTTCGGTGTTCTTCGTTCATATTGGTTTTATCGCGTTTTTGCGTTAGGTTCCGAAGAAATTATTGAACCCAAGAGTGATCCTCAGCAGCAAAACTGCGATCTTCAGCAAGGCAAGCAGATGTAGCATCATTTGATCATATTGCTCCTATTATTTTCAAATTCTAGTATGTTGTTTGCAAATTCTACGTATGCATTGCTATCTTGTTTTAAACTATTATCGATTAGTTGACCCATTAGATGCATAATCTGTAGGCAAATATTTATCCTCTACTACTGAGCCTAGGATTACCTTGCTGTGATTTTGGGTTCGTTGGATGAGCCCTTGTCACTTAGTAGTTTTCGAGTATGTTGCTTAGCCTTGCTTAGCTACCGGTAGGAATGGGCGGTTGTCGACTTAGTCGATAACCTTGATCACACAAACTTATTATGACTTTATGATACAACCTTTGTGCTATGTTTGATTGTGAAAACTAAAAATAAAAATAAAATGATTTGGACTTGGGCACAATGGTATGTTGGTGTGTTTTTGGGTGTGACTGGAATGGTGCCCAAGTCAACAAGGACCGAATTACTTGCGTCATTGATCCAAGCATTTTTGCGTGCTAACCACACTAGAGGGAAATGATACCTCTCTTGATTAAGTACTTTGGGGGGTGTTAATTAATGAGTCGCGTGGTTGGTTGTATATTTCTATATGCAACGTGGGTCACGTGATTGAGGGGAGCACCCCCATGCGGCTTGAGCCAGGCCGGTGCATCCTACTCTACGTATGGGTCCTTAGTGGGGGCCGTAATGGTGGTCCACTAGGTGATAACCCCCATACGTGCGGCTCTTGATTAGCTCACTCCATTGGAAAGCGTCTCGTAGGACTTAGCCGTGCCGGCATACCAAAGAAAGTGTGCTTAATCTAGTGGCAAAATGGCGGTCTAAAGTGTGGGTACATTGGTACACCTCTGCAAGGTTAAATCTATTTGAATAGCCTCGTCCTAGGTTATGGACACGCTTGGTTATTTCCCGCAAGAATTAGACTACAACCTTTTTAACTAAAACTTGATGGGTGGTACGAATCGGGGATTCGTGCTATGTTGTGGTGGATATTGGGTTAGTCATCTATAGGTTGTTACTTATGTTACTTATTGTTACCTCGCTGTTATTTCAATGATTAAAAACAGATTTAACAAATTACCTTCAATCTATTACATTATTGCAAACGAAAATTGCTTTACGCGTCCAATTAACCATATCACCATCTCCTTTGTTACAATTTTCATGTAGCTAGGCTTGTTACCTGTAAGTCTTGCGAGTACAATTTTGTACTCACCTGCATTGCTTGTTGTGTGCAGAGGAGGAAGTGGATCCCCAAGGGGTCTACTTCTGTGAGTTTTCCTGTGGATCGTGTGACTAACTTGGTGGCCCGGTCGGTTGCCTTGTGGGTGTGTGGCTAACCGGTCGACTTTTGTTATAGCCATCTTATGGCACTTTTGCTTCCGCTGTCACTTTGCTACGTTGTTGTCATTTGGCCGGTCGACTCTTTTGTAATAACTCTACATATTGTATGTCTTTTGCTAGACTTGTTGTATGGAATTGATGCATGCTTTTGCAATGATGTATGTGTGCTGCAATTCTGGGAAGCACATGTCCATCGAGGCACGGCGTATTTTGTTTGTGATGTTAGAGCCAATGAAAGACTAAGTATTACAAGCTAAATAAACCGGGGTCTCACAACGCCACCTTAGCAGGAGGTCCTTTCTTCACCTCGATTCCCTCGCCATCATCTGATTGATTCTTACGCTTGTATCGGGATGTGTTGCACACCAGACATACATGCATGTTTGCGTACTCTTTACGGTAGAGGATACAGTCGTTTGGACATGCATGTATTTTTTCTACTTTCATTCCCAACGGACAAAGAACATTCTTGGCTCTGTAGGCGGTTTCGGGCAACTCGTTTCCATCCGGAAGCATGTCTGCTAAGAGACCTAACAGCGCCGTGAAACTCTTGTCGGACCAACCGTTGCTTGCCTTCAATTTCAGTAGTTCAAGCACGGATGACAACCTTGTGTATTCCGGCTTGCAGCCCGGGAACAAAGGCTTCTCCGAGTCCTCCATTAAGCCCTCGAATTTACCAAACTCTCTCTCACTATAGTTCACTTCTGCATCGCGAAGCATCTGATCCAGATTGTCATCGTGCAACCTATCCGAATCAGAACCATAATCGACATCATCTGGCGGCATATCGTTGACTTCATCGGCGATGTCGTTATTACTATCTTGTATAATCTGCTCTTCACCGTGACTGGTCCATTGTGTATACCCCTTTTTGAAACCCCCTTTGAATCAAATGTGATTGGATCTGCGCTTGGTTGTCAAACATCTTCAGATTCTCGCAGTCAATGCATGGATAGTACATATATTCCGCCCCTTTATTCAACATATCCCTCTTGGCAGCTGTTGTAAAAGCACACACGCCATTAATGTACTCTTCACTCACACGGTTCTTAGCGTACATCCAACTTCGGTCCATCACACGGTTCGTGTTGAAAACCCTGAAAATAAATAAAAGGGTGACCATGGGCTTCACTAGCGATTTCAGCGTAAACGCCAAACAGAGGCGACGGCGGCAAGCTCCTCGGTGACAGGTCTTCTCGGTGGAAATAAACTGAAATGAAGCACATGCACAGCTTTAGGGGGACATATAGGTGGGAAAATCGACTTTGGTGGGGTCGAGCACTCACTGGAGAAGAGTTGGCGTCGATGGCGGTGGCGGTGACATGCAACTCGGTGTGGGCGACAATAGCTGAAATGGACCACACGATCGATCGAGTGGGCTCATTGAGATGAGGCGACACTAAAAACCGGGCACAGAGTGGCGCCGATGGACTCACCGTAGCCCCAGAGATGGAGAAGAAGACTGTTGAGGAGTACACTGCAACGGATGATAAGTAAGAGAGCAAAACGGCGCACCGTCTGTGATGGGATAATTATCACACACAGTTTTCAACAAAAAACCGTCTGTGACATGGAGTAATATCTCAGACGGTTTCAACATAAAACCGTTTGTGATATGTAGCAATATCACAGACGGTTATTATTACGAACCGTCTGTGATACTTTACAGACGTTTTTATCATGAACCGTCTGTGATATTACCTGTTCACATACGGTTTTTAGCGCAACGAAGAATACGCATCGCTCTAAACCAAAACCATCTTTGATGTCATGTAATACAGACGATTTTGGTCAACCGTCTATGATGAGGCGTCCAGTATGTGCATTTTTGTAGTAGTGTGCGCCTCCACCAAATCCCCTCCCAAAAATCCTCCCTGTGACTGCTCCTCCTCCCAGCGCCACTCCCTGCGCCGCCCCTCCTCCCTGCGCCTCCCCTCCTCCCGACAGCGCCTTCCTCCTAGCGCTGCCCTCCTCGGCCGCCTCTCCTCCCAACGCCATTCCCTCCACTGGCAGCTTAAGCCCACCCTTCACAGCTCCTCCACCCCTTACCCTAACCTCCGCCGTCACCTTTAACTCTAATCTCTACCAACGCCCTGTACTAAGTTCACTGGCCTCTCCCTCCTCGGACTCCCTTGGCGTCGGTCCCGCAAGACCTCAGCGCCAGACGAATACGAAGCACGCGGCACGACAGCGGCGGCGAAAAGCGACACCCCTTCTCAGACTCAGAGCATGGCCACTGCTATGGTGCTGGAGGATGCGGCGCCGTAGCCGCCCGCCGCCAAGGGAGCCAAAGGTGAGCAATCACGCGGTCACACCCCTCCCCTCTCCTCCCTTTTAGCTTCTTGCAAAATCTACGAATCGTAGCTATGCACACTGCACACCAGCACACGATCACCAGTTGTTTGATGAAATGCTATTTCTTATGAGAAAACTTAAGTGTGGATTTTTGTAAATATACCTCCACTGTGAGTACACAAACTGTTTTCAGATGCATAGGTATTGGTTCTGCTTACAAGTCAATGATATAGTGCATCACATTCTTGTTTTACTGATTTTCCTCCTCTTTGTTTATTTTGGGATGATGAAGTCCAGTTCTACAGGGATGCCTCGAGTTCAGTGGGCCTATCATAAGGAGTAGATGGATACTAGATTCAGGGTAATCAAAACTTTTAATAGTTTTTCCCTTTAAATCTAAATGAGTCCATATAATTCCATGAATCTTCATTGGTTTACGACAACCGCTAATTTTTACTGCATCTTCAGGTCAACAACAAGATAGTGTTTGGAAACCACTCTTTCTGCTTGTTTGATATGATATAATAAGTAATAAACCAGGCTTCTATGAATTGCTGTTCTTGTTTGATATGATATAAATCTTTGAAAATTATACTGCTTGTATAGCGCCTCTTGAGTGGTGATTTTTATGCCGTTTTTACTCTTTTCTCTTTTCTAATGCTCACATGTATGGTACTACTGGCCAAACGGTACTTGAAGTTTTATTCATCAATGTGCAAGGGAAGATTGTTTTGAGAAGAGTTTTATCGGGTGGTAGTTGTGAAATAATCAATGTTATATTATTATTGTAGGAAAATATCAACACAACAATTTATTCAAGATTGACTGCTAACTCCATCTACAAGTTTTTATTTCCTTAATTCAGCATTAACACTCATATTAATTTGCAGCTTCCCGCCCTTATTGACGAGGGCATATTATTAGTTGTTTCTCCTCTGGTTTCACTTATCCAAGACCAGATCATGCATCTGTTACAGGTAATTAATTGTTTCAAACTTTCATTTCCTTGTACATATTTCTTGATGCTTTTCTTACTTAATATGACCTGCAGCCATTATACAGGATTTCACATTTTCCAGATCAAAACTAGTTGTCACTGATCTTTTTTTGCCGTGGCATGCTACATTGGTACTCCTGAATATATTCAAGTCTTAAGCTCTGTTTTAGTTTGTCACTTACACAGTTACACCCTTCTGATCATTGACATGTGTTTTATTCCTGTGTACAGGAGTGATGCTCTATTGAGACAATTGGAAAATGTTTTTTCGCGAGGCCATCTTTCTAGAATTGTTATTGATGAAGCTTATTGTGTAAGCCAGTGGTGTCATGATCTTCGACCTGATTACCAGGTACTTTCTATCAGGAAGAAAGAAGTTCATGTTAAATAAATTGTAACATTTGGATATAGCTTTTATGATCTATTAGCATCTAGGTATTTGAAAACGTAGTTTCGCATACACCGCCCCGCCCCGATCGCAATAAAGAATCGCTAGTGTTAAGGAAGATGTCATTCAAGTTCTAGGCCTCGCAAACTGCATTGTTTTCCGACAAAGTTTTAATCGTCCAAATCTGAGGTAAGTCTGTTATGAATATATTGTGCATGTATTCATGAGGCCCAATGGGCAATATTCATGAGGCCCAATGTCCATTTAGTTTTTGCTTGGAACATTATTAACTATAGGCATGTAAGTTTGAATCACTTGAATTTGCGGATAAACTTCAGCGATCTAGCTAGATCATCAAATTATGTGCATATGTATTTTTCATTATGATGTAAACTTTTGTGCACATTAATGATGTTGTTCCATGTATATTGCACACAATGAACTCCTCAGCACGTAGTGCACATTAAAGATTCTATATTGTTTTGTTGTTGGGAAGATTTTAATGTTGTGATCATCCAACTATGAATTCATGTTCATCATGTATCATGTCTGTAACAACAAATAATAATGGTAATAATGGAAAAGCACCCAAAATAGAAATATTTGCAATGCTATTGTTAATGCAGACACGGCTGCTGAAGTTATATGGTTTGTGGTTATTGACTCCTCCAAAAAAATTTCAGGTACAAAACATAAGGGCTATTGAAGTTATTGTTTGCTGATGGAGTGATCGTACTTATTTTGCAAATGGTGATAGTATGATGATTTGATTGTCGACTTCTTTTGCGTAGATGTTTTGTACATACCAAGGATAGATATTTACATATTTCAGGTTTATGTATTTTGTATAATCTGAATTTCATCTATGTGTTGCAGCTGTATTTGATTGTTGATATGACATTTTCTAAGTGACACGATTGATAAAATTGTATGTTTTCTAAATTTTGATTGAATGGTGCAAACTATTGGGAAAATATTAAATTCACTATTTCAAGTGGTAATTATTTTTTTAGTATTTAACATGCATCTTTCTAGGTGTCTAATCTACCGGGAATAATCGCAATGAGGGCAGTTAACCGCCGAGAAAAAGAGAATCAAGGGCAGTTAACTGCCGGGGAAAATAGAATCAAGGGAAGTTAACTGCCGGGGAAACGCCAACTGCCGAGAAAACAAATAACCGTCGGGGAAAACCAACTTAGCTAGGGTTGGGAAAACAGACACGCAAGGGCAGTCAATCGCCAAGCAAAGCGATAACTACTGGGAAACTCCAATCGCGGAAAAATTTAATCGCGGGAAACTATAATCGCTGGGGAAAATACCTTATCTAGGGTAGTTAACTGCCGGGAATACTGATATCTGCCGGCAAAAGTCTTTCCCGGCAGCACTTTACCGGGTAGGCAATAAGTGTCAGGGAATGTTTTTGTCGGCAGATAATTTGCTTTCCAAAGCACTTTTCTCCGGCAGTTTAATTGTCCTTAATACTATGCCATGGTGTAGTGTTAACATTTCAAAATGATATTAATGACCTTGCGAGGCTAAGCATACAATTGTGTCTAACCAACCCACATTGATGC
Source organism: Ampelocalamus luodianensis (assembly GCA_036346255.1). NCBI lineage: Eukaryota > Viridiplantae > Streptophyta > Magnoliopsida > Poales > Poaceae > Ampelocalamus > Ampelocalamus luodianensis. Next base: position 36,342,522 of record CM070620.1, on the reverse strand, counting down.
TATGATAATACCAACTAGTAATTTAACCAAGCAAGGGTGACAAATGATCATGGCAATACAATTCACAAGATGGATATAAGTCAAGTGGGTTGCATAACTAATCCCAAAATAAGTAAAGCGTTTGATAATTGAATTAGCAATGCAGTAATTTGAATCAAAGTAGTTTTGTAAAACTGAGTGCAACATGATCAAAGCACAACTTGCCTTACTATAGCAATGTTGTTGTTCTTTTATCTTCGACTTCCTTAATCTTCAGCTCCTTCCAACAATTCTGGAACATCAATGTCTAACGAGAGGGAACGAGCTTGATTTTAGAAAACTCCAAATTGAAATTGAATGGTACTGGAAGGTAGGGCTTGATTTTAGATTATTTTAGAAACTTGAATAGGTTCAATTGGAGTACTCCAAATTGAAGGTAGCATCTAACAAGGGAGAACGAGCTCTCAGAAGTTTGATCGGGAAAGAAAATGCTAAAAACGAAAAAAGGAGAGAGAAGCTGACAGGTGGGGCTGAAGGAATATTCCTGGAATCTTTATTTTTGGGAATTTTGGAAAATAGCTGAGAGGATGACATGTGGGATCCACTAGATAAAAGAATTTTGGGAATTAAAAGAATTCTAGAGAAAGAAATGAGTGATTGACATGTGGGGGCCACTGGTCTATGGACTAGGTCCACGGAGAGGTGCTAGTCCATGGTGGACCAAGCTCATGGAGAAGGGTTGACCTGACATGCAGGGCCCACATGTAAGTGAGATATGGATCTAGGGTTAGGCTTTGTGTGGCTGACGGGAGGGGTCAACTCGTCAAAGAGAGGTGGGGTATAGATCTAGGTCTGCCACGCGTGCGATGACTAGGCGAGGATGGTGTTGAGGTGGCGACGATGTGGCGGTCGATAAGATAACGACGTGGCGAGGAAGGAGATGACAACGTGGCAAGACTGGCCGGCGATGTGGCACAAGGTGGTTGTGATGCGGGTGCTGACGAGGCAGGAATGTCATGCGGGGAGGCGAAGTGGCGATGACATTGCAACGACATGGCTCAAGCAAGACGGTGGTGCTTAGGGCCCGTGGCTCGCTGGCACTAGTGGCCACGGTGGCGTGTGTGGAGGGGTTCGGTGGAGAGAGGAGGTGATGGTGAACGAGATGACGTAGGTGTAGTGGCAGGAATCGGTGGCAATCGTCAGTGGCAAAGAGGAAAGCGGCAACTGCGTTGGCTTGCACGGTGGCGAGGTAGCCCTGTCCGAATCCTTCTGTTTTCTAGTTCAGAGTCTGCGTCGGTTTCCAAAAATTCGAGAGTCCGGTGTCTTGGCACACAAGTCGGTGCCCCTGGTGGGACCATGTGTCGACCGACTCAAAACTGGCTTGCGGCCTAGTGGCCCGGTGCATGGCCCATAATGGCTCATTTATATATAATTTTTGTATTTTTCACTATTTTTTGATGATTTCTGCAAAAAAAATATTCCAAAAAAAAAAACGATCTCCGACTCTAGGTTAGTGTTAGTGATAATAATCCATAATTTCAATAATTTCTAAGCAATTTACTGAGAATATAAGATATGAAAGCACACATAAAATGAGTGCCAACAACCGACAAGTATTTCAGCCCAAAGGGGATTTTAGGAAAAAGAAAAGATTTTGAAATTTCATAAATAGGATTAAATCAAATTGAGCTCAAAGAAATAGCAAATAAACTCAGGAAAATTTAAAAAAAATCCAAAAAATACAATGGAACCAGAGAAACTCAAATTAATTAGTTTTGGATTTAATTGATGTTTGGTTTATTCACATTAAATCATTTTAATTTCTAAAAATTATAATTAAGCTTTAATTAGTTCAAGAAAATTCAAATTTTCTTTTTTATTTTGAAAATTCCAAAATGATGAAAAAAGATGTTACAGGTTCACACTTGTCTCCTCGATTGGATGCTTCGAGAACCTATTGGTGGGTCTATCTCACGGTGCATGTGAAAAGTAGAATTTGAAATGCTCATTTCTAATTGTATGTTTTATAAAAACCTTGGAACTTGAATGAGGAGGATGATGATGATGATTTAGTATTGAATATAGATGTTTATTCATGCATTCAACTTTTATAATATGGGCTTGCGAGGTACGAAAGTACTCACTCTTGCTACTAATCCCCTTGTTTAGAAGCGATGAATTAGATACGGTAAAGCAGTGCCAAATGGTAACTATAATAGAACTACCAGGTGGAGGACTTTATACCACTTCGTTCATGCCAAAATATATGCCTTAAGGCTAACATGTGCGAATTGAAGGTGATCCTAACTATTTCTCTGCTGCAACACTATGATTAGGGTCATTACTTAAGAAAGCGTGGCTTTGTCGGATAATAATCCTTATGCTAATGTTATTACCAAAGTAGTGATGACAAAAGAGTCACATTTGTATAGTTTTTCACCTCCTCAATTAAATGAATAATGGCAGGTCTCCCTATCATTTGTCAAAAAACATTCGCACATCTAGTATTGACTATCAAAGCAGTCCCCAGGTTATGCCCATCTAGACTTGTTTATGGGCAGCCTAGACTGTCGGCCCGTCCTGAGCCCGGTCCGGTTTTTTTGGGCTGGACCGGGCTAAGCTTACTTTTTGGGCTAGGCTCGATCCTTGATTTGCATCCCAAAGCTATTTTTGGGCGAGTCTTAGGCCTTATTTTTCCTATCTTGAGAAGCCCGACCTGGTCTGAACTCCGAACATTGCACTCCATCTCAGATCTGACCATGTCCAATCCCGACCCAAAGTCCTTAGCCACCATATAAATGGAGAGAATCTCCTCTCCACAGCCTGAAAACCCTAATTCCCTAGTCCCCATTGCACAAACCTAGATAATTTCCTCCTCTACTTCGCCTCCTCCCTCTCGATTCCTCATAGACTCTATCATTGCCTGGCCTCCTCCTCCGATGCCTCAGCCTCACAGTCTCCCCCACCACCACATGGCCTCCAACACCGCCTCCCGAGCTCTACCACGCCACTAGGCCTCCTTAGCCACCTCCCGATCTCCATCACCGCCGCCTGGTCTCCTCCTTCGCCTCCCCTTCTTCTCCTGGTATGAGGGTGCTGAGAAGTGGCGAATTGGCGGTGGGATGCAGGAGGAAGATGTTGGAGCTGTTGGGCTCATGGAGATGTGGCTTTTTTTTTCCTTTTGGTGATTCTTTGTTTGAATGGATAAGGTAGAATTTTGAATGGATTTGTATTACAAAGAACTATGATGATGTGTGCTCAGATTGTTTTGTTATATCCTAGTTGTTTGATTTTTCTGTGTTGCTTGAGGATTTGTTGTATCGACAATGGTTGATATAATGATGTGTGGTCGGGCTACAAGCATACCTATTCCTATCACTCCGGGCTTCAAAAATGCACACTTGTTAGGCCTCGGGTGGGCTTGGGCCTGGCTTTTTAAGGTTGGGCTTTTTCCAAACCTGTTTCGAAGCCTAGCCCATCACCATTCGATTAAATACATTTTAGACCACTCCAACTTAAAAGGCTAGCCATCAGATGTCCATTAACAAAAATGGAGTTACTACATATCCAAATATGCTTCGATCGATGTGCCCAACATGATCCATCGTGACGGCTCACATTATAAACCGACCTGTCATATCGAATACAAATACGAATCGAATGTCATAATGAATACAAATTCAAATCAAATATCTACTCAAATTGGTCAGATCCGGATATCTCCTCATAACTTATGTAATGTAAAGATATAATGACACTTTATCCTCATGTAGACACATTTAACCATTTTAATTTATTTATTTTCACATAAAGAACATGAATTCACATCAAATTGAAAAAACTTGTCCAACTAATCAGACACATTGCAAAAAAAAAATATGTATATTGCTTCATCAAATTCGAATACGAACAGTTCAAATAAAATAATAATTCGGATGAGAAAAGTCCTTACCGTATCCGCATCCATATTTCTTATGCGAATTCAAATACAAATAGAAGAAAACTTGTTAATCAGATGAAAAAATCTATATTGTATTCATATCCTTTCAAATACAACAGTCAAATAACACCCCCACACAAACGAATGCCCTGTTGGGCTGTAACATCCCAAAATTTTGGTCTGTTTTGAAATTTTTAAAGAAAAAGAAAAATTTGGATTTTTCTGCTAAAGTTAAAACCTTAATATGAATTTTCAGAGTTCAAAAATAATTTAACATGGTTAATGTCAACATCAACTATATTAAAAATTATTATATTTGGATTCTATGTGCTTGGATATATTTTCTAGAATTTTCTAGAATTTTTTCGAGTGCATTTGCTATTTTCTATTTGCTATTTGTGTTTTCTGCTATTTTCTAAAAAGAAAAACTAATAAAAATCTCGAAGCTTTGGCCCACATCTATCTTCTTTCGGCCCGTTCCTTTCTCTTTGAGTCCAGCCCGAGCTGGCCGCCTCCTTCTTTTCTTGCGCCAGCCCAGCTACAGCGTGGCCCGCTCCTTGCTTTCGCTCCACCCAGCCGAGAGCCAGCCCAGCCCGAGCGGCAGCCCTCCCCTTTTTCTTTGTTTCTCTGCTGGTGGGACCGCAGCTTGCCACGTCCTCATCTTCAACCTCCAGGACTTTGAAGTCCCGAAGCCGCACGCCTGGTGCCGCCGGCTTCCTTTTGGATTTCACCCTCCGGATGCTATATAAAGCCTCCGCCTCGCGTCAATTTCTTCGCCTGTTCTCCCTCGCCTGAAACCCTAAGGTCTCCTCCCCGGATTCACCTTCGTCGCGTCGCAATCGCCGAAAAACCGAGGACGTCTGAAGCTCCTTTGCCGTCGAATTGCTCCGCCGTCCGTGCACCTCCGGTCGTGCCGTCTTCGCCTTTGGGTCCGCAATAGCACGGTCTACACCGTGACGCTATCGCCTTCGGTCGTGAACCACTCCATCGTCGTTGTCGTCTTCGTCCGACAAACCGATCGCCGGCCGTCTCATCGATCTACTTTCCGGTGAGCTTTTCCATTTATCTTTGCGCGTCACCTTGTGCTCCGTGTCTCCTTCGTTCTGTTCCAGCCCTTCTTTTTCTCTCTCGGCCATCGAGTTGTCGTCGCCGGTCGTCTTCTTGCCCTCCGGTCATCTCGTCGTTGCCACTATTTTTGGTCATCATCTAGTCATCCCGAGCAGCTCTCTACGACCCTTGTGCTATCTCCGTCGCTGTGCTCCTGTTGCTTTTCCTCAGGCGCCACTCCTTCACCGATGTCGCCGTGACCGTGAGCTCCTCCGCCGCCAAAGTCGCCGCCGCCGGCGAGCCCTTGCTGTCCTTGCCGAGACACCACATCCAGAAGCATCCTTGTACTTCCGGGAATCCGTTTTGCCACTTCACCTGGTTTGTATCGCCTCCGGTTGCCCTCGCCGCAGTCTCCTTTATCGCCGGCCATGGCTGCCACCTTCTTCTGCTCGTTTCGGTATGTGCCTAGTCAGCATGCCAACTAAGCCGCCACCTCACCTTTTGGTCTACATGGCATCCCAGTCAAGGCCATGTGGCACACCCAAAAATTCCACTCGAGCCATGGATCTCTAAACCCAGTCCATGGTGCACCGAGTCAATGTCCGGCGGGTCCCACCTGTCAGGTTGACTTAGCCCAGTCCGAACGTCCTCCGCTGACGTCAGCCGTGCGTCATAATCCAGAATTTCCAGTAGGAAAATAATTCGGATAATTCCAGAAAACCAAATTAGGGTATTTCTTTAGATTTCAATCTTCCAAAGCTCATATCTTTTGCATCCGAACTCCGATTGAGTCCATTCAAATTCCTAAATTTATCTAAATTCGAGATCTATTTATCTGAGGTTTTTATTTAATTTTTTGGAGTTTGTTTTCTCTCTGTTATTTATTTATTTGGTTTATTTGCTTGTTTACGAGTAGACGTCGATACTTCGGAAAACTTTAAGTAAGGAGTAGCATACCAAGATCAAGATCAATCACTGGATTTATTCCCAGGCAAGTCGTGGACCTTTGATCATATTAAACCTATGATTTCAAAAGTATATTGTTTTATACAATTGCATGCTATCTTTATATAAATTGCTTTGGGTATAGTTATTACCTATTGTCATTATGCCCCCATTGAATATTTGAATGCCACGAACCCTTTGTCACCTTAGCATGGGTTATTTTAGTTGGACATATTTGTATTGCCAACATGGATATCGTACATATGCTTAGTCTTGCTTAGATATGATGGGTTTGTCATCACATGTGTCTTAATAATTAATTTTGACTTAATGATTTATGGAATCGTGGTGGTGAGCCACTCTTGTTAAAATTTGTGTACCATGACAGGGTATGTCATTGGTTTCGGTTAAATAAAATGGTTTTCGCTCGGATGAGTGGTTGGTGGATAGTGAGGATGTGGATTGAACATGTTGTGGGTTTGTGGTAGTCTCGCCTGAGTAACTTGTCAAGGACTTAATCTTGTGCGCCATTGAACTGGGCCTTAACCGTACAACCACATGTCTGGTATGGGACGGACCTGGCTAATTAATTAGCAATGTCTTAATTTCGGTTCTGTCATGTGAAGTGTGAGTCGTGGAAAACGTATTCTCACGGTGGCGCAAGAGGGAGGCCCTGTCTGGTCGAAAAGACATTCAGTGTTGAAACCTTAGCGAGCAGAACTAGGTTAAGAAGGAGCTTTGTAAAAGCCTTGTGATGATCACTTAGTCGCACACCTCGGAAGTGTGTTAAACGGACATTATAAGTTGATCTATCTCTTGTGGGTCAAGCTGTACAACCTCTGTAGAGTGTAAAACTATTTGAATAGCCGTGTCCGCGGTTATGGACGTGGCTGGGGATTTCACACGGGAGATAGAGTTTCTTCAAAAATGTATCGGAGTGTGGATGGGAAGTTCACTTGATGAATATAATGTTCGTTTAGTGAATATGTCATTCACTTGGTGGGTTGTGTCGATTGGTGAATGGGGAATTCACTTATCGTTGGTTTGGTTGGGAAGTGAATGGGAAGTTCACTGGTTGTTTCAAAGAAATTGTTTATTTACTTATTATTGTTTTCAACTTAGCATTTCAATCTATTTATTGTATTTATTGTAAATGTTGTTTTCTGCAAAAGAGCCATACAACTAATCTTTGTTCAAGCCCTCATGAATATTATTTGCATACATTTCCCCACGGCTTGCTGAGTACATTCCAAGTACTCATGGCTTTGCGCCCTGTGTTGTTTAATCTCCACATAATAACCAGGGAACTCCGAGTTCTACCAGGAAGACCATGAAGGTTTTGCGGATTAGGATGCGTTCTCCACTCGATTGCCTGTGGGCATATTGATTGGCCAATTGAAGAGTTTCGTTCCGCTGCAAGAGTTTATTTGTTTCTTTAGCCCTGCGTGGCAAGTTAAGTAAACGTTGACCATAAGGTCCAGTTATTATTATTATTTGTTATTTTGAGATCTTTTTAGTTAAATCAAATAAATGGATGGTATTTCATCACTATTTTCCTGTGTGAGCTAGCTACTGATCTGGGACTAGTTCAGAATACATAGAGGGTTCCTGAGATGTATTTTCGAATCCCGACATGGGCTCACCTAGGTTTCTCTGTCTTCTCTAAGATGGAGGTGGCGCATACCAAATCCCTGCTAGACTATAAATATATAGGAAAGGCTATCTATTTTATACAAATAAAAATCACTGGAATAAATAAGATCACCGAACTGCGCTCTCCATCTTTGTTAATTGTTTATCTACTTTTGCTGTTGCTAATTATTGTCATTGCTCTCGTTCTAGTTGTGTTGATCGGCCTTTTGGATTGTTTGACGGCACTCGTTTCTCAACAAATTCGTATCCATTTCCATGTCCTAGCCATTGTACTGCGTCACACCGATCATGCGGCCAAACCACATGCAAAATGCTAGTCATATGCTATTCCATTTCTATACTGTAGTACAATGATATGTTTAAAAAGTAGGGAGCACATAATATTGTAACCTTTTACTCCATTTCTAATAGTACCGCTTCCATATTTGTGCAAATATTATTTTCGAGAAAGCAAAGCGCTATCCATGCTTGAGATTTGAAGACTTGGGCTGTTTGGATTGTGATCTTAGTGAGTCATATCAAAATTTTAGTTATGCCAAAATGCGGGTAATACCAAAACTGGGGTAAAAAATTATTGTTTTGATCATACTTATACCAAAATTTTGGTAATGCTGAAATTGATGGGTTTGGATTGTAATTATACCAAAAAATATGAGTGACACATGGGTCCGCATGACATATATTTTTTTGCACCAAAATATATTAATAGTGGTCTTGTTTTGTTGATAAAATGACAAGGAACACAACGGTTCAAACGGATCACAAATCAGATACTCAATTTAAGAAATATAATCATTTAAAAGTGATTAGTTAAACTAACTTTGCATTTAATACATTGAGGCATGGCCAATCTGAACTTGACAGCTGTCTATTCCAAAATTTTACCGGAAAAAGCTAAATATCCTAAATATCGGTAGAGATCCAAACGATAGCCAAATTATCAAGACACTACCAAAATTTTAGTTTGATAACAGACCCTTCAAACCAAATCCAACCCACAGGACACCACAACTGCATATGCACAGCGCAAAGCTAAACCACCGGCCACGTGCATCCTTCGTCGTGGGCCTCGCAGTAACAAAAAAACCTAGCCCAGCAGCCTTCTCCCCTCTCGTCCTCGCTTTGATCGATCCCTTGAGGGAGCTCGTCGATGCATCCGTAGTAGTAGTTGCTGGCCGCTCGATCCCTAGTTCTAGTCGAGCCGGAGGAGTGCTGGTTCCATTTCTTCTATTGTGAGGAGGTGTTGGCTGGCTTGGATTTCAAGTTTCGAGATAGTTTACGTGTAATCTGTTCTGGTGTGTTACGCGCCTCCTAGATTCCGCTCTACCTGGGGTAGCTTCGTTTTTTTTTTTTTTACCTTTTGCCGTTTTGTGTAGATGCAATTGATGTAGAGCCGATTCGCCCGAAATGTTTTAGATGCGTTTGTTATCGATTTTTTTTTCGTATGGACTAATCTTTTTGGTCGTTTGGGCGTAACAAATGCATATGATTCGATCCGTTTGTTAGAAATGTTTTTTTTGTGTGTTTTAGCGTAGTTCTATATTGAGTTTCAGGAAAGATTTGTGTTGTGTTAGTAATCTGTAGGATCGTCAATAACAATCAGAGGGGGTGAATGATTGTAGAAGATTTTTTAGCCAAAACCTAGACCTCAACAGTAGCTTCTCCACCTGATGCAGCAGCAACAGCAATATGTCTACCAACCGAAAAAGCTAGCTTCATGTAACTTCTTTTCTTTAATCAACGTGAATAGGAATCAACACCAACAAGTGATTAATGCTTCCTGTTGTGAGGCATTAAACAATTTGACAATTGATGGCAATCATCAAGAACTATCGGCCAGCACAAAACAGTGATTAACCTTAACGTTAGATATCAAATCTAGCAGTTCCCCTCACCCACAAACTGATGATAGACACAGGCACGATGCACCTCCAAACAGCAAAGCAAAACATCAACTATCTAGCTTTTGATGACCAACAAAAACAGCACTAACAGGAAGGTCTCACGGCAGTAAAAAGTTCGGCATCATCAATGCAAACCGAATAGAATATTCATCAATCAACCGACACAGCGTATCAGCAAAGCAGAGATTGGTTCGGCTAGCTCACACGCGACCCAAAGTCTCACCTCCACAGCAGCCGTGAGCCCTTCACATCTACAGCCGCCAGCACCCCATGCATGAACAAATGCACATGCTCGAGCAAAAGATTCGGCCGCCGCCGCCGCCACCCCTATCGCTCTGATCCCCAACCTCGTATATATATAGCAGCCTCCCCATATATATATATATATATATATATATATATATATATATATATATATATATATATATATATATATATATATATATATATATATATAGCCTAATGACTTTCACTTTTACACCTAATTACCCACATACGGCCCACTAAAATCCTATAGACCAATACATGGATTTTTACACCAGATTACAAAATCAATTTTGAACACCCCAAAATTGTCACGTGTCATAGCCTCCGAACTACATCTCCGTAGCTCCAACACGTATCATCCATCTTTGATCTCCACATGCTCCAACTCGAGCCCGATCGTCTCCTCCAGCATCCTTGACCCTCTGGACTATGACTTCGCACCAAGCCATCTCCTGGTCACTGTCGTAGACCACGATCGCCTCCGAGTTACTCTACACATGCAAAGACCAAAATACCATCTTTTTCCGGCACAAGTTCTTTTCAACTTGACCGACATAAGTCCACACACGCAACACGCATCAAATAACATTAGTACCCAACATTGTCAATTATTCATCACTAAAATATTCCAGACCTGTCCACATGGTCTAACATAATCTAAATTCGATTATTCTGCTACAGGCTCATGTGGTTCACAAGAGTGTTTAACGTGTAGGGTTCTGCCGGTGTCTGCTTGCTTACCCTTCGCTGGTGGATTGGGTTGTATTGATGTTCAAGTTCGATATATAGAAATACGAGATTAGTGTTTTGTGTGTATTAATCATATTGATTGATGGATGGATGGATGGGGTTAGCTCAGTCGTTTTCTGTCAATATTATCGGATTCCTTAGATTTTGATTCCAACTGATTTTTTTCTCTGCTCGTTGAAATGCTTCCGTGAGAATCGTGTGGTGTTCTCCTAGAGGTTCTCATGTATGTTGTTATCTCAATTTTGAATTATAGTCTGTTAGACTGTTGTTGTTGGTGCTTTTCTTTCCTGATGCGTTGTTGCTTTTCTAGACTGTAAAGTTCTCCGAGTATTGGTTACATTTTATTGTGTCTGCCCTCATGGTTCACTCCAGATAAATTAGTTTTCTGAGCCTGAGCATGTTAGTTGTTATTTATTAGTTTTGACATGCTTAAATGTCCATATTGTATATTTGCTTGTACTAGATCTGGTGTTGGGAGCATTAGTAAAAATGGATGTGTTGCTAATAACAAATGGACGTATTTGATATCATGTTTGAAACTTAATGCGACTCCATAGTTTCAAGAGCACTTTTTAATTTGGCAATTGTGGTGTGTATTACTTGACCTGAGTCATTGTATGTTTGATGTGTGATTTTTTCGTTTAGTCCCTAACACTTTATTTTTTGTTGCATTCTAATTGGTTGCTCCTTTTGAAACACGAATCTATATCTGTGGTGTGATTTTCAAAAGCAGCCAAGATGGTGAAGTTCACAGTTGAAGAGCTTCGCAGAATTATGGACAAGAAGAATAACATTCGTAACATGTCTGTTATTGCTCATGTGGACCATGGTATGTTCCAGCATAGGGATATCAAAGACTACTGATGTTTTATACGCATGTAGAATTATGGATATCATGAGGATATGTGCACGATATTAGGATGATGTTACAATTGGCAATTACACTTTTGGTTTGCTATTTCTCGTGTTTTCGGCAAAGGTCCCAAGACTATCGAGTTCAGCGGTCCGACCGGCGCTGAAGCGGTCGATCGGCGAGTATGGTCGATCACCGAGTATCGGATCGGCGAAGCGGTCGACCGCCATTGAATGGCGGTCTGACCGGTTTTGTGCTGAATGTTGATTTGATTGGCTAATTGGTTTTGAGTTAAGTCATATCCATGTTTATCCTTGTATATGTGTTGCATATTGCATGGTTTCACTAACGTGGGTCAAGTTGTGAAGAACTGTTCCGAGACGATTTCTCGTCTATTGTTTGTGCGGTGTTTTGAAGGTCAATGACGGTCAACGGCGAGAGGATCGGGACTAAGCTTGGAGAGCTGAGGTCCAGAACGATCATGGATGCCGGGTGAGGTCAAGTGGCTCAAGCGTGGCGCAGAATGGACGAGGATGACCGACGGGTAGTTCGGTGCGACGGGTTGATCAAGCGGCGCGGGGGTCGGTGCAAGTGCCTTGGTGGTTCCGGAGGAATCGGGCGGAGAGACTTGCCGACATGATGAGAGCCGTTGATCAACCTACACGTGGCGAACAAGCGGCGCCGACAGGTGGACTCGGTCCATGGAGAAGGATCGAGAAGGGGTATTTTGGTAATTTCACCAAATACCGGCTTTGTGACGGTTGGCTAAACCACGGCGCGGGACGTCGCAAGATGAAGTGGTTTAGGTCAAGAGATAATGGTTTCAGCGCTTTAAAAAGCGTGTGTAAGTGTCCCGTTCATGTTGGGCCTTAACGGGAGCCCATTAGAGAAACTCTTCTAGAAGCAAGGCCTCTCTATAAATAGGGGGTGTGCTGGACAAGCCACTTCAAGCACTTCATTTGCAAACCCTAGTTTGGTTTAGGGACTTAGAGAGAAAGAGAGAGGCTTAGGGTTCTAGGGAGATGAGTTGATTGTGTGCTCACGGATTGAGCTCTTGTCCTCCTTGAGGGAGTGGCTGTAACCAGCAACATCATGATTCAATCCATGGATGATTATCCAAAGATGTATCTCTTTGTGTTTTTCCTCCTCATTTTATGATTTTGAGTCAATCTTTGATCTTTTGGTTTTTGGTTGATCTCTTGCCCACTTCTATATTGCTGTGATGTGTGGGAATACATCTAGGATCATCAAGATCATCAATCTCCCACGAGCAAGTTTTAGATCGTGTTTTTCGTTTTTGCTCGGTTTTGAACCTTCCTTCGGTAAAACTGAAAAAGATCAAAACTTTGAAGTAGATCTTTCGATCGTCACTTGGAATAGGTTCCGATATCATTGGGAAGTTGTGTTCCAAATTTGGTCAAGTTTGGCCGTGTAGATCAAAAGTTAGATCGATTTTCGGTTTTGAAATAGTGCTGAAATTCGCGTTACGTGCTGATTTTACTATTCACCGTCGACCGCTCAGAGTCGGCCGATCCGTCCGCACTGGTCCGACCGCTCTGTAGCCGCTCGACGCTCCTGCTCATCAACACTGCTCATCAAGTGAAAAATTGTGTTTCGATTGTTTCTTCGGGGTTTGAAGGAAATTCAACATAAGTCTTCCATCGTGGTTTTCTATTGATCTTAATAGCTCTCATAGCTATAGGAGTGAAATTTGTGTTGAATCTAATATTTAAAAAGAAAATTTGGTTAAGCTCCTATTCACCCCCTCTAGTCGCCTTTCCGGTCCTACAATTGGTATCAGAGCACGGTTAGCTCTTCTTATAGATCTTAACCGGTCTTTGGAGCCATGGCGACTGACAAGTATGCAAACAAACCACATATCTTTGATGGATCTGATTTTTCTTATTGGAAGACTCGATGCAATTCTACATCGAGGCTCAAGGGCACGCTATTTGGCTTAAGGTCAAAAATCCATATGTTGTGCCACCATGACGATGTGATCACTCCAGATGTTGAGGCTAATAGCAAGGCTCGAAACTTTCTGATTCAAGGGCTTAGTCGATATGAGTTTGAGCGTGTTGCTCATTTGAGGTCTGCTCATGAGATCTGGAGGACTCTTTGTGATTACCACGAGGGTTCTACTGCGATCAAGGAAGTGAGACAGAACCAACTCAAGAAAGAATACTCAAAGATCGAGCAAAAGCCTGGTGAGTCTTTAGATGAGTTGTGGGGAAGGTTCTCCAAGATTCTGCATAATCTTCGCGCTGTGGATCTTGTCTTCACTGAATCCGAGAATGCACGCCAGATTTTGGGTGCTCTTGATGTGAGAGTTTGGGGGATGAAAATCACTTCCATCAATGACAACACTGTCATGAGTGAGCTTACCATGGACAAGCTCTACTCGAGGTTGAAGATGCATGAGATTGACTTTATCTCGCGTCTCCCCAAGACAGAGTCGATGGCGTTAGTGGTCGACCCTTCTAAGGGTAGTTCTTCTGATTCTTTTGATTTTAGCTCATCTGGTCTTTCTTTGTCCGCTTGGCATTCTTTGAGCGATGAGCAACTAGAGAAGATACCTGAGGATGACTTAGCCCTCCTATCCACCGATTCTCGAGCATTCAACAAAGTAAGAAATAGGAGGAGAGGTGGACCTATCACTTGTTTTGAGTGTGGTGAGCCAAATCACATTCGCTCCAAGTGCCCCAAGCTGAAGGGCAAAGAGGAGAAGGATTTTCGGAGACATCCACAAGCTAAGGATGCAAAAGCTAAGAAGCCCAACTATCGCAAGTTCGTCAGCCGGGTCCTTGCCGCTCTCGAGAGTGTTGATATGAGCGATGTGGACTCGGGGACGGAGGACGACGACGATGACTCTCATGGCAAGAAGAAGACTCATGATTTCACCGGCATGTGCTTCATGGCCCGGGACAGCCACGACGTCGACTCCTCCAACGATGACGAACTCTTCAGCGATCCCGACGAGGTATGTCCATCACCAAATGAAATGAAACGTGCTTTGGTTGTTCTTGAACAAAAGCAAGAAGCAAGCTAAAAGATAAAGAAACAGATACCATAATTGAAGACTTGAACCTAGAAATTGTTAGGCTCAAATCTATTAATCCTACAAATGATTGTGATTCTTGTCTTAGCTTGATGTTTGATCTGACCAATCTACAAACTACTCATTCCTCTGTTACAAATCAATTAAAAGATGTTCTTGATGAAATTGAATCTCTCAAGTCTAGTCCTTCTTGTATGAATGATATTGCTCTAGATGTGACTCCTGTAGATGCTATTCCTTCACCTTGTTTAAACTGTGCGTTGCTTGAATTAAAATTGAATAGCGCTACAAAAGAATTGCAGAAATTTGATCCTAGTCATACTTGCTCTCATTGTGAGGATAATAAGGTCAAAATAAAAGAGATGACTGAAATGGTTCTTTATTCTAGATCTGCATCATGTGAAAATTGCCCTAAACTCACAATTGAGAATGATGCTCTAAACAAGACTTTAAAGGAGAAAGCTAATATTGAAAAATCCATGTTCATGATCGCATCCAAGAAAGATATTGACTCTTCTTGCCGTATCTTGTGTCTTGAAATTGAAATGAATGTAGATAAGATACAAGAGGCATTTAGAGATAAATTTAAGGAACAGTTGAATAGGATTAGGAATTCATATTGTGTGTCTTGTGAGGCATTAAAAGTTGAGATAGCTATTCTCAAGGATGAGTATGATGAGGCAATCAAGTCTAGTAATTGTTCGTCATGTAAGGACATAGCCAAAGAAAATGATTACCTAAAAGATACTCTTGAGAGATTTACTGGTGGGAAGAAGAACCTCAACCTGATTCTTGATACATCTAAGGTGAGTGTGAAGAATAGTGGCTTAGGTTTTAATTCAATAGAGCATTCCAAGAACCATCCACCTAAGATCACGAGAGCTGTTGAGAGTGGCTTGTTTGAGATAGAACCCCCTGAACCATCTAAGATTGTTTTTAGATCTGCAGGTTTTGCCCAAACTTCTTCTAGCAAGACAGGTGTTTCTACTTCAATAGGTCAGACCCCTCAAAAGGTCAAGTACCATTGCACCTTCTGCAAGAAGGATGGCCACATTGTTGAGTTCTGCTTCCGTAGAGCTAAGATTGAGAGGAAGGGGAGGATGAGTGCTTTGAGGTCCATTAGAGGAGTTCCTTCACCTACTGTAGTCTCTAGAGCCAGGCAGCCTGTCTTTCATGCTAGACATAGGCCTAGGTTGGTAGATGACTTCTTTGACTCCTTTGGAGGTTCTAGGCAGCGTTCTGGTTTGGGATATCATGAGGAGAGACCACGGGTAGCATCTAGACAGGGGGAGTACCGACCTTTTGGTAGGTCGATTCGGAGAGGTCTAGGTGTTTCTCATGTGCATTCTGATGATTTTACTCTTAATCGGTTTCTCGCTGCTTCTCGTTTGTTCCTCAAAGATCGTGTGACTCGATCTCGATTCCTAAGTCTTTATTACTAACCCCGATCGAGGCACGATGTTTTCTCGCTATGCCACAGTAGGTCCGTCGTGCGAGGAAGGAGGACATATGGCTTGTTGACTCGGATGTTCTCGACACATGACCGGAGATTCTAGATGGTTCTCCTCCTCACACGTGCATCCGCAATGAGTTGATCACATTTGGGGATCTTGCTACGGACCGTGATGACCAAGGGCACAGCTGGCGTCAACAACAAGTTCATGCTTAAGAACGTCGCTTTGGTAAGTAAGCTAAGGTATAATCGCTATCTGCTTTCACCGCTTGATGAGGGTCCGAGGTAAGGTTTAAGAGTGGTGAGTGTAGAGTTCTAGACTCTTCGTGAGAATGTATTTGGGATCACTAGGTTTGAGAGGATCTTTAGTGCTGATTTGATGTCTCATCCGCTTCGATTCTAGATGTCTTGTAGCTTCGATTCTCATGATCTAGTCTTATGGCATCGTAGACTTGGTCACATAGGTTTTGACCACTTGACTAGAGTCGATGCAAGGATTTGATTAGAGGGTTGCCTAGGTGAAGGTCATTAGAGACCTAGTGTGCGCTCCTGTAGACATGGTAAGATGGTTTCTGCTTCTCATCCACCTCTTACTTTAGTAATGACTGATGGTCCAGGTCAGCTTTTGCACTTAGACACTGTTGGTCCTTCTAAGGTTCAGTCTGCTGGTGGAAAATGGTATGTGCTTGTGATTGTGGATGACTTCTCCAGGTATTCATGGGTTTATTTTCTGGTTTCTAAGGACGAGGTTTTTGGATTTTTTAGGGAATTGGTCCTTAGACTAGCTGTTGATCTTCCTGGAGCTTTGAGAGTCATTAGGAGTGACAATGGGACAGAATTCAAGAACTCTTCTCTTGCCACTTTCTGCACTGATAGGGGAATTGAGCATCAGTTCTCTTCTCCTAGAGTTCCTCAGCAGAATGGCGTTGTAGAGAGGAAGAACAGACCCTTGTAGAGATGGCTAGAACCTTGCTAGATGAGCATTCCACACCTAGGAGATTTTGGGTGAGGCGATCTCTCTGCTTGTTATGTGTCTAATAGGGTTTTCTTGAGATCTGTGATTGGCAAGACTTCTTATGAGCTTAGATTTGGTCATAGGCCTAAAGTCTCTCATTTCAAGATTTTTGGTTGCAAGTGCTTCATTCTTAAACATGGCAATTTGGATAAATTTGAATCTAGATGTTCTGATGGCATATTCCTTGGATATCCTGCTCATTCTCGTGGCTTTCGTGTATTTAATTTGGATACTAACAAAATTGTTGAGACTTGCGAAGTCACTTTTGATGAGGCTAGTCCTGGTACTAGACCCGATCTTTGCAGTACACGTGTTTCGATATTCGAGAAAGCATCTTCGTCGACGATGACTCTGAGGATGAGGACCCAATTCTTCCTCAAGTTTCTTCTGAGATGGTTGGAGAGCCTGCTACCACTACCCCAGCTTCAGCTGAACAGCCTCCTCCTATCTTCACCGACGATCTGAGTGGCTCTTCTCCTACCTCCGCAGCTCATGAGGTAGAGGCCATACGCACTGAGAGCTCCTCTTCATATTCAGCGACGACATCCGCCTGAGCAGATGATTGGGGATTTCAATGAGCGAGTCACTCGCTCCAGTAGGTTTATTTCTCCTGATTCTCATGCACATTCTGCTTTTGTCGCGTCTTTTGAACCCCGAGATGTCACCCATGCTTTATCTGATTCCTCTTGGGTCAATGCCATGCATGAAGAACTTGAAAATTTTGAAAGAAACAAAGTCTGGACCTTAGTTGAACCTCCACCGATATTCATGTAATTGGAACAAAATGGATTTTTAAAAATAAGCAAAGTGAGGATGGGTTGGTAGTTCGCAACAAGGCTAGGCTTGTAGCTCAAGGTTATTCAGTAGAGGGCTTAGACTTTGAAGAGACATTTGCTCTGTCGCTAGATTAGAAGCCATTCGCATCTTGCTAGCTTTTGCTTCTTCTAAGGGCTTTAAGCTTTTTCAAATGGATGTCAAAAGTGCATTTCTTAATGGTTTCATAGAAGAAGAAGTCTATGTCAAGCAACCTCCTGGCTTTGAAAATCATAAGTTCCCAAACCGTGTTTTTAAACTCTCCAAAGCCTTGTATGGATTGAAGCAAGCCCCTAGAGCTTGGTATGATAGGCTTAAGAGTTTCCTACTTAATAATGAATTTAAAATGGGTTTGGTTGATAAAACCTTGTTCACTCTCAGGCATGGCAGTGATTTTTTATTGGTTTAGATTTATGTGGATGATATCATATTCGGTGGTTCGTCTCATGCTTTGGTGTCCAGATTTTGATTCTATGAGCAGGAGTTCGAGATGAGCATGATGGGAGAATTGACCTTCTTCCTTGGTCTTCAAGTCAAGCAACCGAAAGAAGGCACTTTCGTTCATCAAAGTAAGTATACAAAGACCTTCTTCGGCGTTTCGACATGGGAAGCGATGACCAATGTCTACTCCCATTGCCACAACCACCGTCTTTGGACCACGATGAGGATGGAGAGCCCGTGGATCGGAAGGAGTACCGCGACATGATCGGCTCCTCCTCTACCTCACGCCGTCGGGCCGGACATACAATTATTTGTGTGTCATGCGCTCGATTTCGAGCTTCCTCGTGCTTCTCATCGTCAAGCAGTGCGGCGCATATTCAGGTACCTTCAAGACACTCTTGATTTTGGACTCTGGTTTTCTTCTGATTCTGCTCTCTCTATTCGGGCGTTTTCTGATGCTGATTTTGCGGGTGTAGAGTGGATAGGAAGAGTACTTCACACTTGTCATTTCTTGGGCACATCTCTTATTTCTTGGTCCTCTCGAAAACAGTCCTCTGTTGCACAGTCCACTGCCGAGGCCGAATATGTCGCTGCAGCAAGCAGTTGTTCTCAGGTTCTCTGGATTTTGTCTACTTTGCGGGACTATGGATTATTTTTGGAGAGTGTTCCTCTTTTACGTGACAACACTAGTGCCATCAACATTGCCAAAACCCGATTGCAACACTCTAGGACCAAGCACATTGATATTCGATATCATTTTCTTAGAGACCATGTTGAGAAAGGTGATGTTGTGCTTCATTTTGTTGAGTCCGAGCGGCGGAGTTCTCGATATTTTCACTAAGGCTCTTGATTCTTCTCGCTTTGCTACGTTGCGGGGAGAATTAGGGTTATTAGTCCTCTTGGTCTGCTTTTGAGGGGAGTTTTGCTCCTTTGCATTCATTGTATCATAATGCATTTTCAATTCTACAACTTGCATTGTAATATAACTTCATGGAGCTTTGATTATTATCCTTGTATGGCTTGATTTCATACTTTATACCTTGCCATGTCTTGTGTTAATGTGCTAAGACTTCATTATGGCTTTTCATATGTAGCTTAGTTTTGCCATGATAGTTTTATTATCTGTGAGCAATTTGAATCAAAACATAATTTTTGAATCTTGTGACTAGTTACGCTTTAGTGATCCTCTTATGATTCACGCCATGTCATATACGCTAATTGAGTCTTGAATCGATATGAGTTTTAAAATGAGCTTTGGAAGTTCTTAAGTCAAGCAAATGAAAAATTATAAGTTTTTACTGCGAAAAACTGATCTCACCAACTCTTTCTCATGAGACGGCTTGCCATTGTACTAGGCTTGAACTCAGGGGGAGTTTTGGATGACCTAGATCACTCTCTTAAGCTTTCTTGCTTGGGATGGTCGCGGCAAGGCTTGAGATCTAGCACATTGCTAAGAAAACAAAATTTCTTTTGGTTGAAGCTTAGGAGGCCGTTGTGGATGGATCCTAGTCCAGGACTTGCTTTACTAAGATAAAACCTGAAGTCTTTTAGCAAAGTGCTATAATGTGATAAAATTCCACTTGCTTGAACAAATTGATTCATAAAATGCTCAAAATTGACTCTTTGTCTAATTTATGAGTTCCATTTGGCTTATAGACATGGCTTGACTCCTTGGATACCTTTAGTTAAACTATAATCTTCAACATCTTTTCTTGCTAAGCCTTTATTTCAACTCAAATTATTGCTCTGTTGGCTCTAGCTTGCTATATATGTTTTGCCATGATGGAACTTTGCTACTTCACATAATATGGCTTGGTGTAATACTTGTCTAGTCTTCTTGGATAATTCTCATGGCTCCTGTTGCTAAAAATGAAAAAATTGCAGCCATTCCCTGTCATTCATGCTCTATCTTCTTCCATGGTTCTTGCTGAATACATTGTCAAAGGGGGAGAAAGATTGGTAAAAATGTTGTTTTAGAGCTGTTTGGAGTCTTAGGGAGAAAGTGTTCTTTCATGACAATTGGTGATCATTGTGAGTGGGAGCATCTCATTTGCATTCATTTGGTTTTATTGCCTTTTCTGAATCTGAATTGCAATTCGTGAATACTCACCATGATCGAAGGTCAAATAGAACAATTGTTCTTTCATATGGACCTTAAGTGAGATTTTTGGCGATTCTCTGGAAATTGAAGCTGTTGTGCTGACCTTTGCCTTATCTCACTTGCCTTAACTATTCTGAAGCCAACTTGGTAATTTTCATGGCTTTCTCTTGCTTATGGACCAAGTTGTGCCTTTGCGCGAAAACGACGATTCTTTACTTTTCAAACCACAAACTTACATTTTCTGGAAGATTGCCAATGTGTTCATCAAGGGGGAGATTGTGGATATCATGAGGATATGTGCACGATATTAGGATAATGTTACAATTGGCAATTACACTTTTGGTTTGCTATTTCTCGTGTTTTCGGCAAAGGTCCCAAGACTATCGAGTTCAAAGCGGTCCGATCGATACCGAAGCGCCGATCGTTAGGCATGGCGACCGCCATTGAATGGCGGTCTGACCGGTTTTGTGCTGAATGTTGATTTGATTGGCTAATTGGTTTTGAGTTAAGTCATATCCATGTTTATCCTTGTATATGTGTTGCATATTGCATGGTTTCACTAACGTGGGTCAAGTTGTGAAGAACCTGTTCCCGGAGACGATTTCTCCGTCTATTGCCGTGCGGTGTTTTGAAGGTCAATGACGGTCAACGGCGAGAGGATCGGGACTAAGCTTGGAGAGCGAGGTCCGTAACGATCATGGATGCGGGTGAGGTCAAGTGGCTCAAGCGTGGCGCGAGAATGGGCGAGGACGACCGAACGGGTAGTTCGGTCGCGACGGGTTGATCAAGCGGCGCGGGTCGGTGCAAGTGCCTTGGTGGTTCCGAGGAATCGGGCGGAGAGACTTGCGACATGATGAGCCGTTGATCAACCTACACGTGGCGAGCAAGCGATCGCCGACGACAGGTGGACTCGGTCCATGGAGAAGGATCGAGAAGGGGTATTTTGGTAATTTCACCAAATACCGCTTTGTGACGGTTGGCTAAACCACGGCGCGGGACGTCGCAAGATGGAGTGGTTTAGGTCAAGAGATAATGGTTTCAGCGCTTTAAAAAGCATGCGTAAGTGTCCCGTTCATGTTGGGCCTTAACGGGAGCCCATTAGAGAAACTCTTCTAGAAGCAAGGCCTCTCTATAAATAGGGGTGTCTTTGGACAAGCCACTTCAAGCACTTCATTTGCAAACCCTAGTTTGGTTTAGGGACTTAGAGAGAAAGAGAGAGGCTTAGGGTTCTAGGGAGATGAGTTGATTGTGTGCTCATGGATTGAGCTCTTGTGCTCCTTGAGGAGTGGTCAGAACCAAAGAACATCATGATTCAATCCATGGATGATTATCCAAAGATGTATCTCTTTGTGTTTTTCCTTCTCATTTTATGATTTTGAGTCAATCTTTGATCTTTTGGTTTTGGTTGATCTCTTGCCCACTTCTATCTTGCTGTGATGTGTGGGAATACATCTAGGATCATCAAGATCATCAATCTCCCACGAGCAAGTTTTAGATCGTGTTTTTCGTTTTGCTCGGTTTTGAACCTTCCTTCGGTAAAACTGAAAAGATCAAAACTTTGAAGTAGATCTTTTCGATCGTCACTTGGAATAGGTTCGGATATCATTGGGAAGTTGTGTTCCAAATTTGGTCAAGTTTGGCCGTGTAGATCAAAAGTTAGATCGATTTTCGGTTTTGAAATAGTGCTGAAATTCGCGTTCTGTGCTGATTTTACTATTCACCGGTCTGACCGCTCCTGCCGGCGATCGATCGCTCTGCTCATCAACACTGTTCATCAAGCTGAAAAATTGTGTTTCTGATTGTTTCTTCTGGGGGTTTGAAGGAAATTCAACATAAGTCTTCCACTGTGGTTTTCTATTGATCTTCATAGCTCTCATAGCTATAGGAGTGAAATTTGTGTTGAATCTAATATTTAAAAAGAAAAATTTGGTTAAGCTCCTATTCACCCCCCTCTAGTCGCCTTTCCGGTCCTACAAGAATCTCCTTGCTTGATGTTTTATAGCTTGCTCATATTGTCTATGTTGTTAATTCTTGATTGATTTAAGGTACTATGCTATCTGTGTCCTGTCTTTTTTATATGGCAATATGTTTAATTGTTTCTTCTTCTACATTTTGCACAATTCTGATTTTGAGTATTTAGTTGAATAATAGATGTGTGCACTCTTCTTACATGTAATTTACTCTTTGCAGGCAAGTCTACGCTTACAGATTCCTTGGTGGCAGTCTGGGATTATTGCCCGAAGTTGCCGTGATGTTCGCATGACGATACTCGTGCCGATGAAGCGTAATGTGGTATTACAATCAAATCCACCGGTATCTCCCTTTTCTATGAGATGAGTGATGAATCATTGAAGACTTACAAGGGTGAGAGAGATGGTAATGACTACCTGATCAACCTTATTGATTCACCTGGGCACGTTGATTTTTCTTCTAAGTCATCGCCGCTCTTCGATCACCGATGGTGCTTTGGTGGTGGTTGATCGTATTGAGGGTGTCGTGTGCAAACCAAACTGCGCTCCGCCAAGCCCTTGGTGAGAGGATTAGGCCTGTCCTTCTTGTGAACAAGATGGACAGATGCTTCCTTGAGCTTCAAGTTGAAGGTGAGGAAGCCTACGGACTTTCTCGCGTCATTGAAAATGCTAATGTCATTATGGCAACATATGAAGGATAGTCTCCTTGGTGATGTCCAAGTCTACCGGAGAAGGGAATCGTTGCTTTCTCTGTTGGTTTGCACTGGGCTTTCACCCTCTCAAGCTTTGCTAAGATGTACTCCTCCAAGTTTGGAGTTGATGAATCTAAGATGATGGAGAGGCTTTGGGGTGAGAACTTCTTTGACCCGACCACAAAAAATGGACCACCAAGAACACCGGATCTGCTACTTGTAAGAGAGGTTTTGTTCGATTCTGCTATGACCCAATCAAGCAAATCATCAAGACTGCATGAATGATCGAAGGATAAGTTCGGCCTATGTTGCGAAGCTTGGTGTGACCATGAAGACCGATGAGAGGAGCTAATGGGCATTGGGCAAGGCTCTCATGAAGCGTGTTATGCAAACTTGGCGCCACCAAAGAATGCTCGCTTGAGATGATGATATTCCACCTTCCCTCTCCATCAAAGGCACAGAAATATCGTGTGGAGAACTTGTACGAGGGACCCCTTGATGATATATATGCAACTGCTATTAGGAATTGTAGGATTGTTAATGACAATCAGAGGGGGGTGAATGATTGTAATCCGCAACGGTAATTTTTCTCTCTCTAATCTACTGACTCTTGATTGTTCAACCTGCCAACACAGTACGAACACGAAAACAAAAGATGGGAATAAATTTTCTCGGTTATGCACTGTAGCACCTGCGCGGCTACTGTAGCAACAGTATGGTGCACTGTTGATACAGTACGAAAGTTACTGTAGCAACTATTAAAAAACTGAACTGTCGCTTTCGCCCTTCTCTCTCGTGAGTTACTGTAGCAACTATATATTAAAAAAAAAACTGATGACAGCACTGTCTCGCTTGGCCGAACTGACAGACATGAAAAAGACTATGCAAGGAAGCAATTTCTCTTCTTTCACACAGCAATTAAAGCTCAAAGCTGCCAACTATCATATCAATTTTTTTTTACCTCTGAAGACCTCTCAACACACGCATGTAATGCAGCCAATCGCCTCATGTCCTGTCCAAGCAAAAACACCGCCGCCGCGAAACAGCTCTTCGTAGTTCAGCACATACACAGCCGATTTTTTTTCAATTTAACCCTTTTTTCGTAAAAAACGCACATTTATACCCCTGGTAGTCTTATTTCCGCTTTGGACCCGGGGTCGGCCGTGACTCACGGCGCCGAGGTAACACACTTCGGCGCCATGAGTCACGGCGCCAGTCCCGAACCCTAGCTGGCGTGGCGGCCAGGCAGGCGATACCTCGGCGCGTGACTCATGGCGCCGAAGTCAGTTACCCGGCGCCGTGAGTCATGGCGCCGACCTCGGCGCCACAGATCTCGGCGCCGAGCATTCAAAAAAACCGACCGCGGGCCTTCTTCCTCCTTCCTCTCTCTCTCTCTCTCTCTCTCTCGCGCCGGTTTTGGGAGGAGCGCGCGTCGCGTCCGCGCCGCCGCCTCGCCCCGGCCGGTCCGCCGCCGCCGCCGCCGAGCCGCTCCCGCCTCCGCCGCCGCCGCCCCGAGCCGCTCCCTCCTCCGCCGCCGCGCCGCCGGTCCCGCCGCCGCCCATTGCCGCCGGCAGTGAGGAAGAAGAGGTCGGCGTGACCGCCGGCCGAAGGTAAATTTTTTTTTTTAAATAAGTAAAGGTAGTTAGTAATTGTAGTTAATAAGTAAAATTTGGTTAGAAATTGTAGTTAGTAAGTTTAGTTAGAAATTGTAGTTAGAAATTTTTTTTAGAGTTAGAAAATATTGTTAGTAAATTTAGTTAGTCATAGCAATTTTAGTTAGATATGATGCAGTTAGGGTTTAGATATATAGTTAGACATAGCTAATTTAGTAACATATAATGTAGTTAGGGTTTAGATATAGTTAGACATAGTTAGAAATTTTAGTTTGTTTAGTTACATATAGTTAGTTAGACATAGTTATTTAGTTACGTATGCAATTAGTTAGTATACTACTTTACTATTAGACATTAACAACCACTGCCTTTTGTATGGATTAGATGGACAATCTAGTAACCTTGCACCATGGAGGCAGTATTGAGAAAGATGGTTATGGAAATGTGTCATTTGTTGGGATGGAAAGTGTGTCCTATTTGCTAGTGATCGTCCGTCTTATGGTGAATTGGTCGCTAGAGCTCGTGAGGTTCTTGGTTCGAATGGTAATGAGGATGGCATCTCGATTGAGGGTGTACTTCATTTGGTTCTAAAGACTCTATTTTTAGGCGGATGGTCTCAATTGACTCGAGGATCGATGGCAAAATTATGTCAAATCGGTGATGAGGACCCAATATCAATGTTTGGATTTGTTTGTGCGGAAGTTGTCCATTGATCCCAATCCTCGTGGGCATTCACCCCTCATGGGCATTCACCCTTTATGGGCATTCACCGATTTAGGTAGTCCTCCCCTTTGGACCCCGTTACCCAATTGTGATGCGGATGTGAACAGGCGGTTGTGGTACCCGATGCTCAATCCGCCCGAATGAGATTGGAATTTCTCATCCTCGGCCCTCAGAGATCCCTTTGACTCGAACCATCCAAGTAAGTGTCGTAGTACCACTTTAGTTTACCGCTCATTAATCTATTCCTTTGTCTCACTTGCCATCCTGTGTGTGGTTGTGATGCGAGAGATGTTCCTAAAAATGATGATCGTCCTCCCGTGGCACCTTCAGCAACATGGATCAATGCAGTAGGGCCTCTAACGGTGTTGATGTTCGATTGATGATGATGAGGAGCCTTATGGGGCGGCTAGAGTCGTTGATTCCGATGAAGACCGGCTGTTGCGGCATTGACACAACAAGATATTGAGCTCATCGGACAATTACGCCTAATCGTGATCCAAATATTGAAGAATTCAGCACCTTAGTCATTCCCAAGGTGCTTATGCGTATGCGAGACGACGAGTTGTTAGAGGCTCCCGCCGGGATAGCATGGAAATCAAAAGGGTTTGGTCTTCAAGGACTTGCCTACATTGAGAAGGTGGTTACAGAGTGTTCGTGAAGCGCAAGAGGCCTTTCAAGGTTAGGCATTCCTATGTGCAATGGCGCACACGTGTGTGTGTGAGAAGGCCGATTGTAATTGGAGGGTGTGTGCTAGAAGCGAGAAGGACACGAGCAAGTTCAAGATCACAAAATCGTTGGCCCACACACTTGTGCAGAATCAAACTTGAAATGAAGCATCGCGGCTGACATCTACCCTCATTGCGAGATCACTATACTCAATACTGAAGGGGCAGCCCAATTTGAAGGTGAGGACAATTATGGAGATGACACAGAAGATGTTCGGATACGACATAAGGTATGGAAAAGCATGGAGGGCAAAGCAGCGAGCCTGGAAGATGATATATGGGGATTGGGAGGAGGGGTACGGCGGTTGCGGCATTGTTCAATGCAATGAAAGCGATTAATCCAGCATGCATTACGAGTACATCCCCAAACCAAATGAATGGAAGGATGGAAGGCGATTTTCTTCGCGCGTTCGGTGTTTTCCACGATGCATCGAGGCATTCGGCATTGTCGTCCGTCTTCTCCATTGATGGTACTTTTCTTCTTGGCAAGTACATGGGCACATTGTTGATAGCCATTTCCGTTGACGCAGACAACACATTGGTCCCTCTTGCGTTTGCTTTGGTGGAGAGGGAGAACAAAGATAGTTGGGGATGGTTCCTGCGGCTTGTTTGGATACATGTTGTTGGCCCCGGCAGGAGGTTGGTGTCATATCCGATGCACACGGGGCATACTTAGTCTTTGTCACAGAGCAGATTCGAGCACGCACCTATCCATCACGGTGGTGCACTCGGCACCTCGCCGAGAATTTACTCCGTAAGGATGGTGCGAAGGATAACTTTCCTCTTTTCGAGGAGGTTGCACGCCACTTGAGGTGTCGTTGTTCAAGAGAAGTGAACACTCAAAGCCGGAACAAACACGAGAGGGTAGACAGTGGTTGAGAGACTTGCTGAGGGAACCTGAGAAATGGACTAGGGCCTATGACCAAGGTGGCTGGAGGTATGAGTTTCAGACTAGCAACATGGCTGAATCATTTAATAGTTTGCTAAAGGGTATACGTGCCATGCCCGTCAATGCAATCGTATCATTCACCTTCTACAAGCTTGTTGCGTGGTTCAACACGAGGCACTTGGATGCAATGGCACGACAGAGTAGAAATGAGACATGGGCACCTAAACCCAAAAAGCATCTAGAGAGGGCAAAGGATAGGGCTCGCACACATGAGGTGTCATGTTTTGATCATAGTACGGTCAAGTATGAGGTCATTGAAAGGGGTGGTACAATGGCCGATGGTGAGGTCCGGCCGTCAAGGAGTCATATTGTCGTGCTCATTGATTTCTCTTGCACGTGTGGGAGAACAAGACAGTACCACTTTCCATGTTCTCACTATGTTGCGGCAGCTAATCATCGCAACTATGCGTACGAGAGCAGGATACCTAGGGAGTTCAGCGTTGATACCCTTGTTCTTACATGGTCTCCCGCTTTGAGCCTTACGGACGAGGACGGTGGCCTCCTTACTCGGTCCAAGTACATAGTCGATCCAGTTGTCGTTGGAACAAACGTGGGAGTAGAAAGAGGACTAGACACAAGATGGTTATGGATCAAGTTTACGGAAGGACAAGGCGAGGAAGAGCAACCCCTTTCTTACGGACCCGAGCATAACCAATGTGGCAAATGCGCAGACTTGGCCATAATTCTCGTACTTGTCACCGCCACTTAGTCGGTGCAAATAAATAATTATCAAGGGTTTATTAATTACTAACTTCGTATTTATTCCACTCTTGTACTCAATTTTACATTTCTATGTAACTAACATCTGCTATTTATGTTTGCGGGATGGCGCAGCCCACCTCACGGATCCGTACTACGAGGAGCACCACCGGGGACGTCGACCGCCGAGGGTGGTAATGTCAACACATGTTTGTATGTCTCTATATTCCATTTTTCGATGGATTCATATTAAATAATTGTAATCTTTGCGAGAACGCCCCTCTTCGCCCTCGAACCCATGACGGGTTCGAGGACATGCTGTCGACGACGGTATACTCCTCTACTTGAGAGGGCTGGCACGGGCGTCGTGTCGTTCGTGTTCGTCGTGGGTTGCCCGTCATCAACCCCGCGCGATCACGCTTTGGTTGTGGTACATTGACTAACAAACCCATGCACTACCACCGTTTCGGTGTTCATTTATGTAGCCGACCTTAGTACTCGTTTATGTTTGTGCGGTGGAGGCCGAACTCACGCTTTCCACCTACCTTGTGGTGAGATGACTATTACGCTCAGACGCGCAGGTTTCTTGGTCTCGGTGTTGGGGCCGTCCGATTCACGGACAGTCGGTCCGACGGTTGGAGAGCCGAGTGGAGGCCTTCCTTGGGAGAGAGCTTCCTCGAGACACCGCTTCCCGCACCTCGGGGTTCTTATCGCTTGGCTCGAACGGCGCTTGCCGTGCCGGACAATGCAAGCGAGGAGACAATCACCTACTATCGCAGAGCTTGGATCGTACACTTGTTTGGGTGTGTTCTCTTTCGAGCGCGACGGAGACAACGCGTCATGGATGTACCTCCTTGCTTGACCGACCGGGACATGGCGGGTGGCTACGGTGGGCTTCCGAGTTTTGTCCTTCCTCTACCGCCACTTGTGCTCGGCTTGTCGGCAGTCTTCTCAGCACTCGTCGATCGGCGGCTGTGTGTACCTTCTGCAGCTTTGGATGTGGTCTCGTGTACCAGTTGGTCGGCCGACAGTTCTTCCTCCTCGTCCGTGGTTTGAAGTGGCCAACCCTCGACACCGACCGATGGTTGCCCACCTTTGGGACCAGGTTCGAGTTCCGTTTGCCAGGACGAGGCGCGCGTACGTTGAGTACGCCAACGAGCTTGACACACTTACGGCTTCGATGGTGAGTTCATTGCATTTTCATTTCACATAGAGTTCAGTATTTCGATTCAATCTTTCTTACAATACCTAAACACCTTTTGTACGCAGTCACTTGGGAGCCTTACGAGAGGCGGCGGTGGTCGGCTTGGACCGAGCACGATGTGCGGCGTGGGCGAGGACCTATACACGATGAGGTGTCCGCCGATCCGCTTCTCTGCTGTTGAGTACCACCGCCACATAGAGTTGCACGCCGCTTTGGCCTCGAGCAGAGTGGCGGTGGAGCCGTTCGACGTCTGTGGAGTTGCACAAGTAAGTGGCGTACGCTACTTTTTTTTGTCCTTTGTATACATAACTACTAATTCACTATATTTGCACTGATGATGTATATATTGCAGGATCGATCGTCAGAAGCAGAAAAAGACGACAGACTTCGAGACGTTGCACCGTGACCACATAGACGTGTGGGGACTCCTCCATGAGAACGTCTATGCCAATGAGCACCCGCACACGAACTACAACTTCCGTGCATACCTTTCTTGGTACCTTGGTGTGACACGGACAAAGTTGAAGGTGCAATGGACCCAAGCGGACTCTGGCGACATGGAGTCTTCGGTGATGAAGACACTTCCTACGACCTTGCGACTCGGGGAGGGACATTGGTGGAGGCTGCGCCAATCTTAGATCGAGTGGTAATGTCACTTCTAACCTTTTTCTTGCAATCAATCATAGCGCTAATGTTATTTGCATCACACTAACCGAGTAACCATATGTTAACAATGTGTGCAGGGCAACACGCTGAGGCGATCCGTGCTTGACCTAGAGCGTTTCCGAGGACGAGTCGATGAGACGACACTCAACAACTTTCTTGGAGTAAGTCTTTCAATACATGGCAATCAAAATATAAACTTGTAACCAAATATGACATTTGTGAACTAACAAAATGATGATGAACCACGAGACTTGCGAGACGGCTACGCAGTCACTGCCGCCGTTGTGGTTGCGGGACGCAGCACCGATGGACGCCCACGTGCCACGAGACATCTTCCGACGCAGCAATCAAACTATAGGCTCAGGCACTTCTTCACACGGAGGTACGGCTTCCGAGGCGAGCTCGTCCCAGACGACCAGGGATACTTTTGAGGGACTTGGTGGCGAGGAGGAGGACGAGGTCGAGGAGATTGGTGGCGAGGAGGAGGACGAGGCCGAGGAGATTGGACCATCTCAGCTCCAGGGTGTTCCTTCGACACAGCCTTCGCAGCCTCCACCGTAGGCACCGACGTCCGCGTGACCCTTACACCTGTGCACCGACGCTCTTGGTGGAAAGGGCAAGGCTAGGAGGCGATGAGGGACCGTGTTTATGTACCTTGTATGGACTTTTATGGACTATTTGGACTTTTGGATTGTTGTTTCCACTATTCGTGTGGTATTTTGATGAATATATGCTCGTATGATATATTTGTGTCATATTATTAAATGTGGATGGTCGGAAAACAGGGGAAACTCTGGCGAATTTTTCCCGTGATTATATGCAGAGTAGTGATTATATGCTGGAACCAAAGGAACGTGTGCTTATTGTTGGTCGCGACCAAAAGTTACCAAATATATAGGCATAGTGACAAAAAAACAAATCATGCTACTCACATGTTCAAGTTTAACAATATACTCACATGCACATACTGAAAAAATGCAAGACATGACAAGAGTACAACAAAATAACAAGTCCAGGAAATGATAACATTGTTCATTATTAAACCATAACTACTAAGTCTAGCACACTCTGAGTGCAACGAGGCCACTTTCCCTTCCTCAAAGCATCCGGATTCTCCTCCATTGCAGCCTTAGCACGCGAACACGCTCAAGCCTCCTCTCCTCTCCCCCTACGCTTAGTCGCCGCCTCATTTTCACCTCTTCCTCGCGCTCCTTTTCTGCTGCCTCCTCTTTGCGTGTCTTCTCCAACACTCCTCGCTCCGCATTCCACTTCTTCAGTCCCTCCATATGCTGCTTGTCCTCCTCCTTGATCTCAGTGTCGATCCACTGCTCAAAGTCACATAGCGGGGGAGGTTCCTGCAAAACATGGGTCTGTTAAGAACGTAATGAAATGTTATTGATTCATCGCAAGAACAAAGAAAAAGCCACTAATTTCTCACCAACAATCCAATGCGGATCTGTTGAGGTGTAGGGTCAAAGGCATAATTGTGACACATCCAATACCTCTGCCTGTACGTGCCCTCCTCATCAGATCTCGCCACCCTACAAGCATCACCGTAGTAGCACATGGGCACTGGAACGCCACTAGGCAGTGGCAAACGAGCGAACGTATTGCCCACCAGCTGTTGCCTAATCCAGGAATACAACAAATTGTATGAACCTTACATAATATGAACTACATATTACCGACAAATTAGAATACGATGGACAAAGATTACCTTGGTTTACTAGCTTTACCACGCCTCGGCATCCTAACAGTGGGAGAAACAGAGAGGACCGACGTAACTAAGGTTCCATAATACACAATACGAATCAATAAAACAAGTGAGACTAATTGCTTCAAACCCTAGGTCATGACTAACCTAATTTTGCATAATACACATGATATAGACCAAATCAATGCGTAAAAGTGAGGAGGACAAAGAGGATACCTTGCTCTCGGTTGTATGGATCAATTCAAGTTTCCACGGTGAAAATTGGTGATTCGAAAAGTTCGGGTTGGGTTGAGTGAAAACCGAGAGAGGAGAGGAAGAAATAGATGAAGGGTCTGGGCAGTATTTAATTGAGCTCGGCGCCGAGATCTGTGGCGCGAGGTCGGCGCCATGACTCACGGCGCCGAGGAAACACACTCGGCGCCATGAGTCACGGCGCCGAGGCATCGCCACGCTGGCCGCCCCGCGCTAGGGTTCGGGACCTCGCGCCGTGACTCATGGCGCCGAAGTCAGATGTTCTCGCCGTGAGTCACTACGCCACCCGGGTCCAAAATCGAAATAAGACTACCAGAGGTATAAATGTGCGTTTTTTACGGAAAAAAGGGTTAAATTGAAAACAAATCGGCATACACAGCCGCCGCATGCCTTCACCTAATCACGGTTAACCCTAATCACTAAAAGCTCACCTATATATACCAGACGCTGGCTAGCATCCAGCATAAATCCCGTACATAGCCAGGCCCACCAAATCTTTTCACGTGCAGCCTCAACTAGTACACCTACTATGGAGCCCATGATGCATGTGACCAGGCCCATCATGCATGCTACAATTAGCACCTAATGCCACTATTAGCACTTAATCCAATCCAACGTGACACCTCGGTAGCTCCAACACACACCATTCATCTTTGATCTCTATACGCTCCAACCCGAGCTCGATCGTTTCCTCCAGCATCCTCGGCCCTCTGGACCATGACTTCGCACCAAGCCATCTCCTGATCACCGCTGTAGACCACAATCGCCTCCGAGTTACCCTGCACATGCAAAGACCAAAACACATCTTTTCCCGGCACAAGTTCTTTTCAACTTGACCGACATAAGTCCACACACGCCACACACCTCAAATAACATCAGTACCTAATATTGTTAATTATTCATCACTAAAATAATCTAGACCTAGCCAAATAGTCTAACAGGAACTGTGATCCAGAAGGTCCTCTTATGTTGTACGTTTCTAAGATGATTCCAGCATCCGACAAGGGCAGGTTCTTTGCCTTTGGTCGTGTCTTCTCAGGGAGGGTTGCAACTGGCATGAAGGTCCGTATCATGGGTCCCAACTATGCCCTGGCCAGAAGAAGGATCTGTATGTGAAGAGTGTCCAGCGTACTGTTATCTGGATGGGAAAGAAACAAGAGTCTGTTGAGGATGTTCCTTGTGGTAACACTGTTGCCATGGTTGGTTTGGACCAGTTCATCACAAAGAATGCAACCCTGACAAACGAGAAGGAGGTTGATGCCTGCCCAATCAGAGCAATGAAGTTCTCTGTGTCCCCTGTTGTGCGTGTTGCTGTTCAGTGCAAGGTTGCCTCTGATCTTCCCAAGCTTGTTGAAGGTTTGAAGCGTCTGGCAAAGTCTGATCCTATGGTCCTCTGTACCATGGAAGAGTCTGGTGAGCATATTATATCTGGAGCTGGAGAGCTTCACCTTGAAATTTGCTTGAAGGATCTGCAGGAAGACTTCATGGGTGGTGCTGAAATTATTGTTTCCCCTCCTGTTGTTTCCTTCCGTGAGACTGTTCTTGAGAAGTCCAGCCGTACTGTTATGAGCAAGTCCCCGAACAAGCACAACCGTCTTTACATGGAAGCTCGCCCCATGGAGGAGGGACTGGCTGAGGCCATTGATGAGGGTCGCATTGGCCCGCGTGATGATCCTAAGGTGCGCTCCAAGATCCTGTCTGAGGAGATTGGGTGGGATAAGGATCTCGCCAAGAAGATTTGGTGCTTTGGACCTGAGACCACTGGTCCTAACATGGTGGTTGATATGTGTAAGGGAGTACAGTATCTTAATGAAATCAAGGATTCTGTTGTGGCTGGCTTCCAGTGGGCATCAAAGGAAGGTGCATTGGCTGAGGAGAACATGCGCGGCATTTGCTTTGAGGTCTGTGATGTTGTTCTCCATGCTGATGCTATTCACAGGGGTGGTGGTCAGGTTATTCCTACGGCCGGGAGGGTCATTTATGCTTCTCAGCTCACAGCTAAGCCAAGGCTGCTGGAGCCTGTCTACCTGGTGGAGATCCAGGCCCCTGAGAATGCACTTGGTGGTATTTATGGTGTTCTGAACCAGAAGAGAGGGCACGTGTTCGAGGAGATGCAGAGGCCTGGTACCCCACTGTACAACATCAAGGCTTACCTCCCTGTTATCGAGTCCTTTGGGTTCTCAAGCACACTTAGGGCTGCAACCTCTGGCCAGGCCTTCCCTCGGTGTGTATTTGACCACTGGGACATGATGATGTCTTCTGATCCTTTGGATCCCGGCACGCAGGCTGCCAACCTTGTCTTGGAGATCTGCAAGAGGAAGGGGCTCAAGGAACAGATGACCCCTCTCTCTGAGTTCGAGGACAAGCTCTAAATTTTTCGTCTCATGTTTTGTTGCTGTTACCCCGTAGCTGGAATCTACTTTGTCTATTGCTGAGAGAACTGCTTTATTTGATATTATTTTCCCTTGATTCGTCAAATGCATGAGTTGCACTAAAACACCCATGGTAGTGTGCTGCTGGGACTACATTTTAGTCTGTCGTTGTCACACATGAAACTTAGATCACATATCTGGGTCAAAGTGGTAGGTTTGCACCCAATTGTTCCTTAGTTATCTTGGTTTTGCTTATCCTGATTCTATGCGGTTGTGTCATGGTTTGCATGGACATTTTCTGCCAGGCTGCAACATACACCTTCATCTACTAGCTATATGTTAGCCTTCCATTTCCGAGCACCAGAATCTGCAAAATGCACACCAAAACCAAAACCGACCTCTGCACAGGTCAGGTTAGTGTAAAATCCGCCGAGTAAGATAACCTCTCTCGGCGGCGTTTGGTGCTGGCCTGGCGTCGGCAGTGTCGGCCTGTCTTTTACTGGCCCGGCAGTTGTAAACTAAAGACTAAAGATAGGGTGCAAATCTGTACCGTCGTTTATATTGTATGGGCAAGATCAAAGCACGTCACTTCTTCCCAATTTCCAAGTTCCTACTTCTTCCTCCCTCAGCACATCGTCAATCCATCGCCGCTTGAATCTAAGATCATATATAATAGGTTTAAATCAGTTATCTATAATCTTTGCTATAAAGATAGGGAAATATGTTGTTTATAATCATATAGCTGACTGTATCACCAGAACTAAAGAGGAAATGCCTTAGGTCTATGAAAACATTAAAAGATTGTATCATTTATAAAGATAAGTAAAAAGACAATATATTGTATGAACTGTCTATAGTGCTGTCTACAGGTGATATAGACATCAGCTGTCTGTACCATTGTATATGCTCTGGACCATCTACCGCCATTCGGCCACTGTAATTTTAAGGGAATTCCTTCTTGGTTCTCAGTTCTCACACAAGTGTTTGGTTACAGAAGAGAGATGGATTGTGAGAAAACATGTCAATAATCGAGCAATTTGTAGGAAGCAAGATAAAAGGATCAATTCGGTCTTACAGAACACCAGGAATTCCTTTTTCTTCACACAATTTGGTGAATATATCAGCGGATTGCCAACACAAAGTACAAATTAACAAGGAAAAGAAACGACACAAAGAAGCATATCTGCAACAGCCCTTTGCCGGCAACGAATTGCGGTGGATCGAGAAAGGGAGGAAGGGCATGGAGGGAACTTTTGATTCATGTTGGGTAGAGTTTTGACTCTCTGGACATGGAGGAAAGTGCATTGGTTGCTTCAGATCTGAATGCGTACTACGTACGGAGAAGTTGGAGGTTCTAATGGGAACGGAAGAAGACGATGACGTGGCATAATCTAATCCATACATATTAAACAACGGTAGAGATTTGCTCAAATTCACCAGGTGGATTTGGTGGCCAACTCTAGGGATCTGCACCTAAAGAGGACATCTAAATGAAACGGGTTGCACTTAAAAAACTTTGTCTCTCCTTTTGCTAAGTTTCAATAGCAATTTCACTTTGAAAGAGGTTTCATCTAATCATCTCACACATTTAGCTTTCTTACAAAACCGATATGTTGTTGTACTGACTCCAGTCCAAAACAAAAATGTCATTTTATTTCAGTTAGTATGGTTTTAGCCTAAAACTTTGAAGTTAGCTTTTTAATATCCATAATAAAAATATATGATATTATGAAAGTATTTTGTACGGCCAATATGCCTGCACCATTTTCTTAGGCTAATTTCAATGATCAGTAAAAATTTGAAAAGTTTAACGGCATAAATTTGCATCCACTTGGCTTCTATAATGCTTTTCCAAATACCTCGTCAATTCAAATCCCCTAACCAAATTTGTTTTTTTTTCCCCAGAAATCAGTCCGTTTTTGACATTTGGATCAGGATCTGATATCTCTTCCCTCCTCCACGCCTACAAGAAATCCTAGTCGCCGCATGTCTCTGTCAATCACGGGCAGAATCAGGCCCTAGGATGCCGGGGATTCAACCCTATGTATTTGCAAAAAAAAAAAAAAGGAAAAACTTATATGTACCCTGGGCTCACAAAAGGGCTGGGCATGCTCTAAATTTAGGAAATTTTTAAGGAGTACTCATGTGTTTTCTCACCTTGGGAGTACTCGAACTTCCATCCCTCTGATTTGCCTCGAAATTCACACTCTGACTTCATCTCCGACGATGTTGGCAGCTCTCCGGCGACTGTTCCGGCGAGTTAGGATTTGGGGTTCACCTGATTTAGGGTTTGGGTTCACCAAACCCGGATTTAAAGGGAGGGAGGGGTGGTAGACTGGTGGGGGCGGCGATGCTTGCGCGCAGTGCAGGCGCCGGAGACGGCTGTGACACGGCGGCAAGGGGTGGGGCAGCAGTGGGTGGGTGGGGAGATTATTTATATGGGCATATTGAGGAGGATGATTGTGATCCGTTCGATCCGGATACAATAGTTCAAATAGTACTTTTTAACAAAATAATACTCATATCCTCCCTAGGCAGCTCCCCTAAATTTATCAAAAAAGCAAGAAAATGCTATGGCGTTTTAATCTCATCCAATGGGATAACAATCCATCGTTGCTTTGCCTCTACGTGATGTACCAGGGTCGTCTGATTCCATGTTTGCTTTACGCACATCCACCACAAGTTTCCTTTTTTGCATACCTCTCACTCGTTTGCATCTTGCTTCCCCCCTCTCTTTCACTACTACAGAAAAGCTCATCACAGACGGTTCAAAAATATCACTACAGACGGTTTCCTGAACCGTCTGTGTTTATGGGTCAGTAATACTCTAAGGGCATTACAGACGGTTTTTGACCCATCTGTGATAATCCTTATCACAAACAGTTTTTAGTTAAGAACCGTTTGTGATAACCCTTATCACGAACGATTCTTACTATGAACTGTCTGTGATAGTCTATTATCACAAACGGTTCTAGTTAAGAACCGTCTGTTATAGCTATACTATCTATTACTAGATGGCCATCTCGTTATCATAAATAGACCTCCTTTAGTTCATCAACATTCTCAATCAAAGAATGCAGATGAACCAAAGCATGCCTATTTATGAGAACGAGATCACCATCGTGCAATAGATTTTGGTACCATGTCTTCATCCTGCAATAAAACATGAATTTTAACAAAGGCCGAAACCCTAGCTATCCATCAATCATCACAAAAACTAGAGGCATGAACAATTAATTTTCACACGCGGTAATCAGAGAGGCAGCAAACCTTATAGATGTGCCAAGGCCAAGTGGTACCATGAACAACAGAGAAGCAGTGTTGATGCCACAAAAGTAATCAATCTTTAGACAACTAATCAGAAGAAAATACAAGGAAAATCTAAATAAACCTGCATACATCAAGTCTCTAATCAATTACCATATCGACAAGATTGAAGTTTCAAGCATAGGATTTGGCAAAATTCCAGAGAGCAGTACGAGCAGTTCAAACGACCACCACTCCAAGCTGCAAGAAACGAATTAGTCAAAAACTCAAACTACTAAGACATCAATCCCATCAAAATACATGCAAATAACTCAAAATTGCCTTGCT
The DNA here is from genome assembly GCA_036346255.1 of Ampelocalamus luodianensis. NCBI lineage: Eukaryota > Viridiplantae > Streptophyta > Magnoliopsida > Poales > Poaceae > Ampelocalamus > Ampelocalamus luodianensis. The sequence continues at coordinate 36,305,130 of CM070620.1, read as the reverse complement.
AAACCATCATGGCCGACGGCACGGTGAGATTCGCAAACTGACACAGCTTGCAGAATGCCTCCCTAGAAAACCTAGTCCATGTCCTCTCGCAAGTGCTTGACAGCCTCACGTAGAGAGCAAGGATGACTAGGTTGGTGCAGTATGAGACAACGATGCTCAACGCAGCGCCATGGCTCCCCATGCCGGCCTTGTGCACCAGCGCCCAGCACACGAACTAGAGGCATCAAGGAAGAGATGGGAGGGGATCGGATGGGGGATATCACCGGCGATGAAGGAGAAGCGACGACGGCATCACCATTGTGTCACGACGGTGATACTGCACAAGACACTCTTACGATAAGAGTGTCTTCTACAGTGAATCGTGGCGTCATAACCGGAGGCAGATGAGCTCACGGCGATAGTCGGCGTCGTCGGGGGACGGGGCGCTTCGATCGGTTTGGGGGAGGCGACGCAGCTTCAGTTTGGGGGAGGAACTTCCTCATCTGGAGTAGTTGAAGACTAGTGGGCAGGCAGTATATATAAGGGGATTTGGGTAGCGGAACCGATCTGGAGTAGTTGAGAGGTCGCGACGCCGCTTCGGTTTGAATAAAGGGGGCGGCCAAATCTAGAGGGATATAAGGGGGTGGAGAAATATCACAGACGGTTAGTAATACAAACTGTCTGTGATATTTAGTAATATCACAGACGGTTCTTGTTCAGAATTGTCTGTGATACTTCACAGACGGTTTTCAACACGAACCGTCTGTGATATTACCTCTGATGCGGATCAAACCTCTAGATGAGATTAAATCCGTAGGTTGTCCGTTCTTTCACGGTGGAATTTCCCGAACAAATATGTGTAGCACGAATTACAGGATGCAACTCGCACTTGGATAAATAAATCTCACACCCGCGTACACCACAGTACACAAACGAGAGAACAGATCAAACAAGATCAGCACACAACAATTCAATCAATAAGATTAAACCTGAGTAGCAATTGAAGATATCCTAGATGGAAAACTCTCAAGAATTCGCACACACACGATAACAGGAGTAGACCCTCACGGCGACATGCCAAAAACTCAATTCATAAATTCTAAACTCAAAAACTAAAACCCTACATGGCCGAAGGCCTTTGGCTTTTATAGCCAACACACATGCGCGTACAAAAGAAGTATTCGACTAGAAGTTATAGTCGGTGCATGACACATGCACGTACAAAGATGTGTTCGACTAGAAGTGCTAATGCAAAACTAACCCACGTAGACTTGCTTTTGCAGCTCAGAAACCAACTAATTAGGCCCTGTTTGGTAGAGCTCCAGATTCTGATTTTTCAGATTCTGCTCCTGATTCTCTGAGAATCCACTCCTCTAAGAATCTGAAGCTATCTCAAGAAAGTGTTTGGCTTGTAGATTAGCTCCAAAAACTATACTAGAGAGGATTAGAGACAAATAGACCGTATTACCCCTAATTGTAATACTTTAATTGTATGTGTCTTTCTCCTACGTATTTGTATACAAATTATAGAATTTTTTCCCCCAAATTTGTTTAGACTATATGAATGTATATATGTTATATTTGTACACAATGTCATGTTACATTGCATTTACACTTCATGATAGATTACAACTGTTAGCATATAACGAATTGACAAACAGCCATTGATTGTGTACAAATAATGCAATGTTTAAGCAAATACTTTCGTAATGCAATGCAATGCAGTCACGAGCATATATCCCCTACTCCAAAGAGTAGCAAGGCGACTTAATAGATTTAAAGGGTGCACTGGAGGTTAACACAGCTGCGGTAAAGCAGCTTACAATTTACATGACATAATAACTGTATTAACCAAGTAAAACTCTGAATACATTCTTCTTTATGTTGTAAGAGTACATTATCTCAGGACCTACTCTCACATACCCTCTTCAGTTCTGCTGCTGCATATATCATAACTCACGATATTCTCCATGCTAGGTTTCCTATTTGTACTACTATTTTGACTTCCTTTCAACTAGGGACGGCATGCATTATTGTGCACCAGCATGAATGGGAGCTCCTAACATCTGAAGTCATAAGGAACCAATCCTTGAAGCTCTGGGCCATTGAGCCTGCTATAGTTCTCAAAGCTGAAAAAGAAGAGGTGCCATCGCATCAGTTTATGTGAAAGTTTTCCCAAGTTCTAGTACTGAAAGACACAAACTCGCAAAACAATGATATAGTGTTCCACTTAACCATCATGTCTTTTTTTTTTGGCAGAAAGAGTGTCATTCTAACGAACTAGTTAGACACAAATTCAAAACAACAAATCAGAATAGTAACCAAGATTAGGATTAGCAAAGGCAAGGGATACATGATACCCATCATTCTCCATAAACTTGCTATCCCCCTTTCTCAACTCCAGCAAAACTTCCAACGGTGGTCCTCTAGTCTTCACTAAAGTGCCAATTTTTTCTGCAGTTTCATTTGATATACATATACCTTTCTCATCCACCTAAGTCAACATAATAAACAGTTTGGTCTATAATCAAATAAACATCTAATGAGCCCTCAGCTGGAAGTCAAATAGGTAGTTTCTGCTTACCAGTTCCTTTTTCACATGTTCAAATGTTTGCTTGTCTAGCTTGTCAATACTTGAGAAAACTGTTATGAACTTTTCAGGGGGCACACCATAGATCTCCAACATTCCATCGAGCAACTTTCTATGGTTTAATTTTATCTCATATGTGCCTATATCGAGCTGATCCAGCAATTCAGTTAAAACTTTGATAATATCAAAATCTGGTTCCATTGGTTCATATGTTCCAGCAATGTCGAAGTCACACTGGTAGAATTCCTGATATCTTCCCTTCGATGGATTATCTCCCCTGTATACTTTTGCTATCTAGTATCTCTTCAATGTACTTATGCCATTGATGGCAACATAGTGGGAAAATGGAACAGTCAGATCATACCGCAATGAGCAAAGCTCACCACCCTGCAGGTTATTTGAGGTTAAGACATCAAACCATGACTACAAGTGCACAAGCTAAAGAAAATATTACAACAAATGACTGCACGAGCGGTTCAATGCCGCAAATATTGACATTGCTATCCTTAACCTCATTCCAATAATTTATAGAAAGAAACAGCACATGGCAATCCAAACAGAAATAGGGACTTTCACCAAACCACGCCGTCACCAACCTAAAAGTGTGAAAGGACATTGAAACAATACCTGATCTGTAAGGTCATATATCAACTACGAACTACGAACCAAGTAGCAGAGGCCATGGCGCCGCCGCGCTGCAGACGAAGGGAGAGCGCCGTGGATAGCATAGCGGCGGCCGCGCGCGAGCCAGGACTCCTTTAGGCTGGGGTGGCCATGTTTTCGAGGGATGGGAGTGTGAGCAGCTGCACCATGTGCTTCTTCCTTCTCCTCATGGCCGCCTTCCCCTGGCCCTTCTCCGCCGCGGGGGGAGGAGGAGGAAGGGGCGAGGAGGCGCTGAGTATGCTCGACGGGGAGATGCGCTCCACGAAACCGGAGGGGGGGTGCGTGGGTGGGTGGATTCGGGTAGGGAGGCGAGGGTACGGAGTCACGGAGGGGATTGGAGGTTGTCGTCTGCTTGCGACGGCGCACTCCGGGTTCGGCGGCGGCGTAGTGGCGGACCGGCGGCGGCGGCGCAGTGGAGGACCGGCGGCGGCGGCGCAGTGCACACGGGGGCCGGAGGCAGCGCGCCAGAGGCTCGACGCAGAAATTGCCGTCGCGAGAGCAGGAGGAAGAGATGAGGACGCGAGGGGAAACATGGTCGAGGGTGTTGCGATGGGATGGGAGGGGTTATCTCGATGGCATTTTGCGGGTAAAAACATTGAACTTCAAGGGGTATTTTCGTTTTAGAAGGTTGGATTCTCACGTGAATCTGCTGAAAGGTTGCTTCTCGTTGTTAGTTCATTTTCGAGACAGCTCCTCGCGAGAAGCAGAATCTGGTGGTTTTGAGAAGCTGGGTGTTTGGTACTACTCCACGAGATTAAAACGAGAAGTTAGGAGTAGAAGTTGTACCAAACAGGGCCTTAGTCTGCCAAACTTGGCTATCACGGCTTCTGGTGGCCCCATCCAAGTGCATGCAAAGAAAGATAGCAACGAACAGAGAGAAAATATCCACTCCCAACAGAAATCACGCTGCCTTTCTCTCCATGATAAATCTGATTTCTTTCCTTGTTTTTAGTTGTCCCCGTTCTTTTCTTATGTCCTAGAAAATCTCTATCAAAGGTAACAGAATAGTACTATTCCTCCTTGGAAACATCCTGTATGCAAGTACGTAATAGAACCGAACACAAGTGCTGGCTCAAGTGCATGAACACGTATGCATGTGTTGTTCAACGGGAACACATGCATGCGTCGTTCCCTTCCTGACTTCTCATGGTTTCCTTCTGGCTCTATGCCTATGAGTGCAGGGGCGGACCCAGAACAAAATTTTAGCTAGGGCAAGTCGCAAGCGTTGACCAAAGACTCCTGGTAGCCTTGCCTTGCCGGCTCGCTACGCACCCCGCGCCCGACGGTCCTGGTTGACACTTGACTTGACAAGCCCTCTGCCGGGCTTGTCAACGCGAATATTTGAACAATGAACACTACGATGAACACATTTCCTTCTCACAATGACAGATTGATAGTACGACAAATTGACAATTGATAGTTTGACACAATGTTCGACTTGAAGTCTTGAACACAGAACACTTGAACAGATAGAACAGTTGAACTCACAGTCTCACTCTCACAGAGTCATAATCTCACGCAGTCACGTCTTAGGACTGAATTGGATTACTTGGATCCAATCCAAGATTGGAACTTCACTCCAAACTCAAAACCAAAAGAAACACACAGAGAAAGGAGAGATAGCAGGAACAAGATGGGTTACCATCTCCCTGAGGTCGTCGTCGTGGAGTCCCTGCAGGACGTCGAGGAAACGGTCAAGGAGGAGCGCATCGTACTCGATGAGCTTGTTGTCCTCCGACACCTTGGTCGGCACCAGCATCCACAGCTGCGCGTCGATCGACGACAGCCGCTCTACCTTCCCTCCCCCCATCGTCGCCGCCATCACTCCCCTCCCCTCGCCTCACCTCACCTCACACAGAAACAGCACCGGTCTGGTCTATGACTAGTTATTCGTACGCGGCTTAAACAGTTATTCGGTCCAATAATTACACGAAGTCGATACTGATTATTACTGGTGCTTAATTTAACTGCTACGTTACTACTAATAACATCCATTAGAATTTACCTTATTACTTAATTTCTAATTCTTTGTCTAATCTTTTGTTATTCTTAATCTCTTTCTTAATCCTCTCTTTAATTCCCACCCAATCACATATTTCTCTCTCCACCCAATCCTATCCATTCATTTCCTTCTTGACCGAAGTCTTGCTGGCCACCCATTTCCTTTCCCTTCATTTCTTTATTCCCTCGTCTCATCTTCTATCTCCTCTATTGCCTCCAGCCGGAAGCTCCCAGGGCTGCGTCTTCTTGCTCCTTTCTTCTTTCTCTATCCTCACTTCCCTTCTTCTCTCTCCCATTCCCCATTTTATTTCCTGGCTTTCTTTGGTTCGGCCGAGTGAGTCTTGTGCCAGGCACTGCCTCCTTTGGCTCTGGCTCGGCCCCATGGTGCTGTCGGTTCCGTCGGCCCGCGCCTGCCTCCTCCCCTCGGTCCGGCCTTGCTTCGGCCTGCTCCTAGCTCTGCGCCCCGGCTCCTCTCCGGCCCGGTTCCTACGCCTCTACTCCCTCGGCCCATGCTTGGCCCATCTTTGTCTCCCTGCGTGCGCGCCGCCGCACCCTCTGCTCGCTTCTCCTCAAGAACCAAGGCATGGCGCTCGGCGCGCGCTCGCTGCTCGAGTCGGGAGAAGTCGACCGACCGACCGGCGCCTAGGAGGGTGTCCGCGCGGAGGAGCTCGGCGGCCGCCGAGCATGCCCGGCGAGGGTCCGCCGCATGCGTCTTTGCTGCGCTTCCACCGGTCCCTCCACCTCCAAGCACCTGCATGCATGCCCAGTAGTTTCTCCCCTTTGGCCATCCTCTCTTGGGTCGAACACACACATGCATATGTGCACATGTATATGTTAGGATGAAAGTGGGATGCGTTGCGGGCAGCCCGCGATTGCCCGCACCAAACGCAGAGTTTTATGCGGGCTAATGCGGTAGCCCGCTAAGAATTTATGTGGGACATGCAACACCCGCCAACCCACAACTCAACCTGAATTTCTTTCTTTCTCTTCTTCACCACACCGGCATCCTCTCTCTCAAGATAATGGACCGTAAGCAGCTATGGATTGAAACATTACATTGTTGCCCTCCATTACCCACGGGACCATTGGAACCCATTATCAGGCAATGAGCTCAATCGATTCAGCCATTGTGCGCCAAAAACTCTTCTTCAAGCAAACATAAAGTCTAACTTCCCAACACAGCTAGCTCATAGTCCCTTGTTGAGTCTACCAATCCATGGCACCCAAAATTAAATGATCCAATGTGGTAATCGAACACTAGAATCCACCACAATTTCCAGAGCAAACAACACGCCATCACTGCAATTAGCTACTGGTTTTACTCAAACAACAATGAAAAAGGAAAAGCAAGAGGGGAAAAAAAGAGAAGCGAATTACATGTAGACATTTCCATCGACTCACCGGCGCCTTGGCCTTCGGTGTCCCCCTCCCCACCACTTTTCGAACCGGAGGCAGTGTGACAGCGACCATGGGAAACGGTGGTGGCGGTCGAGGGGACAGCTGCACGGGGGCAGCGGGAGTCTGAGGGGGCGGTCGAGGAGGTACCACAGTAGCGGCGGGGGTAGGAGAAGCAGGAGGCAGCATCGGGGTCTAGCGACGGCTACACGGGGCTCGGGGGCGAGGGGTGTAGATGGGGATGGACGACGGTGCGCAGAAGAAGTGGACGTGAGCTGGCGCGGCGGGTGGTGCGGCGTGTCGAACCCAGGAACGAAGGATCCCAAATTCTCTGTGTTCATACACTAGTCCAGGATTTCTAGTGTACGCAGTTAAACAAAAAGTGATAGCACAATCATATCACGAGTTTATTGATAATAATTCAAAGTTTATTACAAAAGGGCTGCGGCCAAAAGAAAAGAAATAACACAACGGAAGAGTAGTAGAAGTAGTAGGCCACACGACTTGCCACGAGGCAATCGTGCGGGACGACCTATTCGTCAAGATCCTCACCGTCGGGAAAACGTCTTCTCTGAATAAGATTTATTCAGCAAGAGTGAGCACTACTACCGTGCTCGCAAGTCACACCAATATAGAAAGTTTAATGCATGCATAAGGTAAACAAAGGTAATGGCGGGTTGTTTTGCATAAACAACATTTTGATTATATTGCTAATACTTTTGTAAGACCAATTTTAATAATTCAAATAAAGAAAGTGACAAAACTGACATCGAATATTGGATGACCTCCACTAGTTGATTATTGAAGGATATCCTCCTAACACTTGGCTAACCACCCAATTTTTACCATAGGACTATCCATCCTAAAACATCTGTTGAACACATTTTATAAACCAAAACAATTCTAACTTAGAGTGGCTTTGCTAGCATGTCCATGACCGCGACGCGCTATTCGAATAGTTTTACACTCTGCGAGAGGTTGTGCACTTTACCCACACGAGATAAAATGCTTTTAATGTCGGCCAAAGCACGCTTCCGAAGGCGTGTGACTAAGCAATTATCATGAGGCCGTTACCAAGCAGTGTCCTACTGTATTCATGCCCGCTAAGGTTTCGCTACCTTTGGACTATCCATCCTCCGGAAGCCCCCTCTTGCGCCAGGTGGGACTAATGTCTAACCAACGCCCACACATACAACATAGCACAAATAACACTAAGACACTACAGATTATTTAGCCAAATCCTGCCCATACAGGACATGTGGTGGTGCGGTAGGCGTAGCAAAATACGCTCAAAGACCGGTCCTTAAGCGACTCGGGCGACTTCCAATTTAAAACCACGGGTCGTAATCCTAACAGATTAGACCCGTGCATGAACTGCACCCACCATTCATCCATCTCGCCAAGTCCAAACCCATTTTATTTTATTTAGAGTAAAATCCTTTCGTGATAAAACAATACCACAGAACACATTTAAATTACATTGTAAAGATTTGACTAAATTCTCCCAAATTTGTAAATATTATCTAAGCAAGGCTAAGCATTTGACAAATTTTATCTAAGGTGTCAAGGTATTCAGTTTTGATAGTCAAATTGGCCATACCAAGGAGTTTGGAACAACTATATACTGAAATCGGGATATTCGGATATTTTTATAAACATATGCATGCAATAGTAAATTGTAGATAGTAAATAAGTACTTTAAAACAATAGGAACAATATGATCAATAGTGTAACTTGCCTTCGTTGAAGTCTTGGAACTCTAAATCGTCGGAAGGATCTAACTCTCGGAGTCGTCGAAGTCTATACGTGAAAATCGACAAATTCAACTCAAATTCAAATAAATTCAAAAACTCAGATCAAACTAACTCCAAATTAAAATATTTTGCTTTAGTTAGCTAGATTATGAATTTAGACAAATTTTACAACTTGAACCACTCAATTTGGAGTTCAAATGCAAAAGATATGAATTTTACAAGTTTAATACAAAATCGGAATTTAATTGAATTCTCGAATTATTTTCTAAAGGAAATTCTATTTATTGTGCAATCTTGGCGCTTGAAGAATTTCGGAAATTAAAAGAATTATAATGATTTTTCGACAAGCGGGTCCCACATGTCATAGACTCGGCTCACGGTGGGTGATTCCACCGAGCCGAGGTGATCTGCGCGGTGAACGACGCGCGGTGCTCACGTGGCGATGAGCGGGGCGCCACGCGCACACCACGCATAGCGGGGTTGAGGTGGCGCTTAGGTGGCATCGCCACGCGGCGTGACACGTCGGGCCGGCGACGGTGGCGCCACGGAACCAACGGCAGCGCGAGCGGCGAGGTTTCGCGGCGATGGGTGGTACGGTGTGTAGCTAGGACTATTCTGAACCTGTTAGACTAGCTCCGGGTGGTCAAGGTGGACGGTGGTGGCCGGCGGCGAGGTTGAAGCGGCGGAGAGGTTCGGGTGTTGGCGACAATGCGATTCCGGCGGCGTCTTGCCGAAGCGGAGGTGAGCACCGGGTCGGCGATGATGTGGCGAAGCCGTTGGTGGTGGCGGCGAGGACGGAGCGTCGTCGAGGGCGCCGGAATCAGGGAAGAAGGCGATCGCGGTGAAGGAGCTTCCACGGCCGGTTCTAGCGAAGCTAGGGCGTGCGAGGAGTAATGCGTGGGGGAAAAAGGTGGAGGAGGAGAAGGGCTACCCATGGCTCCTATTTATAGGGCTGGGAAAGACCGGAAGCGGCGGCGACGCGAAGGTCATGCGGCGGCGGTTTTCGGTGATCGTGGGTAAAACTGATGCGGAGAAGGGAGAAAACGGCCGGAAGTGGGGCGGCGTGATACGGGTCGTCAATGCGCCGCGATGGTGAGGAGTGGGGATTGAAGGCGGCGTTACGAGTTCGGCGTCGGTTTTAATGGCGGCGCGTGAGGATCGCGCGAGAAGGCGGCGAGGAAGGCGACAAGCGGGGCACGTCCGATTTTGATCGACGGTGGACAAAAATTGGCGGCGGTAAGTTATGTCGGCGTAGCCGTTTGATCTCGATCTAACGGTTGAAATAGATCACGGGTTGCGGTGAATCATTAAGTGGCCGATGCACGTGGGCGTTGGATTTAGATCTAACGGTCCCGATTGCGTAGAACATTCGGACCTTACGAATGCTTTGTGACAATCGGCCGTTGGATTTTAATCCAGCGGTTGGGATCTGCAGTGTGATGGGAGAGAGAAAAGGGTGACGGTGGACCCGGTGTGTCGTGAAGAGAGGAGGCGGCGGCGGGGCGGGCGTGCGCTGCGGAAGAACGTGGTGAGTGGGTTTCGCCCAATTCCTATTTGAGGTTTTTCTTTTGATTTTCTTTTGTTTTAATTCGGATAATTCAATTAGGCTTTAGAATATAGCAAAATAATTCCAAGAATTATGAGAAAATTCACGAAATTCTCTGGAGCATTTAGGATTTAAGAAAAATATTTCAGCTATTATCGATAATAGATTTTGCCCATAATTTTATTTTATCTTTAATTTGGTTAAGGAAAAGCTTTAAAAATTCCACCAAAATCCAATAAAATTTTTAAACTTTATTTTCAACTGGAAATTGAAATTTGGGCTGTTACAAACCTACCCCCCTTAAAGGGAATCTCGACCAGAGATTGGACTTGAATTAACAAAAGATCGGGGTAGTTAGCCTTGAGTTCTTCTTCATTCTCCCATGTGGCTTCGCTTTCGGATGGTGACTCCACTTTGTACCTTATGCGATCGATTATTACGCTACGGTAACACGTTCTGCGACATCTATAATTTTAATCGGTCGCTCTACGTAGGTGAGATCTTCTTGAAGGTCGAAGCTTTCCAGAAAGGTATGATCTTCCGGTTCTTGCAGGCATTTCTTTAATTGCGACACGTGGAAGGCGTTATGTCTCGGCGATGGGCTTCGCGCTCTAGGCGATAAGCTACTTCTCCACGTTTTGCCAAAATCTTGTATGGCCCAATATACAGGTGCGAGTTTACCTTTTGTCAGGAATCTCTTCACACCTCGAGTGGGGTTACTCGAGATAGACAACATCTCCTACCTCAAAGCTTAATTCCCTACGGCGGTTATCGGCATAACTCTTTTGTCGGGATTGGGTGCTTTGAGGCGCTCTGAATAGTTTTCACTTTACTCTCGGCTTCTTTGATTAACTCGGGTCCAAGGAGCGCGCTCTCTACCTCGTCCCAAAGAAGTGGGGTTGGCATTTCTTACCGTCTGAGCTTCAAATGGAGCCATCGCAAACTAGCTTGGTAACTATTATTGTATGAGAACTCGCATCGGCGGATCCTTGTCCCAACCTTTTAGAATTCTAAGGCACGGGCTCAAGCATATCTTCAAGAACTTGATTGGTGCGTTACGCCGACCATCGATGCAGGGATGATCGCCGTGCTAAATTTGAGTCTGGTCCCCAAGGCTTCATGCGGACTTTTCCAAAACCGAGAGGTAAATTGGGAACCTCGATGCGACACAATCTTTTTGGGTACTCCGTGCGAGCGACGATTACGGCCATGTACAATTACGCTGGTTTGTTGCTCGGTAGGTGGTCTTGGCAGAATAAAGTGGCGACTTTAGTTAACCGGTCAATTACCACCCGGATGGAGTCATATCGATTGGGTCTGGGAGTCGGTGATGAAATCCATACCGACTTCTTCCCACTTCCACTCGGGAATTGGTAATGGTTGCAACAGACGTGGTCTTTGGTGTTGTGCCTTGACTCTTTGACAAGCGTCACAACGGCGAAAAATCAGCAATTTCACGCTTCATGCGACCCACCAATATCTTTCTTTTAGATCTGGTACATTTTGGTGCTGCCGGGATGAATGGAGTATGGCGACTCATGAGCTTCTTTGAGTGAGTCTTTTATCTCCTGCTGGTTAGGCACCACAGATCGGTCTCGAACCACACTGTCCCTTGCTCATCTTCAGAGAAACCTGGGGCTTTACCTCTTCTCATATTTTTCTTGATTTCTTGGATATCTTCATCTTCCAACTGTTTTGTTCTAATCTGATTTTGAAGAGTTGGTTGAACTTCTAAAGCGTTTACACAGCCTTGGTTGACAATCTCAAGATTCAGTGCTTCAGCTCTTCATACAGCTCGGGCTGATTTTGTTGCACCATGATGGTGTTGCAATATGCTTTTCTGCTCAAGGCATCTGCTACCACATTGGCCTTGCCCGGATGATAATGAATTCCGAGATCATAATCCTTTATTAGTTCCAACCATCTTCTTTGTCGGAGATTGAGCTCGGACTGTGTGAATATGTACTTCAAACTTTTATGGTGCGTGAAAATCTCACGGTGGTTACCAATGAGATAATGCGCGATTTTGGGCGTGCACAATTGCCGCTAACTCCGGATCATGAGTCGGGTAATTCCCTTCGTGTGGCCTCAAGCGCCGGGATGCATAAGCTACAACTTTGCCTTCTGCATCAATACACATCAGAGGCCTTGGCGGGATGCGTCACAAAGATCTCAAAATCCTTGCGGATGTCAGTAAAATTAACACCGGTCTTGAGACTAGCCTCTTTTTCAATTCTTGGAAACTTTCTTCACGAGCGCTTGACCATTCAAACTTCTTTTCTTTCTTGAAGTTGAGTCATGGGTTTGGCAAGTTTAGAAAACCCTCAATAAACCGTCGATAATAGCTTTGCGGTCCTGAAAACTTCTCACCTCGGTGGTGATTTGGGTTGTTTCGGTCCATTCTTGCTTCAACCTTGGCGGGGTCTCTGCAATTCCTCCTGCGGATACAATATGTCCAAGGAATGCAACTTGTCTTAGCGAAATTCACTCTTGCTGAATTTGGCATAGAGTTAGTGCTCCACGAGCTTGTCTAGTATCATCGGAGATGCTCTTCATGTTCTTTTCGTTCTTGAGTAGATGAGAATGTCGTCAATAAAGACGACTACGAATTTATCGAGAATTCCATGAACACCTTGTTCATCATATTCATGAAATAGGCGGGCGTTGGTCAATCCAAATGACATTCTTGTGAACTCATATAGTCCATATCCGGTGGTGAAGGCGTTTTGAATATCTTCGGTCTAATCTTTAATTGGTGATAACCGGATCTCGAATCGATCTTTGAGAAAATACTTGCTCCCTTTAACGATCAAACAAATCATCAATTACGGGCAATGGGTATTTATTCTTGATTGTTACTTCGTTGAGTGATGCATGTAATCGGCGCACATTCTCATGCTATTGTCTTTCTTCTTGACAAATAGTCTTGGGGCTCCCCATGGTGAGGAACCGGCGAATGTGCGCTTTTTCTCGTAGTTCTTCAATCTGTTTCTTCAATTACGCTAACTCGTTGGTGGCATTCTATAAGTCGCTTTGAGATCGGGTGTCGGGGACTAGATCAATTAGGAACATGATGTCCCTATCCGGTGGCATACCGGTAGATCATCCGGGAAGGCGTCGGGATACTCGTGCCACGGTATATCTTCAAGTTTCACTTCCTTCAATCGTAAGTATGGAACTTCCTCGGTTCGAGTCTCGAGTTTGAATTCATGCACACACCTTGTTCATTAGTGAGGTGATGGATCTATTAGCACGATCTATTTGACCGTGATTTTTGGCTAGCTGATCCATTCCAAGTATTACATCCAAACCTTGAGAGTGTAAAACTATCGATCTGCTAGAAAAGTTACTCGGATATCTCGAGAGTGAGATTAGGGCATAGAGAATTGGTTCTCATTTAGAGCCAGGGAATGAATTATCATGGGAGTAGCTAAAGAGGATATAGGTAACCCATATTTTCCCACAAACTTATATGACACAAAAGAGTGTGAAGCTCGAGAATCAAATAGGACGAGATCTTTGATGCTGAATTAACGAGGAGCGTCTGAGAACAACATCCAGTGCTTTGCTGAGCTTCCTCGGCGGTGACATGGTTCACCGTCCCTTGGTGAACCGGTTTCTTTGTGCAGTGTTCTTTGCCGGTAGCTTGAACTCCCGAGGTTGGCCTTGTTGGTGCCAAACCTTGTTGCTTCTTTGGACATTTATTGGCATAATGCCTGTCTCGTTGCGGTGGAAGCACGTGACTCGGCGAGGAGGTAGAGTGCTTCTGCTGAAGCGCCCTCCTAATGAAGTGCCACGGAAGTTGGAGGTTGGGCGCCGTGGCGGTCTTTGGAGTGCGAGGCGTGGAAGATTGAAACTTCCCACGTTCTGCGGTTGCGGTGTGGTGATGCGAGGTTTGGGCGGACCTCTGCGTTAAACCTGCGGGCGGCCATCCTCGCTTGCGGTTCTCCATTCTGCGTGTTTAGCCTCTGCTGATTGCTTTATCCACCAACTGCTGGAAGTCGGTGAAATTCGAGAAATAAGTTGGGCAGAGATATCATCATTCAATCCATCCGGAACCTTTCTGTCTTTCCTCATCTCACGCTCGTCGGTGGGCGTAGCGGGCAAGTTAGTTAAAGCGGTGAAGGTACTCATTCACCGTGCGGTTGCCTTGTCGGTCGTGGAACTCCTTCTTCTTGGCGTCATCATCCTGCGGGATATGTGCATGACGAAAGCTTCGCACGAAGTCGGCCCATGTGATGGGTGAGCATCATTGTGTGCTATGCGATGGTTGTCCCACCATTCGATGCGGGGCCATTCGGTTGGTGAGAGGCAAGCAGACCCTCTCACGGTCGAACAACGACTAATGTCGATTTCTTTCCAATAGCGAAGCGATCGTCGGCGTCCATTGGTTGATACTATTTGAGAATGTCGGCGGGCGCATCCTCATAAACTCGGACATAGTCGACCTTTGGTTATGCGGAGGTGGGCGGGCTGCTTCTTCTTTAGCGGCTGAGTGTTCGAACATTCGAAGTGGTGGGCAAGAAGGTCGATTAAATGAGTCGATTCGCCATCATCTGGCGCGATCGGTCCTTCTGCGGCGGTGGTGGCGGTGCGGCGTGATTATCACGGTGATCCGTCGATCGTTTCCTTGTCCGTTGGCGCTTCTGCGGCATTGCCGTTTCTGCGGTGGTCACCATCTGCGGAATCCTCCAATGATTTAGAAGAGATAGCGAGAATTCTATGGGGATAAATCTAAAATAGCCCAAGAACGAAAAAGCACACAAACAAAGAATCAACTTTTCAAAATGGTTTCTTTATTCATTTATTTTATTAATATATTATGGCTATCATATGAATAATTGATAGCTCATGTCTGTGACTAAAAATACGGATGGGAAAAAAATAAACATCTATGGGGTGGATGGGGTGTATTCGGAAATTCTTTGATGCGCCTTGGCTTTGATTTGTAAATAGCCGCTCCTCTTGATCGCTTGATTTCGCCTCGGTATACTCTAGACTATCACGAGTGGTACGCAAGTCGTCCAAGGCGTTTCCATAAGCGTAGTCGGTGCCTTTGTCGAGTCCACAGTGCGTCAACTCGGGAATCTTCCTCCTCGGTGGTGCGGAAGACACCATCAAGTCTGGTTGGAAGATGCATCGGAAATAGTGAAACCGGTGCCGTTGAGGTGGCGGTCATAAGTATGGCGGTCGACGAACCGCTTCTCTCATTGCATCTGAATGCCATCGTGAAGGTGTCGCGTTGGATCGGGCGTGGAAGGTATGGAAGGCGGTGTTTGGCGGCAGTCGGAGTAGATTAGTACTTCCACTCTCGAGCGTCGTTCTCCCAACTTGTATCGGTAGCCACGAAGCGTTGGCCTCTTCTTGTAGTCAAGTCTTTGCATCACTTCCCGAGAAGTTCACCCCGATGTCGGCAATGATTCCGTGAGAGATAGCGTCCGGTACTTCGGCCATCTAAAATTTTGAGGAATAGACAAGTCAGTAACTGTTTTTAAAGAGAAGGGTTGAGAGATGACTCTGGATACACTCAAAATAGTTTTTAATTTTTGCAAATGAGTCCTTAGGACATTTGTGGGGCCACGACCTACAGTCGATATGGCTCTGATACCACTTTTATCGAACCGAGAACGAAGGATCCCAAATTCTCTGTGTTCATACACTAGTCCAGGATTTCTAGTGTACACAGTTAAACAAAAAGTGATAGCACAATCATATCACGAGTTTATTGATAATAATTCAAAGTTTATTACAAAAGGGCCTGCGGCCAAAAGAAAAGAAATAACACAGCGGAAGAGTAGTAGAAGTAGTAGGCCACACGACTTGCCACGAGCAATCGTGCAGGGGCGCATGACCTATTCGTCAAGATCCTCACCGTCGGGAAAGCGTCTTCTCTGAATAAGATTTATTCAGCAAGAGTGAGCACTACTACCGTGCTCGCAAGTCACACCAATATAGAAAGTTTAATGCATGCATAAGGTAAACAAAGGTAATGGCGGGTTGTTTTGCATAAACAACATTTTGATTATATTGCTAATACTTTTGTAAGACCAATTTTAATAATTCAAATAAAGAAAGTGACAAAGCGACATCGAATATTGGATGACCTCCACTAGTTGATTATTGAAGGATATCCTCCTAACACTTGGCTAACCACCCAATTTTACCATAGGACTATCCATCCTAAAACATCTGTTGAACACATTTTATAAACCAAAAACAATTCTAACTTAGAGTGGCTTTGCTAGCATGTCCATGACCATGGGCGCGCGCTATTCGAATAGTTTTACACTCTGCGAGAGGTTGTGCAGCTTTACCCACACGAGATAAAATGCTTTTAATGTCGGCCAAAGCACGCTTCGGCGTGTGACTAAGCAATTATCATGAGGCCGTTACAAGCGGTGTCCTCGTATTCATGCCCGCTAAGGTTTCGCTACCTTTGGACTATCCATCCTCAGGAAGCCCCTCTTGCGCCGGTGGGACTAATGTCTAACCAACGCCCACACATACAACATAGCACAAATAACACTAAGACACTACAGATTATTTAGCCAAATCCGCCCATACAGGACATGTGGTGGTGCGGTAGGCGTAGCAAAATACGCTCAAAGACCGGTCCTTAAGCGACTCGGGCGACTTCCAATTTAAAACCACGGGTCGTAATCCTAACAGATTAGACCCGTGCATGAACTGCACCCACCATTCATCCATCTCGCCAAGTCCAAACCCATTTTATTTTATTTAGAGTAAAATCCTTTCGTGATAAAACAATACCACAGAACACATTTAAATTACATTGTAAAGATTTGACTAAATTCTCCCAAATTTGTAAATATTATCTAAGCAAGGCTAAGCATTTGACAAATTTTATCTAAGGTGTCAAGGTATTCAGTTTTGATAGTCAAATTGGCCATACCAAGGAGTTTGGAACAACTATATACTAAATCGGGATATTCGGATATTTTTATAAACATATGCATGCAATAGTAAATTGTAGATAGTAAATAAGTACTTTAAAACAATAGGAACAATATGATCAATAGTGTAACTTGCCTTCGTTGAAGTCTTGGAACTCTAAATCGTCGGAAGGATCTAACTCTCGAGTCGTCGAAGTCTATACGTGAAAATCGACAAATTCAACTCAAATTCAAATAAATTCAAAACTCAGATCAAACTAACTCCAAATTAAAATATTTTGCTTTAGTTAGCTAGATTATGAATTTAGACAAATTTTGCAACTTGAACCACTCAATTTGGAGTTCAAATGCAAAAGATATGAATTTTACAAGTTTAATACAAAATCGGAATTTAATTGAATTCTCTGAATTATTTTCTAAAGGAAATTCTATTTATTGTGCAATCTTGGCGCTTGTGAAGAATTTCGGAAATTAAAAGAATTATAATGATTTTTCGACAAGCGGGTCCCACATGTCATAGACTCGGCTCACGGTGGGTGATTCCACCGGCCGAGGTGATCTGGCGCGTGAACGACGCGCGGTGCTCACGTGGCGATGAGCGGGGCGCCACGCGTACACCACGCATAGCGGGGTTGAGGTGGCGCTTAGGTGGCATCGCCACGCGGCGTGACACGTCGGACCGGCGGCGGTGGCGCCACGGAACCAACGGCAGCGCGAGCGGCGAGGTTTCGCGGCGATGGGTGGTACCGGTGTGTAGCTAGGACTATTCGAACTGTTAGACTAGCTCGGGTGGTCAAGGTGGGCGGTGGTGGCGGCGGCGAGGTTGAAGCGGCGGAGAGGTTCGGTGTTGGCGACAATGCGATTCGGCGGCGTCTGCCGAAGCGGTGAGCACCGGTCGGCGATGATGTGGCGGCCGTTGGTGGTGGCGGCGAGGCGGAGCGTCGTCGGCGCGCGGAATCGGGGAAGAAAGCGTCGCGGTGAAGGAGCTTCCACGGCGGTTCGCGAAGCTAGGCGTGCGAGGAATGCGTGGGGAAAAAGGTGGAGGAGGAGAAGGGCTACCCATGGCTCCTATTTATAGGGTGGAAAAGACCGAAGCGCGGCGGCGCGAAGGTCATCGCGCGGCGGTTTCGGTGATCGTGGGTAAAGCGATGCGGAGAAGGGAGAAACGGCGGAAGTGGGCGGCGTGATCTGGGTCGTCAATGCGCACGATGGTGAGGAGTGGGGATTGAAGGCGGCCGTTACGAGTTCGGCGGCGGTTTTAATGGCGGCGGCGTGAGGATCGCGCGAGAAGACGGCGAGGAAGACGACAAGCGGGGCACGTCCGATTTTGATCGACGGTGGACAAAAATTGGCGAAGCGGTAAGTTATGTCGGCGTAGCCGTTTGATCTCGATCTAACGGTTGAAATAGATCACGGGTTGCGGTGAATCATTAAGTGGCCGATGCCGTGGGCGTTGGATTTAGATCTAACGGTCCCGATTGCGTGAACATTCGGACCTTCGAATGCTTTGTGACAATCGGCCGTTGGATTTTAATCCAACGGTTGGGATCTGCAGTGTGATGGGAGAGAGAAAGGATGACGGGTGGACCCGGTGTCGTGAGAGGAGGAGGCGCGGGCGGGCGGGCGTCTTGTGGGAAGAACGTGGTGAGTGGGTTTCGGCCCAATTCCTATTTGAGGTTTTTCTTTTGATTTTTCTTTTGTTTTAATTCGGATAATTCAATTAGGCTTTAGAATATAGCAAAATAATTCCAAGAATTATGAGAAAATTCACGAAATTCTCTGGAGCATTTAGGATTTAAGAAAAATATTTCCACTATTATCTGATAATAGATTTTGCCCATAATTTTATTTTATCTTTAATTTGGTTAAGGAAAAGCTTTAAAAATTCCACCAAAATCCAATAAAATTTTTAAACTTTATTTTCAACTGGAAATTGAAATTTGGGCTGTTACACGGCGGCAGGATGGGGCAGCGGAGGAAGACCTGCGGTGCAGGCGGGGGCGCGCGGGGTAGGGGACGGGCACGAGAAGGGGAAGCTGGAGGATCCGGTAGATGGACTACTGCCTCGTGGTCTTCAGGTGGTTGGCCAAATTGTGGGCCATGTGGGCTGCCACTTAAGCCCGTTTAAAATAGAAGCTAGCCCGTGGGAGTCCATTTACTGTTTATTATGGGGCGGATTTAGTGGACTCGCGGATAGCCCACACCCACTTGCACCCCTATGTATATGCATGCTTGACTCCATGCGCTGCTCACGTACAACATGCATGTATGAAGTTTTCTTTCCTTGTTTCATAACAGCTTCAACGCATGAACTCATTCCTAGTGCATGTAGTGATTCCTCGCGTGCCACTCGGCCCAGCACACGCGCATCCGCTGGCACGCCTAGCACACGCGCATCCCCTTATCCATGTATGCACATATATTCCTCCTTGTTATTAACAAAAGATTGCACATAAGAAATATTATGTACCGATATTGCGTTAGTAGAGGGTGCTTGTGCCGCATCAACCTCTACACAGACGGTTTTTAGAGCAGCCAGTAACACAGATGGTCGTTAAACCAAAACCATCTATGATTATATTTAATACTGATGTTTTTGGTCAACCGTCTGTAATGAGGCGTCCAATATTAACCTTTTTGTAGTAGTGTCTCCCTCGATTCACTAGCAAAAGTGGCCAGCATGCAAGATGTGTGGTGATGGCTTGTGGGTGTTGTGTGCAGGACCGACAATGAATAGGTGCGAGTGGCAACGACCGGCATGCGGTGGCGAGCATGCACGAGCGGCAGCGAGCATGCCCAGCTCGTGGTGAAGCAAACGAGTGTGCAGTGCCCTGCTGTGGCCACGACTGCGATATATGCAGGCCTGTCGAACGGGGACTGAGGAATGGGCACGGAGGTAGCAGAGGCTGAGGAGCAAATTGGACGGTGGAGGCTACGGCAGGCACGTGTGTGGCTGACGGTCGGGACTGCGACATAAACTTGACAATGGAGGTCAAGGAGGACACGACGGAGGCAGCATGTGCTGGCTCAATTTGCGCCATAGCTTGCAAAATTCCAGGCTTTTATTTGAAACTCTTTTTTTTGTGAAACACCCAGTACAACACATAGACACCCCCACACACGCACACCACCACACGCATGCACTCACACACACAACGCCTACGGAAGACCGGGCGAGCAGAGCTTGAAGAAATAACGAAGTCACCACCGGCGCCTCGCTTGCGACGGGTACGTCGCCTCCCACTGAAAGAAAATCCTCCTAAATGAGACACGCAGGGCCAAACCTGGGGTTTGAACCCTGGTGAGCTGGGGGTACAACCACCTCTACTAGTCACCCAAGCAATGCTTGGTTCTCCTATTTGAAACTCCTTGAACCTCTATGAAACTTGAAACCTACTCAAAAACTTTTCTAAAACTTCTTGACACCCACCTCTAAAGCTTTAAGTTTCTGATTTGATGGTTCAAACTTTAAAGTTTCTGTTTTGAAAATTGAGGTTTCATCAAAATTTCAGTTTGAATCTAAAGTTTCATTGAAGTTTAAAATTTTGAAACTTGAGGTTTTATTAAAGTTTCATCGAAGCTTCTTAGAGTTTCAATTAAAACTTCACGAAACTCGGGGACTGCTATACGGTTGAAATGCATTCCAGCGGTATAACGTGGGCTAACAACTTCCTACGAGTGAAACTTGAATCATCATGAAACTTGAAACCCGATAAACTTTATAAAACCCCATAAAACTGCTAATAGCATTGGGATGCATTCCAACGCTTCCAAACGCTGTAGCGTGAGTCGGCAGCGCTCTAAATTTATACGTGCCCTCGTTTTTTTTACTCAGCAATGGATAGCAAACAAATCAGGAGGCTGCACTGAAGCGCCAGCTACACGTAGAGTACGTGCATGCCGACTGATCTTTACCTATTCGAAAGAAACAGGCCCAAACTGCAGGCCCATATCTCCAATACAAAAGATTGGGCCCATGGACTCACGACGAACGTACACTAGAGATTATTACACACACGCACACACTGATCGACGCAGCAAAGCGCTAAAACAAGCATACACCACACACGACACGGCTCGCCACGCCGAACGTTTATAGTCCCCTCCGGCGGGCGCCGAGCCACCGGCGGCGACGACGGCAGACACCGACACATTTAATTCCTTCGATCCACACGTCTCAGTAGTCAGTAGTAGTATGAAGTCGACGACCCGCCGAGCTGGAAGCCGTCGACCTCGTCGGCCGCCGGCATCGGCGAGAACAACGGGCTGTGCACGAACCCCTCCTCGAAGTACATCCCGTGCGACGACCCGCTCGCGTCGTACCCACCGAACTCCAGCTCCGACGCGTCGCACCACGCCGCCCCGCTGCCGCCACCGGCATTGCCGCCGTCGAACATATCCATCTCAGCATTGCCGCCGCAGACCATTGACGCGTCTCCGTAGGACATGGCCGGAACGTGGTTGGCCTCGTTTCCGACGTCTCCATGAGCAGTGACCTGAGCCGGCGCTGGCAATGAGGCGGGGACGGCGGGGTTGGCGTACAAGTGCTGGAGTTGGTCAGCGGAGATGTCAGGGGAGAGGAAGGGGGTGACGGAGGAGCCCGGCGGCAGGTCGGGGTAGGCGAAGTTGGTGCGGGCGCTGGCGCCGCGGAATGTGCGCGCGGCGCGGTCGTAGGCGACGGCGGCCTCCTCCGCCGTGTCGAACGTGCCGAGCCAGTGCCGCTCCTTGGTCGCCGGGTCCCGGATCTCCGCGGCATACCGGCCCCACAGCCGACGCCGCACGCCGAGGTACCTCGTCGAGTTGCCATTATCCTGCTGCTGCTGCTGCTGCCGGCGCTTGGACGACTTCTTCTCCGAGGACGACGAGGAGGAGGAGAAGAAGTAGAAGTCCATACTTGGTCAGAGTCTCAGAGAGAGAGAGAGATGGTTAGTTGCTGTGGTTGTTGGTGACGAGACCTGAGGACTGAAGGTGGTTGCTGCTGCATGGGGCGGTTGCATGGAGAGGTTTATAAAGGGCAGGAAAGCGATTGAGAGAGAAGGATTAAACAAATGATATGGTACTAATGGGCAATCTTAAGCATGATTAGCAGGAGTGATGGGAGAAAGGCAATGAGTGGGTCTCTCTCTCTCTCTCTTAATTTGATTCGTTGTGGGGGCGGCAAAAGTGGTCAACCAATGATTTGGACTGGTGGTGGCATGCATGGGAAGGGTGACTGTACTGTGCATGATGGGATCAACGTGACCGACCGGCTAGTTCTAATTGTGGTCGATCACCAGGGACGGAGTTAGGAATGGGACGTAGGGGGTCAAGTTGAAAAGTTAAAATTCTGCATAGAGAATGATAAAGGCTAATCGGATTAATTAATGTAGGTGATTTTGAAGGCTTTTCTTATGGGCGGCCTATGCGGTGAAAATTCTGTCAAAACCGACATTTCGCCTTTGTTGTGAGGCCTATGTGCCTCTTTAATCCGTTTCCAAGGCTAATTGAGTGGTCGCGGAAGGCCTCCAAGGCTCATCCCTACTGTTTTTAATGCGAGGGATCTAATCCTGAATATCAATGTCTCACGACTATATATAGTACAATATATATAGGGGTTGAAAAAGGTACTCTAGGCAAGGGATACACAACAAGAGATCTATAAGACATATTAGCACTTGATTAATATATGCTACCATAACGTAAATACATAACATCATTATCGTTATGAAGAATCTAAAACTAAATTACTGATAGAGACGGATAAGTCAGTGCATTGATTACATACTTAAATCGGTGCCTACATATATAGTAAAAGATAGATTAAGATCAGGGAGAAGAAGAATATATAAGAAAAAGAGCACTAACGTCATGCTTCGTTGGGTGCCTTAGGGAAATATTTTCCTAAGTCCCTGTTATATTTAACTAAAACTAAGAGAATAAAAATAAAGAAGACATGATATCAGCTGGTTATAATGGAAATCAATTACATCAAAGAAGTATAATAGATTAATTGATTAATAACTCTAAGAGCCTAACAATATATAATATATGGCTTTTGGGATCGATTAGTCAATTTTCCTGACAAGAAGATCCAAACCGACCAAACTGTGATTCTCTTTATACTAATGCCAAGTTGCACAGAATATCTCTGTCATGTGTTCTCCCTCTGAGATCTTGATTTGACAGTGCAAGTCAAGATCAGATTTGTAGAGGCAAGAGCGGCATGAGTATAGTACTGGTACTGATGTAAACGCCTAGTACTTCACATGCCACCTTCATTACCTGAGGTGATTGGTGCTATTGTTCCTCTGATTGACTAGATTAGAGAAGATCACGGTGTGTGTAGGGTGGTCTACCTACACATTTTTGTTTTAATCCATTGCTTACATGATGCAGATCAGCGCTTTGTTCTAGCGATCAGGTGAACTGAGTTGACAGTATAATAAAGGGAAAATTGATTATTTGCTAGCTCTAACTAGCGCTAGATGCTCACCGAACAAATCGAGCTATCTAGTTTAAATTTCTTATAAAGATGAGAATGACTGGTCAGTGCTATATATTGCTATTTTTACATTGGTTAATGCTATCTTACCTGATGGTCTTTAAACAAGTGAATATAAGTCCAGAAAATCCTCAAATTAATCTATGTAATATGTAGTTTGTGGGATTCGAACGTAAATGACGCACTTCTTTGCAGTTGCATCTTCTTGTATGCTTAGGATACGATTAGCTTCCTCCAAAAGCTAGTTTCTTCAAGGAGAAGTCAGTGGAGAGAGATTCTAGCTTCTTAGTACAAAGTCTGCTTAAACTTGTCTAAGAAGCCCGAAAAGTTACAACCCCGTTTGGGAGAGTTCCAATGGTTTTAAGCTGAAGCAAAAGCCCGCAAATAGAGCCCTGAGCTCTTTTGGCTTGGTTAGAGTATATACAATGCGAGATGTTTATACATAAGTGCTTAAAGAAAGAGAATATAGCAGCGTCGTTAAGCACATATGTAAGTCATTTTCTTCAATTCAAGCATATCTTTTGTAGGTACTTAGATGATTGTATTATCTATTAATTATATATAGTTATATACATAAACACTTCTTAAGCATCGATGTTACAAAATAAACATCTTATCTGTCCTACATGGCAAGAAAATTTAGTTTTTCTTTGCTAAACACATGTATTGGACACACTCATAGTCTCAACTTTGGTTTGGGTTTTAATTGCTCAGATCTAGTTTATTATGATACGCCATAGGCATCGGTATCTCACTTAGATGTGACTGTGAGTGCCTTCTAGTGCCCGGCAATTTATATAGTGTCACCAAGCTTTTTTTTCTAATAAAAATGTATACATGATTCGCATTTTACTAGAGATTAACTTGATAAAATCTTCACAATAATCTAATCAACATATATAGACACGTCATCCACATGACGGCGATGAAGGAGCAACGCTTAGTCGTTTTGCCTCAAAGTATCGAAACAAAAATCTAAGTTTGTGCGCATTGATCGATTGTGGAGCGCGTGTTCGTCGAAAGGCCATATGAGTGAGTGATATTGGTACCATGCGATCACTTTAAAAGACTTCTTATGATTACCCTCTGATGCAAACGATCCTTCTAATGATGAGATGAAGATATTTAGTATAGAATATATTAAGACATGATTGATAATGAGATGCAGATATACTTCTTCTTATATGGGCCCAAAGGCACAAGTACCTTCACATGATTAGTTGGGTTCGTAGATATAATTGGCATGTGCCTTCCCTTGCTTTTAGATGCCCCTTCCTCGTGTAGTCTTGTGGGATCATGGTTTTATATAGCTCAAGGGGAAGCTCAAACTTTTGATCACAAAAGCTAGCTAATCATTTGATTCATTGTACACCCTAAAATATTTGTTAGAAATTATATCTTTTGGTGTGTGCCCTATGATCTCCACTTTAATTGAAAATAATATCTTTAATGTATGTAAGAATCTTACATAAAAAGGGGATTAATAATTTTGTAGTACCTTAGGAGATTAATAGTATCTCATGAGATTAGAAATTAGGTGTTTTTTTTTTGACATTTGGTATTAAGTCCCCTTATTTTCCTTGCACTTGGAAGAGTATATACTTTAATTCATTTTACTTTCTAGACAAAAGAAGAAGAAAAAAAACAGTTTACTGTGATCTCAACTGTTTTATAGCTCTGTTTTTCTGAAGGAAATGAAAAACGGCGGAGTTTCGAAACAATGGCCGGATAAGATTGATTTTTTTTTCATTCTACAGTCAGGGACGGAGCTTCATTGGGGCCAAGGTGGGCTTTGGCCCCCACAACAATTATGTAATTTTATAGAAAAAACAGTAGTATTTAGGGTAATTTAGTGATTAGTATTGGAAATAGTCACATCTAGATTGCATAATTCACGTATCACCTAGTGTTAGCCCCCTCTGATTTTGAGCTCAAGCTCCGTCACTGTACAGTCTAAACAAAAGTTTCCATTCTCCTATGTTAAATATAGGATGATCTTGTCATGATATATATTGTGCAGTCCGGGAATATTGTTCAGCGCTGTTGAACGAAGCCGTTTTTTGCGGTTCAGTCCGTAGTATGTTCCTTCTACGGTTCCAATCAACGGTACACGGGTTTCGCGCATAGGGAGCATGGTACCAGGCTTTCGTGGATTGGGAGTATGGTACCAGGCTTTCGTGGACCAGCAGCGTGGTATGTGACATTCCTAACCTGCCGCGGTGCGATTTTTGTAATTTCGTATAGGCGGGGACTACTTTTGCTATTACGAATAAAAACATGTCAATTTAGTCAAAGACTTGAGTTTTTGGCTGATTTGACACGTTTTTTATTCGTAATAGCAAAAGTAGCCCCGCTGACACGTAATTGCAAAAATGACACTGCAGCAGACTAGGTAAGTTACCTACAGCACTCCCGGACCGTGGCAGTCGCCTACAGCGCTCTCGGACCATTGTAGGCGTGACTACTGCGGTCCGGTACCGCGGAAGGAAGGTGAGAGCGTTGAAGGGAGACATGTCACGGTTCCGTCTGTATGTTTGGACTGGGGTACTGTAGTAATAGTGTTTGAAGTGATGATTTTTTTATCCAACGCTATAGCAACAATATCTGAGTAGTGAAAATATTGTTCAGCTCTGTTGAACAAAGTCGTTTTTCGCGGCTCCAGCCCACAGTATATTCCTTCTGCGGTTCCTGTTTGCGATACGTGGGTTTCACGGAAAGGGAGAGCAGTATCTAGCTTTCGCGGACTGGGAGCAAGGTGCACGGCCTTCCTAACCTACTGTAGTACCATTTTTGCTACTTCGTGTAAGCGGGAACTTTTTTTGCTATTATAAATAAAAATATATGCTAATTCAGCCCAAGACACTGTATTCATTGCTGAAGCTTCCAGAAGCACCAATTTGCAACTATAATAGCACGAAGTTAGCTATGCAATCTGCAACATATACTACTCTGTCGTGAAATATTAAGTTGAATCAAAAGTAAAGAGGATAGTGCTCATTAGGACATGACCATTTTTTTAAGTCCATTAATACATGACTTAGCAATACAAGAATCTAATGTCTTGGAAAGTATATGAAAATGCCAAGTACATATACACCCATTATTCCCACACTTCTACTAGCTATATATAACACCAAACAAAAAAGATCCCCAGTTTCACAGTTTAACCCTAGTTAGAAGCATCACACCAAATACAAACTTGTAAGCTAGAAAGGTATTAGGATTTAGGGGTTCATGACAAAAGCTAGTTTGATGCTAGCTAGGTGGCCACCCAGCCATGCATGTGGAACTTAGGAATAAAAGGGAGGCGGTCAAATGCCGGTTTCCACGCTTGTTGTCATGCTAGTAGTGAATTAACATGCTCATCTTGTAGTAAGCAACCTACGTGCCTCAGTGGTAGGCGCTAATTTTTCACTTGGTTATTTTGCTACTCCACATGCTGTTTTCGACTGCGAAAATGCTTGGCTTGATGGAATAACCGAACTCCCACCAAAACTCATATTACACAGCATCAAAACTTTTGAGAACTTCTATTAAATAGGTAACATGCTACATGAACTTAAGTAAGAATTTGGGATGTTTAAGCGCTAAGCGAAGTACCATATAAAAAAGGGTTGCCTATTTCTCAATCAACAGAAAAAACCTTAAATCTCGATTTTTCCATCATTGGATCATGAACCGACCACCTACATCTCTCCCTTAATCCATATATAAATCCATCCCTAATCCAAACTTACTCCTCCCACCCCCACCCCCAGCCGCCGCAGCCACAACTCCCTCCCTGCGCGCCACCTCCCACCGCCTTGACAGCACCGCCACCGGCGTTGGTGAGACCCATTGGCCATCACTTCCCACCGCTGTTGCCACCTCTCACTACGACTGCCAGCGCCATCCACCTCTTCCTCCACCGCCCTCGGCCACCTCCCCTAACTTCTTCCCCATCTCTGGTGGCTCGCCGCCGCCGGATCTACTGCCCCACTGCCTCCCTCCGCTGGATCCATCGACCATGTTGAGGGACTGCCCGTCGCCGCCGCCCACCACCCGCCACCGTCCCGCGATCGAGGCGGCGCCATCACCACCTCAGCCGCCCACCGCCAACCCCTCCTCCCTCTAAAGCCTGAGGCTCCGATGAACCTAAACCCTAACTAGTGAACCATAACCCTAACTCGCGTGTGTCCGGTGAAGACAATGCTGCCGCCGCAGGCCAGTGAAGAAGACGACGACTCCTCGAGCACAAATCTTCACGTGCGATCCAAAGGTGAGAAAATCAACTACGATTAAAAAAAGGCGACTGTGTTTGAGCAAAACCCTATAAAAAAAGTTGGACAGAAAAGCACTATTATATGTGTAAATATATCATATAATTTTCAGTAAGAGAAGCTAAGGTAAAACTGTCATCCGAACACCTCCAAATTAAAATTAAGCTCGAAGGATCTTACCCTTCATTTAGGTCTATGGGGGGCTTCATAGAGAAACAAGTCAAAAACATGGTCTAAGTAATTAGAGTTGATGCCTGGGCGATGAAATGTTCGACCATTTTTGGTCAGGCCGACAAGCCGGCTAAGGCGTAGGCGGCCTGACCTCGCAGAGCCCACGACCATGTCAAATGAGATGCCAAATGTTAATCAAATTGGCAACCTTAGTTCTATTGGTTTAAACTTCGGAATTCAAGTGATTGGAATTAATGGCCCAGCCCACCTACTTTCTCAGAAAGCAATAAGCCATTGATTTCTCCTCCCGATTCCTGTTTTCTTCTGAATCTAACTTCCCTTGCCATTCCTTTTTTACTATGTACATGTAATAGCTTCAGTTGTTTATAGTACATGTGTCTGTAGACTAAGCTTTTTGCAATGCATTCAAGAATCACAAGGTCACATCTTTCATGTAGACAATTCAATCACTACAATTATTTCCAGACTCCAGAGAGTAATTTGGAATCAGAAAAAAGAATTTACATTACAAGACATGATGATGAACTTGTTCATCCTACTAACTTCTTCAAGTTCAAATCATATAGTTTGTAGCTGTCTAGTTTCAGTAAACTTGTTTTTTTAGAGCACTCAGCTCTGGATGAACACAAGTCTCAAGGTGTAAGATGGTTCTATTCACTGCATTTCGTTACTCCAGGAAGCACATGTAAGGAGATTAAAGGCATTTACAACAAAGGGCATGGATGTCACCATGATATTTTCACATATTACACAAGAAGAAATTACACAGGAACCCCCAGTAATCAACAGGCATTGGATTGATCATGCAAATGGACATTGCAATATGCATCCACTGAAAGAGGTTTAGTCCAAGTCCCCTACTAAACAAATTTGCCCTAACCTCTGAAGCCAACCAATACCAAGTTGTGGGTGGAAGTGCCTGCAACTGAGTGCTCAGACCACAATATGATCTTAGACAACGTGCAGTTGTTACTGGGCAACAATTGCAAGTACTAAAGACTGTTCACTAGCTGCTTAACAAAGAAAAAGGAAAATTCTAAATAAGTGATTAGAGATTCTGAATTTTTTGATAGCCATGTCTGCAGTTGGAAGGGGGGAGACAGCTAACTATCTGCATTCATCAGTTATCCACAGCAGCAGCAGCATCCATCAGCACAGCGCAACAGCGCCATCTGAGGTCGCCTGTAGCATCATGTACATGCCGGATTGATCAGTCAGTTCCTGAGTCGATGCGACCGGTTCAATGATCGATGACCGCTCCAGCAATGCGGTGAGCGCCTCGCGCATCCAGTCGTACCGACAGAGTTGATAGGCTTCACCAGGGGAGACCTGTTCAGTGATCATCAACGGTGTGACAGTAGTCAGGTTAGTTTCTGAATTCTCAATTCTAAGATACAGAACTGGCATTGACATGACATTGGTGAGACTTCAACGTATGGTGGACATGGGCTCACCCATCGTCGGCTGTGGGTTGCCTGCTCCGGCCATGACTCGAGCTCCTCGGTGACCTCCATGGCAAAGATGTAGCCCTTGCAGGCTCCCCTGGGGCTGCTGCTGTTCTGGCTGCTCTTGCTCTTGAACACCCAATGTCCCAAGGAAGACCTCTGGTACAGCAAATGGTAATTGTCAGTGAACTGGTTGCATCCTTCTTACATTCAGAGCAGCAGCTCATTCAACTCTGCAAGCGTCACAATTTGCCATTGCACTACCCATGTTGCAAGTTGCGCTGAATCATACAGGCTCAGATTAGCAGGTGTGCAAGGCTTGAATAGTTGAGCTGAGGCACCAGGAAACAGGAGCACTACTAAGTACTAACAGCAACATAATGATATAAATGAATCACCAACAGGACTAATTAGACTGGTGTAGGCACTGCAGGGCAAGTAGGAAACACACCACATGCATAGTGGCTGGGGTCATGTATGCAGCAAGATAAAAATAACAGCCTATTGAGTCGGATCTGAAGGAAATTATTTCTGACCACAAGCCGGCCAACGGAGAACTGAAGGAAACAGGGAAATAATAGTACATTTCATACCGAGATCTTCCCAACTAGAAAATCACAATGATTTCAGAGCATCATCTTAAAAAAATGGGGGTAATGATATGTTTATCCCCAACTCACTGTGCTCTACAATATTCATTTGGTTAGTTAGTCAACACTAGTTTTCTTCCTTTGTGTAAACCACCAACTGATGCTACTATGCTAGAGAAGCTACTGCTATTGCCTATAGAGAAAGTTCCCTATCGCTCTCCCTGTCAATCATGGTTGCCATCAACTTATGGAGCTGTCCTTGAGGCTTTCTACTACATGTTAAACCTATCTGATTGGAGATGTAAACCGCAACCTAGTTTATCATTGTTGAGCTTTCAAGTGACAGAGCAATTGGACTATAAGCTACAATTTGCGGCGGTTAATTACTGTAAATACCAAACTTTTTCCCCAAAACGATACTGAATAGGCGCTGCCGCGATCAACCGCAGACTTTTGAGGATTCAGAATAGAGTGTCACAAACATTTTGGACACTCATCACAACAGTGGAAACGATCACTCTATAGGCAAGGACGGATTGGAGCTATAATTTACATTGATGATGCCCTTGACGCCGGCCTCCTCCATGGCCTCGCGGCAGGCCGCCTCGTAGACGTCCTCGTCGTCCTCCCACCCACCCTGACAAGAATGACAGTAGATCGATTCGTTCAGCGCTGATGAACATGCTGCACGCGTTCACAGTGCATTCAAAGATTAATTGACCTGGAGTCAATTCAGAGGAGCCATGTTACCTTTGGGAAGACCATGTCAGTGCGATTGGGCGTGGAGATCATGAGCACCTCCACCCGCCCCGGATCGTCGCCGAGGTTGCAATGGTTGCCCTCGTCTTTCTTCACCCTGTACGGGACACACCTGCTCGATCATGGCAGCGATCCGAGGAAACGGATTAGCAAAAGAGGGAGCAAAACCATTGATGTGTTGCATCTGCACCAACTTGCAGAGAGCTGGCCATTTCAGATTCCAAGAACCTCGAGAAGCAATTGAAAGAATTCAAGAAAAGCACTGACCCTGCGACGAGGCGGTACTCGTTGTCGTAGCGCTGCCTGAGGCGGCCCTTCCTGGCGATGACCACGTCCGGCGACGACATTGCTGCGCAGTCGCAAGCGAGGCTGGACATGTGAGGGGCGAGCACGCACCAAGGAAAGAAAGGGGGACGAAAGGGGCAACAAGGAAAGCAAACGAAGCAGCAGCGGTAGAGGATCACCCACCCTATAAATAGCAAGTTAAAAGGAACAGCAAGGAGGAGAAAGAACAAGAGTACACCGCTTCCGCCCGTGCCCGTGCCCGCGCCCGTGAGGAGGGGCGATGGTGGCTGTGACTCCACGACCTTATCTCCACGAAAAGAAAAGGAACAAAAGCCAAGAATTGGAGCCGATAAAAGGAAGGGAAGAAGAAACGAGAAACGGAGGCCAAGAAACAGGGGGCTACTGTGGCCTAGTCTGCAGAGGATGGATGATGCGTGCCTAAAAATGGCGCGCGCTCTCTCCGTTTCCCGCCCGATTTATGGGCGCGAGGGGGGGGGGGGGGGGTGGTTGCCGTGGCCCGCCTGCCATTAGCCACCACCGCCCGCCCGCCCGCGACCTTCTCCCAGCCCGAGCCCGAAAATGGAACCAGAGAAATTTCGCTCCGTTTCTTCTATTCCTCCTCGTGAATAAATGGATCAGAGAGACAACGAGGCCGACGTCGAAACCGCCTCGAGCCGACTGGATCATTATTCATTGGAATTCAATGCTCATGGAACGTACAAATGTTGTTCAATGCTCCTTTTTACAAGTTAGACTAAGCTACTCGTTTGTGTATATCCCATTAGTATTATTCGGAACACACGAATAAAAAAACGGAGAGAACTTATAGCAATGTAGTGGTGAAATAAAGGAATGGAAACAAATGCCATATACCTAAGTTTTTCTTTTGGTCTGTCCAAACATACCTGACCCATATTTAAGTGCATTTTCTCCAAATTCTAACAAAATTCTTGTGTTCTAGATGAATACGGTTTTTTCACATATACATGGAACCACATACGCTATCCTACCGTTGAAGTGTTCCAAGATTCATGCAAGCTCTTTGAGAGGAGAATCAAATACATATCTCTGTACATATTGTGTACCGCATAACATCAAACGCTCCTCACCTCATCCCACTCTCTCTCTCTCTCTCCCCTCGTTCTCTCCCTTTTCTCTATCTCTTCATCCACCACAGGCGACATCCACGACGTCGCCCCGCCAATCGAGGCAGTGGCCAGATAGGTGGTGCTCCACCCGACGGAGCACGACAGCACAACAAAGTGATGTAGTTTTGTCGACTCTGGTGGCCAAATCCGTCTTCCCCGTCGCCTTCGACTGGCGGATTTGGTCTCCCATCCTACTCCGCACCTCTGTCTGGCCTCACCCTCAACCTCCACACCCTCTTCCAGTCACCTCTCTCTTTCTCAACCTCCACCCTCTCTCCCTGAGGCCGTCAGATCCGACCGCCGACGCCGGATCTACAGCTGCGGCAAGGGTAAGGTCGGATCCATCCCGGCCGCCATGGTGGCAATAGAGAGTGCGCGGCCTTGGAACAATTTGTCGTCGTCCTCCACCGTGCCGGGCTCCTCCACCTCGTTGTCCTTCCCGCTCGTTGGCTCCTTGGTTTCTTCAGCTCTCCAACTTCCTTGTTTCTCCAGTTTCATCGCCTCGTCCCTGTCTCCGGCAACTGGATCCGATGTTCTTCTCCATCGCTGGGTCTGGCGGTTTCCTCTGTGGCGGTTTGATCCACATCGACTTCCCCCAATCACTCGTTTTCCTCATTTTCTCTTGACATTTCTTGTGATTTTTTGAACAAGAAAATCCGAAACCGAAAAATGTAAATATTGTATGTGGTTTTGATTTTTAGTTTTCCGTTGCAAATTCTTGTAAAAAAATGTGGTGAATTGTTGTCAAACTCTTGTACAGGAGAGGATGCTATTGCAAAAAATGTAAAAAGGAATCCCGTCTCCAACATCAATTTTCTTCCATGAGAGAGAGATGAGAGAGAAGAGAGGAGAGAGGGTTGGTGGAGATCTAGAGAGAGGTGAGAGATATGCATTTGACTCTTTAGGGATTTTTGGACTGTATTTTCTCTTCCCTCCCGCACCAATATCAAAGTGAATGTGTGGTGTGGATAGTACATGCGGTTCCATGTACACGTGGTATTCATTTTCCGGTTCTAGACGGAGCTAACTCTGGGTACCTACATTCTACACTATAACATTCCAAAATTTGAGTTTTTAAAAATCTTTTGTATAGTTTAGATCCCCGAAAAAACTTCACCAATTTTTCTTGGTTTAATGAAGCTTAATTGGGAATTTCGAAAATATAAACTATTTAATTTGACTAATGTAAACATCAATTAAATAAATAAAAAACAATGTTAGTTGTGTTCCTTGTGTTCTAAGGATTTTTTTTTGGATTTTTAGGAGTTTTTTGGTATTTATTTGGCCTCTTTTGAATTTCCATCCTTTTCTTAAATCAGAAATTCATTTCTATTTTCTTTTTACTCCGTGGGCTGAATTGGATCAGCCCACTCCTCTCTCTCTTCGTCGACCCACATCTCCACCCATCTGTCCCTGCTTGCCTTCCTACATCCCCGCCTCTCTCCCTGCTTCACCCCTTGATGAGGACATCAACCCTAAGGATGCATCCACTGCTTCGACTGCATCCCCTACTTCGACTGCATCCACTGCTTCGACTCGCTGTACTACATCCACATCTTCGATCGGACTTTCGGCGACTGCATTGCCATATTTTCCAATTAGACCGAGCTACCTCTACACATATATGCCGGGCTACATCTACTGCTTCTACTCATACGTGTCGAGCTACGTCTATATGCCATGGTGCTGCGTCACCAATTGTTGGCCCATAGGTTATGTAACGAATGAGCTGATTTGGCCACATTGGCCTATGTGGCCCATATAGCTGCCCCTAGGGTTTTGGGGTACTGTTCACATGGTACTATTTACGTGTAAACAGTACCACCGCCCCTCCCTCTTCCTTCTATAGATAATGGCCGCCACCCCTTTTGTTCTGCGGGTTTTGTTGATTAAAGTTTAGCTTTGCTACTCTATACTTTGTTCTCTTGGTCGGCGAGATCAACAGCGATATTGTTCTTTGGAACCCCACATATCAATACATTCACTTCCTATTTGCAATTTCAGATTAGTTATTTACCTTGTTCGTGCGTGCTTCTTCGGTGTATGCAGGAATTGATCTTCGTGATCAGGTCAACCGAGTATTCGTGCACGATTGATAACGACTTGTCGAGCAGTTCAGCGATTGTATGGTTTCGAGCCTTGCGAGTTCGTAGCCAAAATCGTGAGAGTTGAGCGACTACTACCGAACGTATCTTCTCATCGAAAGATCGGGCCAAAAATAGGACCTTCGGGTTCATCACCCCCGGCCCATGCCACATCCCCAGCCCAACTACGCGCCAACCCCACCTGCCGTGTCCGCTGCGGACACCACCTCCACGTCACCGCCACTCGGTGTCCGAGTTGAGCCTGACTCCCCACGCCATAAAAGCGCCACCCCTTTGTGCCCTCGATTCGTTTCGTGCCACCACTTCCATGCCTAGTTTCTCTCCGCCTAGGGCGCCGCCAATCACCGCCGCTTCGGTCATCTTCTCCATCACCGACATCGTGTCCTCGCGTCGCTGTTCTCCTCTATTGTCATCCCTTGGGCTGTAGCGACCGCGTCACCAACTCTACCTTGACGTCCTCCTTCGCATGCCGCCATCATCTTGAGCTCCCGAGCCTCCTAGCTCCAGCGCCATCTCCATCTTCTCCACCTTTGACAGCGTCCACCACTGCCAAAACGCTTCCGTTCCATTCCCTACCGCATCGGTGAGTCCCACACAATTTTGCCCACGTCACATTGTGTTCCACTGCCCGATCTACAATCCCCACCA
This sequence comes from Ampelocalamus luodianensis, assembly GCA_036346255.1. Taxonomy (NCBI): domain Eukaryota; kingdom Viridiplantae; phylum Streptophyta; class Magnoliopsida; order Poales; family Poaceae; genus Ampelocalamus; species Ampelocalamus luodianensis. The sequence continues at coordinate 36,270,376 of CM070620.1, read as the reverse complement.
TTTAATTTCATGGTTCTTCCCTTGAGCGCCACAATTTTCTTCTTCTTCTCCCTCTCCGGCCGCTGCCCTTCGTCGGCCATTCCTCGTCTCTCCGGTGAGCTCCACCGCTCATTGACCCCACCATCTCCTTCGTCTTTCGACGTTCTCTCCTATGCTCCCCTCGCCTTTCCCGGAGTAATGTCGCAACATCGTTGTCGTCGTTGTCGATCCACCGTCACCGCTTGGAGCTCGCTGCCGGCCAACTCCAGCGACCCTTGGACCTCGCGCCTGTGTCATCTTCTTCACCAGCGCCCCCTCTTCGCGATGCACCACTTCGCCAGCACCGCCATGGCCTGAATCGCTGGCAAGCCACCGGGTCATGCGCAACCGTGTCACCGGTGCCACGTCACACGTGCGTGGCAGCCACGTCGGTGCCGTGCCAGCCGCCACCTCAGCAACGCATCCGTGTGTCTGTCGCGTCAGCCACCTTGCCACGTCATCACTTTGTCACTCGCTACCTCAGCGCCACCTCATCACCTGTGCACATGTGGCATGCCTCATCATTGCCTATGTGTCAGCCACCTAACCCAAACCCTAACCTGAATCTATGTGGACTTAGTCCATTGTGAGTCAACTCATTTACATGCGGGCCTGCATGTCAAGTCAACTCTTGGTCAAACCTCTCTCTATGAACCTGGTTCACCGTGAACTTCTCCCTTGCCGTGGACATGGTCCATGGACCAGTGGCCCACAAGTAATTTATCTTTATCCTTTTTTGGAATTTCTTTAATTCTATAATATTCTTTTATTCTAGTTGGTCCCACATGTCATACACTCAACCTTTTCCAAAATTTCCAAAATAAAATATTCCAAGAATATTCTTTGGACCCCACATGTCAATTTCTCTCTCCCTTTTCTTTTTAGCATTTTTTCTTTCCCGATCAAACTTTTGAGAGTTTGTTCTTTTTCATACGAACTTTGATTGAACCAATTCAAGTTTCTAAATTCATCTAAAATCAAGCTCTACCTTCCTGTACCATTCAATTTCAATTTGGAGTTTTTTATTTGTATTTTTGTATTTTGTTTATTTTTGCGCTTTCTCTCTCATTAGACGTTGACGTTCCGGAATCATCTGAAGGAGATGAAGGTTAAAGAAGTAGAAGATCGAAGATAAATGAACAGAAATATTGCTATAGTAAGGCAAGTTGTTCTTTGATCATATTGTACCTAATTTGAAAAATTACTTTGATTGAAAGTATTGCATGCTAATTCAATTATTAAATTCTTTATTACTTTGGGATTAGCTATACACCTACTTAGTTATGCCCACCTTGATAATTATATTACCCTGATCATTTGTTGCTCTAGCTTGGTTAATTACTAGTTGGTATTATCATAGTACCAACATGGGTTGGTTAGACACGATTAGCATGCTTAGCCTTGCAACAGGTCATTGATATCATTTTGAAATATTAATCTCATACTCAACCAAGTGATTATGGAACATGTTGTGAAAATATTGTGCGTTATATGTTGTCACCCATTGATGGCATGTGATGCACTTAATCAACATAGTGGGGAAAAGATTTATACTGAGGTGAGTGGGAATGATTTGTGATATGGTGGAGCTCTGTAATTGGGAAATATGAATTGTGGTGACTTAGTTAGAAATGAGCAGTCTCATCTTGGTCAATTAAGGACTTAACATTGTGCGTCATTGAACTGAGCCTTACTGAACAACCACATGTCTGGTATGGGATATACCTAACTTAGTAAGTTATGAAGTCTCGACACTGACTATTCAGGTAGTAGGTTAAGTGCTCTGTGATGGCTGGATGTGTGAATTACTTTGTAGGGTCATATTTATGAACGGTTTGTCGTCTCTAGGTCCAATGGTGTGCATCGGCCCAAAGCACTGTAAGGGTTAGTGCCGACAGTATGCACATCGGGAGGATCGATTATCAAGAAGAAGTTTTTAAAAAGTTTTGTTATGATTGCTCAATCGTATACTTCCTTCCATATAGTGAGTCATGACAGACATGATAAGTTAATTGTATCTTATGGGTAAAGTGTACAACCTCTACAGAGTGTTAACAATCTATTCGAGTAGCCGCATCCTCTGTAATGGACATGCTCGGGGATTTCACACGAGTAGATTTTCATAAAACAATTAGGAGGGACAGCTGTATGATTTAACTCATATGGTTATGTGATAGAAATTGATTAGACTGTGTGATCTTTATGAAATACTTGTAAAATTATTATTACTATTTGTTTTCAATCATGTTTTCAATCTATTATTTACATTCAACTGCAATTGTTGCTTTTATGCAAAAAAAAAAAAACCATAGGTGTCATATCCTTTGGAATAAGCCATTATCTATAATTGCATTCTGTGCTGCAGCTTGTTGAGTACTCTATGTACTCACCTTGCTATAGACAATGTTGTTAAATTGAAGAAGGCTACATCGATGCATCATTGGTCAACAAGGTCTACTTTAAGGATCATGGAGAACTAGGTTGCACTACCCCAGTAGATTTCCTACAGGCATATAGATGGGTGTGGATATCATGGGGATATGTTCATGATTTTATGATGATGATATAATTGGCAATAGTGCTGAGGGTTTGTCAAAACACTAATTTTCAGCGAAATTCAGGTTTTGCCCTGTTCTCTGGCCAGCTTGGCGGCGATGTTTGTAGGTTAGGTCAATTTCATGGGTTTCAGTGTATATATGTTGCATGATGCATGTTTTGACTAACATGGGTCAAGTTACGAATAACATGGAATTTATTTCTTGATCTATTATTGTGTAGGAGGCTTGGAGGTCAACTATGGTTAATGACGAGGAGGATCAGGACTTGGTTAGGAGAACCAAGGTCTAGAACAGTCGTGGATGCTGGGTGAGATGGTTAGACTCAAGCAAGGCGCAAAATGGACAAGGAAGACTAAACGGGAAGTTCGGTGCGACGGGTTGCATCAAGCGACGCGGTGGTCGGTGCATGTAACATCCCAATTTTTAGGAGTTTTTGAAAGTTTTCAAAATTAAAAATAATCATTTGGTTTTGTTGAATTCCTAAAGCTTAACTTGATATTTCAAAAAATGAAAGCAATTTAATATGAATTAATTAAACTTCAATTAATTCGAATTTGGTTTGTTTTGAGTTTATTGGAGTTCTTTGGTATTTAAAATCTCCTTTCCTTGTTGTTTCGAGTTTCTATCGGCCTACTCCTTTCCCCCGCACCACCCTCTTGATTTTGACCATCTCCTCGGTGTCGACCGCCTTGTGAGACCCCGGTTTATTAAACTTGTAATACTTAACCTTCCACTGGTTCTAGTATCACAAATAAAATAATCCGCGTCTCGATGGACATATGCCTCCCGAACAAGCAAAGACACATACATCAAATCACAAAGATGCATCATTTCCATACAATGAATATAACAAGTCTAGCAAAAGACATACATAATATAAGTTATTACAATACAACCGACCGGCCAAATGACATAAGTACCAAATAAGTAACAATGAAGCAAAGTTGCCATAAGATGGCTTAAACCAAAAGACGACCGGTTAGCCACATAACACCACAGGGCAACCGATCGGGCCGCCAAGCTAATCGCCCCGTAAACTGCCACAGCACAACTCACAAAAGTGAGGTCCATCGGACTCACTATCATCCTCTGCACAACACAAGCAATGCAGGTGAGTACAAAAATGTACTCGCAAGACTTACGAGTAGCAAACCTATACATAGCTACATGAAAGCTGTATTCAAAGGAATGAGGTTATATGGTTCTTTGGACGCATAAAGCAAGTTTCATTTGCAATATTGTAATAGATTGAACAGCAGTTTGCAAAATCTGTTTTTAAGCATTTAAATAACAGCTAGTAAACATAAATAACAAGTATCCACCTAGAAGTGACTTTCCCAAAAGTCACCACAACATAGCATGAATCCCTGATTCATACCACCCAACAAGTTTTAATTTTAAAAGGTTGTAGTCTAACTCTTGAAAAGCTTATCCAAGCGTGTCCATAACCTAGGACGAGGCTATTCGAATAGTTTTAATCCTGCAGGGTGTACTAATGTACCCACACTTGGACCGCCTTTTGCCAAGCTATTAAGCACACTTCCTTTGGTATGCCAAGCACGCTAAGTCCTCTGAACCCTTTCCAATGGAATATGCTAATCAAGAGACGCACGTATGGGGTTAATCCTTAGTGATCCGCCGACGAAATATGGATCACAAGGACCCATACGTGGAGCAAGATACACCGCCCTCGGCGGTGTTCTTCTCCTACAAGCGTGTCCATGTTGCATATAATCAAATATGCAACCCACCACGCGACTCATTAATTAACACACCCAAAGTACTCGGCTAAGAGAGGTCCCATATCCTCTAGTGTGGTTAGCACGCACCGAATGCTCGGATAATGATATACTCACAAGTAGTTCGGTCCTTAATTGACCCGGGCACCATTCCATTCACACCCAAAAGATCACACCATCTTACCATTGTGCCCAAGTCTAAATTGTTTTCATTTTCAGTTTTAGTTTTACAATTTAGACAAAGCACAAGGCTGAAATATACACATAGTAATAGTTTGTGTGATCAAAGTTATCGACGAGTCGATAACTGCCCATTTCTACCGACAACTAAGCATGGCTAAGCATAATAACACGTAAACTACTAAGTGACAAGGGTCCATCCAGCGAACCCAAAATCACAGCAAGTAACCTAGGCTTCAGTAGTAGAGGAATAAACATTTTCTACTGATAATGCATCTAGTAGGCCAACTATCGACAATAGTTTAAAACAACATAGCAATGCATACATAGAATTTGCAAACAATATATTAGAATTTGAAAATAGTAGGAACAATATGATCAAATGAATGCTACATCCGCTTGCTCGGTGAAGTGCGAGGATCGATGGTCTTTGTGGCTCAATATCAAGATTAATAATATTGTCTTCGGAACCTAACGCGAAAAGGCGACAAGCAAATAAGAACGAAGAACACCAAATAAATCCCAACAGCAAAACACATCCAAAACTAATAAAATCTACACAACAACTAGGGAATGATTTTCTAAAGTGACAGGATCAAGAATTATGCAATTTGGACTTAACATGCAAAAGATATGAACAAAATGCTCTTTCTCAGTCTATATCAACCTAATTAATAATTAACACTGTTCATGGCGAAATTTTCCAGAATGATCTAAGGTCTGAAATTTTTATAGTAGGTAGATTATGACATCCTAATAACAGCAAAGTTGGATTTACTAAATTTGGAGTTATACACAATTACTTATGATTTTTCTAAGTTGTAAATCTAATGCAAGTCATTTTACAGAATTATGAACATGCTCAATTCCTATTTTATATGAAAGAATACTAACAGACGAATTTAACAAAATTGATTTTGCACAAATTGGACTTATACAGAAAAAGATATGCATTTTTCAAGGTTAAATCTATTTCTAGAATATTCAAAATGACAGAAATCAAGTTATTTCTAGTTACACAATTTTCTGCCACGGGAATATGCTTAATTCCATTTTTATAATAAACTACAGTGATAACACGATTTATTACAGTTGGAATTATCTAAAAAGCAATTAAAATGAATTAGTTATGAGTTTCTAAAGTTTTTACATCATTTCCAGTTGTTAAATAAATACTTACCGAGAAACAGAACAACCCAATAAAAAGAAAACGACGTGGACGCTCGACAACCTTTGATCTAAAATCCTACGGCTCACGCGCGCCGAAAACAGCGCACGCGCGCCAACTCGAAACGGAGCCCACCGTTGGATCACGATCCAACGGCGCACGCGAGTGTATGCATTCGGACGGTGCGGTTGCACACACGATCTTGGCCGTTGATCGAAAGATCGATGGTCGAGAACGATCAAGGCATCCGGAGGGTCCGAACGCACACAAAGATCAGGGCCGCAGATCTAAAAAGAACGGTAGCTAATGATCGCAGTTCAAAGGGAGATGCTGACACGTGGGACCGCATATCAGTGACTTCGAGTCACCCACGCGCTGGTTTAACCCACGTGCACAGTGCACTGGGCCCACTTGTCAGCGACTGAGAGGGGCGGTTAAGACCAAATTAATGCCATTAATGATTAACATTAAATAAACACTAATGACCTCTGAAATTTGATTTTAACCCCTCGGGCCCACAAGTCAGCGACCCAGAGGTAAATCCCGACAGGGATTAAATGCCGACATATTAATTAATCAATGATTAAGCATTAATGATGTCGGAACAGTGCGGGATTGAACCAGAGAGTGATTTAAGGATATTGGGCCCACTGGTCAGTGGCTCAACGACAATGATTAAGACATAATTAATAACTGATGATTAGCAATTAATGTGTCCTAATCAAATGACGAAAACGGGAGCTGCTGGCCGGCAAAATACCGAGCGACTTCAACGGCTAAACGCCGGCGACACTGGCCGCGGCGGCGCCCACCAAGAACCAAAATGGATTCGCAATAGCACTACGAATCTAATGGTAGCATTCTCGCCGGCGGCGAGGGACTAGAACGCTGGCTAGCCGGAAAACGAAAATGGGAGCTTTTACTGCTAAGTGCGAAAATAGCGAAAAGCTCAGCTGCAGACCAAGGATGCGGGTGCCAAAGCTTCTAAGGACTAATAAGAAGCTACCTCCGGGACGAGAAGCTTCAAAGATGGCCGTAGTTGCTTGATCACGGAGGAAGCTCGCCGGACACGAAGAAGAAAGATTGAAAACGACACCCTGAGCCAAATGAGTGATACCAAAGCATCAATATAGCTTCATAATGATTCACAGAAGCTACATGAGCAAGTAATTGGAAAATGGAGCACTCACCTGAGCTGAGGAAGAAGATGACCAATTTCGGCCGAATTTGAACAAACCCCAAATTGGACAATTCCTGAGAATCACATCCAAAATTAAGTGAGGGGAAATGTTCAAGATAGTAATTAGATAAGTTTAGGGCAAAGAAACATGAAGGAGGACCACTGGAACACCAAGAACACCAATGGAGCTCCACGGGTCAACAATGGCGATTTGCCATTTTTGAGGTGTTAAGCTCCAATATTGAGAATGAAGCTTGATGGTGGTCTAAAGAAATACCAGGAGGCATTGAGAGTGCTTATAAAGCCATGAAACCATTAGGGTTTGCACCACACCTCTTTCGGGCAGCAAAACACAGAGCACAATGCGCGGCCAACATGGAAAAGATAATAGCTGGTGCAATAGGGCATGGCATGGCCGAATGTGTCTCCCACGACCCATAATGTCGACTAGGGCAGCCGTAGGGAGCATGAAATGACATCTCCATGCCTTGCACTGTTTTCGCACGGCGGGAGGTTGAAGATGACCAGCGCAAAAAGCTCGGGCGATTCAGAGCCGTTGGATGAGACACGGACAGCTGAGATAGAGCCACGCCTCCCAGGTTTAAAACACAACGGGGAGAATGCGAGCCCTCGGATTAGAAACGAACGGCTCAGATAGCCCCACGTCGCAAACGCGGTTTACAACGAAGAGACACGCGGGCGTTGGATCTTAATCCAACGGCGCTGATTCGAGAATGCAACCGGAGGGTCCGAAGGGTTCGGGAAATCTCAACGGTTGGATGGGAATCTAACGGTCGACAATCAAACTTGCAACCGGAAGGTCCGAAGGGTAACACGCGCGCGGGCCGTGCGATTTAGATCCAACGGTTGAGATTCAACGCGCGTTTTAAAGAGGGGCTCGGTGCAGTTAGTTGACTGAACCGAATCAATTGGCTCGAGCCCGAGTCTGACTCGAACCCAAGTAACAGTAAAACCAAGTTTGACTTTGAAATAGGAACAGAGACTTTGAATGATTTATTTGAGGTAGCAAATTAACTCCAAAAATTATGAAATTTTTACAGGAGCTTGCTAACTCAGGTATTAACCTTGTATAAAATTTTCAGAGGTTTTTATACTGTGAATAAATCTCCAAAAATTCTGAAAGGCTCTGTTTCAATGTTTGACTGAGAGTCAAACAGGTTTGACTGCCTCTAAAAAAATATTCAAACAATTTCTAAAAATTGTGAAATTTTTCAGAGGGGTCACATACCATCACAGAGACTTAGGAAAAATATTTCCAGAGGATGATCATAAGTTTTGACAAGATTGTTTTTGCAATGTCGAGATTTGGATCAACTAGACTTGTGACAATGTATTTCCATAATCCCTTGTACAAGAATTGTTTGGCACAACAGGAAATACATGATGTAAGAAAAAGTTTTAATTTCTACTGATTTTCTTACATTTGAAACACAAGCCTAAAGTTGGGATGTTACACGCCTCCTGGTTTTGACCACCCTCTCGGTTTCGACTAGCCTTTTGGTCTCGACCAATCTTTCGATCTCAACCAGCCCTTCGGTCTCGACCAGTCTTTTGGTTTCGACTAGTCTCTCGGTGTCGACCAGCCGCTCAGTTTCGACTAGCCCCGCCTGTCAGCCTCCTCCTCCTCGCCTGGTCACCACCACCTTCGCGGGGCCCATGCCACCAGCGCCGGTGTCACGGTTGTCGCAAAAGTCCTCACGCATTAAATTCCATCACCTCTGGTGCGTTTTTCCTCCCTCTTATTCCTCAGCCACGTGCGCATTAAATGTTGTTGTCTCCGCCCCGCCGCGTTTTTCCTCCCCCTTTTCCCACCAATCCATCTTGTCGCCTAATTCTCCTCTTTCCTCTATAAATAGAGCACCAGGGAGCCATTGCCCTCTTGTTTTCCTCTCAACTCCCCCTCTTTCTCTCCCCCCGTTTCGTCGTGCTTCGAGTTTCACCACCACCGGCTGGAGTTCGCGCCATCGCCTCTAGCGTCGTCGCCTCCTCGCTGTTGAAGAGTTTGCTGGAGCCCGCACCGCCTTCGATCGCCTTTAGTTGCCTCCTCCTCCTCCCCCCTCTCTCTCAGTCCTAGTAAGCTCCCCGTGCTCTATTCTTTCTACTTTTGACTGTGTCGAGCAGTCAAATCCTTCTGTAACACCCCGGCCCGACATGAGCCTGGAATGCTACTAAAATTAAATTAAACTAAACTAAACTAAGATCAATTACAAATTTTCGGCAAACCCTCCTTTGTATAGTCAGCTATACCGAGGTTCCAACAATTAATCATGGCATTTATCAATATCTTCATAATCAGGTTCTTTCAAGCATGCAGGATAATCTCATAAACATAATCAAAATTTGCTATTCTCATTATTACAGCTTAATCAAACTCAAACCATCCATAAGTAATTCTTAAGATTGAGTGGTAGTGCGTGCATCCAAACATCTACTCCCTCCCATGCATGCAGTCTTGCGATTGTACCTAAAATACATCAAAGCAAGAGTGAGCCCAAAGACTCAAAGAAGTACCAACAAGGCTAAGCAAGTTATCATTCATAGCATCAATAATCCAAGATAAACAATGCACCAAAGTATAGCCTTCATGCTCATGTGAATGCAACCAATGCAATGCACCTTTTCAACTTTATCTCTTTTCGCATTTTACGGTGTCATGCGGGTACACAACCGTCATTGATACCCTTGCTCGTGCCCTCCAGCACGGGGACCAAAAGCCTATACATCACATGTATAGGGACCTTTGCCCATCACTTTAATGATGGGGACCTCTTTATTCATAGCCCACATTCCACGAATGTGGGACCTCAAGCCCGTCATCTACATGACGGGGACCTCAACTATATGTACTTGGTCACCACGTGACTGTGGCACTGTATGCTCTCAACATGCATATGCGCCATGATAACATATTCATAAGCGAGATTACATCATATTCTCATTATCATGTAAGCAACCTTACTTCGCTATCATATATCAAAACATGCATACATGACCAAGTATCCAACATGTTTGAAACATGCAAATGCTCCATGCCCACGTCTTTCATACCCAAGAATTTAACATGTACATAACAACATGTAAGATTTAGCAACGCTCGGGAAACATTAACCATAGCTTGCATTCATCAAGATAAAAGGAAAACTCATTACGCTAACATTCGTGCAAGGCTACATCAAGCAATCACAACAATTTTATCATACAACCGAAAATACGCTATAACCCGAATACTTGCCTTAACTGTGCGAGGCGGTGGGCGCAAAGAGGCGCTGCCCCGGGATCACGCTCCTACCTGAACATAAAGATAACCAGACTAAGTCCAACATACTGGACCAAAAGCATAAGTACAACACAAACGAACTCGCTAAACTCCCAAGTGTTTTCCAATCTTCCAATTCCTAGCGATCGCTTTGGTGATCACTGCGGATAGTCAACTTCTAAAATACATAACTTTCCGCTCAGGGTCCAAATAAGGTGTTCTCAGACTTTCTGGAAAGGTAATTTAATTACCTAAATAAACTTAGTTGGGGAGCCCTTTTGATTATGCCAACTACTACCTCTACCAAGCCAACCTACAGAGCAACAATTATCACGTCGGGTTCTCTGGACAGATCACTAAAACCATCATAACTTTTGCTACGAAAGTCCAAATCTTGCGTTCTTTATCTCTATCAAAAGGTATGGAAATTACCTACATTTTTCGTTATATTGAGGTCCTCTGATTTCGACCTTAACTAGCAGATTCGTCCCATTTTCTACAGACTGTTCTAAACTGACAGATTAACAGAGCAGCGATACTAAAAAATTCATAACTTCCTGACCGTTAATCGGATTTGGGTGATCTTGGTGGCCACTGAAAGCTAAGAACAAAATCTACATATCTCTAGGAGACCAAACCTCCTAATTCGGCCTCTAAACACATGAAACTGGCCGCGCAACGTTCTGGACAGAATTGCAACTTTAACAGACCGACTTCAATCTTGCCAAAACTACTCGATTTCGGATCTACGACTAAACACACAACAACAAACGAAGCTAGTTACCCTTGGCGCAGCTGAAGATCACGAACTCGGATGGGATCCCGCTTTCTTCTCTTCTTCCTTCTCTTCTTCTTCTTCCTTCTTCTTGGCCGACCACAAAGGGAGGGAGGGAAAAGAGGTGGAGATGCAATGGGGAGGAGGGCTGCTACAGTGGCGGCGCTACAGTGCGTGCTACAGTAGCATGGCTGCCCCCTCTACTTGGATGGTTGCCCTAATGGGCCAAGGTGTTGTGGGCTTTCACCACACCCAAGTTTTCCAATTACGCAAAAATCCCCGAACTTCTCATTAAAACCACTCCTCTATTCAATTCTCCTCCCTACAATCTTTCTTCTCATTTAAATAAATATTTGGAGTGTTACATTCTACCCCCCTTAAATGGAATTCGACCCCGAATTCTAACCACGCTCTACACCAAAGAACAATCACAACTATAATTTACCAACAATACCACACACCTGCTGTGAACAATTCTGGATATTGCTCGCATATGCGAGACTTCAATTCCCAAATTGTTTTCCTCTCGGACTTTTGGGACTAACGCACCTTGATACAACTAATGTATTATACCTCATCACTCGTCGACCTAACGAGAATCACTCAACGGACATGACTCGAAGATGCGGTATTACTCATCGTCAACAGCTCTTATGAAACCTCACACTCCAAATGCCTCAAGCATTATATCAACACCGGTCATACAAAACGTTATATACGCGCTCTAGGACTCGAGACAATTCTAGCGAATTGTTATCTTCCAAAATCCTCGCAACTTCGAACAAGCCAAATATACTCTAGGCTATCATTCCCTTTGGGGACCAAACCACAGAACTTCAACATAAACATATGTAACTCTTGTTTCATCTCCCAGTCGACCTCTTCATCCTAGTAAGGAGAACCTTTGTTAAGCAGGGACGCGCAACACAACTTATTTTAAACAAACTTTAATAATCAGAGCTCAGCAGAAAACAAAAAATTCACAATGCCACCCACTATTAACCAACTTTCCTCTAAAAACACTCAAATCCAAAATTGAAGATTCATCATGAAAATCTTTTCACATTCCAATTAGGCAGTTTGCAAATAAACACCACATAAGTCAAAAGAGAAATTGTTGGAATGCCCAAATCAAACACTTCATTTATTTTCCTGATCGGGAAGGAACCGCCTTGCCGACATAGGGTCAACTCAAACTGTAAGTGTTCTCCGTCATAAAAACCCAACTCCAACAAGAACCAATAGAACACTTCTCTACTGGAGAAAACATTCTTTTCTGAGATGTCCTTTTAAGAAATAAACATTCTCCAAAATCTTGGATTTCCAAATCATCAAACTTACTCCTTCCTCTTAACCGACAACCCCAAAATGATCCTCAAACCGAAAGAACAACCACACTTATCTAGGGGGACTCTATTAATCCACACAAGGATTCTCTAGTCCACTCCTATACCAAAGGAATTATTTTTTTGACAACTGGTTCCCAACACCTCAATAAAGATTTTTCACCCGCAACCACATCACCTCATTCATTAAAGATAATCAACTTGAAATTCTCAGTGCACATACTCATTTACTACACCAAGGATTCTATCAATGATCAATACTATTCGAATCCACTTTTGTTCTTCTTCTTCTACACATAACATTGGGCATTGAGGTCCTAGCATAGAAAGGCAAGTCCAAATTTAACCTCCAAGTCTCCTATAATGAATTTCTGTATGATTGATAGGAAATCCTCAAATTCTTTTACTAACTTTTCACACAGCTCAACAATAACCTCAGTCATTATTATCAATATTCCTCACTAACCAAGTAACCGCCCAAGGCGTTTCATTTCACCAATCTTTGACCTTCACTCAACCACACCAATTAATTTTCAGCTACATGACCACAATATACCCATTCGCAATACCCTCACTAATTGACCAAGATTCAAACATACTCAATCACTAACATTAATAAATAAATATATTCTTTGACCAAGATATCCTTAGAGATAATCTAACTCCCATAGGGTTACTCACCGAGGCCGAGTCATGCTTGACAATAGCTCAACAATCCTGCTATCCCATTAATTAACACGACGATTATATTTTTTCCACATCGCTACTCTCATTAAGCCACACCATCATAATTCTTCTACACAATCTTACCGAGTACCCAATTGCGATACTCTAATAAATTTGGTCAAGATTTTCATACTTTCTAATTCTAATGTTCTGTCAAAATGAACAAAAGATCTTGGACCACATCCCTTTATAGGTTCTACTAGTTGCGACACGTAATAAGTTAGCTCCAAAGACAAACATTCTATTTAAATCGAACTCTCTCCAAGGATTAATCTAATAAATCAATTTACTCAATGCCTCTCAAACAACTTGACACATAAAGGTTCACAAAATCATCTACTAGACCACCACTATCTAGTTGCCAATTCACAACCGAAGGGACTTTACAATCTGATTCGGTTAACCCTTTCTTAGAAAAAGAGGCAAACATAAATCATTTTCAGCATATAGGAAAACGTTACCACTTACAATAGTTACAAGTTCAAGAGAAACAATCAAATAGAAAAGATCTTAGAAAACAAAAGAGTGATCATAGTTGAGGCACACGTTCCACAAGCAAAGTGTATCAAACCTCAAACGAGAATAAAACATTGGTTTTGGGATTCAGAAACTCATTGGGCAAACAAAAGCTTAGGCAAGAATCGATAAACGCAAGTTACAAAGCTTGACTTCAAATTGAAATACTCCTACTTCACTCTTTCCTTTAAAAAAAACGACTTCCGTTGGTTACAGCATCACCATGCCAACACTAACAAGAAGAGATTTCAAGTCCACAACACATAAACTACTTAGGAACCGATAAAACCTCTCAGCACGTCACTTTGTTCAAAACAATTTCAGCTACCACATCAACATGAGGTCTGAAAGATTACAAACGCATGACTAGAAGCATTTTCATTTATTCAATGTCAGGCGAGCGATCCAATTCCCTTATACCAAACATTCAATAGTATCATCATAATCCCTTACTGACAATCTCACTAACAATGAAATAATACACTCCTAGCGAGAATCATCATAGCCTCTTATCCCATCATAAATCTCTCCAAAAGAAACACCCTTCAACTATCATTGACAATTGTCTCTATCACGTATACAAAATAGGGTCCTACTGCTATTTATAGTCATATAACCATTTATAAACACAGAGTCAACATTCCATTTTATGCTCAGAGTTTAATTAAGGATTTAATAACATCATCTCCTTTAAACACCGGGTTTTGTAAGGTACTACCTCAACATTCATCTAATCTGATATACATGTTTCAATCTAGCAATTTAGTATAATCATCAAGTTGTCGACTTATGAAAATTCTTGGATTGATATCTTGTAAGTCATTGTTCAATCACATCCTTAAACATGACCATCACTAATAGGTAGATTAATCCATTGGAACACATTACTCCAAATTATCCAATAAATTTACCAAATTCCACAATCCTATGATCGGACCAAATCATTAATATCTCACACTTCTTAATATAATTGTGGATTCCTAGTATGTATAGTCATACCATTAAACAAGTTCATCATGTAACTACTCCATGACAACATCAAATCTTTCACTTCACTTCCAAGGATCTTGGTTAAGATCGATTACGCATCAAACTACGGACCCAACTTGATAACTCATACATTATCAATTTATCTTTTATCGTGGAACCTCTCACATAACACAACAAATATTTCAAAATAGTTTTGATATTTTCTTTCTCAAAGAGGATGCACGAAATTTCAACATTCCAACTACTCCAAAAGAAGTGCATAAAGTGAAACATACTTCAATGGAGTTGGTAAATGATATCTTCCATCATAAAAACTCCAAGCGAATAAATGGGTCAAGTTTGCCAACAAGAAGGTAGAACTCTCCTGAAGAGGAACAATATTGCCAATGACAACGTTTACAAGTAGCAAGAATAGCTCAAGAGTCGAAAAGATAATATTTGCTCAGAAAACAAATACAAACCAATTGAAACCCATCAACTGCATTGCAACCACTATCCAAAGAAGGTTCATCAACATAAGCGGCTCAATAGTTCAAAAAACAATGTTCATTTTAAGATTCAAATTAAATAAATGGAAACAAATCGAGTGGAATAAGAACTACTAACCCCAAGAGAAATTTATCAAGCCCAACTGGACAAGAGTTAACCAAATTCAAATTCAAGGAAGAGAACAACTTCTCTAATGATACTCACTATCACGCTTGTACTAAGATATCCGAGGTAACCACTTCACTAATCTCTTACTACAAATAGTGGTGTAACTTTGGTAAAACCAGGCCACAACCACAACCTCTCAACATCTATTATCCTCACATATAACAATCATATAATCGATTAATAAGTAATCTTACTATATTCATATCAACAATTATCAATGCGATATAATAGAACCATAGATGCAATGCAATAACCCAACCCCACCTCATGTGCGGTGTGTCAAACTTTTAAGTTGATTAGCCATTCGCAAATTTTTAATTAATCTAGTCACCACGGACCTACAGCCCGCTCTGATACCAACTGTAACACCCCGGCCCGACATGAGCCTGGAATGCTACTAAAATTAAATTAAACTAAACTAAACTAAGATCAATTACAAATTTTCGGCAAACCCTCCTTTGTATAGTCACTATACCGAGGTTCCAACAATTAATCATGGCATTTATCAATATCTTCATAATCGAGTTCTTTCAAGCATGCAGATAATCTCATAAACATAATCAAAATTTGCTATTCTCATTATTACGCTTAATCGAAACTCAAACCATCCATAAGTAATTCTTAAGATTGAGTGGTAGTGCGTGCATCCAAACATCTACTCCCTCCCATGCATGCGAGTCTTGCAGTTGTACCTAAAATACATCAAAGCAAGAGTGAGCCCAAAGACTCAACAAGTACCAACAAGGCTAAGCAAGTTATCATTCATAGCATCAATAATCCAAGATAAACAATGCACCAAAGTATAGCCTTCATGCTCATGTGAATGCAACCAATGCAATGCACCTTTTCAACTTTATCTCTTTTCGCATTTTACCGTGTGCGGGTACACAACCGTCATTGTATACCCTTGCTGTGCCCTCTCGCACGAGGACCAAAAACCTATACATCACATGTATAGGGACCTTTGCCCATCACTTTAATGATGGGGACCTCTTTTATTCATAGCCCACATTCCACGAATGTAGGGACCTCAAGCCGTCATCTACATGACGGGGACCTCAACTATATGTACTTGGTCACCACGTGACCGTGGCACTGTATGCTCTCAACATGCATATGCGCCATGATAACATATTCATAAGCGGGATTACATCATAGTCTCATTATCATGTAAGCAACCTTACTTCGCTATCATATATCAAAACATGCATACATGACCAAGTATCCAACATGTTTGAAACATGCAAATGCTCCATGCCCACGTCTTTCATACCCAAGAATTTAACATGTACATAACAACATGTAAGATTTAGCAACGCTCAGGGGAAACATTAACCATAGCTTGCATTCATCAAGATAAAAGGAAAACTCATTACGCTAACATTCGTGCAAGGCTACATCAAGCAATCACAACAATTTTATCATACAACCGAAAATACGCTATAACCCGAATACTTGCCTTAACTGTGCGAGGCGGTGGACGCAAAGAGGGCGCTGCCCTGGGATCACGCTCCTACCTGAACATAAAGATAACCCAGACTAAGTCCAACATACTGGACCAAAAGCATAAGTACAACACAAGCGAACTCGCTAAACTCCCAAGTGTTTTCCAATCTTCCAATTCCTAGCGATCGCTTTGGTGATCACTGCGGATAGTCAACTTCTAAAATACATAACTTTCCGCTCAGGGGTCCAAATAAGGTGTTCTCAGACTTTCTGGAAAGGTAATTTAATTACCTAAATAAACTTAGTTGGGGAGCCCTTTTGATTATGCCAACTACTACCTCTACCAAGCCAACCTACAGAGCAACAATTATCACGTCGGGTTCTCTGGACAGATCACTAAAACCATCATAACTTTTGCTACGAAAGTCCAAATCTTGCGTTCTTTATCTCTATCAAAAGGTATGGAAATTACCTACATTTTTCGTTATATTGAGGTCCTCTGATTTCGACCTTAACTAGCAGATTCGTCCCATTTTCTACAGACTGTTCTAAACTGACAGATTAACAGAGCAGCGATACTAAAAAATTCATAACTTCCTGACCGTTAATCGGATTTGAGTGATCTTGGTGGCCACTGAAAGCTAAGAACAAAATCTACATATCTCTAGGAGACCAAACCTCCTAATTCGGCCTCTAAACACATGAAACTGGCCGCGCAACGTTCTGGACAGAATTGCAACTTTAACAGACCGACTTCAATCTTGCCAAAACTACTCGATTTGGATCTACGACTAAACACACAACAACAAACGAAGCTAGTTACCCTTGGCGCAGCTGAAGATCACGAACTCGGATGGGATCCGCTTTCTTCTCTTCTTCCTTCTCTTCTTCTTCTTCCTTCTTCTTGGCCGACCACAAAGGGAGGAGGGGAAAAGAGGTGGAGATGCAATGGGGAGGAGGGCTGCTACAGTGGCGGCGCTACAGTGCGTGCTACAGTAGCATGGCTGCCCCCTCTACTTGGATGGTTGCCCTAATGGGCCAAGGTGTTGTGGGCTTTCACCCACAGCCCAAGTTTTCAGATTACATAAAAATCCCCGAACTTCATTAAAACCACTCCTCTATTCAATTCTCCTCCCTACAATCTTTCTTCTCATTTAAATAAATATTTGGAGTGTTACACCTTCTTTCTTCTTTCGACTGCACCGAGTAGTCGAATCCTTTTCTTCTTTCGACCACGTCGAGTAGTCGGATCCTTCTCTCCTTCTGACCGCGCCAAGTAGTCAAATCCTTCTCACCTTCTGACCAGTCAAACCTCTTTCGACCAGGTAGTCTAAACCTTCTGACCAGTCGAACCTCTTTCGACTAGGTAGTCTAAACCTTTTGACCAGTCGAACCTCCTTCCAACCACCTGTAGTCAAACCTCCTTCCGTGAGCTCAATCTCCTTCGTTCGAGATCTGATTCGAGTGATTCTATTTCTAAGTCCATCTAAATTCAGTACCTTCTTTTGGTTCTAGTTTGGTTCTTTTTGGATTTTATTTAGAGTTGTTTTATTTATTCGTCTCTTTTCGCACGTATAGATTTCGGCGTTTTCAAAGAGTTCTTGGACCCTACGACCTCGACCGAAATATCTCAACTCTTCAATGAAGGTAAGTCATAGACCTTTGATCATGTCATACCCAATTTTTAAAATTATATTGTTGTATAAAAATAGTTTGAGAAATAGTTAAATACCTACTTGATAGTATGACTCCTTGAATAATTCTGAGCGATATGTTGACATGTACCCTTGGACACCATAGGTTGGGTAATCTTAGTTGGACATCATTGTAATACCAATATGGGTGTGTATTATACTTAGTCCTGCTTTAGTTATGCGATGGTCTCTCGATCACATGATTCAAAAATGATATATTTGACTTAATGATGTATGAAATTATGGCACGGCCACTGTTGGTAAAATTTATTGTGCCATGGCAAGGGTTGCCATTTGGTCGGGTTGAATAAAAAATGATTTCATACTCAAGCAAATGATCGTGCAGTAAAACGGGTGTAGGAAGCACATTGGGATGAGGATGTTTCGTCTAAGTAGTCGCTAAGGACTTAACTTTGTGCGCCATTGATCTGGGCCATATTATGCAACCACAAGTCCATTTACAGGGTGGACCTGGCTAAATAATTAGCAATGTTTTGAGTTGATTCTGTTTGGGTTGCTGAGCGACGCAAGGGGGGCCAAGAAGGCGAATCCTTTGCGAGCAGAACTGAGTCAAAACGGATCTTTGTAAAGGCCTTATGATAATCTCTTAGTCGCACACCTCGGAAGTGTGTGGACGGACAATATAAGATGATTATCTCTTGTTGGTCATGTTGTATAACCTCTGCAGAGTGTAAAACTATTCGAATAGTCGTCTCCCCGGTTATGGACAATGCCTAGTGATTTCACACGAGGGGTAGATTTTCTAAAAAAATATTGTCATGGTTGGTTACGAGTTGCTTGGGAAGTGAACAAGGTGTTCACGAGTTGTTTGGGAAATGAACAGGGTGTTCACGAGTTGTTTCAAAGAAACTTGATTACTTATGTAATAATCTTTCGAATTGTGCTTCTAGTCTACTTACTGTATTTACTGTCAATACTACTTTCTGCAAATTAAACATAAAACTGTCATTGTCAAGTCTTGTATGAATACTATTTGCATATTGTTCCCTACGACTTGCTGAGTACTTTATGTATTCACGGCTTTACGCCCTTTGTTGATCAGTCATCGAAGAAGATCCAGGGAGCATCGAGCTCTACGAGGATGACTACTTCGAAGACCATGCACACTAGGCCGCGTCCTCTAGTCAATTGCCTGTGGGCATGTCGGATGGCCACTTCGAGCTTGTTTTATTCCGCTGCAAGTTTACTTTGGTCGTAGATCTGGTCGTGGATCTGGTCGTGCACCTGGTCGTGATCTTAGCCCTACGTGGCAAGCTTTGTAAAACCTAGACCATAAAGTCCTTTTGCTGTTATGTATTATTAATTTGTCTACTTCTTTAGTTGTGTTGTTGTATGGTTACAAGTACACCAATGTTGTAACTTTGTGAGCTAGCTACTGATCATGGGACTAGTTCAGGATACACAGAGGGTCCTGGGGTTGCATACTCGGAGTCCCAACAGTGCAAGTGCCATGGTGGTGTGAGACCCTGGTTTATTTAGCTTGTAATACTTAGCCTTCCCTTGGCCCTAGCATCACAAACAAAATACACTATGCCTCGATGGACATGTGCTTCCCAGAATTGCAGCACACATACATCCTTACAAAAGCATGCATCAATTCCATACAACACACAGATTCAAAGCTTAACTTCACAAGCAAAAGACATACATAATAGATATTACAAAGGAAAGGCCAACCGGCCAAGAAAAAGCTAAAAGAGTTAGAAATAACAACGGAAGCAAAATGCCATAAGATGCCTAAGACAAAAGCCAACCGGTTTGCCTCACACCCACAAGGCAATCCGACCAGGCCGCCAAGCTAGTCGTCTACACCGCAGTAAAACTCATAAAAGTCGATCCCTTGGGGATCAACCTCCTCTGCAACAAATAAGCAAAGCAAATGAGTACAAAAAAATGTACTCGCAAGACTTACGAGTAACAAACCTAAATACTACTACATGCAGGCTTTAATCAAAGGAGAAGGCTCAAAGGTTATTTTTAGCATAAAGCAGATTTTATTTGCAATAGATAATAGTTTGAAGGTTGTTTAACAATCTGAATTTTATTATCATAAATAATAGCGAGACAATAAGTAATAAAATAAAGACATCCTGGAGATGACTAACTAAATAGCCATCACAACAATAGCACGAATTACCCATTCGTACCACACACATCAAGTTTTAATAAAAAAAGTTGTAGTCTAGTTCTCACGGGGCGTATCCGAGCGTGTCCATAACCTAGGACGAGGCTATTCTGATAGTTTTAACCCTGCAGAGGTGTACCAATGTACGCACACTTCAGACCGCCTTTTTGCCAAGCTATTAAGCACACTTCCTTTGGTATGCTGGCACGGCTAAATCCTACGAGACGCTTCCAATATTGTGTATCAACTACGAGCCGCTCGTATGGATAGGAACCCATACGCTTACATTGTAAAGCCGAAAAGACAACTACCCACTCGGGGTAAAGCTTTTCGGACAACTACAATGCTCCCAACACATGAACCACCTCATTTTACCACAATACAACACACACACGCCCTCCTACGACTCGTAGCTAACGCACGCCAAAGTACTAAGTCAAAAGAGGTCTCATTTCCCTCTAGTGTGGTTAGCACACAAAATACTCAGTACGGTGGCGCAAGTAACTCGGTCCTTAATGACCCGGGCACCATTCCAGTCACACCTAAAAGCACACCATCTTGCCATTGTGCCCAAGTCCAAATCATTTTGTTTTCGTTTTTAGTTTTCACAAATAAACATAGCATAGAGGCTGAATTATAAAGTCATAATAAGTTTGTGTGATCAAGGTTATCGACTAAGTTGATAACTGCCCAATTCTACCGGTAACTAAGCATTGCTAAGCATCACATCGGAAAGACAATAAAAAGACCATAAATCATCCACCGGGCTCTAATTCACCAGTGAGGATAATAACTTAGGGCTGTGGCGGGGGTGAACAATTTCAGGGAAACTATGCAATGTGATTAACTACATCTAATCGACAAAATTATTCTTGACACAAAGAAGCATGCATACTTAGTTTTTGCAAACAAGATATTAGACTTTAAAAGTAATATGGACAATATTATCAAATGATGCTAAATCTGCTTTCCTTGGTGGAGATCACTTTCTTGCTGCAGAGGATCACTCACGCAATCAACACAATCGTCGGAACCTATCGCAAAAACACGGAAAACCAATAAGAACGAAGAACACCAAACAAATCTTAACAGCAAAAGTCATCCAATTCTCATGAAATTTATACAGCAGCAAGGGTATGATTTTAGACAAATTTAGGAACAAGAATTATTCAATTTGGACTGAGCATGAAAAAGTTATGGCCTAAACAAATTCTCTCAGCCTGGAAATTCAAACTAAATTAATTACTGGTACTGTTCATGGCATAAATTTCTAAAAAGATCTGGAACTTAAAATGTTTATGGTAGGTAGATATTGGCATCCTAAGGTTAGCAAAACTGAGTTTACTTTATTTGGAGTTAAAATGAATTACTTATGATTTTCCTAAGTTGTAAAACTAGAACATATTGTATTTCAGAGATACATACATGAACAAAACCTATTCCATAATAAAGTATGCTAACAGAGGGATTTTACAAACTTGAGTTTGCCCAATTTGGAGTTATACAGAAAAAGTTATGTATTTTACAAGTTTCAAATTAATTTCTGGAATATTCAAAAATGGCTGAAACAAGTTAATATTGTTTACAAAATTTTCTGGCACAGAACAAGTCTAAATGTATTTTTAGATTAAACTTCAGTTAAACAAGAATTTAACACAGTTGTAATCATCTAAAAAGGATTTAAAACGAATTGGTTATAAGTTTTCAAAGTTTAATACAATTTTAGTTGACAATTAAAGGCTTACCAGAAATAAACAAATACTATTAAAAAAGAAACGACATGGAATACTGTGGGCCATTGATCGCGAATCGAACGGCCCAAGCACGAGGGCCGAACGAACGCGCACCGCGCCATACGCGCCCCACCGTTGGATCTGATCCAACGGCCCTCAAGAGGTGAGACATTCGGACTTCCCGAATGCCACCCCAAATCTGGGCCACAGATGAGAACATAAACGGCCAAGATCAAGCTCGCCTTCGGAGGTCCGAACGAACTCAAGATCTGAGACGCAGATCGCGAGATGAACGACACACAAGGATCGGAACACTTAGAACTTCTAAACGCTGAGGACGTTTGGCCCGTTAGATCAAGATCTAACGGTCCAGAGCTGACGGGAGGTCCTAAAGCTAAGGATCTAACGGATGAGTTCCTAGACGGTCAAGATCTCGAGGGGGTGGTCCTGAACGGCTAAGATTCAACCGAGGGAGGTCCTGGGTGATAAGTTAAACTGGTGAGGAGGTCTTGGGCAGCTTAGATCTAGACTGAGGAGGTCTCAACGGTCAAGATTTACCTAGGGTGGTCTTGAGGGTTTAGATCTCCGCGAGGAGGAGGTCCTGAGGTTTTTTTTGCAAAAGGCCATAGGGTGGTCTTTTGCAAAGAGGACCTCGAGGGGTGGTTCAGGGGTGGTTTTGCAAAACGACCAGGGGAGGTCTTTTGCGGAATCGCAGAGAGTGATCATACGGTTTACGATTAGATCTAAAGAGGTCTTTAACGACCAAGATTTAACCTAAGAGGTCTTGAGACTTAAGTTTTCGCAGAGAAAGATCTTACGGTGCAGATCTAACCTCCAAGAGATCATCGACGGCTGAGATCTAAACTAGGAGGTCCTGAGAGTTGTCACGGAGATGGTTTCGCGTATGACTACAGGAAATCACGGTCCACCTGAAAGCGACACACTAATTATTTCCGACAGCCATTAATTGCCAGCTAATGATTAACTATGATTAGCCTTTAATGCTCACTTGACAACGCAAAGTGCCGATGTCATCCGACAAAAACCCGAGGGGAAAGAAGAGCTCACTGCCGGCAACTCCGGCAACGGCGGTGGGAACCAAGGATAGGGATGGGTCTTAAATAGCAAGGTGGACCTAGAGGTACCGAAGACCGGTGCTAAAAAGCTTTCTACCGGCGGCTAGCCGAAGATGGTCGCCGGCGACAAAATGCAAAATTAAAGTAGGCCCGCACCATTTAACAGAGAAAAAGCTTCAAGCGCTAAGGGACTAAACAGGGGTTACCTGAGGACGGTGAAGCCAAGTGGATAGAAGGAGGAGCTCCGGCGACCCAAAAAGCTTGTCAGAGATGAGGAAGAAGGCAGATCCGGCCTCAAAGAACAAGTTCCCACTTTGACCTCCTCTGTGAAGTCAAACAAAATGAGTTAGGGAAATGCTCAAAGTGACCAAATAAACAAGTTGACATAACCAGAATCCCAAGTGAACCACTGGAGCCCTGATGGCCTTGAGGAGCTCCAAGGTCCGGCAATGGTGGCTAGGGGGTCTTCTGGTGCTCTGATTACAAGAACACAGGGAAGAGCTCGGGTTGGCAAAATGGTGTCTAAAAGAAGCTAAGGAGGAGATCGGGGTCCTTTAAAGCTGAGAGAGCAAGGGTTACCCGAGTGAAAAGTTCCTGCCATGGAAGTACATGAAATGACAGGACAGGTGGAAAGGAGACTCTGGGGGAAAAGGTACTGACATGTATTAAAGGTTGGCAGCAAAGAGCCGTTGACAAGGGCAAAGAGGTGACCAGGCATTGCAGGCTTTACTGCCATGGCTCACGCGTGCAAAGAAAGTGACGATGACCAGCTCAGAGGGTCCCACCTGCCAGAGAAAGAGCTCAAAAAGGACTTGTCAAAAGAACAAACAGTTAAGTGAAGTGTTGAGATCGAGTTGAGGAGGTCTTGACGGTTGGATAAGAATCGAAGGGCCCTGATTTTAAGGGGTGGTCGGAGGTCCCTATTGTTCGAGGAGGTCTGAGGCACAGATCAAAGGATGGACAGCCCACGATCACTCGGGTGCCAACAGAGGTGGTCGAGGAGGTCTAAAGAGGTCTTTTGAGGACGACCTAGGGTGGTCTTTACAAGAACACAATGGGAGGTCCAAGGGGAGGTCCGGGAGGGTGTTCTTTGCAAAACGGACACGGGGTGGTCGTGCAAGTGGGAGGTCTTTGAGGAGCTCCCAAAGATCCAAGACGTAGACAGGAGATCCAGCGGTTGATATAGTTTGCACCGAAAGGACAGAGCCTGAGGTGCTCTAAGAGGTGGGGTTTGACCGAGACAGTGGTTTGGGCTCGAGTCTGACTTGAGCCCAAACAGGACCTTGACTTAGGGTTGGATTTTGGACTAACACTTTGAGAGATATTTAGAGGTAGCAAACTAACTCCAAAATTTCTAAAATTTTAACAGTAGCTTGCCGACTTTGAGATGGACCTTGTATAAATTTTTCAGAGATTTTTATGCAGTGCATTTTTCTCCAAAAATTCTACAAGGTGCTGAGTTAGGGTTTGACCAAAGGTCAGAATGGTTTGACTGCTTCTTAAAATATTTAAACAATTTCCAAAAATTGTGAAATTTTTCAGAGGGGTCACACAACATCCTTAGAATCCAAGAAAAATATTTCCAAGGAATGATCATAAGGTTTGACAAGAAGGTTTTTGAAGGGCAAGATTTTGGTCAAAAAGACTTGTGACTTTGTATTTCCATAATGCCTTTACAAGACATATAGGAAAAATACAAGATGTAAGAAAAGTTTTTAATTTCTACACATTTTCTTACATTTGAAACACAAGCCTAAAATGAGGATGTTACAGGTGGCTTCGGTGGGAGCCGGATGTGAGAGACTTGCCGACATGAAGAGATCTGTTGATCAACCTACACGCGACGAAGCATGGGATTGCTTCATAAAGATTGGACTTGGTCTTTGCAGAAGGATCGAGACAGGGTATTTTGGAAATTTTACCAAAATACCGCCTTGATAACCTTTGGCTAAACCGCGGCGCAAGATGGTGCAAGGAGAGGTGGTTTAGATCAAATAAAGATAAAAATCATGAAGAAACAATTTTGGGGAGCCTTGTTCGTCATCCTCTTTGAGAAGCGTGCGTGAGTATAGACCCATTTTTGTTTGGGATTAACAGGTGTCCATTAGAATTTTCTCTCCTAGTCTAGCCTCCACTATATAAGGGGATTCCAGATGTGGAGTTCCTAAGTCCTTCAAGAGAGAAATCTTAATTTGTGTTTTGGGGATTTTAGAGTAGTGGAGGCTATGGTTTATGAGAGATAGATCGATTGTGTGCTCAAGTATTGAGCTTTTGTCCTCTATGGTGGAGTGACTGTAAACCAACTTCAAATTACTATCAATCCAAGCAAGATTCTTCAAGATGAGTCTCTTCTTGTTCTTGCTCTCTCTTTGGTAATTTTTGGGTTTTTGGTTTTTCTTTGGTTTCTTGCTGTGACATGTGGGAATGCATCTATGATCATATTGATCATCTCTTACCCACGAGTAAGTTCTAGGATCAAAGTTTGATTTTCCAAGGTTCTTGTGCCCTCCTTCCCTCATCTATGAAATTCATGGAACCTTGTCTTTGATCTTCTTGATCGTCGATTGAAATAGGTTCCTAACCTTTCTGATGAGCTATAGTTAAAATTTGAGGAAATTTGGATCACTGGATCAAAAGTTGAGCCATTTTTTGTTTTTGGTTTTGTGCTGATTTTACTATTCATCGATATGACCGCTAATGTTCACCAACACTACTGTTCACCAGTATGACCTCTACTGTTGACCAGTACTATGCTACAGTTCATCGGTACTATGCTACTATTCACTGGTACTACTGCTGTTGTTCACTAGTTCTACCACCCAACTCATTTTAGTTTGAGTTTTTTGTGTTTTTAGTTGTTGTGCTTCGGGGTTTTAATTAAATTCAGTACAAGACATTCGCTGTGCTTGTTCATTGATCTTCATAGCTAATGGAGATAAAATTGAGTTGAATCTGATCAAGGTGAAAAATAGGCAAAGCTCCTATTCACCCCCTCTAGTCATCGTTTCAGCCCAACAAGTGGTATCAGAGCCCGGTTAGTTCATTTTTTGATCTTAACCGGTCACTAAACTTGGCGATAGAGAAGTACTCCACCAAGCCGCATGTCTTCGATGGGCTCGACTATGCCTATTGGAATAATCACATACGTGTCTACCTTCAGAGTGAAGGTCAAGCCATATGGGAGATTGTTCGAGCCTCGCTCGTCTTGCCCGAGGTTGCTACGCCGGCTTTAGCAGCCCTCTTGGCTAACAACTATAAGGCAAAAAACCTCATATATGCCGGGCTTGGTGGACAAGAGTATGACAGGATCTATCACCTTAAGACTGCATACGAGATTTGGCACACCCTCGAAACCTACCATAAGGGTTCGTCCCAAATTAAGCAAGTACGTCAAACGATCTTCAAGCGAGAATACAACTAGTTCGAGATACGTCCTGAAGAGAGCATCAATGATGTATTCACTCACTTCAACAATGTGACGACCTGACCAAGGGTCACCCGAGAGATCCTCCAAGAGCTCCCGAAAAGTCCACCAGGACCTCCTAGGAGGTCCAACAGGGTCACTCGAGAGGACCTTCAGGACCACCTAGGAGGTCCAGTAAGACCACCTAGAGGTCCGGAGACCTGACCCGAGGAGGTCTTGAGACCCAGGACCTCCCCAAATGCCACGACCCGACCTGGGGGAGGTTGAGAGATCAACCCAAGGAGGTCGTGGGACTTGGAAAAGCCCTAAATCTCCTGTGATCTGAACTAGTCTCAAGGATCAATGGCTAGCTCACACAGCGTACACAAATGATACCCATACATCAACGCAAACTTTATTAACAACAAAAGAGTTAATTACAAGGATGGCTTACAAGCCTGCAAAAGCAAAATACACAACGGAGGCGAAGGACAAGCCTATCCTATACACCACAGGTAATCGACTGGAGGGCGTAGCCTAGTCGTCCAGGACCTCTTAGCCCTCAGCATAGATCTCTTCACCTGCTTTTTCAACAAAGCAAGAGTGAGCACAACAACCATACTCGCAAGTCACACCTATCAAATAACAGATTCATGCATGCAAGGATATCACAAAGGAGAGCTTATATGGTTGATTTGCACAAAGCCATGTTTCTTTCAATTACTTGTACTAAGTTCCAAAGCGGTTCAAACCATACATAAAAATTATTTTCTAACACAGTTTTGATTGATTGATAACAAGAATAAGAATGGTGAAGGATAACCTCCTAGCACCAGGCTAACTGCCAAGGGCTCCTCGCCCAAAACCCCTTTGGATAGAGATCCAAAACCAGTTAACAATCTATTTTGAAAACAAACCAAAGATCTAACTTTGAGTGGCTTTGTTAGCATGTCCATGACCGTGGACACAGCTATTCGAATAGTTTTACACTCTGCAGAGGTTATGCACTTTACCCTCACGACACGATTTCTCTAGTTTGTTTAGCATCCGTCGATACCACCACTTATTGCCGAAGGTAAGTGGTCTAGAGCTCGTGATAAAGCCTTTACAATGCGTCATCCCACTATAGTCCCCCCTCGCTAAGGTCTCACCCCTATTGGGCTAACCCCCCGCAGGGTTCATGCCCCCTCTAGGTGGGAATGTAAAGAAGTAGGTTATGAAGGACCACCCACTCATCCGGATGGGACAACCATGGTGAGACATTGCAAATTAATCAACCAGGTCCTGCCCATACAAGACATGAGGTTGCACGAGGTGGCTAGCAAGATGTGGCTCACAGGCCGGTCCTTAACTGACTTGGGCGACAAACTACAAAACCCTTGGGTATCGGCCATAGACATGACATGACCCCATGTATAGATATGCACCCACCACACAACCATTTCGCCCAGGTCTAAACCCTTTTTCCATTTCTTTGCCTTTGAAAACAATAACAGATTTCCATGACAACCCAATATCACGGTTAAAACATTTAGACAAAGTTGGTCTTTGACAGTAAAACTTTTCAAATCAAGATTTTGGTCTAAGCAAGACTAAACATTTCTTTTCAAAAGGTCCTGGTCCATATTATTGCATTAACCAGGTTTTAACTATGGTGGTAACAAGTTCGGTTTCAATGTCAACATTGGCCATATGAAGGATTTAGGTCTATCTATGAATTTAAAAACTGGTACTGAAATACTGAGTAAAATATGCATGCAGTATTTAGCTTGAAACCGAAAGTACATAAGTTGAAGTACTGGGTGTCAACATGATCAAGGGTATGACTTGCCTTGCTCGAGAGCTTGGGTGTCTTCTTCCTCAAAGAACTCGGGCTCCTCGGCGTCGTCGCATTCTATACGAGAGAACAAAGCCAACTCAAATGAAGCTCAAGTAAAAACTAAAAGAACTCCAAAGAAAACGACAACTAGGACCAATAGAAAAACTCTGATGGTTTGGAGGAGGTCCAAGGAGCTGGTTAGAGGAGGTCCGAAGCTTTGGAGAAAGGTCCAAAGAGCTGGCTGAGAGAGCGAGAGAGCCAAAAATGAGGAAGAAAGTAAAGATAGAGAGTTGCACAAGCTTATGTAGCCAGGACTACTGGGAGTTTCAAAGGTATACGTGCTCAAGGGTAGGTAAAAGAGGAGATGGGAGCAGGTAAAGGAGAAGGCAAGAGGAGGAACGGGTGCTGTAGAAGTGATAGCTTTTAATGCGACACAACCAGCATTAAATTCACGAAGACTTCTGTGACGTTCGTGATACAGTCAGAGGAAGGAGAAGGTGAGCAGGACTAACAGATGTGACTAGTTAAAGCTCAGGTGGGAGGTCCTACAGAGGTCAAAGGAGGTCCTGACCCACCAAGGTGGTCCTTGCAAAAAGAACGGAGGTCGTGACCACAAAGGGGTGGTCTTGACCAAAGAGGGTGATCTTTGCAAAAAGACCAGAGGTCATAACCATAAAGGGGTGGTATTCACCAAATAGGATGGTCTTTGCAAAAAGACCATAGGATCGCGAGGAGGAGGAGGTCCAAAGGACAAAGAAAAAGGTGTGGCAAAACAGAGCCATCTGATTTTGATCAGGTGGACCACGGTGATAGGAACGTTCGAACCGCCCGAACGCTCGTCCCCATCGGGTCGTCCAAACTCAATCGGACGCTCCACAAAGCTAGGGAACGTTTGGACCATCAAATGCCTCTTCTCGATCGGACCACCCAAACAAAATCGGATGATCCTTGAGAGGGGTAGGCGCGCATCGAATCAGACCACGCGAAAGGATAAAGGGGGTCTGGACTCAAGGGGAAGTCCAAACAAGGAGGAGTTTTAATCGGATGAGATCCAAAGGGGGAAGGATCCAACGGAGGAGATCCAAGGAGGTCCTAACAATCAGGATGGAATCAAAGGAGGTCTCAACGGTCACGATGAGATCAAAGGAGGTCTCAACGATCACGATGAAATCAAAGGAGGTCTTCTGAACCCGAGAAGGAAAAGGGAGGGGGTTAACGAGAGGGAGAGGTCCAGAAGAGGGAAGTTCAACCTGAACTTAGAATTTGGAGATCAAGGATATTTGAAACACAAACCCAAGCTTAGGACGGCTCGAGGGTGATTGTGACCCAAAAGGGATGTCAGAACCGAGGAGAGGCTTGGACAAAGAGGAGGTCCAAACACAAGGGAGGTCTAGACCCGAGGAGGTCTGGACCAAGGAGGAAACACAGAGGTGGTCTAGACCTGAGGAGGGTTGGCCGAAGGGAAAACAAAACTAGCACGGAAGGGGAGAGAACACCAGAGCTCCATCACTCCAACAAACCCGACAACCGACAGGGAATTAAGTTGAAGTTCAAGTTAGTCAATTGGAAACCATTCCAAAATCTCAAATTAAGCTTTTAGATTCCGATAAAGCCAAATGGTTCATTTTATTTTGAAATTTCCAAAAAGGCTCTGAAAACTAGGGTGTTACAAACAAGGTGCTCAATCAGTTGACAGCGGTCAACATCGAGTATTCTCAGTTTGAGAATGCTACGCACCTCTTGGTTGCAATCAACACCAAAGAGTGAGAGATGAAGGCTATTGTCATTGAGGAGAATGTCAATCTCTCTGATCTCACTTTGGATTTGCTCTATAGTAAGCTCAAGACTCATGAGATCAAGATAGTTAATCATCTTAAGAAGGAGAACATGGCTTTAGCAGCAAACCATCTCAAGAGAACTTCTGATGGCTCTTCTAAATCTTCTTCTGGATTTTCACTTGCTTGCTTGTCTGCAATCCATTGAGAAGAACTTGAGACTATCCCTGAGCTTGAGTTAGCCCTCCTAGCCAAAACGTTCACACGGGTCTATCACAATGTGAGAAACAAGAAGAGAGGCAGCCCTGTGATATGCTATGAGTGTGGAGAGCTCTACCAAGCTGAAAGGGAAGAGCAACCCGGACGAACTGTCCCAAGCTAAAAGGGAAGAGCAACCACAAGGAGGAGAAGGCAGCTTGGAGGAAGCCTCAAGGGAACAAGTCCAAGTTTGATGCTGCGCCAAGCTCGTGAAGGCCGCTCACCGGGTCCTTGCTGCT
This sequence comes from Ampelocalamus luodianensis, assembly GCA_036346255.1. Classification (NCBI taxonomy): domain Eukaryota; kingdom Viridiplantae; phylum Streptophyta; class Magnoliopsida; order Poales; family Poaceae; genus Ampelocalamus; species Ampelocalamus luodianensis. Next base: position 36,239,657 of record CM070620.1, on the reverse strand, counting down.
TTTGGAGAGCAATCCATGAGCGACGTGGACTCCGGGAGCGAGGAGGAGAAAGAGGAGGAGCTCCCTCGGGATAAGGAGAAAGGGAAGGAAAAGGACTTCACCGGCATGTACTTCATGGTCGACTCCGTCGACATCGATGATATCGATGAGGTACCTCAATCATATGAAGTTCTCTCAGCTAGATGTGATACCATCTATGAGCAATTGCTTAGTCAGGATAAGGTTTTAGAGTTCACCATGGCTAGGAATAAGGACGTAGAATCACAAGTTAATAATCTGCTTGTGAATGCTAAGAATCTTGATGTTGATGAATGTTCATCCTACCATGCTTTACACTCTGAACTAGCTAAGTTGCAAAATGCTCAAGATGTTGCCATGCACCAACTAGAAAATGCTAGGACTGAGTTGATTGAGTTTAAATCTACTCCATGTAAAAAATGCCTAGAATCTAGCAAGTTGGTAGCTTCTGATAAGGTTGAGTTTAGCACTTGCTCTTTCTACTCAGAACTTAAACGTGAAGTGAATGGCATGTTAGAAGTAGTTAGAGTTAAGTATGCTAAGTTTAAGGACAAAATTAATTCTGCTCCTTGTGCTTCATATGAAGCCTTTAAGCTTGAAGTTGCTATTCATAAGAAGTATGCTAGAACCATGAAGGCTAAAACTTGTGAATCATGTCTTAAACTTTGTGATCTTTATCTGTAGTTGAAATTTGAAAAGGTAGAATTTACCTACACATCGTACCTCCCAAGAGTTTAGAAAATGCATTATAATTTCTAAAAGAGCTCTGCAGGTATTGGTTGAGTGACGATGATTTCCCCTTTGTGTGCTCTTGACTAGCAACTAATTTGATACGCATAGAATTCTTAGGCATAATCGCTTTGGTAAATCTCAACTTTAACACCAAACAAATTTTGTGGTTTTTATCACCATAACTCTCCCCACCCCCCCCCCCAACAAACACAAAATAGTGGCTATCCTGAATCAGAACAAGATGGACATCGTCAAGCACAGACTCATGTTAGGGATAGAGAGAGGTCGGACACAAGGCGTGAGACCAAATCAAACCCTCGTGAAATCTGATGATTTCTCCGTTTTGCTTGGTCACTTTTATATGTGCCCATGGGACAGAGATAGATGGTGACCACATAGGTGTTCTTACACCTTTGGGGTAAATTCCACCATTGTTACATCCTTTCATCAAACTTTTCAATAAATGATTGGATACTCTAACTAGCATATCAGCTTCGATTGGATCCAAGCTCTTAATTCCATAGCTCTTTAGTAAGGTGTTACGGTTGTAACGGCCAAGGACAGAATAACATAAATCATGCTAAGGCCCGTTTGGATGCGAATTTTTCAGGTGGATTGCACAATGGTAAGATACAAGGTTGAGCTAGAGTGAGCTGACAGGTTAAGATACAAGGTTGGGAGGTACGATGGTTGGGAGGGTAGCAAATAGGGGAGGGAAGAGGGGATAATGCCAAAAGTGATGGACTACCTAGTCCACTCTAGATTAGTGATGGCAATCGGGCGTGGTGGACATGGGTAGTGCTCTCCATACCCATGCCAGCGAGCCTAATTTCTCCCCACAAGCATGCCCACGAAGGACGACGAACAAAAAACCTCGCCTATACCCGTCGCCCACTAGTACCCGATGCTCACGGGCATGCCTATGTGACCGCCACCACTCAATCCAACCAACAACTCATCACAAATACAATGCACATAACAATAGATAGTAGAACACATAGAAATAGTTCATGTACAACAATTAAAATCGAACAAGTTCAACACATAGTTCAGCACACTAACACAAATTTAGTTCAACACATAGCTCACAAATATGAGAGTTCAATACAAATCATAAGCAACAGATCGGTATTTGGGAGAGGGGATGGAAGAAAAATGAATCTGGTGGCCAGCCACGAGCGAGATGACTAGATAGTGATGGAGGGAATTGGCGGGGGTAGTGAGCCGGTGACCGCAAGAGAGGAGGACGAACCGAGGGAGACGATCGAGTCGGTGACCACGAGGGAGGAGGAGGGACCAAGGGAGCTGGACTGGGCGGTGACCGTGAGCGAGACAAGGCAGTCGTCGGCGTCAGCGTGCGACGATGCATAGGCGGTGGCTCGTGGTGTGGAGGGCTGGAGGTGGATGTAGGATTGGAGAGAGGAGATGTGCAGATGCGGGAGGGAGGGGAGAGTGGCGGCGTGTTTAGGGAGGATGGATCGAGTGGGGTTGGAATGTTGGATGGAGTATTAGAGGGGTGGGATGGGCATTGCGCAGACCTAGGGTTTTCTCAAGAGGGTCCACTTGTTACGTAGTTGCCGTGTAAACGGGCGTGGTGGGCACGGGTTTGGGGGTAAATTCCACCATTGCTACATTCTTTCATCAAACTTTTCAATCAACAATTGGATACTCTAACTAGCATTTCAGCTTTGATTAGATCCAAGCTCTTAATTTCATAGCTCTTTAATTAGTAAGGTGTTATGGTTGTAACAGCCAAGGATATAATAACATAAATCATGGTAAGGCCTGTTTGGATGCAAATTTTTCAAGTGGATTGCACAATGGTAAGATACAAGGTTGAGCTGGAGTGAGCTGACAGGCTGATTGAGTGATTAATCGATGGTTGGGAGGGCAGCAAATTGGGGAGAGAATAGGGGACATTGCCAAAAGTGATGGACTACAGAGTCCACTCTGGATTAGGAATGGCAATCGGGCGCGGTGGATATGGGTAGTGCTCCTCCATACCCATGCCCGCGAGCCTAATTTCTCCCAACGGCCATGCCCGTAAAGGGCAACAGGCGAAAAACCGCGCCCATACCCATCACCCACAGGTACTCGATGCCCGCGGGCATGCCCATGTGCTTGCCACCACTCAATCCAACCAGCAACTCATCACATCCAATGCACATAACAACAGACAGTAGAACACACGGAAATAGTTCATGTACAACAATTAAAATCGAACAAGTTCAACACATAGTTCAGTGCACTAACACAAATTTAGTTCAACAAATAGCACACAAATATGAGAGTTCAAAACAAATCATAAGCAACAGATCGGGATTTGGGAGAGGGAATGGAAGAGAAATGAATCTGGTGGTCGGCCACGAGCGGGATGACCGGATAAGGGTGGAGGGAGCCGGTCGGGGCAATGAGCCGATGACCGTAGGGGAGGAGGATGGACTGAGGGAGCCAGCAAAGTCGGTGACTGCGAGGGAGGAGGAGGGTCCAAGGGAGCTGGACGGGGCAGTGACCGCGAGGGAGACAGGGCAACCGCCGGCGTCAGCGTGCGACGATGCGCTGGCAGCGGCGTGCGACGATGCGCTGGCAGCGGTTTGTGGTGTGGAGGACTGGAGGTGGATGCGGGATTGGAGAGAGGAGATGTGCAAATGCGGAAGGGAGGGGAGAGTGGCGGCGCGTTTAGGGAGGATGGATCGAGTGGGGTTGGAATGTTGGATGGAGTCCTGGAGGGGTGGGATGGGCATTGCGCAGACCTAGAGTTTTCTCAAGAGGGCCCACCTGTTAGGTAGCTGCCAGGTAAACGGGAGTGTCGCGCATAGGTTTGGGGGTAAATTCCACCATTGTTACATTCTTTCATCAAACTTTTCAATCAACAATTGGATACTCTAACTAGCATTTCAGCTTTGATTGGATCCAAGCTCTTAATTTCATAGCTCTTTAATTAGTAAGGTGTTATAGTTGTAACAGCCAAGGATATAATAACAGAAATCATGCTAAGGCCTGTTTGGATGTGAATTTTTCAGTTGGATTGCACAATGGTAAGATACAAGGTCGAGCTGGAGTGAGCTGACAGGCTAATTGAGTGATTGATCGATGGTTGAGAGGGCAGAAAATTGGGGAGTGGAGAGGGGACAATGCCAAAAGTGATGGACTACATAGTCTGCATAGCGTGTACTACAACGAGCGATGTTGAATTTTTTTTCAGGTGGATTGCACAAATATATTTGGCTGGTGACGCCAGTCCCAAATGACAGAAGAATAGGAGTAATACAGTACAGACAGGAGAAATGGAGAATGCTCGTGCGCAAGTTTTGTCGTGTTACAAGCAAACTGGAGGAATGGAGCGTGGATATATATGTTCATCAGTACACTGAATTGCAAGTTTGCAACTGGGCATGAAAAAATGCCTTATGATTTAATAGAAATACGAACAAGAAAATAGAAAGCTGTAGCTGGCTTAATTATTATAGAGAGAATTTCTTATATGTCACTAAATAACTCCATATCTACCACGGAATAATTTGCTCTTCCTTTTATGCCATCACTTTACAAAATCTTGCCCCCTTCATGCTGTTGTTGTCATTTAGCTAGCTCAATGAAAATTCAACTCGCGAAGCACAGTCTCAGATAAGTCAAATCCGATCATATGCAAAAGAGAGTACGTTTGCAATTCAGCAGAAAAAATTAGTACGGTGCCAAAGCTTTTTGTAGAATGATATAAAATATTTGGTCCACATGTCATTACTTAGTGGTAAAGAAAGTACATATTACTTTATATAATAGCAAGGTCAGAGAGAGAGGAATTATACTCTCTCCGGTCATAAAAGAGTGGTATATTTTTTTTACTTTTCAAAGTCAATAAGATACTACTTTGACCACTTCATTTTATCATCATGTATTCATAAAAAAGTCAAAAAAGATAAATATTACGAAAGCATTTTTCGTGACAAATTCACTCATATTATTTTCATATATCCAAACCGTACATTTGGAACAATATGTTTGGTCAAAATTATTTTGTTTTGACTGCACGTATTCTAGAACGTTACTCTTTAATGATTCGAGGGAGTAGCTTAGTTCTATTTTCCTTTTGCACCCGTGTTATCATGGACAAATCACAATTAGGAGCATGTAGGAGTGTAATGCGAATAACGCCTATGTTTTCTTTTATACACCATAAATAACATTAAGAAGCTTCGTCTAGAGATCATGAACGTGCTAGTACTATGATTATCAAGTTAAAAATAGTGATCTTGTACTTGGATTCCTATATCATTATTCAATACAAATTAACAAGAATCTCATCCACTCCTCAGTTGAGGGAATCTTCTCATTATTCAGAGGTAGTGATAGTTAGGTTCCTAGTTCAAAGTGTACATATTCCTATAATTTTTTTTTGAAACAGTTCCTAGTGAAAAGACCAGGTGTTCTAGATCAATTCACCGCCCCAAAGCTACCAAAATCGCAACAAAAAAAAAAAAACATGACTTTTCTATTTCTACTTCAATATATGTTGGGTTTTATTCTAATCTCAAAATTAATGTGCTACATTCAACATTATTGAAAATATTAATTAAAATATCAGCATAAATCGCACTAACAAACCTCAAGAAAAACTCCTACTATAGCATATTAGCATCTTAGACAGACATAAATTAACAAAAGGTTCCATTATAAAAATAAATGCACCCACATACATGATTGTTATAATCAGTAGGCACCGAAACGGCCTTTTTAATTCAAGTAATATTCATTTTTCAGCAGTATAGGTGAAGTATATGATTGCTTAATTTAGGTGTCAACCAACGTATCTGTGGGCTTGTTTCTGAAAGCACACAGTTTGTTTTAAGTTAATATAAAAATCTTTTCGATCTTTGGTCTATTTTGTGTATAAATCTATAAGTTGCCTACTAACCTTGTGTGTTGTCATTTAATTTGTGCTAGGTAGGTAGGTGCACTATTCATTTCTTTTTTCTTTTTAGAAGAAAGCGCGTAGTTCTTTCTTGTAGCTAGATATTACACACTTGATTAAGAATAGCAAGTAGGTAATACACTAACTAAACTTTGTCTTTTGTTTAAATGTTAGCTTGGTTGAGATGCCAGGTTTTGGCTCCATTTGGTCAACCATTTTGATAACATAGCTCCCATGTCCGAAGGTATCATTGATAGGGTACTGCAGAATGAAACTTTTTTTTCTGACAAACTTCCCATTCTCACATGGATAGCAATTTTCATTTTCATTGGCTGGTCACATGCATTTGTCCACCAAATCTCCATGCTAGCTGACCATTATGATAAATTAATCACTACGTTAATTGTTAACGCTTTCCATCGCAATATTGTAGAAGTTAATGTTGTTTAGTTTACATGTTCTTTCAAGGTCCAGTTTGAGATTGTTGTCTTGTGCTGTGTTACACTATGAAATCTAGTTGGATATGCAAGTGTTTATCAATTTCAGTGCGGGTTTAACTGATGGCTCAAAAAAGATACTTTGGAGAAGTTATTATATCCAAAGACGGGAAAAACATAAGTGCTTTTGAAAGACACACTTCAATATCAAATTAACAGAGCATTAAACAAAGGGACATGGCATCTCTTAGCTTCGTACGAGAAGCCCGAATACAAACCAAATTTGTCATGACATTTATCGTAGGAGTCTCAATTTTTCATGGAATTTAATTTCTCTACTTTTGTAGGATCAATTGCCAAAAGTGTCTCCTGAAAATTATGTTTTTAAGCCACCCTGAGAATGAATCGAAGCATGCGTCCCCCGGTCAGTGGTCAAACTAGCACATAGAGCACGTCATTGGTTAACTGTACATGCACATGGAAATAGTTTAATCGCAGGTGCAGTACAACCGGTTTACATGAGCATAAGTTCTGATAAATCGATAAATTTATAGCAAATGGGTCCAAGACATAACACTCAAATAACTATTCTGTTGTATCAGTTGCATCACCCTGTTTCCTGAAGAACATTTTATTGGCTTTTCAAGCACACGAAAATCTGCAGTAGATTTGAAAACGATGCAAGAGTTAAAATAAGAATAAAAAAAGCGCATGCGAGATTTTAATTAATTAATTATCTAGTGGCACATAATTTGCAATATTCTTTTGTCCTAACCACGCGGAACACCGCTCAGCGCTTGCGTCAATTTGGCCCGTGTGCTCCTGTGCGTCTCCTTGAGCATTGCCAAATAGGTTAGGTCATTAAGGGGACTGTTTAGTTCGTTGCCACGATTTATCTAAATAAGATAATATAGGTTTAATCAAATCCATATTTGGCCATTGTCCCTCCTATCATGACCGTCAGATCAAAAAAAAAAATGGATGGTTCAGACCAATCCCTACAATAGTTCAGATGCTTATATAATAATCTCCCAAGCACCTAATTTGGTCTCTCTCTTTTTTTCGAACCTCCATTTGATTGGAATGGCTAAAGGTACGAGTCCATGTCGACCCCATTTAGGAGAGGACCTGATTAGCTGTTTGGATGGATGCAACCATTTGCAATAAAATTTCTTGCTAAGGCATGGCAAGCCATACTTGTGGTTGTGTCCAATTTGGTTTGGTAGCCACAAATTGAACATATTTTGGTAAAGCAATGTGCCTACGACAAGCGGCGCAGATACTAAAACAAGTATGGCAAACCATAGTTGTGGGCTTGTGGCACCGAACCAAGCAACTGACACGGAAAGTCGAAACGTGATCAACTACAACGTGGCATCTTGTCCCGCTGGCAGATACTTATTACTTACAAGATGCTTCTGCTACAGCCATCCTAGGTACGTTTACGCGGTGGCGTGCCTGGGTCAAGGCGTGCGCGCAATGCGTCAGGGTCTGATCATTGATTGCATAAGCTAGCAGATATTTCGATATCTTCGTCTTGTTATGCAGAGCAGTGAGCAGATGGTCCAGGCCCGCCTGCTGGTTGCCCTGCCTGTCTGCGTGCCGACATGCCGCGATCAATCGCTCTCGCTACTTCTCAGTCGTTCCGAAGGACCGCCACATATGTCTGGATCTGCATGCCCAATTGACTACGATCTGTTAAGAAACCGGGTCCGATCAGGAGTTCGGATTCAGGTGAGTACCTCATCCACCCGTAGACTATATATAGGAGGGGGGACCTCCGACCCTTGTACACGTTGATTATTGAAAGAGCAATAAAGAGAAAGCCTGCAGTCCCCTCTCATACCTGTGTTCATCTCTTATTCTGTTCTTACGTTCTTGCATTGTTCTTACGATTCTCTATTTGTCTACGAGGTAATCGCTCGGACTGGACTTGCCAGCGACGGTTCCTCAACACGTTATCAGCACGATCGACTCTCCTCGCATCGAAAAGGTAACCGTCGATGAACGACGCTCGTAGATTGAATCGTTTTTCTAGATTGCTTTCAATTCTGAAAATTTGGCTTTCTATATTGGTTTTCCTACGGTGCAAATCCACTCTAATCTACCGCGAGCCGACTTGAAGTCGTCGGCCAAGCCGATCGGTGGATTGCATGAAAGAATAGATGATGATTGTACCGTAGGTAGTATATGCAATCGCATAAAAGGCACTATGTGCGCGCACCGCCGCAGCGGTATCACTACCTCCACGATCGTTCGGTCGGCATAGTCGCCATCACGCATCGCTATGAAGGCAACGACAGAGCTACGCCGCTAGCACGCGGCAAGCATGCACATGCCGGCATGAAGCCGCGCCTCCGTTGCAATACCGTATTACATTGCATCACATAAACAGTACAAATTGCATCAACAGTAAATAAAGAATTTCTTGTCGGACCATCGACTTGGAGCCGCCCGGCGGCGGCGCACGACTCCCCATCGCGCGGCTTTGTAGCCGCTGCGCCAACACGGCCTGCCACGCCACGGCTGCGGCCGCGAACCACCGCCCGCGGCCGCACCCGCTCCGCCCGCCCGCGGCCGCCGGCGCGCCCATGGCGATCTGCGCGGCGACCCTCACGGTCATCCGGCGGTCCTCAATCAAAAACAAAAAGGAGGGGGAAGGGGGCGTCGCGCGTGGCGCCACCGCGCCCGCCTCGTCGTCGCGTCGCGCGCGCGTCCGCCGACACCGCCTTGAAGCGCGCCAAACCGCGCATCCGCCTCCGTGCCACGCGACGACGACGCCGCGCCGCCGCCGCCGCCTTGAAGCGTTGCCGTGATCTTTGGGTAGCGCCGCGCGCCGCCGCCGGTCACTGCGAGCGCGCCTTGGTACTCGCTGAGCCGCCGCCACGGCTTCGCTCGAGCGCCGCCTGCCGCGCGCGCGTGCGGCTGGCGCCGCCGTAGCCGCGCCGCCGCCGCGGCCGCCACGCAGCGCGCGCGCGCCTGCCTGAGCCGCGCACGCAACAGCACCGCCGCGCTTTGAGGCACGGTGCTAGGGGAAACCCTAGCACTGGTTTTAGAAACGCCACATGGGCCGGCCCACTTAAACCGGTCGGGAAAAGAAAAAAAAGGGGGGTCGGCCGAATGGAAAGAAAAAAAAAGGAAGGGGGGAATTGCAAGAAATCCCGATATTTGCAAGAAAGTCCTTCAAAATTCTGAAAATTACGAAAACTTCTTAACGAATAAGGAATTTTGCGGATAACCCCTCGGAAAATATGGGAATTACGCACAACTTCTCTCAGAACTGAGATTTCGCGTTTTAACCCCCGAAACTTGCAGTTTTCGCCGAAAGTCTTGTTTCCAGCAGAAAAGGGCCTCGGGAATCCAAAATTTTGCATATTTTTTTTTAACTTTGAAGCATATTTATTCTTGTTATTGTTATTTATATGCGATTTATTTCTTGTATTTACTGTTTTTGATTATTTGTAATTGTTTATATTGCTTTTAATCATTGGAAATAACAGTAAATCTTGAAAAATACGTAGAAAAATACGGGAACATTATGAATTTTTTTACAACCTTTTATGCACATTACCAGAAGTAATTTTATGCACCTCTTGCATGAATATGCAGATGACTGAAATTACGACAGGAGTTCGAGTGGTCGCCAAGACGGCGTAACTATTTGACTTGGGCATCAGATGTTGAGATCGTACTGGGAGCCAAGAAGCTCCGTGCTGCTATTGGACTCGGCGCCTCGCAGGATGCCGTTCCAACTGCTGAGGAAAATGATCAGGCACTTCATTTCCTCAGACACCATCTTTGTTTAACTCTCAAGAATGAGTATATGGCGTAGAAGAGCGCGGCTTTATGGACCGCTACAAGAAGCGGTTCGAGCTCAAGTACACCATCCTACCTCGGCGAGCGAGAATGGACTCATTGCGTTTTCGACTACAAGACCGTGGGGAGTACAACCACGCTTTGCGTAATTTGTACCAATCTTCAGCTATGTGGTAAAATAATCACAGATGCAGAAAAGATTGAGAAAACCCTCTCTACCTTTCACCCAAACGCTCAGACTGGACTTGCCAGCGACGGTTCCTCAACACGATCTACGCGGTCTATTTCTCGAAAACGGCATGCCAGTGTTGGAATTTTTCCTTTTGTCTTTTGATTTTGTTACTGATTCAGTTTTCCGAGAGGAACGCTTGACTTCGTCTAGAGAAGCTTCGTTCTAGAGAAACCATGCGCTCGGCTCGGCTTTGGCAGCGGGTCCGTTGGTCCCTGCCTCGACGTGACTTGCACGAAGCGTGATTCCTGGTTGCAGCGCCTCTGCTCTCTCTGTCTTCACGTGATGGACTCCTGGAGTCCTGGTTCCTGTGTGCAGAAGGACAGAACGACGTGATGAAACAATGCCTCGAAGCAGTACCTCGCCTCGGTCCTTCTTTCTCCACATGAAGCTGCACCCCGTCTGGAAAAACAGCAGCACCCAACCTCTGTACTTTCCGCTGGAGAAAACAACCCGAGACAAGCCGAGAACACAAACGATTGGATTGGATTTTCTGTTTTCCGGGAGCACCAAAACGCTGCTCCTCTTTTTGTTTTTTCATGTATATTTATATCGAAAGTTACATAGTTACAATCAGATTTCTAATCCGTATGAAAAACAGACTCACATTCGGACTCCTACCAAAACCAGAAATCTAAAAACAGAAACTAACAAAAAATTACCAAAACGAGATTAAATCAATCAATCACCCCCTTAATCTTGTTTCTTTATCTTGATCATGCCAATCTTCTCTCTCATTTCCAAGAACTTGATCCGCCCTAGTGACTTCGTCATGCTTTGACATCTCCTAATATCTCATGTCGTCTTCTCCTTGGTTTGTCATCTTCTGATATCTCATGTCGTCTTCTCATTGGTTCATCATCTTCTGAGTCTAATGAATCTTGTCTGCGGTCTTTCTTCTCATGCCTTGACCTTCTATCTTCCCTCTTACGCTCCGGGGAAGAATGAACTCTCTTTCTTCTCTCATCCTTGCCATCAATTATTTCCTCGAATCTGAATTTTCATTTGAGTGATGTCTCTTACTCTTTGACTTTTGATGGCAATGCTTCTTTTGCTTTCTCTTCTCTTTCTTTTCTTCCTTTATGCCCATACCAGGTGGGCCCCGATCGTGGGAACCAGCGCCATCAACTCCTGGCGATTTCCCATGCTGCCGATGGGACATGCCGCCAGAACCTCCTGAAGCCCTGCCTTTCGCGTCAGCTATGTGCATGTGGAGGGACCCGCCGCCTTAGCCTTCTGAGCTTGCGCCTCCTGCACTTGCATGCATGTGGGGACCACCCGAGGCAGTGCATGCAACACCAACTGCATGGTTTGTGGGGCCCTCTGCCTGGACCGAAGCCAGTGATTGCTGCGCCATCAACTCCAGGCAGTACCACCTGCTACCTACGGGGCCCGCCGGTGCCAGTAGCATGCGCGCCATCAGGACTTCCTGAGCAGCTGCTTGCTACGCCTGCTGGTCCTCCCAAGCTGTTGCTCATGCCGTCAGCTGTAATAAATCTAGCTGGTACCCCTTGCTGTTGATGGGACCCGCCACCTGTGCCTCCCACGGTGTCGTCTTCTACGTTAGCTCCTTACGTGTGGAGTCCACTGCATTCAACAGCGCCTCGCAAGCCTTGCTACACGCCGTTCACGCGCGTGTGGGAAGCATCTTCGGCCGCCAACACCTCCTGTCCAGACTTGCTGATATTGTAGACCTTCTTGTTCATCTTAGTGCGGCGATGATATCCGTTCTGACCAGCACGAGCGACCTTCTCGGTCCTATCGAACTCGGTGAAGACAGCATGAGACTCCTGTCCATGGGACCCAGCTGCCGATGTAGCTTCGTTGAGTGAAGCAGATGCTTCTATATCTTCGCCTATAATAGAAGAAGTGAACTCAATTTGTTTGTTTTGTCTTATACCTGGTTCGATACCCCAGTTCCACCCTGGCTCTTTCAGGCTGTCCTTCAGACAAACTGGCTTACAAGTTTTCAGGGAAAATTTGTATAACCGGTTTGGGGATTTATTTCACCTTCATCAACAGATCTTTATTTTTGTCATAGACACACAAGATCTCATCCTGCAGCTCCACCCTGCACCCTTCTTCCGCCAACTGCCCGAGATTGAGTATGTTGTTGTACAAACTCGATATAAAATAAATTTCAGGCATCATCTTCTGATCACCATTCTTGCATTGCAGCAGCATTATTCTTTTGTCTCTTATCTGCACCATGAAGCCTACGCCAAACTTAACTTTACCCAAAATCTTCTCGTCAAGCTCATGGAACATGGAGCGATCTCCCGTCATATGATTACTTGCTCCATTGTCCAAGTATCATAGATTAGTGTGATCGTGGCTGCCTCCCTCTGTGCGTAGTTTTGGAACTACGTTCTTCTCGTTCAACATTACCATGATCGGCGTCTCTTTGACACATAAGGAGAGAAGCAATGTCGTCTCGTCGTTTTCACAGGCTTGGATGAGGTTTGTCTCCTTATTCTTCTTCTTGTTTCGTTAATCCAAAGCATAGTGCTCGTACTTATCACAGTTGAAGCACTTTATGTGGCTGCGGCACTCCGACACGTAGTGACCAAATTTGTCACATTCAAAACACTTGATATGTAACTTATCACACGATTTGTCACCACCGTCTTGCCCAGCCTGGTCTCCACGTCCACGCTCGCGGCTACTTGATGAGTCACGACTGTCACGACCCGACCTGGGGCATTCGAGAGGTCCTTCAAGACCTCCTGAAAAGTCCACCAGGACCTCCCAGGAAGTCCCACAGGATCACTCGAGAGGACCTTCAGAACCACCTAGGAGGTCCGACAGGGCCACTTGGAGGTCTAGAGTCCTGACCCGAGGAGGTCGTGGAGCTAGGGAGCAATCCAAAGACCTCCCACGGCCAGACCAGGGGAGGTTGGGGAGGGTTGAGGTGTCCTCAAGACCTCCCACGACCAGACCCGGGGGTGGTCGTGGAGGGCTGAGGCTACCCCAGGACCTCCCACGACCAGACCTGAGGGTGGTCGTGGAGGACTGGAACTACTCCAAGGTCCTCTGTGCAAACCGAGCTAGTCCCAAGGATCAATTGCTAGCTCGTACAGTACACAAGTGATAACATACATCAACGCAAACTTTATTAATATCAACACAGTTGTTTACAAAGGAGGCTTACAAGCCGGCAACCAAAACACAACGGAAGTTAAACAATAGGCCACCCGATACACCACAGGCAAACGGCTGGAGGGCGCATCCTAGTCGTCCAGGACCTCTTGGTCCACTGCACAGATCACCACGAAGCTGTCCTTTCCCTGCTCAATAACAATATCAAGCAAGAGTGAGCACAACAAACGTGCTCGCAAGTTACACCCGTCAATTAACAGAATAACATGCATATATGGTATCTCAAAGGAAGAGCTTATAGGGTTAGTTTGCATAAAGCCAGGTCCTTTCAAGTACAAGTAAATAAGTTCTAAAGCAGATTACACTATACATAAAATTCATTTTCTAACACAGATTTTGATTGATTTATAACAAGATTATGGGTGTAGGATGACCTCCTAACACCAGGCTAACCGTCCAGGGCTCCCCGCCTAGAACACTCTGGATAGAAATCCAGAATCAGTTTTCAAAACCATTTGAAAACCAAAACCAAATGCTAACTTAGAGAGGCTTTGCTAGCATGTCCATGACTGTGGATACAGCTATTCAAATAGATTTTTACTCTGCAGAGGTGTACAACTTTACCCACAAGAGATGACCAAATTTTACTGTCTGCTCACACACTTCCGAAGGTGTGCGGCTAAAAGGTTATCACAGAGCCTTTACAATGCTCCTTCTCATCATAGCCCCCCTCGCTAAGGTTTCACCCCTTTGGGCTTTCCACCTGCAGGGTTCAGGCCCCCTCTTGCGCTAGGCGGGAATATAAGAAAGTAGGTCATGAAGGACCACCCACACATCCAAATAGGGGTGAAAACGGATCGGATAGTTTCCGACCGATCCGGACAAAAACGGATTCGGAATATCTCGGATCGGATTTTTCTCGGATAATTTTCGGATCGGAAACGGATTCGGATTTTTTCAGCGGAAGCGAATACGGTAGGCATGCTATCCGTGGATCGAAGCGAATACGGATTATCCGGATAAGGAGTCCGGATATCGGTTTCGCCCAAAAGTGGATTTCAGCCCAAAAGAGAAGGGGATTTTAATTGATTTTTGAATTTGAAAAATGCAACAAATCAAATAGTCTTTAGAAAATAACAAATAGAGTTAAAAATCCTATAAAAATCATAGAAATTCGTTGAGTTATTTTTAACTTAATAAAATTAATTCTAACTTAAAGTTGGTTTTTATTTTTGTATATAAATTATTTTAAATTTCTAAAAATAGGAAAACCTTTTTAAAATCCAGAAAATTCAATAAATTAATTAAAATTTTCTTTTTCACTTTAAATCCAATAAAATCCCAGAAAACTCAATAAATTTTATTTTTTACATTAAAAAGTAGAAAAATAAATAATTGACTTTATTTTATTGTTTTTTTCCTTTTAACGAGAAAAACTCTTTTAAATCTTAGAAAATCCAATAAAATAATAACTTTATTAATTTTATTTTTGGTAACATACTTTGGGATGTTCAGGTCATTTCTTGTATAGATTAACCATCTAGTCTAATCGATGTTAGTGTGAACTAAATTTTATGTATATGATGAACTAAGTGTGAATGCATGATGACTTTGTAAGTTATGACTTATGAGCTAAATATGGTAAACTAAGTGTTGTATTTGTGATGAACTAGTTAATGTAACTTACTAGTGCCAATGTTATGTGTGGTTGCTAAAAAAACAATTCATGAATATTTACATCAAATAAATTAGTTATATGTTTTCGTTAATTTCTGGCATACAATTTAAGGGGTTTTCATGTTCCAAAAAATATATGTGACCGTATTCGTTTTGATTCGTATTCGCTCCGTATTCGTATTCGATACTATCCGTATTCGTATTCGTATCCGGGGTATTCGTATTCGTATCCGGATCCGAAAAATAATATGAAAACAAATATGGCAAAGCCATTATCCGTCCGTTTCTGATCCGTTTTCACCCCTACATCCAAAGGACAACCATGGTGAGACATTGCAAATTATTCAGCCAACTCCCGCCTACACAAGACTTGTGGTTGCACGAAAGGGCTTAGCAAAGTAACACTCAAAGACCGGTCCTTAATTGTCATAGGTGACATCCTCAACCCTGGGGCGTCGGCTGACACGACCCCCGTGCACCCACCATGAGACCAACCAAGGTTCTCCCATGTCCAAACCATTTTCCAACCTTTACACTTGAAAAACAGATTTCCATGACAACCTAATGCCATGGTCAAAACATTTGAGGTAAAACATTGGTCCTTTAGTTGTAAAACTTTCCAAAACAAGATTTTGGTCTGAACATAACTAAGCATAGCTTTTCAAGAGGTCATAGTCCATACTATTGCATCAACTAGGTTTTATCTAAGGTGACAACAAGTTCGGCTCAAGATCAACAGTGGCCCTACAAAGGATTTAGGCATAGCTATGAAGTTAAAGACATGTATTGAAATAATTAAGTGAAATAAGCATGCATTATCACTTAAAAAGGAACATAAATATGTTGAAATAATGGGTGCAACATGGTCAAGGACGTAACTTGCCTTCTGCTCGAAAGGCTTCATGGGACCACCTCCTCATAGAACTCGGGTTCTCTAGAGACGTCGAGGTCTACACGTAAAAATAACTCAAGGTCACACAAAGACCAAAAAGAGATTCAATGAACTCCAAAGAAACATCAAACAGGAACCACAGAAGGGCTTGGCGATCGGAGGAGGTCCAAGGAACTGGTCAGAGGAGGTCCAACAGCTTGGAGGAGGTCTAGAGAACAAGCCGGGGAGCCAGAGAGTTAAAATGAGGAAGAGACCAAGATAGAGAGCTTGCTCAAGCTTATAAGGCCTGGGCTACTGGGAGTTTCAAAGGCACACGTGTTCGAAGATGGGTGGAGAAGAGGACGGGAGCAGGTAAAGGAGGTGACAAAACAGGGCACGAGTGCTGCAAAAAGGTGATAGCATTCAATGTGATACAACCTGCATTAAATACGTGAAGACTTCCATGGTAGCAAGGACACCCGGAAGAGGGAAAAAGGTGAGCAGAACCTGACAGAAGGGACAAGACAAAGCACGGGTGGGAGGTACGGAGGTCAAAAGAGGTTTTGACCCACCAAGGTGGTCTTTGCAAAGGACCAGAGGTCCTGACCACAAGGGTGGTCTGACCCGCAAGGGTGGTCCTTGCAAAAAGGACCAGGAGGTCCTGAGGACAAGAGGTCCTGAGGAGGTCTGGACCGCAAGGGTGGTCTTTGCAAAAAGACCAACAAAGGAGGTCATGGTCAACGAGGAAGTCGTGACCAACAGGGTGATCTTTGTAGAAAGACTACGAGGGTGGTTTTTGCAAAAAGGCCAAGAGGTGGTCTTCTCATAAAGACCAGTGAATGAGGAGGTCTAAGGGCAAGGAGGTCCAAAAGACAAAGAGCTCCAAAAGACGAAGAGGTCTTGAGGACAAAGGGAACTCAAGGGGAGGTCTGGACGGTCAAGATCAAAGCAAAGGGAGGTCCTGACGGTCAAGATCTCACAAGGGGAGATCCTGACAGCTAAGATCTCTCAAGAAGAGGTCCTAACGGCCAAGATCAAAATGAGGGGAGGTCCAAATGAACCCTGGGAGGTCCAGATGCATACAAGAAGGTGCAAGAGAACACAGAGGAAGTTCAAAATGGACAAAAAGAGATCCACTTGAACACAAGGAGGTCGAAAAGAAACAGAAAGGATTCAAATGAACCTGAGGAGGTTCAAATGAACAGAAAACAAAGGAGGGTTAAACAAAAGAGGGAGATCCAGAAGGGGGGATTCAATTCAAAATTGAATTTCAGATATCAAGGGTATTTGAGACACACCCGAGCTTAGAACATCTCAGGGGTGGTTGTGACCCGAATGGGAGGTCAAAACCAAAGGAAGGCTCCAACAGGAAAGGAGGCCTAGACCTAAAAAGGAGGTTTGGACCACAGAGAGAACCCAGAGAGGAGGTCTAGACTTGGGAGGTCTAAACCATGAAGGAAAGTCTAAACCTCAAGGGAGGTCTAAACTACAAAAGAGAGTCTAAACCCTAGAGAAGGTTTAAACGACAAAGAGGTTAAGGGAGGTCATGACCCAAAGGGTGGTCTGGACCAGGAGGGTGGTCTTTAAGAAAGGCCACGAAGTTGACCGACAAGGTGATCCGAACAAAAGGGAGGTCGTGACCACAAAAGGTGGTCTCGACCAAAAGGGGTGGTATTCACAAAAGAGCACAAGGAGATCCAAGGGAGGAGAGGCGCGGCTAAGTGGAGCCGCCCGATACAGATCGGGCGGTACCAAAAGAGAAGAGGTCTAAACAAAGAAGGAGGTTTGGATTGAAAAGAGATCTAAACCACCAAGAGATTCAAACCAACAAAGAGGTGGTCTAAATGTAAGGGTAGCCTAGACACCAAAGAGGTCTGAACTCGCAGGAGACTCCTAGATACAAGGAGACCTGGACTCAAGGAGATGGCCAAACAAGATGGAGGTCTGGAAAGAAAGAGCTGGGCCAAGGGAAGAGCAGAACAAGCAGAGGCGAGTGAAGACAACGCAAGAGCTCAAACAACTCTAAGGAGCCAAACCTTACGATTAGTTGAAGTTTGATTTAGTCATTTTAAATACTTCAAGTTCTGAAAATCCCAGTTTAAGCTTTGGAACTTCAACAAAACCAAATGGTTTCTTTTATTTTGAAAATTCAAAAAGGCTCAAAAACCAGGGTGTCACAACGATTGTCCTTGGACGATGGTTCCTTGTGAAACTGCCTACCACCGCTTCTTACATCTCCCTTTAAAAGCAATGCCTGCTCGTTACGGGACTGATACCCCTTCAGAAGCTCCTCACGTGCCTTGAGAGAGCCGGTGATCTCCTCAATCTTCTTTTCTCCTAGATCGGAAGAATACATGAGCATGGTGAAGATAGGAACGTACTTTTTTGGTAGCACGCGCAGGTATTTCTTCACTACCACAGATTCCTTCATCTGTCACCGAGAGAGATAATCTGATAGTACAGTGAAGTCAGCTTGCCGACGAACTTGTCCACTAACTGGGTTTCTCCCATCTGGAGATTCTCGAACTCATTCCACAAATTCTGGAGCCGCACCCTTCACGCGATCAACTCCCTCATGCATCTTCTAAAGCATCACCTATGCTTCATGAGATGTTTCTTTCCTGATGAGCTGATGCATCGTCGAATCTTGTACCACTTGATAGATTGCAACAAGCATCGTTCGATCTATCTTGTCATCTACCTCTGTCTCCCCCTTCAGATCGACTACGCCCCAAACACCTTGGACACACATGTTCGCCTTCATCTTCATTGTCCACACTAGGTAATTGTCGGTCGTCAGGAGAGGATATTAGAGGGAGATTAGCCCATTCTGGGCCTTCGCCTTCTCGCCCATGATCTTCAGGCACCAACAAGATCAACAGGTTATGATACAATTGTTGGAATTTTTCCTTTGTCTTTTGATTTTGTTACTGATTCGGTTTTTTCAGAGGAACACTCGACTTCGTCTAGAGAAGCTTCGTTCTAAAGAAACAATGAGCTCGGCTCAGCTTTGGCAGTGGGTCCCGCTGGTCCCTGTCTCGATGTGACTTGCACGAAGTGTGATTCCTGGTTGCAGCGCCTCTGCTCTCTCTCTCTCTCTCTCTTCACGTGATGGACTCCTGGAGTCATGGTTCATGTGCACAAAAGGACAACACGATGTGATGAAGCAGCGCCTCGAAGCAGTACCTCGCCTCGGTCCTTCTTTCTCCACGTGAAACTGCGCCCCGTCGGAAAAACAGCAACACCCCTCCTCTGTACTTTCTGCTGGAGAAAACAAACACCGAGACAAACTGAGAACACAAACGATCGGATTGGATTTTCTGTTTTCCTAGAGGACCAAAACGCTGCCCCTCTTTTTGTTTTTCATGTATATTTATACCCGAAGTTACATAGTTACAATTGGATTTTTAATCTGTATAGAAAAACTCACATTCGGACTCCTACCAAAACCAGAAATGTAAAACGGAAACTAACAAAAATGACCAAAACGAGATTAAATCTATCAGCCAGAGTGTGAATCAAGTTTTCATAGGAGATGCCTTAACTGACAGCATGCAGCTGCCGATCGAACGAATCAAGCTCGGTCTACTCTACACCGCGTGTGTGCCGACACAACTAGCCAGCGTCGTCGTCGTCGTCTTTAACCTGCGAGCTGAGTCTTCTCCGGACTCGTTCAAAGCCCCATAATGCTCAGTCCGTCGATCGATGCCAAAGACATGGGCTAGATGGCGATCGGGTGTACTGCGTGTGCGTGCGATCGATGTGCTGCCGACGATGCATGTCGGACCCAGGAGTAACTCTCCCAAATCCTCTGTGTATTTCTGAACTAGTCCTATGATCAGTAGCTAGTTCACACAGTAAACAAATATGGTAACAAATTCATATCACAACTTTATTAATAATCAACAGAGTTTATTACAAAAGAGGCTTACAAGCCAGCAATAAATAACACAGCGAAAGACGAAGAAGTAGCAGCGGAGTTCAGCTGATCTGCCACAGGCAATCGACTGGGGAAGCGGCCTAGTCGTAGGGATCCACACCGGTAGCAAAGTCCTTCTCCTTTGAAATTTTATTTGCATAAAGCAAGTATGAGCACAACTACCGTGCTCGCAAGTTACACCCGTCAAATAACAGAATGACATGCATATATGGATGTAACAAAGGATGGCTTATTGGTTGAATTTGCATAAAGCAGTATTTTCTTTAAATGTGTGTACTAAGTTCCAAAGCAGTTATTCTATAACTAAAATTCATTTTAGAAATTCTCAGTTTTATAGTAAGATAACATTCACACAAGAATGATGAATGATACCTTCCTATCACAAGACTACCTGCCCAAATTTCCCAATTGGATAGAAATCCAAAATCATTTTATAAAGTTATTTGAAAACAAAACCAAAGTCTAACTTTGAGCAGTTCGGCCAGCATGTCCATAACCGTGGACACGGCTATTCGAATAGTTTTACACTCTGCAAAGGCTGTACAGCTTTACCCACATGACAAAACTTCTCTAGTTTGTCTGACATATATCTATACCACCGCTCACTACCTTTGGTAAGCGGTCTAGAGCACGCGTCAAGGCCTTTACAAAGCGTCATTCCACTGTAGTTACCCCTCGCTAAGGTTTCGCCACCCCCTTTGGAATTAAAACCTCCGGGTTCGGGCCCCCTCTTGCGCTAGGTGGGACTAACATAGGTCGTAACATGATTGCCCATTGTATCTGTAGGGAACGACCACGGTAGAACATTGCAGATTAATTAGCCAGGTCCTACTCCCCATACTGAGGACATGTGGTGGTACGGTATGGCTTAGCATCATACACTCGAAGACCGGTCCTTAACTGACTTGAGCAACTTTCTAACAAAACCCATGGGCCTCAACCTTGACCAGGTTGAACCCGTGCATTAACATGCACCAACCAAACATCCATTATGCCCAAGTCCAAACCATTTTCATCTATTTCACTTTTCAAAGTCATATATAAACCTCCATAACATATCGATGCCATGGATACAATTTAAACAACAATTGATTTTTGGCTGAAATTCCCCAAATAAACATGTTTGGTCTATAAGCATGGCTAAGCATAATTTTTTTAAAAATGTTCTAGTTCATACTATAGTATCAACTAGGTTTTATCTATGGTGACAATATGTTTGCTTCAATTATCAAAATTGGTCATACAAAGGATTTTAGGCATAACTATACATTTAAAACAGGACTTTAAATTACTGATATAAATAAGCATGCAGTAATAATTTAAAACAAAATATAAGTAATTTGAAATAATGAGATCAATATGATCAAGGGTATAACTTACCTTGCTTGATGAGGCGATGTTGTTTTCCTTAACAGGTCACCTAGTACTCACAAGTACTTTCTCCAGGTAGTCCAAGTGTACAATCACGATGATCATACAATCAAAATCAATCCTCTTATGTGCTCTTTAAACGGCATCAAAATCTGACTCTCCGAAGTCATCGAAATCTAATCGTGAAAATAAACCAAATTCAAACTAAATTCAAATAACACTTCAAATGAACTCCAAATTAAATAATTTTGGTTTAGTTGGCTAGATCTTGAATTTAGACAAATTTAGAAATTTGAATGGACTCAATCGGAGTTCGGATGCAAAAGATATGGGCTCTCGAAGATTGAAATTACATGAAATAATGAATTGGGGTTTTCCCGAATTATTTCTCTAAAGGAAACTCCATTTATTGCGCAAGGCTGACGTCAGCCCTGAGATTTTTGGGATTAAAGGAATTAAATTAATTCCCTGACATGTGGGACCCATATGTCTATGACTTGGTGTATGGTGGACTGGGTTTACTGGTTTTTGGGTCTGAGGAGGGGTGGACCGTGCCACGCGGGTGCAGCGTGACACGCGGGAGGTGACGAGGCGTGGTTGGCTGACGTGGCACCCACGTGGCGTCGAGGTGGTTGCCACGCCAGCACAGGGCCGACGGTGACGCACGGTGACCAATGGTCGCCGACGATTGGAGGTACGGCGGCGACCGGCAAGGACACCAAAGGGTAGAGGAGACAACGGGGAGCATTTCTACCTGACGCGGGCAACCAGGAGTTGACGGGGGAGACCAGCGGTGAGGAAGAAGCGGAGGCGCGTGCGGGTCTACGGCGACGTGGAGGTTCCGACCACGCTCCGGTACCGTGGAGGCGCGCACCGGGTTGGCGTTGAGGTGGCGATGCCGAATCCGGGGTCGACCGGGACGGAGCGGCTTGGACGCCGCCGGCGATGAGGGAGAAAGGGCACCCGTCCGGGATCCTTCAACCGTGAAATACGGCGAAATGGGGAGGGGAGAGGAGGAGTGGGTGCTAGGGATGGGATGAGAGAGGAAGAGGGCTCCCAGTGCTTGCTTAAATAGAGCTCGGGGAGGAGAGGGGAGCGAGATCGCGCACTGGAGGTCATAGCGGTGATGGCGCGGTTACGGAGATTCCGCGCGCGGTTGATGGGGAAAAGACCGGGGAGAGGGGCAGCGAGATAAGGGGGTTTTAATGCGCGGGATTGCGCGTGAAGAGGGGGAGGGAATCGCGGCGGAGACGAAGCTCGGGTGGGCGCTAATGGCGGCGGGTGTTTGCGGCTGGAGGAGGAAGACAGCGGGGGAGAAGATGGCGCGGGACCGTTGGATGGGAATCCGATGGTGCGGAGGAGGCGGGTGCGTGGGGGTTTGTTGGCCGTCAGATTTTAATCCGATGGCTGCGCGGGGTGGAAAAGATAGAGAGACAGCGGTGTGGGCTTGGCGCCGGGTGGGCCGAAATGGAGAGGGAGTCGGCCGGTTCAATGGGAATTCGGCCCACTAGGAAGAATAGGATTTTTATTAGTTTTCCAATTTCAGAAATTGAACTAATTGATTTGGCCTTTTAGAAAATAGCAAAATAAATCCAAAAATTCTAGAAAAATACAAAGAAATTCCTAGAGTTATTATGAACTTAAATAAAATAGTTCCAACTTATAATTGGCTTTTAATTTTCCAAATAAATTATTTTGGCTTTAAAATATTTAGGAGAATGCTTTTAAAATTCCAGAAAAGTCTAGAAATTAATTTAATTTTTATTTCTCCACTTTAACTCAAATAAAACTTTCAAAGATTTCAATAAATTTTAGTTTTGACTTTTAAAACTTCAGAAATTCAAATAAAACAATAGAACTCTTTCAAATTTTAGAAAATCCAATAAAACAATAACTTTATTTATTTTATTTTGATAACAGAACTTTGGGATGTTACAATGCACGTCGGGTTCATCAATACCTTCGAAATTGCTCCTCGAGGATACAGTAAAAGAGACTACCCTTTCTCTTAGCGCATGTCATGGGCACCTTGGGATTCGTGTGCCGCCAATGGTGCCTTGGGATTCGTGTGTCGCCGCGCTCTGCCCCTTGGCTCGAGCACCCGTGCTCGTGGCCAGTGGCCCGACGGGAGAGGAAGGGAGATGCACCTGTCACATGGTGATGACGTGGCGGTGGCGCCAAATACGACGTAATATATGATCAGTGACGTCAAGGTGACAAGGCGGTACATGCTACCGATGGGATCAAAGGCGGTACATGGTAGTGATAGGATGAATTTTTTTATTAATTAATTCTTTTTCAAATTTAATTTTAAAGTTAACCCCCGACGCACTTTATTTCCAATTCTAACCTCTTTGGCCACGCCACCATCTGTGGCGTGACAAAATAACACTGTCAAGCCAGCCCATTTCTGGGCAAACTCTTGTCACGCCACAGGTGGTGGCGTGACAGTGTTGTTTGGTCACGCCACCACTAGTGGCGTGACAAAAAGTGCATTTTTCGGACTTATCTCATGGCATGACAGTATTATTTTGTCACACCATGAATGGTGGCGTGACCAAAGGGGTCAGAATTGGAAATAAAGTACGCCGGTGGTTAACTTTAAAATTAAATTTGAAAAAGGATTAATTAATAAAAAAAAGGTTCTGATAGGATCAACACAGGCGATGTGCGACGAAAGGGTGGAAGGGAGTGGGTTGTTGGGATACAGGTTGGCTACACTAGCACGCGATAAAAATTTTACCATATAAATCAGGAAGTCATGCAAGAAAAAGATCATAGATCATTATCGTAAGACGCGCAGTGTAGCGAAAGAAGAGTTGAAACAGTCTGGTCTAATGTCGCACGTGCTGATGTAGTGGAAGTAGTCGATCGTCCAACGTCTATAGCCGCCGATCGTCTCCTCCAGCAGTCCCTCGCGTTCCTTACATACGTTTTGGATCGTTCTTGATCAGTGCAGCAGTGATCGCATCAGTGATTCTACGGTATCCACATGTCCAGAGGTAGAACATTGTGCGCTAGTGTGCTAGCACCAGCGCGCATGACAGGGCCTTCGGGGGGGTGGCTAGGGTTTTGGTGGGTGGTGCAATATCATCCTAAAAGTCCTCACGTCTCCCTTTATAAAGAGTCCCTAACGGATCCATATATTAGAAATCCATTAGAACTCTTAACCATGTACGGATTATAATCTGAGTTAAGCATCTAACGGATCCAATCTGGGCTAGTTTGTTCCAACCCATTAAGTGTGTGACCCTATAGGTTCATGCGTAATCGGGTGTGACCCGGAAACTACTTTCCGATCCACAAGTCAGTAGCGGTTCCTAGCAGGATACAACGACTCTCAAATATACATAAAGATCATACCAGACGAACCTTTACAAAGCTCATGTACGGATGCCTTTGCCCCATGATACTAGATTGAACTCAATGCGGGATGTATGATATCCTATGATAGCTCGTCTTTCACTCAATCTTGTAGTTGATTACTTAGTTGTAATTGACTCTTCAACCATATTTGATATGGCTATGCACTTTCTTCATCCAACCACATCGAGAGCCCAATAGATATATCTCCGTAAGAGAGGAGAGGCAAATTCTACATTGATCGCTCACATTCCTTTTCAAGTAAACTCGAAAGTTACCTTTATAACTACGCATTTACAGAGTAGTGTTTGACAACCTCTAAGTAAACTATTACACATGTAGAAAACTATGACGACTTTAGATTTAAGAATCATACATACACTATGTACGAGACCAATAGATGACTTTTACGAATATAACAATTCACACAGTGTCTCAAGACGGATCAATCCAACACTATACTCTCCAACATATGCCTCCGCTATTGATTTGATATCTCATATCTATAATCCATGAAATGTGATCATCAACTAATACATGTGTTGATCTATAAATCATAAGTGTCACACATAATGATATAAGATTAGATATGTTTAGATAACATCATAAGCATAAATAGAAAGTTTTACAAACAAGTAATATTTCATTTAAAAGATAAAAAAACATATTATTCAAAGTTCATAAACATAGAAGTGATATAATCATTTTTATGATTGTTTCTAAGGCATATCAGTGACATAGGCCCCCGGTGGCAGTAGGTGGAGATGAGAGTGAGGGTGGTGATTCTCCGTGGTGTGTGCGAGGCAGTGTGATGGCGGCGTGGTTTGCAGCGCGACGGAAGGGGATCGACGACATATGGCAGCTCGAACTAGGGCTCGCCAATGCCAGATTAGGTGAGAGATTTGAGGGGGAGAACAAGGACATGAAGTGGAGGAAGAAGCGAAGGAGAGAGAAGTGAAATGGATGAAGCGTTCAATGCGGAAGCAAATTTGGTTTGTGGTGTCGTGCCTCTTGCTAGCGGTGGGTTTTGCAGAGAGAAATGAGACGTCCGAGCAAACGGCTCGCACCGGCCGGCCGATCCGTAGCAATGTCAAAGAAAGATTTGATAACAGTAGCATGTGAAGTATAGGGACCAAGTGACCAACGAGAGTCATGACATTTAGTAGTGTTCATATGCTATAGCAAGTGCCTCTGTGGTATGCTGATGGCTGTTAGTCGCTGGACTCTTACTATTGGTGATAGCAAGATCCTTACTCTCATGGAGAGGATGACACTTGGAGATGGGGCAATTTTTCTTGTATATTTCTCTTCACAATGCCATGCCAACTTTGAGGGTTGGGGATACATATTTATAGGGCTAAATGACCAAGCATATGCAGAGCATATGCCAAGCATATGCTAGTCTAGGATGCTCTGTCCTAGATGCTCTGTCCTCTATGTCCTCTAAGATGCTAAAGCAAAGATCTTGTCCTAGATGCTAGTCAAAAGCTAGTCTAAGATGCTAAAGCAAAAGCAAAGCTAGTCTAAGATGCTAAAGCAAAAGCAAAAGCAAAAGAAGCCGACACACAAAAAGCCGACAGAGACTTATCCATCAATCTCCCTAAGTCTTGTGTGTCTCCTTGTGAGAATCTGAGCCATCCGATCTGGCGCGAAGATGGCGGAGCCGGCGCCCTTGATTTCCACGCGGGCTCCCCAAACAGCGGAGCCTCGGGCGCTAGAGTCAAGCTCGGCGAAGAACTCCGTCAACCGGTCATGTCGTTCTGGAGCGTCGCCGAGGAGGGCGTGTGTTTTGGCTCGTCAAGGTGGAGAGAGCGCTGCGGTGGGTGCCGCTGGAGGTAGTTCAATGCTCGCTGAGCAATGAGCAGGCCGTGCTCCTCCTCCTCACTTTGTCGCGGCGTGGGCCTAGCCGCGTCGTGGTATCGACAATCCACGCCCAATGACCAAGCTTGCGCGATTGTAGCAAGAGTCGTCTCGTGCGGCTCTTGCTTGCCGGCGCGCCGCCTGGCGCCTCCACGGTCATCACCCTCGGCGTCCTCGTGCCCATGCTGGCGTCTTTGCGCGGCTTGCCACGCTTGCCACGTATCGGCGCTTTGTCGTGGAAGGAGGCTCCCCTTCTTCTGTCACCTTGGCGTGACCCACTCCTCCCGAGTGAGGAGCTTCCGCCAATGGTGACCGGTCCGAGAGGGCTGGCTCATCATCGTTGGCGACCTTGAGGCGACCTATCGCCTCCTCGATCGACATCGTGGAGAGGTCAGCAGACCCGGATCGGCGAGCCATCTGCTTGTACTTCTCGGGGGCGCGGCGAAGAGCTTCTCGGCGACTCTCTCCTCGGCTGTAGGTGTCGTCGCCGAACTTTACCAACCTGCGAGTGTTGAGGCGGAGAGCAAAGTCATCAATGTCCTCACGGCTTGAAGGCGGGGTCTCCCACTCCGTCGCGAAGTGCTGCGGTGTGGACTTGCGCGCGCGGCTGCCGCCGTCGTGCGCGGCGATGGCGTCCCAAGCCTCCTTGGCGATCGCTTGTTGGAGAGCGAAGCGCATCTCGGGCGGGGCTGCGGCGATGAGGGCATCCAGCGCCGTCGATCTGATCGTGGTCGGCGTCGCCGTCCGGGCCGCCTCCCACATGTGCCGTGCACGGCCTCACCTTCATCACGCGCGCCCACTCGGCGTAGTTGGCCTTGGTGAGGTAGGCCACCCACCGCCGGGGCGGCGTCCACGACAACGACACGGAACCCGTGGTAACCACGGTACCGGTCCGGCGAGAGAAACCACGCCGCTGTGAAGGCGCGCTCTCTATCGACCGTCTGGCGCCGTTGTCGTGCGCGCCTCTTCGGGCGCCACCGCCGCGCGCCTCCTCCGTGAGCGCCACCGCGAGTGCGCCTCCTCCGAGCGCCACCGCCGTCGCGCGCTCCTCGAGGCGCCATCGCGACCGCGCTGTCTGACTGCCGCCAAGCTCGTGGCGTGCGCGGCGCCCATCTGCGCCGCTTCGCCTCGCTTGCCTCCTCTCCGGCTCAAGGTCCGCGTCGGCGCTGCATCATCGAGAGATGGAGGCTGCTGCTGCCGCGCGAGACCTTGACCTCTGCGCGCGCCGCGCGCGCATCTGCCGCCGCTTCGCTTCCGCCTCCCCAGGCTGCTGCCCGGCTCGCGCTTGCCGGCCTCGGCGCCCTGCGCGGCTGCTGCGTGTCTGCGCCGCTTCGCTCGCTTTTGCTGCTGCCAGCGAGCTCGGCCGTCGGCCGACGCCGCGTGCTCGAGCGGCCGAACAGCGAGGCGCTCTGCGGACATGGCGCGCTGCGGGGTGTTGCGTGGAGAGAGGGCCGGCAGGCTGCTGCCGTCTCGGAGAGAGAGTGGCGTGGGCGGCGGAGGCTGCTGCTTTGCTACGGTGGGGCTACTGCTGGCCGGAGAAGGAGATGGCGAGGAGATGCTCGGGCTACGGATAGTATAGCTCGATACCACTTGTTAGTCATTTGGACTCTTACTATTGGTGATAGCAAGATCCTTACTCTCATGGAGAGGATGACACTTGGAGATGGGGCAATTTTTCTTGTATATTTCTCTTCACAATGCCATGCCAACCTGAGGGGTTGGGGATACATATTTATAGGGCTAAACAGCCAAGCATATGCCAAGCATATGCCAAGCATATGCTAGTCTAGGATGCTCTGTCCTAGATGCTCTGTCCTCTATGTCCTCTAAGATGCTAAAGCAAAGATGATGTCCTAGATGCTAGTCAAAAGCTAGTCTAAGATGCTAAAGCAAAAGCAAAAGCAAAAGCTAGTCTAAGATGCTAAAGCAAAAGCAAAAGTAAAAAGAAGCCGACACACAAAAAGCCGACACAGAGACTTATCCATCAATAGCAACCAAGTTTTGTAACCTTTAATTGAAAAAAACAAGTTTTGCAACCTTAAATAACACAAGTTTTGCTACCTTTCGTTTTTTTAAAAAATATATATATATATATATCAAGTTTTGTAACCTAGAGGGTCTGAGAACTATACTATATACGGTACAAATCCCAGTACTTTCATATTACGTGGAAGTGGAATTGTTCCCATTGTATATTTCATAACGAGGGGTGCATCCCACCCTGCGGTGCACTTTCATACATCTCACCCTGTGGTGCACCGAAACAAGTGCTAAAAATAATGAAAATCACAAAGAAATAGTGTTGTCTGGGTACTTGCATACTAACTTAACTTATACTAACTTAACTTATAGGGAGCAAATAAACGATAATTTGTAGGCAAATTGAGAAAGTAGGTGACTTGTGGAGGTGATTATGGATTTCTTTTCTTAAACAAAAAGCGGTATATTGCTCTGATGTTGTTTTTGGACGTCTGGTTGCCGTAGGATTCAGACTTCTGCAAAAGGGAAAAAGAGTAGCACAAACTCAAAATCCACGGCCCATTCCCTGATTTTCTTTCTCTCACTAAAAAAAAGTTGCATGTAGCTTGTTTGGAAGGACGATGTGCACTCCTAAAGTATGCAGCAAATTTCACAAAAGGAAAACTGAAAAACAAATAATGTTGAGAGTGGGATTTGAACCCACGCCCTTTCGGACCAGAACCTTAATCTGGCGCCTTAGACCAACTCGGCCATCTCAACTTATTGGTACGTTGCAGTTATATGATTCTTTTCCCACGATTCCATATATCACACATCCCTCGTGCGTCTATGCTCTATTCACCTGTATCGTGTGCGCGCGTGCGCGGAAAAGCAACACCGCCACACACCAAAAACGCAAGTCCGGCGAGATACGCCACGCTAAACCCCTCTCTAATCCCCTATATAAACCCTCTTACGACAATTGATTAATCAGCAGCTCACTGCATACAAATTAACCCATTGAACTCGATCAATCCCTATACCACCTCACGTACTAATTAAACGGCAACAGCAAAATGGCCAGCCCTACTAGCACTAGCACCAGCCCCGTCCTCCTCCTCGTCCTCGTCGCCCTGGCCGGCCTAGCCGACCTAGCCGCCGCCGCGAGGCCCGTCGACGCGGCACTTTCCACGGCGAACACGATGGCCTCCGCGGCCGGCGGCGCGGCGGAGCTGGACGGCATGATGGAGTGCATGGTGGGGTGCTTCACGCAGGTGCTGGGGTGCGCGTTCGGGTGCATGGGCAAGGGCCCCGACCTGCCGCTCTGCGTCATCAGCTGCAACCAGAAGAGCATCGTCTGCATGGTGCGCTGCGGCATCTCGCCGTCGCCGCCCGCGCCCAAGCCCACGCCGCCCAAGCCCAAGCCCAAGCCCTCGCCGCCGCCCGGCCCTCCGTACGCCGGCCACAGCACGGAGAACTCCTGCTAGACGTCGTCGAGTCTTCCACTCCAAGTATACGAATTAAGAAAAGACAAATATCTCATTGTACCCAGACATATGGCCAACCTGTAACTTAACTCGATCATTTATCTAGCTATCTGTTACAAAAGAAAAAGGGTCATATGACTCGTAACTAATGAGTGTATGTACACAATCTGAGCAGTGTACTTTGGTCTCAGACTCAAATGTAATGCTCCTTACAAGTATTATTAATCGGTGGTGTCAAAGTGTTAACTAGTACTCTGTGCAAGCGCCAAGCATCTACTTCTTTATTTAAGGATTCAGTCTCTCCAACGTGGCAAAGAAACTACTCCTAAACATCCTCCTACAATTAAACAAGTTTTAACTGCACAGATTAAACAAGGTCAATACTATTCTTCCTGTTTGTACAGGCAACCTCAGAATCAATGGCACATCTTTCGGTTAGTTTCAGGTTATAAATGGCGTAATAAGGTAGCTTCACTAGTTGGCCTTTTTGTTGCTCCGTTGCTTCACTCCTAATATTACCTCTGGTTCTGAGGCATCACCTCATCACTGAAAAACTTTTAGAGGGAGCGGGAAAACATACCATGGCCCACCATCCTCGGGGTCGTCCTTACGGCGGTCCTCGCCGGCGCCGCCAATGCCCCCGACTTCTTCATCCAATGGCCCGTCTAATGCGACACGTGCCGCGCTGGGTTCGAGACCAACGTCACTGATTACCTCTAGGGTTTGAACTTCTGAAACTTCAGAAGCTGAAGCAATAATTTCAAGCAGAAACGGGACCTCACATCCGTTTGCTCTCTTTGAGTTGTTGGCTTCAGGCGCCAAGGTCAGGCTGGAGCATGGTTTAAAATTTCGGCCCTTTTTCGGTGAAAATCTTTTCTATCGGAACCCTGGTGAATTTCCAAACCGATTCTAAAAAAATTGTTTTGTATGAATTTTGTCAAATATAGAAGAAAGTTATGCCGAAATTAATTTTCAAAAATTTTGGTCGATATTTTCAACTAATTTCGACCGCTTTTCAGCATTTTTCGGCTGATTTTTTTAAATTCAAAAATTGAGTTGAAAATTTCGGCTGAAATTCGCCGAAAATTTCCAATTTTCGGCCAAAGTACTGGCCCTACCGGACTCCGGTAAAATTTTGAAACCGGTTATCTGAACCCTGGGCCGGAGTGCTGCTGGCACTTCGGCACCGGCAGCCTCGAGTGCTCCGTCCACCGGGTGACCGACAAGACCGGGACGTACAAGATCGAGCTCAAGGGCAGCCACGTCGAGGACATCTGCGAGGTCGTCCTCGTCCAGAGCCCGCTGGCCGACTGCACCGAGGTCACAGCCGGCAGGGACCGCGCGCGCGTGGTGCTCGCCCAGGACATCGGCATCTGCGACAACGTGCGCTTCGCCAACCCCATCAGCTTCCTCAAGGACGCTCCGCTGCCCATCTGCGGCGAGCTACTCAAGCAGTACGCATTGACCGACGATGACGAGGTGTAAGGCGACGATCGCTGTTAGCCTGTCACAACACCGGAGGGGGCTACAAAAAAATGTATATTCATCAGTCACTTGGCTGGCTTTCAGATAACGAGCATCAATTGTGCAATATCAAAATGTAACATGAAAATGTGTGAATTTTGAAACTGTAACTCAATTTGCAATATACTGTTATTACTTATAGCCGGGTGAATTGTGACCTGCCAGATTTGCATCTCTGCCTTCTTTGCTCCGATCACTTGAGACAATCTGAAATCCTGTAACACACAGTCACAGAATTGATAGCCAACATCACAACTGGATAACTTTGGTTCACTCAAGAACACACTCATTTCATTTCTATAATTATTTATACAATTACAGATTTACAATCTGCTCCATAGAATCAGCATTGAGTTCAGTGACAACAGAGAACATACTACACAATTTAGTAAATATACTATGGAACTTGGGAACTTCTCATTGAAAAAAAGAACTTCACAGTATCGTCTAAGCCAAGTCTTGTAAGGAAGTTTTTCTGCTACCAAGGCTTCAGGTCTCCGACAGGTCCAGCTGTCCAGTTGAGATGCTTCTCACCCGGCTGTAAGTATATACTCTCTGGGTGTGGGAGCTTGCGAGCAAGGCCGTTGAGAATCTGATGGAATGCATCTCTAGGTTGGGCTGGCTGCGGGAACAACATGGCCTTCTTCATCGATGGATTGGCGAGCAATCTTTGCTTCCTTAGGATATCATCAATTGGAATGGACGTGAGTATTGTATCTAGCTTTGGAACATCCTCCTCATCAACAAAAACGCCAATTTCATCCCATGGGATTGCATCAGCAAATGGCAGCACAATGTCGTCAGCAATGATGACTGGAATGCAGCCGAAAACCACGGCCTCCACCAACCTAGGGCTCCATGGTGCCCACCCCAATGGACACAAGCAGAAGACTGCACGCTGCATATCTTCATAGTAAGTGGCAGGGTGTTCGGTAGAGATGTCGAAGAGAGGATTGTTCTTGAAGTTCTCCCACAGTGAAGCTCGGGCACCTCTGTATAACATGTTCAACAAAGTTAACTAGGATCAAGTATCATGGGAAAGGTATATATGTATCGGTGAAGATTCTGCGAGTATTCTTACCTTGCGTAATATCCGCCCTCAGGGTCATTCCCATTGTCATAGAACAGGCCCCTGAAGTAAACGAAGATTGAACGGAGAGTATCAGGAGGAATCAAATGAGCCTGCATTTTCTGTGGTGGTGCATATGGTGGTATGGTGATAGAACCCTCCTTCAAGCAGACATGGTTCTTCTGTCCAAAAGTTTGAACAAATGTAGCACGACGGAGCATTGGAAGAATTCCACGCTCAATAGCTTTCTCTTCCTGTAAACACAAATGACCATTGCGCATACAACTTCAAAATTAATAGAAGCTAAAGGCAGGACCTATCCCAACCTACCAATCTCTGCTGAAAGTTCTACTTCTTGTTGAACTAAAATTGTGACCAGCTGTGGCAGTGACGAGGACACGGAAGGTAACAAGACATGCAAACCAATACATCCTTACCTGATAGTGAAAGCATGCCCCAAAATCATGTGGAACGACAAAAAAGTGATCTGCACCATCAGTTCTATTCCAAAAAGGCCACTTCTTTGAAATAAACTGGATTGCGCTTCTCATCATCCTTGGAGACTTGAATGGTAACGGAAGTCCAGCAGGTGTTAGATCACAAGTAGTGTAAATGGGGGTGTAGAACCAATCGGCCTCTTCAGGGTTGATTGTCCGCACTGCACTAGATAGCAAGAAACGGTGCATGAATATCTCAGCAGCAAACATATGATTGAGGCATCGGGGATCCTTGGTGACAATCCTCTTGTTGTACTTGCTTGGCAAATCATAGACGAAGACTTTCAACTTTCCAACAGGATTGTCTTCTAGCACATCACCAGCACTTCCTGCACGTCAATGCTCTTGGTTGAGTAGAAGCGCACAATAATCTCCACATGAAGCTGATGAACAAATTCTAAAGGAAACCAATCATGCAGCCATAATAAACCGAACAGTGTAATAACTAATAAGATGGGAATAGCATGCAGACGGAGAAAGGATATCAACGCAATGAAAGTTCAGGGAAGTCCATTTTCAATAAAACATTTGCACATGATTGATTGAACCTAAATGCACGGTGCCTGGTAAACCTAAACTCAGGATGCATCATTCTGAAACTTTCACTCGGTGGATCCTCATCAGTTTTTTTTGTCGCAATTCGAACCTGTAGAATTTTGGGAATAGTTGTGTGGCCTTTGAGATCCCTACACCTTTTATTTATAGTATCAAATATTACAGTCCGATTCGCACATCCGACTAGCGTACGACTTAGACTCTTACATAAACTCTAATATTTCCAACACTCCCACTCAAGATGGGTATAAGATAATAATTATGTCTATCTTGTTACATATTGCAATATCATTACTAGAATCTACCAAAACCTATCATCTATTGACTCCATAGCCAATACCATTACAAAGACAAAAAATTGCTCACTACCAATACTACCAGAGACTTCGCCAAATCCATCTCCATCATCTACCAGCTGCCCCAACCTCAACCTCCTCTTCCTCTACCCTCATGCCCCCAGCCACCCCCGACCTCCACCACTCTGTCCACACACCCTCAGTCTCAGACTCCACCACCTCTACCTCTATCACAGATCATTACGCCGGAATCCAGTCCCAATCCTCTTCCAAACCTTTCCAGTAACACTATCTCCAGCACCCATACCAACATCACCGCATGACACCAATCCCATCACTTTTGCCGCTGTTTAACATAACCTCCACTGGAGCTACCACCAGCCCCTACTTTGTCATCACCGTCGTCGAACTCATCACCACCATTGAACTCTTACCACCACAAACACATCCCCTACCAGTACCAACACCAACTCCAACAAACACCACCTTCGAGACCTCCATCAATTCCACTATTAGCACAACTACCAAAGTCACCACCTGAACAATCTTCTCCCCTTATCTTCCATGCCTTCTGTCGTAACTTCTGATACTGTCACCACCTAAGCTTCCTCCACCACCATAGCAATCAGCAACAACCTAATAGAAAACTCCATCACCAAGCAACACAGCAGCTAGAACTCTCAACAAACACACTGTCCTCTCTCCCATTTCCCCAACACAGCACCATCCTCTCTGTCCTTTCCCCAACACAGACACGCAGCCGCACTAGATCCTCCACCAATCTGGATCCACACTAGATCTCCCTTAGCCACACCAGATCCTCCACCGATTTGGATCCACACCAAATCCCCCTCGGGCACACCAGGTTCTCCATCGATCTAGATCCACACCAAATCCCCCTCAGCTACACCAGATCCTCCACCGATCTGGATTCACACCATATCACCAGTTCTTTTTCTTCCCTTTCCTTTTTTCTTTTCCTTTTTTCTCCTTTTCTTCCTTTCTTCCTCCCGACACCTCCTTCACCCCTGTCTTCCTTCTTTCTTCTTCTTCCTCTCACCTCTCCCTCGAGCACCTTCCACCCTTCCTTCTTTCTCTTCCTCTCTCCACCTTCATCTCCTCCCCGACCGGATCCCGCCGCCAGCGCCGGCCCTCGAGCACCTCGAGCACATTACTCCCTTCCTTCTTACTCTTCCTCTCTCCACCTTCATCTCCTCCCCAGCTAGATCCCACCGCCAATGCTGGTCAGCGCCGGCCCCCATCGCTCTCCCCCAAGCGAGCACCTTCTCCACGTCCTCTGCCTACTCCACCACCTGCCCCCTCCTCACCGGATATCCTCCCTTCCCCCCCTCCACCACCGACCTGAGCTGGATCCGGTTCCTCTCCCATTCCTCCACCACCGGCCCGAGCACCGGATCCTCCATCGTCGTTCCTCTCCCCTTCCTCCACTGCAGGCCCAAGCGCCGGATCTCCTCCCTCCTCAAGCCGCCTTTGCTGCTCCTGCCTTCAACCTCTTCGCCTCCTCCGCCGGACCGCCCCAGGCCGTCCGCCACCACCACGCCTCCTCATGCCGGCCTGGCTGGCCGCATGCCCACTCGCAATGCGCGGTGGCGGCGACAGGTGAGTCATGGGTTAGGGTTAGGTTTCGGGATGACGGTGGATTAGGATTGGCTCTGATACCATGTAGAAATTTGGGAATAGTTGTGTGTGTCCCTTGGGATCCCCACACCCTTTATTTATAGTGCTAAATATTACATACAGTCCGACTCGCACACGACTTAGACTCTTACCTAAGCTCCATCCCTCCGACAGAACTTATGGGCTAACTGTCTGTCCTACACTGTTCCATTAATAGGACACATAATGGCACAGGCATCAAATAGAATTAATTTACAGATCTCAGCGCCATGACTCATGGTAGTTGAACGGGACGTTGTCAATGACATGATTCAACACTGCAGGTAGTACAGGCAGATATGGTTGGCTAAACTATCAACCATCAACCGTGATGACAGCTAAAGAATCAGGAAAATAAGTTTCCTGACGGTGATTCCATATTTTTACACAAATATTTTGTTGGCACATGGAAATTAGATTCCTCGAAAAACACGAGAGCCTCCAGGAGGGCAGTACAGAATTGGCAACAAACTAGTACTGGATCATCCTTTCTTTGAAAGAAAAAAAGGTCAATGCAGTTTTTAAGAGCAATATGTGATGTTACATTATCAGGTTTAACTCTTGCAATTGCAAATGCATATCTGCAACTAATTGCACTACCAGCACCATATAGCATCCAAGACTGCAACACTAGAATAGAAAAATTACAACTGAAGAATTGAATACTGGCGGCTATTGGCACCGAGAATAATCGCTGTAATATAACACCGGGTCAATTCGATCATATCGAGACCCTAACCTAAATACAGCATCCCAACTTGAAGCAAAAAAAAGGAGGAAAATTTGTACTGACGGACTGAAGCCAATTCATCAATTCTCCAAGCCGACCTTGTTCACAACTCCCGGTCGAACCCCTCGTCTCGTCATCACAATTCGAAGGTTTACAACCGAATAGTCAGAAATCGGGACCAGGCAGAGCAAGAGGAGGTCACCTGAGATGCGCTCAGTGTTCCGCTGAGCCGCCCTCCCGTCCACCTCGGCGGCGGAGGCCGGCGGCGGTGACAAGAGAGAGGAGACGCAGGCGGCCACAAGGAGGACCGACACGGGGAGCCACCCCGCCCTTGCGCGCACCATGGGCGCCGCCACCTTCTCAGGCTAGACGAAGAGGCCTGGCGGAGGAGAGCAGGGGGAGAGATCGCACGGAAGCTTCTAGAACATTTGAGATGATACTGCAAGGAAGGAGGAAGCAAAGGCAGGGAGGGGAGGAGAGGCTTTGTTGCTTGTGGCTTGTGAGGACATATTTCTAGGTTCTAGAGGAATGGGTCAGGGCAAGTAGGTGAGTGAAACACATTTGACCAAGGAGTAGTAGTATTAATCAAGATTATATTGTTGTTTTTTAAACAATCAAGACTATGATTATGTTGTTGATTCATATTAGCGTATTCTATACTTGGGATGCTTGGTGTACACGGAATATGCCTGGTTAGACAGAGTACGTAAACTCGTTAGTCGTTATAAACTCTCGTTGCTCCCGAGTGTAGTAGACCCATGAGTGTCATTTTTTTTTGTTTGAGACCGACCCATGGCCAGAAAATTTCTTTTATATCGGCTAAAATTTATCAAAAACGTTTTTTTGCTGGTCTAGATTTCTACTGGGACCGGTAAAACCAATTTTTGATCGGTTTTTTGAACCCTGCTCATGACTGTCCGTCCGGTAGAAACTAGTCTTAGGATGTGTACAAAGGTATAGACAATTGTTGTCTTTAATACCCTTCCATATCAGATGTAGACGCCTACATTGTCTCTCCTCGCCTTTCTTACATATCAGCAAAAATCTTATGGTGGCAAAGCTTATAGATGGCTTGCGTCACACTATATACAAATTTTAAGTTTTTAACCTCAATTTGAATCTAAAAATAATTAATCTCAAACCAGGGATGAGAAAACAGACCGGCTTGGTTACCAATTCTACCATCTTGAACAGATAGGTTACATACCGATTGGAAAGGGTGTTTTTTTTACTATTTTTAACAAAATCTTGATGTTATTGTTCGTGAAAGACTAAGAAAACACAACAATTTGAGGAAAATATATGAAGAGAAAAAATATCAAACCAGAATAAACCATAAATCAGAAGGTTACTAGCTTGTTATTTTGACTAGGTGGTCAAGCGCGTTATGCCGCGCTCGGCCATAGAACATAGGATGTTTAGCCACGGTTTGTAGGGTGCTTAATATGATACAATGTAATTCCATATGAAGTGTGTGAAACATGAGGAGCGAGACTAACAGAAGTTTGGTGTTCGTATTAGATGGAATAGAAATCAGCCTATTTTGAATGATATGAAGTCGATAAAAGTAAACTGGTATGTAGATGTGATAGCTGTGGCTGTCAGTTAAGTGTTGTATGGATTATTCGGTAATACATGGCGATATAAGTAGGTGGGTTAGCCAATCATGGGTGTGGTTATATTGTGACCATACATGGCGATATAAGTAGGTGGGTTAGCCAATCATGGGTGTGGTTGTATTGTGACCAAACATATCGAGTAGTGGCCTGGTATGTGCACTGAGTATGGTTAAACTAAAATATTAATAAGTTAATATGCAGTACCGCGCCGTAGAACATATATAGATATTGGCATATGTTTTTAGTTAATATACAATTTTTACCGATAGCATCTTGCTTTTGATCCCATGTTGTGCACGATAGTAAGCCTAGTGGTGGTAACATGGTAACCATCATCGAGCATACAAAAGTAATATAGGATGTATCTAAGTAAGACTATCTCTAAAATCGTGGTGTAACACGGTGAAAGCCGAAATGATTCAAGATAGAGCTTCCATGACGATCACAATGGCAGTCATGGCATAGCCTATGTACATAATCCAAAATAGTGACATTGTTTCATGTAACATCCCAATTTTTGCTTCTTTTCAGAGTTTTCAAAATTAAAAGAAACCATTTGAATTTTATTGAATTATTTGAAGCTTAATTTGAATTTTTGAAAATGAAAACAATTTAATATGATTAAACCAAACTTCAATTAAATTTAAAACTATTTTATTTAGTTCCTTAGGTTCCAAGAATTTTTTTCTGGAATTTTCTTGGATTTTTCCAGGTCCATTTGCTATTTATTTGAACTCTTTTCGATTTGTTGTATTTTTTGAAATTCAAAAATCCTTTTTAATCCTCAAAAATTCTCTCAGGTTGAATCGCTTTTCCCTCGGCCCACTCCGCCCTGCTCGGCCCACCTTCTCGTGAAACTCGTGTCCCCACCCTTCCCTCACGGCCACCCGGGCCTCGTCTATCAGCCCCTCCCCTCTCTCTCGCTGCCGCCCGGCCTCGCCCGCCAGCTTCTTCTTCCTCCTCCTTTCTTCTTCCTCTCACCGTCTCCCTTTCCGCGCACCTGTAGCCCATTAAGCGGCTGTTTTCTTCCCTGATTCAAAGCGAAATCAAGAGCATTGAAGACCTATAACTCCACCGCACTCATTTCGGCCATTTGCCCTCAAGTTAATGCGCATTTGCGCCGCACTCGCATCCACGACTGTTACACCCTCATCGTCGTTTCCCCTCCTCCGTGCCCCCCCCTCGCCATAATAAAGCGAGCACCAGGAGCCCTTCATTTCACTCATCCTCTCACCCCAAATCTCAGCTCCTCTCTCCCTTCGTCCTCGCCGCAATCGAAGTTTCCCCTCGTCGGATCTTGAACGTCGTCGCTGGCATTTACGCCACCGTCCAAGGCTCTCCGGTGACATTGTCCACACCATCAGCTTCGCAGTCACACATTCTACACCGTGCGTGAGCCACCATCGCTGGAGCATTGCCAACACCCTCACTGCCGCGAGCCCGAACATGCGACCGCCTCTTCATCGCTGGTGGCCTCCTTCGTCCTCCTCCAACCTCCTGCGTGAGGTAGAAAGACTCGCCGCCTCTCCCTTTTTCTGATGAGCCCCCGCCGACCATCGTCGCGCTGCCATTCGCTGGGACCCTTGGTCCCCATGCGCACCGCCGCCGTCCCGAGCCATGTGGTGGCCACGTGCCCGCCACCTCAGCTCAATGAGCCTTATCACCGCTAGTGCGGCAAGCTTGTGTGGCAAGGCCACGATGTGCCATGCACCCGGTCCACCGTAGACCAGCGTTGTCCCGTGGACCCAGTCCATGGACCTGGGCCCACTTGTCAATGTGTAAAAATAATAATTTTGGTCGAAATTCAAATTCCCCGCTGATGTCATGCTGATGCAATAATCCATAATTTTTAGAAATAAAATTCCAAAAATCCCGAAAATGCTTGAATAATGTTTTCTCTCTCAATTTCTTTGAATTAAATCTTCCAGAAGCCCGTTCTCCTTCATTCGGACTCCGATTGATCCTGTTCTTTTTCCTAAATTCATCTAAAATCGAGCTCTTTCTTTTAGTAATGGTTTAGTTAATTTAGATTTTATTTAAATTTATTTTTGTTTTTTCTTGTTTTCTCTCTCGTTTAGACAACGAATTCCAAGGAGCAGGAACATGATTTGAGGAGTAGAGTGTGGTAATTGAGAAAGGCCCAGGCAAGTCATAACCTTTGACCTTGTTGTACCTATTTTGCAAAAGTATATTATTTTATAACTATAAGCATGCTACTTGTATATCAACTATTTTATGGGAGTAACTATTTACCTTATTGACAATATGCCACCTTATTTAGCTTGGATGCCATGATTCATTGTCACCATAGGTTGTGTTATTTTAAGTCAGACATAACTGTATTACCAACATGGGTTGACGTAGGTATGCTTATCCATACTTAGTTGTATGATGGGCTCATATTCACAAGATCAAATATGATAACTTGACTTAATGAGATATGGAATTATGGTGCACCACTGTTGTAAAATTTCTTGGATCATGATAGGGATGCCATTGATCTTGGTTAAACTAAATAGTTTCATGCTCAGGCTAATGATCGTACAGTAAAGGAGGTGATGTGTGCACATTGGGATGAGGCAGTCCTGAAGGGATACGGGTAGGCTACGCTAGCTGGCAATTCAAAAGTTATACCACGTAAACCAGGAAGCTAAGCAAGAAGATGATCACAGATCGTTACCACCAGACGCACATTGCAGCGGAAGAAGAGTTGGAGTAGCCTGATCTAACATAAAGCGCATCGATTAAGTGGTCATAGTCGATCGTCCAGCGAAGTCGAATGTCCAACGTAGTCGATCGTCCTTGGTACTGATCGTCTCTTCCAGCAAACAATTGCGTTCCTCGCCAAGGTCGTGGATCATCCTCAAGCTCAATAGTACCCGCAATAACGCCTCTATCATGAATAAACACAAACATTCACAGATAATTATATTAAAATGTGAAATAGTATGACCCTTATCAGGATGATCTCCATCACCATGCTTCATGTCCTCAAACCACCATGCTTGAAATCTCCGACCGCATTCATCTACTAAGCAATTACTATTAAAATCTAGTAATGAATTACTTAGGATAATATCAAGCATCACATGTTAGCACACAGACCGTCATACAATAATATGTAGCTCGATGACTATCTCATAACATGATACGTAGGCCATGAAAATCCATTCATGTATCACATACGCAATGGGCCATACTATTCACATCAAACCCTGCAAAAATGAGTTATGCATAGAATCCAATTCTATCGGGTGACATGAACACATATTACCTATAACGCGCGGTACGATTACCCAGCACGGCTGGTCGAGGGCAGCGCTCTCGGAATTTTTTTTTGAGACATAAATCTTATTCACATAACCGAGTCATGGAAATCATCAGATTAATCATATTAACCTTATTCCGAACCAATCTAATTATTGCCTTGATACGGCCACACACTGCAACACACTCCGATGGAGGGATTCCGACCGGTAGGAGTATTATGCAGTGTGGTCGTGAACAAGCGCAGCAAACCATCTGGTCCTTTTAGCTCATACCTCCTCGCAAGACCCATCTACTACCACTAAACATCGATCGATCTTATCGACCAGTGCCTAGGTCGTTCCATCCACATGAACCGATCTAGGTTATCAGATCAGACCAGGAATAGATCCAATCTACTATTGCCACATATCAAGCATATGCGATCGATCTATATCAAAAACTATGAAGGATAGCTCTGATACCATTGAAGGGATACGGGTAAGCTACGCTAGCAGGCAATTCAAAAATTCTATCACGTAAACCAGGAAACCAAGCAAGAAGATGATCACAGATCGTTACCCAAGATGCGCAGTGCAGCGGAAGAAGAGTTGGAATAGTCTAATCCAACGTAGAATGCATCGATGAAGTGGTCGTAGTTGATCATCCAGCAAAGTCAAATGTCCAACATAGTCGATCGTCCTCGGTACCGATCGTTTCTTCCTGCAACCAATCACGTTCCTCGCCAAGGTCGTGGATCATCCTCAAGCACAACAGCAACCGCGGTAACACCTCTACGGTATCCACACGTCTAGAGAAGGAACACCATGCGCCGGTGTACTAGCACCAACTCGCACGGTAGGGCTCTCTTGAGAAGATGGTGGCTAGGGTTTTGGTGGAGCAACTCGTGTGTCTCGCATGTCTCCCAATAGCCTCAAACATCTCCTTATATAGTGCCCTCATCGGATCCTATCTGAACTCTTTTGTTCCAACCCGTTAAGTGTGTGACTCGTTAGGTTCATGCGAAATCGGTTGTGACTTGGAAACTCCTTTTCGATCACGAGTCATTAGCGGTTCCTAGCAGGACATAACGATTCTCGAATACACTTAAATTATACCAGACGAACCTTAATGCAATATGATCTAGGACCAAGTTCTTATCACTAACAACCAGCTCGTATCTCTATACGACTAGTTCATATTTAGTCTCAACCAATTCATAACCCCTTACGAGTGGGTTTCGACCACTTAAAGACTATCTTCGACCAGTTTACGACCAGCTCGTATTTCCATACGACTAGTCCGTATCTGATCGAACTGAACGACCTTCTCGTGTATTATCCCTTTGGCTCACGATATCTGGTTGAACTCTAGGTGAGATATTATGTCATCCATGGACTATTCAATACTTTCTCGATCGAGTGTCGGATAACTTCATTTGGTCGAACTCTTCGATCACCAGTGGTATGGCCATGCACTTTCTTTATCCGACCACATCGAGGGGTCCAAAGACATCTCTCCTGTTATGTTAGGATGGGCAAATCCCATATCTGACCAGTCACATCCCTCCGTATATTTCATAGCATAACCGAAAGCTACCTAGTTACGGAGTAGCGCTTGGCAAACCCTAATAGTGCTATTACACATGTAGGGAACCATGCTGATCTCAGGTCTAAGGATTATACATCATCATTGCTTGAGACGAACTAATGACACATAGAATCATAACCATCTCAATAGTGTCTCAAGGTGGGTCTATCCAACACCATGTTCTCTAACATGTGTTCACATTATTGATTTGATATCCCTATATCTATGACCGGTGAAACAAGGTCATCAATCAATACATGTTCTGGTCGATAAGTCACTGGTGTTCCGACCAGTGACATCCGATCAGGGA
The DNA here is from genome assembly GCA_036346255.1 of Ampelocalamus luodianensis. Lineage (NCBI taxonomy): Eukaryota > Viridiplantae > Streptophyta > Magnoliopsida > Poales > Poaceae > Ampelocalamus > Ampelocalamus luodianensis. Next base: position 36,196,773 of record CM070620.1, on the reverse strand, counting down.
TACATTTAGAACGATATCATATAAGTTTAAAGAGCTTCACCAACAAGTCACATACATGTTAATCTTTATAACCAATTATTTATTCAACAAACATAATAATATTTATTCAATAACTCATAAATATAGACGTGATATAATCATTTCTATGATCGCCTTTAGGGTATATCACCAACAGTCTCTCACTTGCACTAGAGTCAATCATACAGGTATCGAATATCCATAGCTCTTGTGTGCACCTCATGTTTAGGTTGCGGGAGAGGCTTTGTCAACGGATCAGCAATGTTCAAATTCGTGTGCACTTTGCATATCTTCATATCACCTCTTTCAATGATCTCGCGAATAATGTGATATCGTTGAAGTATTTGCTTGGACTTTTGATGCGATCTAGGCTCCTTAGCTTGTGCAATGGCTCCACTATTATCACAATAGAGATCCATTGGACTGGAAGCACTTCCAACCACACCTAGTTCATAAATAAACTTCCTAATCCAGACGACCTCTTTTGCAGCTTTCAAAGCAGTAATGTACTCAGCCTTTGTTGTAGAATCAGCAACTGTTCCTTTCTTGAAATTTTTTTCAGCTTACTGCTCCTTTATTAAGACAAAACACAAACCCAGACTGCGATATGAAATCATCCTTGTCGGTTTGGAAGCTAGCATTAGTATAACCATTTACAACCAGCTCTTTCTCACCACCATATACAAGGAATACATCCTTAATCCTTCTTAAGTACTTAAGGATATTCTTGACTGCTATCCAGTGACCTTCACCTCGATCTGACTGATATCTACTCGTAATACTTAGAGCATACGACACATTTGGTCGTGTACACAACATGGATACATGATAGATCTGATAGCTGAAGCATATGTAATTCTACTCATTTTGTCTCGCTCATCAGTGGACGTAGGACACTGACTCTCGCTAAGATTAACACCATGTGACATGGGCAAGAAACCTTTCTTAGAATCTTACGAGTTGAACCGTTTCAACACCTTGTCAATGTACATATCTTGGCTTAATCCAATTAGCCTATTATATCTATCTCTATATATCCTTATACCTAAGATATATGCTGCATCTCTTAAATCTTTCATTGGGAAACTATTTTTTAATGAAGTTTTAACATATTCAAGCATTGGAATATCATTTCCGACCAGTAGTATGTCATCCACATACAATATCAGAAATACAAGTCTGCTCCCACTAACCTTCTTGTAAACACAAGGTTCTTCTTCATTCTTGATGAAGTCAAACCCTTTGACCACTTTATCAAAATGAATGTTCCAACTCTGAGATGCTTGTTTTAATCTATAAATAGATTTATGGAGCTTGCATATCTTTCTAGATTCTCATGGATCGACAAAACCCTCAGGTTGTGTCATGTACACATCCTCACTTAGGTTTCCATTTAGGAAAGCTGTTTTGACATCCATTTGTTATATCTCATAATCAAAATATGCAGCAATAACTAGAATGATCTGGATAAAAGTTAAGCATAGCGACAGGTGAGAAGGTTTCATCATAATCAACACCTTGAATTTGTTTGAAACCCTTCGCAACCAGTCGCGCCTTATGAATGTGAATGTTTCCATCCATATCTATCTTTTTTCTTTAAAAATTCATTTGCACTCAATGGTTTTAACACCACCAGGTGCATCAACCAAGTTCTAAACTTGATTATCATACATGGATTTTATCTCGGATCTCATAGCTTCATGTGATGACTCAGAGTTTGGGTCCACCATCGCTTCCTCATAAGTTTTAGGCTCATTATTATTCAATAATAAAACATCATGCCCATACCTTATAGACAATTGATGTGGCCTTTTAGATCTTTGTGGGACTGATGCCTCATCTACAGGTTCAACAATATTTTGTTCATCTTGTAGAGGTTCAGTAGGAGTTGAAATATTTTCAGATATTTCCCAAATTTCTTCGAGTTGCACCTTGCTCCCACTGACTACTTCCTCCCTAAGGATCTTTCAGCCTCGGGACCTCTGCCGCTGGATCAAACATTGTAAATCTAGGTTCGCCGATGCGGGCAACTCTAGATTGGGCATTGTGGCAGTGCTGGTCCTCATATTCTCTACCAATGACGTCTAGGTGCACCACCAACGTGTTATAGTCCAAGTTTTTGGTGCTTATAGCATTTTTGCAGAGTGATTAACAAAAATAGCCCTCTCTCAGTCGTAATGCCAAAAATGGCACCTCGGACAAACCGACTCATGACACATGCCCAAATCCAGCCCCTAGGGGGCGAACTTGCCCTCTACCGTTCCGGGGGCGAACTCCCCTCGTTGCACCACATGTGAAATACCGGTGCCCAGGAGGACAGATTTGCCTCTGTCATGCCCTTGGGGGGCAAAATTACCTGTACCGTGCCCCTAGGGCACGGTTTTCCTCCTCGTCACACTACGTGGCATGTTTGGTGCCCAGGGGGCTGGAATCTCCCTCTACCATGGCCCAGAGGCACGGTGCAGCCTTTGTCGTGGCCCTGTGGGCTGGAACCTAGTTTTTTTTTTATTTCATGTGTGGTTTTGTTAAACAATATCTGACTGTTTTCTTTTGTCAAAATAGTCAAATTTTCATCCCTCCGATATGCTTTGAGATTTGTTAACTTATGATTTATGTTACACAAAAAATCTATACAAATATAGTAAACATAAGTGCACAACATCTATACAATGTACACGGAATACAATATGACTCACTCGTCTGAGCCACTCCCTGCTCATTGCATCTACGTCTGCGTGCACATCCTAGTTTTGTGTTGAGCATGTCCCATAGGATACGTGAACCGATCCAAAGAGTGCGTATCAGTTCAGAGGGTGTATGGAGACTATTGAGTGGTCAAAGGTGCTTCAGCAAGTTGACTTCGGCCCAGCTGAGTCTGTCCAATATCATTGTCGTCCAGCTGAGTCATGCTAAACTGGCTACCACCTACCATTTTATCCATAATAATGACTGTATGAATTTGCCCACAGCCCCCTAGGTACGATGTCTGAACGACCCTTGGTGTGGAGGAGCTCTGGCATTGACCATACGATGTACCAACTACCCCTGAGGAGCTGTGGCCTTGGTACGGTACTCCGTAATGGTCATGGTTCTGCTGAGCGTAGACCAGGGTGGGCGTCCTGGGTGGTACAATCCAAATCTTGGCGCCGTTTACTCCTGCCTGGTAGTAGTTGGGTGACCGCCTCCTCATTGATAGATTCGTCATCACCCTCACTCTCAACTGAAGGCTGCAAGATGGAATGACGTTAGGCAAAATCAATATTCCGGACCTAAGCTGAACATCATGTACCTCCCTGATGTGCAGTGCGGATGACCAACGAGGAGCACTTGGAGGCCGTGCAGACGTCGATCGTAGAAGTGATGCGTCCCGATGGACGTGCGATTGAAGGATGACATGATGTTAGCACAAGCTAAGGCATAATAAATAATCATGACTTAAATTGAACATAACTTACCTCCCTGATCTGTAGTGCAAATGACCAACGGGGAGCACTAAGACACTCACCAGTCTCACTAGGTTGTGTCAACCAAGTAGGTGAGCACGCTCAGTCCACTTGGTGCACGGCCTAATGGACGTCATCTCTCGACCGATCGCAGCTCATGTTCTTGATAATTTGCTTGGACTCCGCCAAGATGGACTTGAGAGTACCGAGAAACCCTGGAATGGTGTGATCTAGGTTGTGGATGGTGGAATCCGATGCGCTTGAGATCCGCTAGATCCGATCGAATTGAAGGGACAGACAACAACTTTCCGTTCCAAATAGTAAAAATATCAAGAATAAAGTGAGCATAGGTTTGAGTGCTTTACACTGTCGTCACGCTGCGAAGCACTATGTTGATCGAATGAGTGGCAAAGCCTCTCCTCATGTGTGACTTGCTCTGGACACTCTGGTGGAGGACGGGTGAGTCTGGTGCGTGACCGTGGTACGCATCACCCGATGTACTCACGGTATATCCGACGTCGTATGATCATTGCTCCTGTAGAACCTCATTATGCGTCGTCTCCGTCTAAGCCGTAATCCACTCATGTTAGATTGCCTACCAATCCTCATAATGTTAGCCCGCCCTCGATTTCCTGTATTCGAGAAGGATTTATGTGAGAAGAGCGAATATAGGTATAAACTATAAACATTACTTAGATGAAGTTGGACTCATAAATGGATCGCTCGCTGCAGCATCCTCCCGTTGGGATGGGGCACAACCTGGTAGAGATCAAACTACCACATTACATGATGCGGCGTGTAAAGCTCCACCATATGGGAAAACATAAGGTGGCAGGTCGTCGCCCATAATCTGGCATCCTGTGTGCATTGCACGGATAGTTTTTGAGGCACTATCGTGTTCACAAAATATGGGTTCCATGGAGACCACATGATGTTGTCATCGTGCAACGAATCGAACTCATTATGGAACATGAGGTAGCACCTCGCCGGTCTGTCTCTAGCCTAGCGTAACTTGGCAGCAGTCTACCGGGTCCCATCTATAGGGTCATTGAAATCGGGAATGGGTGCACCACATTTCCTATGGTGGGCCACCCAACAAGGAAGTGCTCCCAACTCCATAGCTGTAGGAGCACATAGCAGACGACAAGGCTCGGTTTCACACCGGCGCTGCCCGCGAAGTGTCACACAACCCCTTGTATATAGTGCAAAGGACGGTTGATCCGAAGTTGTAATTGGGCATCGCCCTAGGTTCGTGTTAGCCAAAGACTCGGCGAGGTGGACGAAGGTAGGGTACACCCAATCGCCCTGTGTGGTGAAAAACAAGGCCCAACTGAAAAGATGAAGAGCGTAAGCGACGAGGTGCGCCCTAACAACCTCATCAGGTGCATTCACCGAGCATTGACTAAAATTCCTCAGCCATGTCCGAGGGACACCGTGGGCCTTAATTGGGATAGCTATGACAAACAAGTGGCTCTCGCGTGCTCAGGCCTTCCAATCCGTCAGTGGACGGGCTGGAATAAGTGGCTCTCCTGTGATCGGGAGACCGGTCAAGAACGAGACATCCTTAAGAATGATCGTCATCTCTCCCCACCGAAAGTGGAAGGTGTGCGTCTCCGGTCTCCATATGTCGACAAGTACCAACATGAGACTACTGTCCAGGGTGAAGTAGCGTCCGACCTAGAACATCCTCGCAAAGGGCAACAAGCCTGTCTCCAAAACGATTAGGATGTAGCGAGTGTCAAGGTCCCAGTAATGCTTCTCCGACTGAAGCACGAGGGGTGGAGGACCATTGTCGTCTCTAGTGGTCCACAACTTGCTCCGGTGATGTTCGTCGTAGAATGGTTCGAGTTGCTCCGGTAGATACATGACTTGTAAGAAATGAAAGATACAAATTAATAGTGAATAAATTAATAATGACTAAATTATTTATGACCAAGTTATTTATGACTAATTAATTACCACAAATTAATTACAAATAAATAATTACGACTAAATTATGACAACTAAATTAAGTATAAGTAATTAACTTTGACTCAATTAATTATTACTAAATTAATTATGACTAATTAATTACGACTAATTGGTTGCAACTAATTAATCAACACTTATTAATCATCGCTAATTAATTGATAATTAATTAACTATGGCACGAATAATTACGCAAGATTCATTTAATTACGACTAATTGAATTAATCTATTTAACTCAAATAATTAATTATGTCCTAATTAATTACGAATAATTAATTGTGACTAATTAATTAGGACATAATTAATTGCAATTAATTAATGATGACTAATTAACTAATACAAAATTAATTACGACTAAATGGTAATGACAAAGTTAACTACACCTAATTCACTATGACTAAATTAATTACGACTAATAATTAACCACAACTAATTAACTACACAATCGATAAAGAAAGTGCATACGACAAAAAATACATGCTCCTAATGTCGAACTTTTTGTAATAATACGGCCGCTAATGACTGCTCTAAACAATCCTTAATCACCGGGAGCACATGAGACCATGCGAGCTGAGAATGAGAGAGCGAGGATGAGAGTGAGCTCTCTCGTAGTATGTGTCGCGCGTTTTATAGCCGCGCGACCTAGAAATTACACCGACCGCGAAGCGACGGGAGGAATCGGATTCCCACCTGTGTGCAACCTTTTCTTCAGTGCATGCATGCGGTGATGGAGATGGATGGGACACGGATGGGACGGATTCCCTCCTATGCGGGGCTGCAGCGAGTGCACGATGGTTTGTAGGCACACGTCGTGCCTCCAGCGCACTAAGCCGGGCTGCACCGTGTCTCTGGGCCACACAGAGGGAGATTCCGCCCCCCTGGGCACCGGATGCACCACGTGGCACGACGGGAGGAAAACCATGCCCTAGGGGCATGGTGCAGGTATTTCTGGCCCCTAGTGGTGTGGCAGAGGCAAATCCGGCCCCCTGGGCACCAGTATTTCACACGTGGTGTAACGAGGGGAGTCCGGCCCCCTAGAGGCCGGATTTGGGAATGTGTCGCGCGCCGGTTTATCCGATATGCTATTTTTGACATTACAGCTAAGAGTGGGCTATTTTTGTTAATCACTCTGCTAAAAGCGCTATAATCGCCAAAAACTCGTTGCAGTCCTCCGCAGTGTCGAGGTGCACTGCCCCATGCCCTGCCGTCCTCCAGGTGCACCACCCCGTCCTCCGTGTCGAGGTTCACCGCCCTGTCACCGTCGGCGACTTCTAGGTGCACCACGAACATGCCGGCATCCCCAAGTACATCGCCACCATCATCCTCGTTGATGTACCTGCCGGAGTCAATCGTGCACATGCAGCATGCCGTGTGGACTAAGGTCCCTCTTTAGCCTGAAGAGAAAAGTTTGAGGACCGGCTCGGGACCAAATTAGCTATTCTCCCATTAATTAATTGTATGCCAAGCTATCACTGTGAGCAATCATTAATGTTGTTACCTGGCTGTGGAGAATTGCTTCTTGTTGTTGGAGTTTTATTTCCTAGTTGAGTCGTTCTACCTCTAGCCTCTCGTGCGCTGACGGCAAAATTTCAACATTACTACATAGATCTTACAGGGTTTGCAACTGCGCGGGATAATAAAAATCACTAAAACAATCCCGAAATAATATGACCAACGCACTAATATGTCGTAATCAGCACGGATGGATGATGGATCGACGGATCAATGATCAATCTGATTCCAACATGTGTTTTCAATTGGGAGTACGTTTGATCGAGTGTCGCGCGCGCATAAATAATTGCGTAATCGTTGGCACAAGAAAAGGAAAAAAAACGGCCGCGAGATAGACGTGTCTGACATGGCGCGGAACAGGGCTGGAAGTGGACGGGGAAGATGGTGGCGAGATCACGCTTTTCGATTAGAAAACGAAGGGAAAGGCAACAAGGCACGCACCGCTTGAATGTGTCGATTGGTTTTGCACTTTTGCAGAAGACCTTCAGATCAGACCGAGTAACCACCGTGTCATGGCTACTGATTGTCATGGGCAAAGCGAAACTGCCAGTACGTTGGCCTGGCTTACGGACGCCATAGCCTACGGTGGTGTAGTAGTAGGACTGCTTGCTTACTACAGGTGGGTCGTGGACGAGCGTGGGCACCATGCGTCACCAGAGTTAGGAACGTTGCAGCGCATTCATCCATCATAATCGGATAATTGACTGTAGTACTAGTTCGATTTACAGTGGACCAGATAGATCCCATCGACCCCTCCAGTTGTCTTCAAAAAAAAAAAAAAAGAAACCCTCTTTTGTTCGACATTCATCTCAGATGGTTTCCGAAGAACCTAAAGTCTTTTTAGCCATGGTCACACATACACCAAATGCCAAGCAGAGCCTCGAAAGCCTATCAAGAGTTGACAGCCATTATAGCCCACACTACAGCCGGCACTCTATACTTCCACATCACTCACTGGCATCACCAACATGTCATAAAAAGGTTTTCGCAAGAGTGCATCGGCATCAAGTTTATCTCACATCCAAACAAATTAACAGCAGTTCATCACATATATGAAGACTGAAGAAATGGTGATAGAAATCGACCACACATAAGCTTGACTGTGCCAGGCTGCCAGCTAAGGAGATATTACAAGATCGTTCCTATTAAGCTCCGGAAACAGAGAGCCAAACTTGGAAATTAATTAACAGAACCAAGGTAGCAGCAGATTATTCTTTACCATCAGGTGCTAGCAAGAGCACTGCACTCAGATAGATAACAGTCCATCAAAGGTATACCCAAGCAACAAAAAGGTGAATTGTCAAACCAACACAAAATGACAGCACCACAGGATTAACCTTACGATCAGTGATCTTAACCAACGAGTAGCTTGTTTTCCTCCAAGAAACTGTAGGTCGGGACCTCCAGGTTGTAGGGTGCTGGGCCCTTCCGGATTCTACCTGAGATGTCGTAGTGCGAGCCATGGCAAGGGCAGAACCAGCCACCAAAATCTCCAGCATTGGGGAGGGGAATGCAACCCAGGTGAGTGCAGACACCAATGACAACAAGCCACTCAGGATTCTTAACACGCTCTGCATCCTGCTGCGGGTCGCGAAGAGATCCGATATCAACACTGTTGGCCAACTTGATGTCATCCTCTGTCCTGCGCCGGATGAAGACTGGCTTGCCCCGCCACTTCACAGTCACAGTGGTCCCAGGCTCAATACTGGACAGGTCGACCTCAAGGGATGCAAGGGCAAGAACGTCCTTACTTGCTGACATACTCAGGACAAACTTTAAGATGAGCAACCGCAGCAAGGAGGCGTAGATAAATCTCCCACCACTCAACACAAAATAGGCAAAGGCGCGCTTGCTGGGGTCACCAGGCGGGTACCTCTCGTGGTTATACTCATCGTAGACGATTTTTGCACTGGGATTCTTCACAGCTGCCACAGTTGCTGGTAGCTCAGCCAAACCCACATCCTGGTTCCTTGGAACAAGGGTTTCAGCCGAAAAGCCTGCAGAAGAAAGCTATCAGATGACATCTGCAAATATCAATAGAACAATAACAACAAAAAAGGAAGATAACAAGCATTATTATGTCTGAATACAATTGTGTAGTTATATTAGAAAGCAGCACAGGCAAGACTGGGCCAAGTAGCATGAAAACTATCCATAACAGCAGACCACACTAATAAAAGTGGCACTTGAAAATTATCCCAACAAATTACTGAAAGATAGGCTGCCATTTGCAACTTCTGTAGAGAAGTGATCCAAGCATGTTCAGTGCAAATTATCTTGGCCATTATAAATGATCGCAAGTGATCCAAGCATGTTCAGTGCAAATTATCTTGGCCATTATAAATGATCGCACTTACTATCATAGCACATTCAGTTCAGAGTAAGTCAGATGTTAACACAAACAACAAAGTATCAGGCTATCAGCTGGTAAGAAAGAAATTAGTCTCACATGGTGTCATGTGGGGACGAAAGAAATTAGTCTCACATGGTGTCATGTGGGGATGAACATATAGCCAGAATCCCAAGGGCAAAGCTGAAAATAATTTAGATTTCTTGTCCACACAGCAGCAACAGATGGCTCGGCATATTTTCTGTTCATCACCCATCACGCAAAGCAGATTAGGAGATAAGTTTCCTTAGATACGATTGGTTATTTTGGTATTCTTGCTTGGGCCTTAAGCCATTAGGAGATAAGGTTTATTTAGTTGGAAAGTTAAGATTGGAAATTGATTGTTAGGGGCCACTGCATCCTTATAAGGAGTCGGCAAATCCCACCACTCCATCCTTATAAGTTATCTTCAATCTCTCTCTCTCTCTCTCCTGAGTTGTTCCTCCTCTCCTAACCTCCATGCGCATTGCTGCTTCTGCTGCTCCTCGCCATTAGCAAGTCACAGCTCCTAAGATGAAGCCGGGGCTCAAGCCTCCCACTACTCATACTTACCCAATAGGTTTGTTAGGTCGTGACACATGGGATATTGACTTCAGCTCCAGATAAGAGAAATCCATGTCATAAGTATGGTTAATCAACCATGGTATCTAATGATGGTATCCAAATAACGATAGTTTATCATCTTCAAAACCAAGAAAATATTCACAGTAACTTAACATATATGCTAACCAACTGGGAAACAACTTAGACAATTGAGGATCCTCTATGCTGCTCTTTACTCAGTTGTGGAGAATCAAATGAAATGGAAGGCTAGAAAACATCAATATGCAGTAGTATGGCTATGAGCCTATGAGAAAAATTTAAAACAACGTTGATCCAAATTGAAATGCACACTAGTAACAATGTAACTAGATACAAGAGTGACTATACGAGATAAATTATTTTGCATAACTAATAGCTTCAATCGGACATTATCTGCTTAGGACACTGTTCATACAATGATTTAGGTAATACTTATATGGTCTGGTATGAGCAATGCAAATTCCCACTTCAACATGGCAACATCTGAACAAAACAGTACCACTATGGGCTAAAAATGAAACATTTACCATTGCATTAGCAAATTTTACTACTAAATTAGATAGATTTGCAATATATTATGAACAAATTGTCCAAACACGTCCACTGCAAAGTTGGACCATTCCAGTAGAAGATCAGAACTAAAGAGCTAACAGCATATCCAAGAAATAGAAAGTTTCTTTCACAATGTGATAAGATGATAAGTGAACAACAGACTCAGTTTACAAGACAGATACAACTATAGGAAATAGTCTCACGTGAGAATGAGATTAGCTCGAAACAGAGAAATTAATATTGGAATTATGACTATCGACCGGGACATGAAGGAGATTTTGTATTGGCTTTTAAACTGTCATATTTGGACTCCACCATCACTTATACATGATGTCGTGTAGCCATGGGAAATTTTTGGAATAATTTTGATGCAAGACTGGCATGCACATTAAGCTGTGTTAATAACAAGCCTGCCCTCACAGCACTAACAACGTAACTAGATACTAGGACAACCAGAGGAGATCGATTAGCTTGCAGAAACTAATTACGCCGTTTGAATGTGAATAGTCGAGATAGTGTCCGTGAGAAGAAAATTTGCATGGATTTACTACACGTTACAGACTACGCAGCCCAAAAGCCACTAAGCCATTGTCTTTGATGTGTTTTTGACAGCCATCACAAAGAAAAGTAGGGAATTTTTTCGCACACCAACAACAGACCGAAAGACCCAAAAGCATAAGTTCAATCATCTACACAAGAGAACACTTGAAAATTTTCAACCATCCAACCGAGCAGCTAAAATTAGATTCCAGTCAGGAAGTAACAACACACCAGGCATGCAGGGAGAATAACACACAGAGAAGAACGAGCGCCGTGAGCATCTAAACAACCCGTCTCACATCGCAGATCAGAGATCAGGGACCGGACAACCGCGAGCTGCCTCCGAAACCCTAGGAGCAGAAGCAGGATCCGCAGCACCCGAATCTACCTGCGGGGGCCGCAGATCGGAGGGAGAAAGGGATGGAGAGGCATGGGGGAACCGAGTATACCTCTTGCGGCGGCGAAGAAGGGGGATTCGATGGCGATGCGCGGCTTCCGGTCTCGGAAGGAGTCGTCGCCGGGGAGGGGGGCCCTGCCGGCGGCGGCCGCTGTGCGCCAGGCGAGGGCGGAAGAGATGCGTCGGCCCGCAACCCTGAGCATGGTGACGGTGGCGTCGCCGCTTCGCCTCGCTCCTCTCCGGCTCCGGGGAATCGGGTGCTCGGGTTTGGTGGGGAGATCGACTCGATTCCGAGCCAAGAGAAGAAGAGACGAGCGGTGCCGGTGCCAGAGGAGGAAAACAGGAGGCGGATGAAAAGAAAAGGAAGGGAGTGGGCCCAGCATTGTTGGGCTTTGGGTTGCTTACGTCGGCCCAATGACTGCCCCGTGATCTCCTCTCTTCCCCCTGGGCGAGAGCCGAGACATCTCTTGTGTAGCTGACCCAGGCTTATCAATGCCGCTCCGGTTCCGCCCGGGATGGCCGGAATGCTCCATCCCGTACCGGCGTGCAATCCGGTCATCTCGGTCGTTCCGGTCCAGAATGGCCGGATCTGCCCTTCCGCCTCTCTGTACCAGAGCAAAGGCGCCCACGATCGACGGGTAGTCAGTGTAGCTGGCTCATTCTCAACAATATCATATGGTATTTTTAACTTAGACCTCGGGCCGTTGCTTCGGAGGCCTGAGTCCCAGATCCGCCATTGATGGTCACCGAGGTGGAAGGAGATAAATTAAACAGTGAACAAAGTATTTAGACTGTAGGGGAGGAAGAAGATTGTACCACCCCAGTCCATCATGAGTTTAGAATGCTATTAAAAATCAACCAAACTAAAACTTCTTACTAAATTTCGGCAGAACCTTCTTTGTATAGTTAACCATACCAGAGGTTCTAACAGGTGTTTATTCCATAATTCAATAATCCAAACTTTCAATTTAAAACATAATCAAAAGGCATCCAAAATATGCTAATCATCCCTATTACAAATAATCCAACGCATAAAGTATAACCATAATAAATTCTTTAAACAGTTTGCTCATTTATTAAGGCATGATCTGAAATTTAATCAACTATAAAAGGTTCATGGCAGTGTTTATGCGACATATGGCTACTTCCTCCCATACATGTCGTTCTTGTATTGGGTACCTAAAACAACAACAGCAGCAATAGTGAATCCACAGACTCAGTAAGTAGCAAGTACAAATAAAAGACATTATAATACAAAATTATAACATCAACATTCACTTCCAAAACTTTGCATTAAACCATACCACATACTTATGCAATGCTCAATGCATTCTTTCTCTTTAACTCTTTTTGTATTTTACCTGTAATGTAAGGTATGCAACCGTTGTTGCATACCCATGTCTATGCTCGCAAGCACAAGGACTAAGAGCCCAATACTCCGCAAGTAATAGGGACCTTAAGCTCACACTCCACAAGTGTGGGTACCTCAAGCCCGTCATATACATGACGGGAACATCAAAGATATACATGCTTGGTCACCACATGATCAAGCCTTAACATGATCTCAATATGTACATGCACAGTTACTCTATTAATCATCAACATGCAATAGCAATGACATCATACATGAATAGAACTTAATCATACTTTGAGCATTCACTATTATTAATACGCATATCATGCCAACAACCATGCATTGCAATCATGTTTCAAATACATGCAATCATGATCAAGCATTCACAATTAGTCTATCAATCAATATATTTGCCTCAATCATGCGAGAACGAAGGACACGAAGAGGGCGCTGCCCCCGGAACGAATCCCCCACCTGAATTAACTTAACAAGCACTCTAAGATAACAATACTGGACCAAAACAAAGATAAAAGCCTTTACGAAAAAACTATACTCTCGCGCAACCCCAACTCTAAAATCCTAAATAGCAGTCCGTCCCCTCGACAGACAGTTATAATAAAAAAATCCATATCTTTTAGTACAGAGATCCAAATGGGGTGTTCTTGGACTTTCTAGAAAGCTTATCAAATCCTCCATTTAAACCTAGTTGGTGAGCCTTACAGATTCGGCCATTTACTACTTTTACCAAACTAATTAACAGAACAACTAATTCACGTCGGGTTTCTGGACAGAGATATTAAAAGTATCATAACTTTCAGTACAATTATTCAAATTTCGCGTTCTTTAGCTTCCTTGAAAGCTAAGCCAATTATATACATCTTTTGTTATAGTGGTACCTTCCAAATAATCCTTTAACTATCCGATTATGTCTGATTACTAATAACTGTCAGAATTCTAGCAGATTTACCAAACAACAGCGCTACAAAATTCATAACTTTTGAACCGTTCGTCCAAACGACGTGATTTTGTACTCTACAGAAAGGTATCGATGTGCCTACAATTCTCTAGGAGATGTCCTGGACAGATTCAGCCGTTAAACTCCTTTAAAACGTTAGCCAAGCCTATCTGCTCTAAACCGATCTAAAGACCGACATTACTACTAATCCATTAATCAACTAATCGGAAGGGGATCGGATCTTACCCTTGGAGAACCGCCGCTGAATGCGATGAACACCAACCCCAGACCACGATCTCTCCCTTCTTCCCCTTTCTTCTTCTTCCTTTCTCTTCCTTGGCCGACAGCGAAAGCTAAGGGTGGGAGGGTACTGTAGCATGGCAGTGGTACTGTAACCATGCTACTGTAGCAACCCTAGGGTTGCCCCCTCCTTCTTATGTGGCCAGTTGCCCCTTTCCCTTAGACCTAAATGTTGTGGGCCAGAAGCCCACAGCCCAGGTTGTCTAAATTATGTATAAACTCCATTCCAATCTCCTATTAAAACACTTTTCTAATTGGTCATTCTCTCTAATTTATTTGAGACTGTCTATTCATAAGTTGGCTGAATTTTTTTTAAGTTTAAGTCACTTGTTGTGACCATTGGATCAATATCCAATTATTACACATCAATCTTTACACAAATTCAATAGTCACAACAAGTGACTTAAACTTAAGAAAATTTCAGACAACTTAAAACTAGCAAAACCGGATTTATTTCTTCTCTCTCAAATACATTTAAGGTATTACAAAGATGATGCACACACTGTTTGGGATGAGATGGTGAGACTGGTGGCGCACGCTCGAGGGCGGTGGTGGTAGCGGTCGGTGGCATGGACAGCCGTAGCGGGCATTATTGCTCAGCCAAGGTCAAGCTCTTGGTTCTTTTCTTTGGAGAATGGCTAAGGTCAAACTCAATGGCGGCTGATCTTGGTGACTTCGCAGCTTAATCGCTGGACGCTTTATTATTTCAACTTGTTTGGTTTAAGGAATATAATATAATATAACGGATTTAATTATCCATCACCACGCCAGCGCAAATAAACCAAGAGTGGGCTATCCCATCAAAACCGAAGAATTGATCCTCCGATGGACCAACGTGGATTGTTGCTAGTCAACGCTGCGTACGTGTTTAATTGTAGCTACGTACGAATTGGATTAGTTTCTCCGCTTGATTTTCCACAGATAAAAGGGAAAAGGAAGAGAGAGCAGTAGCAGCACAAAGCAAAAGGGTCGCGCTGGTATGCATGCGTCGACCAGCAACCAGTGTCAGCATAACACAAGGTTCGCTGAACCTGCATGCCCCTACAAAATTCGCCACGCAAACGAAAATGCAAAAGCTACACGCGGTTGCCACACCACCACGTATGACTAACACATGAATATACAGAGTGATTGTCAATATCGACCCTAGCTAGCTAGTCTTGGTAAATTATTAACTGCATTTTTATCACAATTAATACGCATGTAACAATAGAAAAGTGTCTAGTCTAGAAGCATCGGGAAGCGTATTTCTCAAATTAAATCAATTAGCTAGCAAGTCTAGAACTAAATCAATAGAAAAATGCTCAGTCTGCCCTTATCAATGAATTAAGAGAAAATTCACAATATATCACTGAATAACTATATGATTCACAATAAGCCGCTCAATACGAGACTAACATATAGGCCCAAGACATATATGTTAGTGAGACACCAGTGATATATTTTGAAGATCCAAAGTTATTCAATGACATATATATAGAGAATTGCCCTATGAATTAACGGGTAAATAATCATTCGGTGAAGAAATGGATCGATCCATGAATTCTGTCTTAAGCAAAGCTGTTCATAAAATTAAGGTTCGAAACACCGGTAATGATAAACGCATTCACCGACAACTTTTATATACCAGCTGTGTTCCAAAGTCCTATTTTGGTTGAAATCCCTGCATATATATACGAACAATACTTGGGCAGGCAACAGCAAAATGAGCACATGCTTAAATTAGACTCGACAATGACATGCACATGAAAGAATAGCCAATTAAGAAAAAGGGGAAATGCACGCCTCGGAGCTGACGCAGCAACAACGGTACACTTGAAAGAACACACAGCTACAATCAACAAACGGGCATTTCTCATTGAACCAACCTCTCATGTTCAGGCATTGGAGGATTCAAACTGAAGAAAATCTATGCGAGTTGAATATGCAGCTCTGTAGAAGAATTCAACATGGAGGCTTGTACCGAATGGTTGTGGACTGTAAATGGGTATTCAAGCTTTAAAAAAAAACTGATGGCACTGTGGACAGGTATAAAGCACGTTTGGTTGATAAAGGATTCAGCCAATGGTATGGAATTGATTATATGGACACATCCCGTCCTATTGTCAAATCGACAACAATTCAAACAGTTCTCTCCATTACCGTTGTTGTCAGGGGTAGAATTTAAGACAGATCAATGTTCAAAACACATTTTTGCATGGAACACTTTAGGAGGAGGTCTATATGAGACAACCACCTGGTTTTGAAGATGTCACGTGACCAAGCTTTGTGTGTAAGCTAGAGAAAGCTCTCTATGGCCCGAAACAGGCTCCAAGAGTGTGGTATTCCCAATTGAGTTCAAAACTTCAAAGTTTTGGTTTTTTTCCTTCAAAATCAGACACTTCACTCTTTATTTTCAGAAATTCAGGAATCGCCATGTACATGCTGGTGTATGTGGATGATATTATTATTGTGAGCTCTTCGGTCAGTGCAACTACAAAACTTCTATGGAAGTTGTTTGTAGATTTTGCTATTAAAGATCTTGGTGATCTAGCTTATTTCCTGGTGTGGAAGTACATCAGATCAACAAAGGCATTGTGCTAACCCAGAAGAAGTATATCTCGGACATACTACACAGAGTTAATATGCAGTACAGTAAACCAATTACAACACCAATGTCCAGTAATTCTGAGAAGTTGTCAAAGGAGTCAGGTGTGCCACTTTTTGAAGATGCTATTTTCAAATACCGAAGCACGGTTGGTGCTTTACAGTATTTAACCTTGACAAGACCAAATATTTCTTTTGTTGTCAATCGTGTGTGTCAATCTCTTCATTCACCCACTAATATTCATTGGGCAGATGTTAAAAGAATCCTTAGATATGTAAAGGGTACTTGCACTACTGGTCTTGTAATTCAGAAAACATACTCATTTCTTCTCAGCGCATTCTCAGATGTAGATTGGGCAGGATGCCCCGATGATAGACATTCTACAAATAGTTTGGTTGTCTTTCTATGACCAAATTTGGTGTTATGGAGTTCGCGCAAGCAACATACTGTTTCTAGGTCAAGTACCTAGACTAAATATAAGTCCTTAGCAAATGCAACGGCTGAATTGATCTGGTTGCCATCATTGCTAAAGGAACTCGGAGTATATCAATCTAGATCGCCTATATTATAGTGTGATAACCTCGGTGCAACATATTTATCAGCGAATCCAGTGTTTCATGCTCGTACAAAGTATATAGAAGTGGATTTCATTTTGTTCGAGAAATGGTTGTGCTGAAAATGTTAGAGGTACAGTTTGTTTCTTCGTCAGATCAGGTTGCTAATATATTTACAAAAGCTTTGCCTCAATGACCATTTGAACGATTGAATTACAATCTCAATCTAATGTCTACTAGTTGAGATTGAGGGGGTGTGTTGAAAATAGAGATAGAATACAACTGTACAGATAGAGTTCGGCTGTATATTGTAACTGCGAGAACATGCTCATAGCATGGTGGTAAGATCTTCAGGTGTGAGGCTACCAACCAGGGTTCGAATCTTGGTTCTCACGAAAAAAAAACCCCTCACTGTGTGTTCCCTGTGGCCGTTGCACGGTCGCTATATGGTAGCGTGCGGGTAAGAGCCGGCTTTCGAGGCTTTTTCTAGACCTTATTAAAATATCTTCGGAATGTTTCTCCCCTCGGAATGTTTCTCCCCTTTGGTCTAGTATATTGTAACTGCAATGAATCAGCACTGTAGCGCGTATCGGAGCCGTAGACCGTCCGTTGTCACCTACGCAGATATCCCCTGATTCAGTTCAGTTCTGTTGTAACCGATACATTCGGGAAATCCTAGTTGTTCACAGCTAGGTACTAAGTATAAATACGAAAGTTATCCCACGTGGAATCATTGCGGCAAATACCAAAATATTTTCAGATATTCCTCTATTAATCTTTTGAAACATAGGGAGGTTCCCAACCTGCTTTTGCACAGTTAGTTTATTTGAACAAAAAAGAAAGGGAATTAATCAAGAAACAAGCTAGTGCATGAATGCACGATAAAAAAAAATTATGGTTAATGCACCCATGCATACAGACGAGAATTCGATTTTCTCACTCACGGGCCTCTACTATTGTGCTCACCGTGCGGCCACGTGCTAGGCGAAGAAGATGTAGTGGTGGAGGTCGATGTCGACGGTGGGCGGGACGACGTGTCGGAGATCGTCGGCGAGGCCCGGACGAACTGCTGCGCCGAGAAGTCCAGTATCTGCACTGACGACGACGGCGGCGGTGGTGGCGGCGGCGGGACGCCCTCATCATTCACGCTCTGAAGCAGCTGCGCATACTGCATCAGGTCAGGGAACGGCACGACGGCCGTTGGCGCCGGCCCATGCTGTGGGTTGGGGGCGCCGAGGGTGACGAGGAAGCCTTGGCCGGTGCGGCCCTGGACGCGCTCGGGGAAGTTGAGCTTGGCCTTGGCGCCCTTGAAGCGGAGCGCGGCCTCGTCGTAGGCGGCGGCGGCGGCCTCGGCGGTGTCGAAGGTGCCGAGCCAGACGCGCGCTGCCTTCTGTGGGTCCCGGATCTCCGCAGCCCACTTGCCCCACGGCCGCCGCCGCACTCCCCGGTAGTGCTGCCTCGTCGTCGGCGACGCACCTGAACGCGCGCGTACGTCGTAAGTCACATACGTGTAGCTAGCTAGGTACATCAGTCTAGCTAGCTAGCTATATGGTTTCGTTCGTTGGAATCAGTTGCGATGAGTACAAAACTACAAATCAAATCAGTTGCAAATTGGCGCACTGCTAGGAGCTGTTATATGCCGAAACTGATTAGTGGGCACTGGCCAGCTACAATATTGAAAGTTGGAAGAAATAACTCCAAAACATTGAAATTCTAGCTAATACCCAATAGATCCTCACTTGCAACAAAACGAACCTATACGAAATCTGATCCAAGTATATATATATATATATATATATATATATATATATATATATATATATAGCTAGCTAGCTAGCTTTGCTATTGATTATCTACTTAATTTTACCCTGTTGGCTGCTGATCCAAGTCTAAGCAGCAGTTATGGTTGATTGATCATGTTTGGATATTACGTATCTAGTACGTACCTTGCGTCTCTGCGGCCGGGGGGGCGGCGGCGGCAGGCCCTGCTTCCCCTTCCGCCGCCCGATGATCAGATTCAGATGACGACGGCGTCGGCCCAGCCGCGGCCAGGTGGGGATGGTGGTGCGAGGAGGAGGAGGAGGAGGAGGAGCGCATGATGTAGGTCATGGTGGTCGTGTCCTGCTTCTCGGCCTGCGCGTAGTACGCCGGCCAGTAGTGCTCGTGATCCACGGCCGCACGGCCACCTCCTCCGGGTCCTAGGAGCGACTGCTGCTCGATAACATCACCCGTGGCCGCCGAGCTACCGCTGCCTGCTATAGCTTTCGCCGCCGCCGGCGACTGATCTTCCTCCAGCCGAGGCCGCTGCTGCTCCTGATGATCATCAGGCAGCGGTCGCTTCCCATGCCTCCGGCGATGCTCCACCTTCAATCTCAAATATGTTTGCCAAAGTTTCACCTTTGATTTTTATCTTGGCCAACCTTAATTGCTTGCTTGTTTGCTTGAACTAACCTAGCTAGCTATTTGGGCCAGGAGATCAATATTTGAGCTATAGATGTTGGGGGGTTGTGGGGATCGAGTTGCTTTGTTAGAGAAGCAACTGAGCTGAAAACGTCTTTTAGTTTGCCTTACTGTCTTTCTTATATAGCGAAACATGATTTTATTTCGCTATAATATATACACGTCTTTTAACTTTTTAGAGTAAAGTACACTGTAGGTCCCTGAACTTAGTAGGGGGTTTACTTAGGTCCAATAACTTCAAAAGTGTCCAATCAGATCCCTAATATATTTAAGTGGGTCATCGGAGGTCTAAAATAGCCTGGCTGGCCGATTGACCGTGACGTGACGGACTGACAGGTTGACTGTGACGTAGCCGCTCCAGCGTGCCCTTCTTCTCCCGCCGCATGGGCTCCAGCGTGGCATTCTTCTCCGGTTCCTTTTTCTCCCACCGCATCCTCCCTCCACCTCTCGAGCCGCCGCCGCCGTCTCCTCCCTCCACCTCCCGATCCGCCGCCGCCCTCCCCTCCTCCTCCAGAGCCGTTGTCGCCCTCCCCCTCCTCCTCCTCCCGAGCCACCGCTCTCCTCCTCCCCCTGACCTGGCGCCGCCCTCGTCCTCCCCCTCCTTCTCCTCCCGAGCCGCCGCTCTCCTCCTCCCTCTGACCCAACGCCGCCCTCGTCCTCCCCCGTCCCGGCACCCTCGTCCTCCCCGCCGCCACCTCCTCTCCCGGATCCGCACCGCCGCCCCACCACGTCTGCTACGTCCAGTTCCCACAGCGGTTCGAGGGCATCGACCCCAACGACCGCTACGCCAATCACAACCTCGTGATGCTGCCCCCGATGGAGGACGATGACGGCGGCCAGCTCGGCGATATCGAGTGGCCGGGGCACCGTGCCGATGAGGCGGAGTGCGACGACGGTGGCGTCGGCCGCGTCGCAGGAAGAGAAGAAGGGGGTCCGGGGAGGACCTTTCGCCTCCACCCCAGCTCCATGGCGCCGCCACCTTTCGCCTCCTGGAACCCCGAGCCCCCCTCTACCTCCCTTCCCCACCTGCGCCTTGCTCTTGCTCCCTGTCGCCAAGAAGCACCGAAGAACGCCTGCAGCTCCCCTTCGGCCGCCGCACCACCTTCACCTTTTCTCCGCTCCGGTGAGCCCTCCGCCGCGCCGACCGTGTCATCCAACATTCCAGGAATAGAGGAGCCTTTCCCCCAAGGTAATTTCATTGTTGGCCCTCAGGATCTCGCCGACTCCCATTCTTCCTCATCTCCGGCTGATTTGTCGCCCCTCGTCGCCGCTCGAGCTACGCTGCACCTTCATCCAATTGTCAGCACCAGAAGCTCCCCAAGGATGTCCCGAAGACACCCCAAGCAGCGCCGGCCTTCCCCATCCTCTCCGACGAACTCCCCGCGCAAGCCTTTCCGCGCCGCCCCGGTCTCACGTCGCCGGACCACTCCCCTCCCCTTCTTCTCCCCTCCCTCCGGCCGTTATCGCCTCGATTCGGCTGTTGCGCCCGTGCGTTGCCACCACCTTCAACCGCGCCGCCGCCGCGCCGGGCCTCCTCCGACGCCTCCACCACCTCCAATAGGACCCCCACCCCTGGGGGAACCCATTTTTGGGGTTCACCGGCCACCCCTCACCTCCGCTCGTCGGCGCCGACGATGCTCCCATGCGCCCAGGGCCTCCCTTTGTTCGCCTGAGCCTTGGACATCCCTGTAGTGAGATGAGGTGGAAGTCCACGTGTACAGGAACGGGAGCTGTCATCTACGCTGGAGCTGCCACGTCACGATCAACGCCACATCACGGTCAACCGGCCAGACATGCTATTTTGGACCTCCGATGACCCACTTAAATAGATTAGGGACCTAATTGGACACTTTTGAAGTTATTGGACCTAAGTGAACCCCTCTGCCAAGTTCAGGGACCTACAGTGTACTTTACTCGTTCAAGTACAAGGTAGACGCATATATTCAACACATATCACACTCACACCATGCAAACACATGCGTGTGCGTCCCCAAAACATGCTTGGACAAATATCGGAGGCATCTAATGCCTCACAGAGTGCGGTCATGCGCTCTCTCACTGAACGTGCACGCGTATGTGTACTCCTAAAATCGGTAAACTCCAGCACTAAGTCTAAGACTTCAATCCTGATGAGCTAAGTACACACCCGCACGCCTAGTTATTTGGCCACAGGCCAGCTTCCATATACACATGTCTTTTAGGGTGCGTTTGGTTGGTGGGATGAGGTTGAATGGGATGAGATGGTACGGGTAGGATGGGATCGTCCTGTATGGGATGGTACAGTCAGTCTGTTTGGTTGGTTGTATTGGATGATACATGGTTTTGTTTGGTTGGTTGTATATGATGATTCTGGATGGTTCAAGATGATGTTTGGTTTGGTGGATGAAGTTGGATATGATAACCCTCTCACATTTGATGATATTTGACGATATTTGATGATATTTGACGATATTGCACTTGGAAAATTTCAAATAAAGTTTAAACCTACAACTCATATATTAGCTCCAAAATAAAACAAGAACAAAAACTCTTGTTTATCTTCTAGAAATAATTTATTAAAATACTATATTAATTATATTGAATAAAAATGTTTTTTACCAAATTTTTAGAACTCTTTTTGACCCTCAAAAAATTTAAACTCAAATCAATAACCTTTTCTAAGTTTGAATTTAAATTATTCAAATTAGATCTTTAATAGTGAAGTTTAAGATTTTATTTGAGTACTAGGTTGTCCCAGAAACCCCTCTAAATTATTTCAGAATTTTAAGAATTTTATTCCTATTTTTAAAGCCTTGGTCAAACCCTTTTGTTTCTTGGTCAATCTGTTTTTAAAACTCGGGCTCAAGCACTGTTCACCTGGCCCGAGCCCGTTGCGACGCGGTTCAACCAAACCCCCTAGCCGCACCTGGGTCAAGCCACATTTGCGTGCAACCATCGGATGAGGATCCAACGGTTGAAAGTGATTGGGCCGTTCGGACCAGCCCGAATGCCAACTCAATCCAGGGCGTTAAATCTTGATCGAACGGTCCGTGTTGATTGGGCCATTCGGGCCAGTCCGATCATCCTGCACATCCTGACCGTCCAATTTCAATCGTGTGGTTCTTAACGTCCCGTCCAATTTCAATCCCGCGCGATAGTGGCTTCTTCAACCTCTCGCTGGTGGGCGGAGGAGGGAGGTGGATCCAGGTGAGGTCGATGAGGAGGAGGGCGCCAGGGAGGAGGAGGGGCGACGCGGAGGAGGGAGGTGGAGGAGGGCGGCGCGGGAGGTGGATCCAAGTGAGGTCGGCGAGGAGGAGGGTGCTAGGGAGTAGGAGGGGTGTCGGGGAGGACGTAGGTGGAGGGCGGCGCAGAGGAGAGAGGTGGAGGAGGGCGGCGCAGGAGGTGGATCCGGGTGAGGCCAGCGAGGAGGAGGGCGCCAAGGAGGAGGAGGGGCGCTAGGGAGGAGGAGGGAGCCGATGTGGCCGGGGAAGGAGGCCGGAGCGGCGGCGTTGCTCATCGGGGAAGGAGGCCAGAGCGGCGGTGTTGCTTATTGGGGAAGGAGGTCGGAGCGGCAGCATTGTTCATCGGGGAAGGAGGCTGGGGCGGCGGCGCGCTGGGAGGAGGGAGGACGCGCTGGGAGGAGATGAACGAGGGTGAACGATGTGGTTCGCTCGATTTCAAGGAACGAACTCATACATAATATCAAAGGAATATTCTCTTGTGTGAGATGGTTTGGTCTTGGACCGTTTGGTTCCATTCAGGGAACCAAACGCATGAACGACCCCATTTCCCGAAACTGTTTGGTCCTGGACAATTTGGTTCATCGATGGTTGCACGTTTGAACGCACCCTTCGTTCCTCACTCTCTCTCTCTCTCTCTCTCTCTTCAGATTCTCGGATGCTTTCTTGTAACCAAATTGTTGTGCAGTTAACTTTTTTCTTGAGATTTTGGTCCACCTTTTAACCATTGGATGTTCTTAGGAGGATTGGTGCTTCAGATCGTCCTTCGCCTATCTCCGGCGATGGTGGATGCCCTCCCTTCTCCCTCTGTAGATTAGGTTTTTTGAGTTTATTCCGGCAGAGGCGATGAGCAGAAGCATAAGTGCAGGAGCAGGTACCAACGTGGGGAGGACGAGCCAGAAGCGGCGGACAGCTGGTGTGCGCCGCCAAGGAGGCTAAGGTTAGGATTAGGAAAGGGTCGAAAGCCGTAATATATATTATGTAGTGGGAGGAGATACAAATGTTCTAGATTCAATGGCTCAAAATTTTGGCGACTTGTGAAAAAACATAAAAATGTTGTGATGCACATTACATTATGAATAAACTTCTTCAGTCCGATTGTCCACATATAGATAGCAACAATCCCCATGGCAATTATCTTCCTAAAAAAGTGAGGAAAAAAAGGTCTATCAGCACTTGATCTTGTTATATAAAATAAGTTTGGAAGTTTTTCAACTAACAATCATTCTAACTAGGTCACGATCTACATTCGAACCTGGCTCTAATACCATGTCTGTCGGACCAGGGAGTAACACCCCCAAATCCTCTTTTTATTCTGAACTAGTCCTATGATCAGTAGCTAGTTCACACATTAAACAAATATGGTAACATCCATAAATTGCACAACTTTATTAATAAATATCAGAGTTTATTACAAGAGAGGCTTACGAGCCAACAATAAAGAACACAATAGAAGACAAAGAAGAAGTAGTAAAGTCCAGCTAATCTGCCACAGACAATCAACTGGGATAGCGGCCTAGTCGTCGAGATCCACACCAGTAGTGAAGTCGTTCTCCTCTGAACAACATTTTATTAAGCAAGGGTGAACATTAAAATATACTCCGCAAGTTACACCCATATAATAGAGTTAATGCATGCATGTATATTATCAAAGGAAGGCTTATAGGGTTATTTGTGCAAAGCAATATTTGATATTTTAAATACAATACTAAGTTCAAAAGCAATTATACTATATCTAAAATCAAAATTTATTTTTAATCATCAATTATTGAGTGTAGGATAAACCTCCATACACAAATGGTGAAGGACTAACCCTCTTTATACCAGGCTTTCTGCCCAATTTTTCCACATGGAATAAACATCCATCAAATTATTTTTAAAATAAAACCATAGTCTAATCCGCGAAAGGCTTTGCTCAGCATGTCCATAACCGTAGACACGGCTATTCGAATAGATTGACACTCTGTAGAGGTTGTACAACTTTACCCACAAGAGATAATCGACTTATGATGTCCATTTCACATACTTCCGAAGGTGTGCGACTAAGTGATTATCACAAGACCTATACCCTACACTATTTCATTATAGTTATGCCCGCTAAGATTTCGTTATCGTAGGCTTCATGCCAAATGATAACCCCCTCTTGCACCATGTGGGTATTAAAAATAAGTCTTCACGACACCCACACCTCTAAATGATACAACTATGGTGAGTTTAATTAGTCAAGTCTGTCCCACTCTAGACTTGTACGGAATGACTTAACAATCCGTAGCACACAGATCGGTCTTTAATTGACTGGGCGACTTCTAAAACAATCCCTGAGCCTCAACCATTCACTGCATTGAGCTCGTGCGTAAATCTACACCCACCAACTATCCATTTCGCCCAAGTCCAAACCAGTTTTTGTTTTACTTTTCAAATCATTTGTAAATTTCTATGGTACACCAATGCCATAAACACATTTTAAAACCATAGTTGAATATTTGGCTAAAATTCCCTAAATCAAATATATTTTGGGTCTAAGCATAGCTAAGCCTAATTTTTCTCAAAATCTTCTAGTTCATACTATTGCATCAACTAGATTTTATCTAAGGTGAAAAGGTATATTTGATTCAATGTCAAAATTGGATGTACAAAGAAATTATGAATAACTATTGACAAGGATTAAAACATTTATGTATTATCTTTAATACATAGTAAAAGACCATACGTCTTCATGGCCGTAACCCCTAAGGTTCACGACCTCACTGGTCGTAAGGAATCCAGAGGTTACGTAATGGGTACCCTGGTAGGACAAGGTCCTGTGTCTAGCCTCCGACCAGTTAATTGCTCGTAAAAGGTATGAACTGATATTCGAAACTGATTTCAGGTATATTCCCTACCGTGTGACGAATGGAACACATGCGTATATTCCATACCACACGACGTTTCTTTATCCTAAGACACTAATGAACAACCACCATACGGTTAAGTGTCTCGCAGACATACAACCGCTGAACGGTTGATACTCCATCAACCGTCACCTCGCTCTGACCAGTCGCGATGCTTCACAACAGACGTCTCATCCAGAAGTAACTGCCACCTCTTCAAGGACTATTTAAAGATGGATCATGGACGGAGTAGAGGAAGAGGCCGCATCGGATTGAAGCATAGGCATTAGCATCGGATTCATGTTTTAAGCCCGATATGGTAGCATAGCAAATATTACTCTCAGTGTAAAACAGAATTAGTCCACCGCCTGGTCACAAGCATCCTTTGTAATGGTCAGTTCATATTAATCAAAGAGCAGTCCCATTCTCTCCCCATAAGTTTCGTGTTATTTTTCTCTATTTATTTAGTAAGATCGGCGACTCGGTCGTCGACAACTATAAATTTAAAACAGGAATTTAAATTAACTTGAATATAAATAAGCATGCAATAATAATTTAAAGCAAAATTTATATAATTTAAAATACTAGGACCAAATATGATCAAATAATGTAACTTGCCTTGTTCAATTAATTGTTGTTCTGAAACGACGTCAAAATCTAGCTCTTTGAAGTCATTGAAATCTATATGCGAAAATAAGCCAAATTCAAACAAAATTCAAATAAAATCCAAATAAACTCCAAATTAAATAATTTTGGTTTAGATGGCTAGATCTTTATTTTAGATGAATTTAGAAATTTGAATAACTTGAATCGGAGCTCGAACGAAGCAAAACGGACTCTCGAAAGATTCAAATTCACATGAAGTGATGAAATTAGAATTTCGGAATTTATTGAATTATCTTTCTTAAGAAAATCAGTTTACTGCATCATGATGACGTCAGTGAGGGGATAAATGGATTCTGTCGAATTAATTTCCTTAAGAAAAAGAGAAAATCCACATGGGCATTGACTAGGCGGCATGTAGTAGCCACATAGGCTTAGATGGTGATGTGGTGCTGACATGGCGTGAGGTGGTGTGCCACGTGGGTAGTAGAGCACGGTTCCTCGTGGTTGCTAGCAAACAGGGGTGAATTGGGCGGTGGTGATGGCACCAAAAGAGAGAGGGAGGCATGGGGAGCAAGATGCTCACCTCGTCGGCGCTAGGGCGTGTACGGCTCGCCGGTGGCGAGGAGATGTGCGTCGGCGCGTTCGGCTCACGGTGGCGTGGCAGTTCTGGCGGCGCTCTGGCGAAGAGAGTGAGAGCACCGTGGTGGCAAGGCATCGTCGATGGCAACGGAATCGATGGTGGAAGAACTTGCGGCCGATAGTGAGAAAATGTCGATTCCGGTGAGGAGAGGGGGAGGCTCGGGGGATGGAATGAGGATTGGGAGGGGCGCATGCGGCTCCAATTTATGGAGGCGATGAAGCACCGGCGAAGGATATCGTAGCGGCAAAGAACGAGGCGACCGTTGCGGGTTCCGGCGGAACGGGTGAGGAAATAGGGGAATAAGATCGGGAATAGAGGTGGTAGGATAAGGGGATGATGATGCGCACGTGCGTGCGGGAAAATAGGGAGGAAAACGGTGGCGATTGAGGAGCTCCGAGGGGCTCTAATGGTGCTTGGGTGGGGGAAAGAAGAAGAAGAAGAAGAAGAAGAAAGGGGTTGGGGGGCTGGCAGGTGGGGTCCGCTAAGAAGTGAGAGGGAGACGAGAAAGGAAGAGAGAGGGAACCGGGTGGGCTACGCCGAGCGCAAATGGGCCAAAAAAAGGGAAAATAGGCTGGAAAATGGGTTTAGGCCCAAACAGGAAAAACGATATTTTAATATGATTTTCTAATTACAAAAAATGCAACAAATCAAAACAGCTTTTATAAAATAACAAATAAAGCCCAAAAATTCTAGAAAAATTCACAGAAATTTATGGAATTATTTTGAACTTAATAAAATTATTTTCAACTTAAAGTTGGCTTTTATTTTTGCAAATAATTTTTTAAAATTTCTAAAAAATAGGAAAAGCCTTTTTAAAATCCAGAAAATTCTAGTAATTAATTAAAATTTTCTTTTAAACTTTAAATCCAAGAAAAACCCAGAAAACTCAATAAATTTTATTTTTGACTTTTAAAATATAGGAAATTCAAGAGAATCAAGAAAACTCTTTTAAATTTTAAAAAATCAATAAAATAATAATTTTATTAACTTTATTTTTGGTAGCATAACTTGTGATATTACATTCTCATCCAAATGGAAGGATAAATCCTAATCCTAATCCTAATAGGATCTCCTCCAAAAGGAAGGAGGAAGATAGGAATATTTGTATAACACATCTCCAAGTCCTAGTAGGTTAGAATATAAATCATTTACTCAACAATATTCACCTTGACTCCTATCCATTGAAGTCACGGTGTTCTTCCGAGAATTTGCTCCAATTCGACTTCGCTATTTTTGTTTTTGCAATTTTTTTCTTTTTCGTCCCACCTTTGGGAGTGCTCCCACCATAGGGGGGTGTAACATCCCAATTTTCAGAGCTTAAAAATCTTTAATAGTTAGTAGGGAGAAAATTCACCATTTGGATTTTATTTGAATTAAATTCAAAAGCTTAATATTGGACTTTACAATCAAAAACATTTAATGTGAATAATCCCAACATGAACAATAGCCAAAACTATTTTATTTGGGTTCTATGTGCTTAGATATATTTTCTAGATTTTTCTAGAATTTTTCTGAGCTCATTTGCTATTTTCTATTGCTTATTTGAATTTCTGGTATTTTCTAAAATAGAAAATCTATTTAAAATCTCAGAAAATCAATCGAGCCGAATTCCTTTTCTCTGGCCCAACTCTCTCGCCGCGCTGCTTTCCCCGCCGACACCGGCCACTGCAAGATCGCTCAATCGACATGCGGGCCCCGCATGTCAGCCTCTCCTCTCTCTTTCCTTCCGAGCCCCGCTCGTTCCCCGCCGTTCGATCAAGGTTGGACGGCTAAGATACGCGGGATGTAAGCGGAAGTTCCGATCGTTTCCTTGATTGTGGACCGTTGGATCTTGGAGGGACGGTCAGATCGTGAGTCCGTTTTGCAGCCGCGCCGTTTCGCACGCGCCCGTGGCCGAGCCGCCGTCGCCGACAGGTGGGCCCCGACCGCCACGTCACCGTCGTCTTCGAGGCGGACTCCGCCTGCCGCCCGATTTCGCCGCCGCCGCGCCGTGTCCTTCGCGGACTCGCCTCCCGGGGCTATTTAAAGCCCCGAGGATCCTCGTGCCCTGCACCCCGAGCTTCGCCGCCCCCGAAAACCCTAGCCGCCGCCACCGAAGCGCCGCCAGGAGCCCTAGTCGCCGCCTTCGTCTTCAGCTCCGGCCGAACGACCCATTGCCGCCGCCGCCGTTCAGTCCCCTCGCGCCACCGACCCCACCTCGGGATCGCGCGTCGCGCATCTCGGAGCCGCCGCGCCGGCGAGAAACCTCCAACGCCGCCGCCATCGAGCCTGAGACTTCGCCGCCGCTTCTACCTCACCGCCGGCCACCCTGGTTGTCCCCATGCACCAGTGAGCACACCCGTGTGATCCTCGTGTCGCCCTCTACCTCCTGGTGCCATCCGTCGCCGCCGGCGAGCCGCCGTTCGCCGAGACCGTCGGAACCCGAGCGCCACCGCCTTCGCTGTCGTCCACGACGGTGCCACCTCGGCGCCGCGTCAGCGCCCGTGCCCCCGTGTCGCATGCGTGGCGCCACCATCGCCACGCAGTGCGCCGCAGGGCGCCCACCGGCCTCAGACCGAGGCTCGTGAGACCCGCCACCGTGAGCCGTGTCTCTAACGTGTGGGCCCCACATGTCAGGTTTTTCTTTTATTTATCTTTTTCCGAAATCCTGAGGGCTGACGCCAGCATTGCGCAATAATCCAATTTTTCAATAGAAAAGTAATTCGGAAATTTCAGAAAATCCAAATTAGGGTTTCTTTTTAGATTTAAACTTCCAGAGCTCATAACTTTTGCATCCTAACTCCGATTGAGCCCATTCAAATTTCTAAATTTGTCTAAATTCAAGCTCTATTTATCTGAGATTTTTATTTAATTTTTGGAGCTTGTTTTGCCTCTGTTATTTATTTGTTTTGTTTGTTTTTGTTTCGTTTGCGAGTAGACGTCGATTCGTCGGGAAATTTTGTGGAAGAAGGAGCACCCCAAGATCAAGACCAGTACATAGACCTTTTCCAAGGCAAGTCATACCTTTGATCATCTTGAACCCAGTTTTCAAATTTACTTTGTGTTAAATTATTGCATTCTACTTTAATTATTTATTTAAATGCTTTGGGCATAGTTATTATCCAAATTGTTATCACACCTTGGCCTTGTATGTCATAATTCCTTGTCACCCTAGATTGGTTGAGTTGGTAATATTATAGCACCAACGTGGGTTGGTTAGATGTGAGTACAGTTGCTTAGCCATGCTACGAGTCTCACATCATATGTAAGTTGCAAATACTAATTATGACTAAGTGACTATGGAACTTTGTGTAAAACTGTGTGCTATGTGTTATTACTTC
This sequence comes from Ampelocalamus luodianensis, assembly GCA_036346255.1. Lineage (NCBI taxonomy): Eukaryota > Viridiplantae > Streptophyta > Magnoliopsida > Poales > Poaceae > Ampelocalamus > Ampelocalamus luodianensis. Next base: position 36,166,507 of record CM070620.1, on the reverse strand, counting down.
GTGATGACATGTGTTGCACTAAAACCAACTGGGTGGTAAAGGATTTAGACTGAGGCAAGTGGTGGAGACTGTGTGACATGGTGGACTATGTGATGGGAATGTTAATCTTTGTGACTTAGTTAGAACATGGAAGTCTTGCCTTGGTTAATTAAGGACTTAACTTTGTGCGCCATTGAACTGAGCCTTACTGTACGACCACATGCCTGGTATGGGACGGGCCTAACTTAGTAAGTTATGGATTCTCGGCATTGATGTTCAGGTGGATAGGTTAGGCTGTGTGACAGGGTGGAGGTGTGACTACTTGGTGGTTGCATCGCGGGACGATTCGTCTTCCCTGTCCAGCAGTGTGTGTTATACCAATTCTATGTGAGCTGGTATAGCGGTTTGTAAGCACACTGGGAACGTCAATGTTTGAGATGAAGTTTCCGAACTGTTTTGTTACGATTGGTGCTTGCTACACTAGTTGTATCTTGTGGATAAAGTGTACAACATCTGCAGAGTGTTAAATCAATCTATTCGAATAGCCGCGTCCGCGGTCATAGACATGCTCGGGGATTTCACACGAGGGGTAGTTTTCATAAAATGCTGGGATGAGAGCTGTGTGACCTTAATCATATGGCTATATGAAATAATATGTTTAGCTGTGTGTGTCTTTGTGGAAACAACTGTTAAATTAATATTGTCTATTTGTTTTGAACTATGCTTTCAATCTATTATTGTATTCAATTGCAAATGTTGGTTTTACGCAAAAGAACCACAAAAGCCTTTTTCTTTGAAATAAGCCTGCATCTATTCATTGCATTCTGTGGTATGATTTGCGAGTACGGTTGTGTACTCACGCTTGTTGTAAAACTTGCGCCCAAACCTACAGAAGAGGAGGAGTCTACGCCTGCTTTCGAGGAGGAGTTCGTTGAAGGCTGATCGTGCGTTAAGGTCTGGATCCCAGTCGGTTGCCTGTGGTGAATTGGTGGGATCTACGCTGGAGTTATTTCCGTTCCGCTGCTGTTTTATTCTCTGTTAGCCCTGCGTGGCTTAATAAGTGTAAAACTCGACCATAAGGTCAAAACCCTTATTTGTTATTCAAACTAATCGTTTACTTTATTTATCGCTTGTGTGGATCGATATTTACCTATGTTAACCCTGTGTGCACTAGCGTGATCCTGGACTAGTGCAGTATACACAGAGGGTTCCAGAATCGTAATTCTGGGTCCCGACAGGGGGGCACATGCACATCACCGCAATGTACATATCAATGTTTAGGCTAGCCTACCCAGACCCTCCACCTAAGAGCTCCTTTGTTGTGTAGTTTGGTTAACCACACCTCCTGTTCCTACAGCCCTCCATGCAAGGTTGATACCACCTCCGAGCTCCAACTGCTCATCGGTACCGCGTGGTTAGTCCCACCACGTCTTCCTTCTTCCAACAACTCGCATCTTCGCCTTCTCGCTTGTTAGATTTTGTAACTATCTTTGTAGTTTCGCACATAAACTGTAGATGAGATCTGAGTACCTACCACTGACGACATGATTTTCTTTTCCTAATAAGGATTTTTATCAGACTTCCCATTGGTTACTCTTTCCTGATGATTACCCATCAATCGGTAGCCCCCATTGCGCTACATACTTTTCATGATTATTTTTCTTTTCTAAGTAACCCGCATGATTCTACTTTGAAGTGATACCTCACAACCTTCGAGTTCAAGCAACCTCACAGATATTAGATTCTTATTGAAGCTAGGAATATACCGAACTCCCGTCAATGTGCGATGTGCTCCATTACACATCTCCACTGTAACTGTACCCAGCTCAGTAATTGCATACTCCTTGCAATCCGCTAAGTGAACAGTTCCATGTGTCGGATGTAAAGATTCTTCGTCAAACATCACCCTTACCGAACATATATGTAAGGAACAACATGAATCTAATATCCATCCATGAGAAGTACATGATTGACTGACGACGAGTACGTTTGAATCAATCTTTAGCTGCTGCCACTAAGCATGCACCCATCATTTGCTTCAAACTTGGACAGTCATTTATCATATGATCGTTGTCGTCACACAGATAGCATACATATGTGCCCCTGCTCTTGCTCTTCTTCTTCTTGTAACTTTTGCTTTTGCCTACAACACGTATGGCAGCCAATGCTTGATCACCTGAGGATGAAGAACTCGATGGCTTCTTCAAGGACTCCGCCTCTAATAGATATATTACTGCCTCATTGAAGTTGAGTGTTTTCTCGACGAGAATATTCATCACCAATTGCTCCTATGAAGGTGGTAGAGATGACGCTAATACGATGAACTTGTCGTTCTCTTCAATTTTCTCATCCGCACTAGTCAGTTGTGTGGTAAGCTTGTTGAAGACATTGAGATGGTCAACGAATCGTGTGCCTTCTTCCATGCGCAACCTAAACAGTCGCCGCTTTAGCACCCATCGGTTTATCAACCACTTTGCCACATACAATTCTTCTAAGTTACTTCGTAAATTCTTCGACGAATTCTCCTTAATCACCGAGTATTTTATCTCATCAGAGAGACATAGACGGATTGTACTGACAGCCTTCCGCTCCATCACCTTCCAGTCATCATCAGGCGTCTTTTCTGGTTTGTCCCGTTTAAGAGCATCGATTAACTCTTGCTGGACAGGGACATCCTTCACCATACATTGCCACATGCTGAAATTTCCTCTGTAGTCAAATTTCCCCCACTTGATTCCACATCGTAGGCATTGATCTTTATTTTGTATCACCTTACGCTTTGCCGCTCTTCTTGTAAATCTGATTAATCCGACCTTGCCTCTGATACCACTTGTTATACTCTATACACCTTTTTTATGTGCAGTAGCCCCTAGATCGGATTAGAGTTGCGAGATATGGCACGATATAAGAACGTAGTAGGTGAATCCCATGGAGAGAACCTAATAACAACGACGAAATAATCACGACGAGATGGAAATATTTGGTGAAGCCGGTCGCAAATTCCTTGAGCACAGTATAAAAATAGTACAAGGGATTGTCGCTCTCTCACAACTCTCTCGAGCCTTTGAGGACCATCGAATCATTACCCTATATAAGAATCTAGTGCTAAAGAATAACCTAGCATCTAATCCTCTCGTGCACCTCTTGTTTTGGATGAGTTGATTTGTGCCTTGTATTATCCATAACTACTCATCATGGCTTTACATAATGCCCCTAGTTCTCATTCAAAAGATAGTAGAAATCGTAACCCTAATAGGATCAGGATAAGAATTCTCGTAGAACACATCTTCGAGTCCCAGTGGTTAGGATATGAGTGTTCTCATCCAAAAGATGGTAGAAATCCTAATTTTAATAAGATTAGGCTAAGAATTCTCGTAGAACACGTCTTTAAGTCCAAGTCCCAGATGTTAGGATACGAGTCACACGTCCTCGACAAAGTTTGCGTTCGGTCTCCCAGTTAGATTACGAGGGAAAATGTGATAGAAGAGTCAAGAGATGCATCGGTTTAGGGGAGAGGTGAGATTTTTTTACTAGTGGGTCCCACTTCGGAGGATATGTGAAAGAGACTAAACACGGGTAAAATGTGAAAAAAAAAATATGCTCTACTTAATTACGTGGCAGTAATGCAGCATTCTTAGCCTCTCTTACATTGCAGATGCCGTCATGTGACCTTGTCAATGGGAGATCCCCCTCTAGGCCTCCATTTTCCCCACAATGACAAGATCAAAAGATTTTAGAAAAATCCCCTTAATTAGATCCATGGCATGTTCTTAGTTTGTCTCAGAGTATGGGCAAACCAGTTGCCAGACGAAGGCGAAGAGATGTTCATCATGGAACCATCCATTTAGCATGGCGGACAAAAGCGCACCTTAGAAAGAAAGTAGCAACTGCTCCATCAGACGGTGAGTGATAAGAATCACCCAATTCACAGCCTGATCTGATCATGAGCGTGTTTTCTTTTACCGAAATTCCAACTTTGGACTTTGGAGCTAGCCTCCTTCGAAACCTGTCATTTTTTCTGGTCAAAGAGGGCGACGAATCGAAGGGTGCTGGTTGAATGGTCGGCGTCCAAAAGCCGACCCAACACCAACACAAGAAAATGCGTGCCATATCTACGTCAAAATCATCTACTACTCCATCGTTGATGCAAAAATAAAAAGTGTGCTGTGCATGGAGCGTTTGGGCAGTCAAAGATGCAGTACATACACCCATCCAACGGCCCATCAGTTTTTTGATTGATTAATTGATTGATTGATTGATGCGCACATTAGTCTGATTTTGACCTTCTTTCCGAGTCAAATATGTTTGAGTTTGGTCCAAATAATATTCTTTATAAATACTAAAAAAATCCCAAAAGTCCACTTACACATGGTGAAAGTTGAAAAATTTAGTACCATATTGATTATCTATAGGGGTGTCAATCGAATCCGAATTATCCGGCATCCGAATTCGGTTGGTAGTGAATATGCTTTAGATTTTTTTCATCAGATTAATAATTTCTCCCCTATTCGTATTCGTATTCGCATAAAAAATATTGATACGAATATGGTATAGACTTTGCCGTCCAAAATGTTATTTTATCCGCACTATTTGTATTCGTATTCCAATTCGATAAAATATTATACATATCTTCTTGCAATAGAGCTAATTAGTTGGATGGGTATTTTTAGTTTAATATGAATTCATGTTTTTAGGTGAAATAGATAAACTAGAATGATTAGGTGTACTATGTACGAGGATAAAATATCATAAATATCTTGTAGTTATGTAAGTTATGAGGATATCCGAATCTGATCAAATTGAGTAGGTATTCGGTTCGTATTCGTTACAACATTCGATTCGTATTCGTATTCAATAATATTTGAATTTGTATTCGTATTCGATAATATTCGAATTCGTATTCATTTAGAAAATATGAATACGAATACGGGAAGACAACTATTCGATCTGTTGACAAATCTACTAGTCTAGCTAGGAGGAGGCCAACTTATAGGGTGAAATTGGTCTTGTCTAGTTGAAGCAAGCAAAAGAAGGTTATGCGCTCGCTCGCCATGGCACGGCCACCGCCACCACGTGAATGGTGCGGCAATTTCCGGTCCGGTTGTGTGCAGAGCGACAATTTCGGGTTTCGTTGTGTGCGGAGAGGCAAGTTCTTTTTGCACCTCATAAACGTGTGACAAATTGGAAAGGAGAAGAACGGTTCAAACCGAACGTTTGAATCCCACTAATCCTTCACTCTATTACGGCATGCATTAATTGTGCTTTAATGCGATTTCTAATTTTTGTTGCGTGGTGATTTGTCCTTCCTTCTGAGCTCATCTGTATCTATATGAGGTGACGTCCTCTCGATCTAGATGCACCTTGAGAGAGAAAACCATTGTCCTTCGCTCCTCTTTGTTGCACTACTTCTAACTACTCTATCCCTGTGCCGGCGTGCACCGTCACGGGGAGAGTCATGTCTCCGAAGCCATCGTCCCTCGTGATCATGTATGGGTTAGGGCGAATCAGATTTTTGGGAAGCGTTCGCACGACTGCTCACGGCTTCGTGTCATCTTTGCGTCTAACTCCACTGCGACCATCGCTGGAGTGATCATCTGTAAGTCGCGGTGATCCGCTTTGTCATGGCTAAATTTTACTTATTGGATTTTAGTCATATGTTGATGATGTTCGCTACTGTTGCTAGTAGACTTCATACAATAGATTTTGCTTTATTAGCTCATATATATGAGATAGACATATTTGATATTGTAATCATGCTATTGTTTGTAGTTGGAAATATGACTGGTATATATGTCATTTTTATACTAACAATATATAGTCCGCTAGAGCTCTGAATTTTTTGTCGTATTGGCACTGTTCCTAGACGTATTAGCAAAAATGGCTCGTTTCCCGCCGTATTTGCAGAAATAGCCGCCCGGACGAGCTGAGAGACCGACACCTATGAATTCCGCACGGGCACCGTGCGGTGGAGCCTCATCCGCATGAAGAATCTAGACCCGCCATTATGAGTTAATAGGGTATTTTGGTGATTAATGACAAATCTATTTGTGAGACTGACACTTCACTTGCTATCTATTGTTTAGTCTCAGTTGGACATAAAAGGTAAAAATCAAAGAGGTATGCATTCGACATCATATTCCTATACCTTGTTGCATTCCTCGGATCCAATATGTAGGTTGAACTCTACCAAAAGGTTAACTTGAATATGTGCATATGTTCTTATTACATATTTGTGTATGCACACATTTAGGGAAATTCACTCTATATTTCGAGGTTTCATTTGTATTAATCCCTATTCCTTTTTTCACATATATTAAGGGTCTTTACTTTAAAACATATCCTTGAGTATATAAAACTTGTGTAGTTCATATATACTCATATGTCTTTACATTAAAATATTTACAATTGTGATGGTTATCATGAATTACCAAAGAGGGAAAGATTGGAGTATCTTATCCCACCATTATGAGTTAATGATATGTTGTGGTAATTAATGACAATCATAAGGTGGAACTAACATTTTTCATGAGTTGGATGAATAGGTTATGTTCTATGGAGATGGAGACTTGGATGACATCATAAGTTGATCGTCATCAAGTCAAGACTCGGGATGAAGGAAATCATTATGTGTTGATGATATTCAAGATAAGACCCCAAGTAAAGAAGATCATCATGTGTTGATGATATCGAAGTCAAGTGCTTGGAGTAAAGGATGCATCATGTGTTGATGCGTATCAAGATATCGAAAAGGAGATGATCATGAGTTGATCATCAAGTCAAAAGAAGACCCATTATGTGTTGATGGGGATCAAGTGAAGGATGTATCATTTGTTGATGCATATTAAGACTCGGGATGAAGGATGTCATCATGTGTTGATGAGCATCAAGTCAAAAATCCCGAAGTAAAGAAAATCATCATGTGTTGATGATTATCAAAGTCAAGACAATGACTCGGACTTGAAGTGAAGATGTGCGTCATCAAGCTTCAAGAAGGTGTGCAAAGCAAATGTATGACTAGCTAGGACTAAGGATGTGTTCCTAGTCTTTTATCAGTCTTGGTATTTCGTTGGAGACCGGATTGCTAGTATAGGTTACCGTACTATTAAGATGGGGGTCTTGGCTAGTAGCTTGAGTTAGTCATGTGTTTATAGCTCGTTATGCTTGATGTAGCTCTCGTTAGCATGTTGCCAATATTTGCGAATGTGTTTTGTAAATAATTGAGGCTCATGTTTAATCCTTGTAGCATGTGATTTTAATTTGCGAATGTGTTTTGCAAATAGTTTAAGTCTATGTACCTTATTCCTTGTGGCATTGATTCTAAAAGTCGGCAAATGTGTTTTACAACTTGTTGGGAATCTTGCTTTCATCCCTTGTGTACATCTTGCGTCAATTGGCAAATGTATTTTACAAATTGAGTTGAAGCAAAGTGCATTATATGTTTTCAGCCTTGTTGACAGTGGGCGGTCTGATCGCCCATGTCAGTCGGTTTGATCGGTGGGGTGTCGGTCTGACCGCCATGTGTTGGACGGTCTAACCGAACATCCGGGTCAAGTGACCCGGTCAGCTTTTTCCAGAGAATGTGTTTCTCTGGTTTTGGGTGCCGGTCTGACTGGCATGTGTTTGGTGGTCGGACTGGTCAGCGGTATGACCGCAGTTGTTTAAGCGGTATTACCGCAGGGCGGTAGTACTGATCCTTTGTGCAGTACGCTTTTTCCACAGAAGGTGTTTTCTCTGGTTTGGCTTGCTTTCCTCGAGCGGTTTGACTGCACCCTTGGCGGTCTGACCGGGTTTGAGCGGTCTGACCGGCCATCAGTTGACGGTCAGACCGAAAGTGAGTCCAACGACTAGTTTTATAGCCGTTGGCACTTGGGCGGTCTGACCGGTCATTAGTTGGCAGTTAGACTAGTTTAGCCCTGTTTTTCTATGACTTCTCCCCAACGGCTAGTTTTTATGTGGGGGTTATAAATAGCCACCTTGGCTGGTTGTGGGCAAGTTTGCTGATGCCATATCCTTTCCCTTGAGCAAAGAGCAAGCCCTCTACACTCTTTTGTGCATGTGTTGCACTTAATGAGTTTTGAGAGGCAAATCCTAGTGCATGTATTGCATTAGGTAGTGGATTGTGTATCCATTGAGGTTAGACACTTGATTTGTTCAAGTGAGCATCTCCAACTTGTTACTCTTGGTGTTTGCCGACACCTAGACGGCTTGGAGGAGTTGCGCCGGTGATCTTCTCAAAGAAGGTTGTGAGAAGACCCGAGCGGATATGAGTGGTTTGGTGCTCACCATTTCTGGAGTGGGAAAGAGCAACCCCGAGTGGATCGAGGTGTTGGTTCGGTTTGGAATCGGTCCAAGTGGTTGGACTTACCTCGGAGGTGTTGGCTCAATTGTGGAGCCGGTCCAATGTTGTTGGGCTTACCTCAACGTGGATTAGGGGAGACTGGTAAGTCTCCGAACACCACGGTAAAACATCGTCGTGTCAATTGTGGTTTGTTCTCTTGTACTTTACTTTGCGCAATTTACATTCATAGAATTAAATTGCTTACATGTATATGTATGTTTGCTATCATTGACATAGACTTAGATTATTGGTGCACTTAGTGAAGACTAGTTGTTTTATGCTTTAATTGTGCAAAACCGTTTTGTTATTAGCTTCCGCATTAAAACTTGGTTTTAGCCAAAGAAGTTTCTTAAAACTGCCTATTCACCCCCCTTTAGTCGGCCTCCTCGATCTTACACCGCATGGCCACCGTGAGGTTTTCCCTCGACCGCACAGCCACCGTGTAGTGGAGTCTCATCCGCACGGCCACCGTGTAGTTTTGCCACCACCGTATGGCCACAATGCGAACGTCCCCCCTTTCCACCGCACAACAAATCACCTCCCTCCCGTCACCTCCATCACCCGGCATTTCACCTCCCTCCTATCACCTCCATCGATCACCGTCGTCTTTAGCTTTATTCCCCGTCCCATCACTATCTGCAGCATTTGCATGCATTCATGCATGCAAGAATTGCCTTGCAGTGGCTATAAGTAGCGAGCGAATGCGATTTAGCTTCATCGTCTCGCTCACTTGCTCTCTCTCTCTCTCTCTCTCTCTCTCTCTCTCTCTCTCTCTCTTGGTCGCTCTCTGGTTCTTTGTCAATTTTATTTTTGGGGACGTTTTAGCGTTAATAACCACTGTCATTTGCAGCCATATTAGAAGGTAATTTTTTCTTTGTTTATAAATTCTTTATTAACTGTGTTGTTAGTAAATTAGTCGTAATAAAAATTTTGTCAAAAAAATGTTGTTTCATTGGTGGATCATTTGCTCATAATTAAATACAGTATAAATAAGAACTATTAATTTGCAGTAGGTGATTTATAGCATCAATACATATCCAAAAGCATTTGTCATCTGGATTATTTGATTTATCCCAGACCATTATTAATCATGCATGCGGGCTCTTAACTAGGTCTCTGAATTTTTCTTACGACGAGCTAGCTAGCATGGAATCGTACATGTCTCAACTAACCATATGCATGCACCATATATAATTTTAAGTGATTAAGGTCAATTAAGTATTAGCCATGAAACCATTTCCCATTTTTTCTTGTTGGTTTGATCATTCGTTGTACACATATAGTTAATACTATTAACTATATGAGGTCATATAGTTAATAGTATTGTTTGGGTATACATATAGCACAGTTAGTGCCTAGTGGGAACATGTTTCATGTATCTTTATTTAGATAATACTACATTAAGCATGCTCTAACGTCTGTCTTGCTAAATATAACTGCTTACATATGTGCATGTTACGTGTATATGGTACAATGCACTATGTAGAAACATGCATGAACAAATCTAGGAGCTTATGAGAGTTCATGTTCTCATAGTTTAGATTACTATCGTGGACTTTTTTTTGAATGGAAATCTTAACCAGGAAAAAGCTTTCCATTTTTCCACCTTTTATTGCTTGTTGTGCTTCTAGAGTTAAATATGTCTAAAGAAACATACATTGGTCTTATCACACATCAACATTACACCATACATAGTTTATAAGCTCACTTTGTTCATGATTTAGACCCTAATTAAAGCCTAACTTGTCCAACTAATGTAGACCTCGATCATTGCCACCCCATATTAGCGTTTGAGGATTTTGCTGCTCGATGCCAATGTTGTAGCTAATTAGCTTTCCTGAATTAATTAGTTGTCATTAATCTGTGGTAACGAATTAGTCGCAATTATTTTAGTGTTGTTTAGTTCATCATAATTAATTTAGTCGTGAATAATTAAATTGACAGTATGTAACACAGGTTCATTTGTAGTAATCAGTTATCCCTAATTAATTTACTCATGATTACATAGTCATATTTAATTTTGTATTACTAAATTAGTGTACATTAATTTGTTGTCTTCATTTGGTCATAATTTTCAATGTGCACTATTTTATTATCATTATCAATCTTCTCACTAATATTCCGTCTATTCCATCTGTTGCAAGCTATGTATCTACCAGAGTTTCTAGAACACTTCTACAATGAGAACCATCGGTACAAGTTATGGATCGCAAGTGACGCAGATGACCCTCCGCCCCTGCTGCTTTGGTCGGGGAGGGATTACTGGGAACTGGATGCTCGCTACATCCCAATCCTCCGGGACATGGGCTTGTTTCCCCTTGCGAGGCTGCTCTCCGTCGAAAGCTAGTTCACCCTAGAGGGCAGTCTGCTATCGGCACTTGTCGACAGGTAGAGGTCCGAGATGCACACCTTCCACTTTCGGTGGGGTGAGATGACATTCACTCTGCAGGACGTTTCGTTCTTGACCGATCTCCCAATCCGGGATGAGCCACTTGTTCCAGGTCGTCTGTCGGCGGACTAGAAGGCCAGGTTGGGAGCATCGATTTGGTATACGTGTTGTAACGTCCCAAAATTTGGCTTTTCAAAAATCTTTTGAGTAGTTTAGGTCCTTGAAAAATTTCACCAATTTTATTTGCAGTATACACAGAGGGTCCAGAATTGCATTTTTGGGTCTCGACACGTGTCCTGAAGCGTGCACGTGGAATCTCCTAGACTTGACTGAGGCATTTCAGTCAATGCCCCTAGGATGCAGCTGACGAGGTCATTAGGACGCACCTCATTACTTACCTTCTTCAGCTCTGTAGTTGGGTCATGTTTCCAACCACACAGGGCGATTGGATGTACCCCAGCTTCGAGTCTTTGGCCGATGCGGAGGCTGGGACGATGCCTCAGTACAGCTAGAGATCAGTCGTCCTTTGCACCACATAACGAGGGTTGTGTGACGCTCCTCGGTGCGGCACCGGTCGTAAGATCGAGTAGGCCGACTAGAGGGGGGGTGAATAGTCAATTTAAAACTTCTACGTCCTAAAACCGATTTCTAATGCGGAAGCTAAATACAAATACGGTTTTGCACAATTAAGACCTAAAACCCTAGGTTCAACTAAGTGCACCAACAATACAAGTCAATAATAAATATAGCAATTATCAAAGACTTGCAAGCTATCAACTAATGATATGATCAATCAAGCACATATAAGATAGCAATCATACAAATGAATAAGCAATTATGCAATGAATGTAAATTGCACAATGTAAAGCATATGAAAGCTAATCACAAGAAGCACACGTGACACAATGATGTTTTACCGTGGTGGTCGGAGACTTACCGGTCTCCCATAATCCACGTTGAGGGAAACCCAAACCTATTGGGCCGGCTCCACCAATTAAACCTTCCTTCGAGGTATCAACCACCTCGCTCCACTAGGGTTGCTCTTACTCCACTCCGGAGATGGCGAGCACCAAGCCACTCACAAACGCCCGGGTCTTCTCACAAGCTTCACTTGAGAAGATCACCGACGCACGACGCCTCCACGCCGTCTAGGTGTCGGCAAACACCAAGAGTAACAAGTCTCAACTCTCACTTGAACCAATCAAGTGTCAACGCTCTCGTGGATACTAAATCCACCACCTAAAGCAACACATGCAATAGGATTTGCCTCTCAAACCTCACTAAGTGCAACACATGCACAAATAGGAGTAGAGGGCTTGCTCTTAGCTCAAGGGAACTCAATGGGGCTCAGCTGCCTCCCCCTCACACGGCCAAGGTGGGTATTTATAGTCCACACACAAAAACTAGCCGTTAGGAGAAGATTCTGTCGAAAAACAGCAGGGCCGGTCTGACCGCAGGCACTTGGCCGGTCAGACCGCACCCCCTCCAACGGTCAGAAAACTAGCCGTTAGAGGGCCTCCGGTCTGACCGCCAACTAATGGCCGGTCAAACCGTCCAGGCCGGTCAGACCGCCCGTAACACTCCGGTCAGACCGCACCAGCCAAAACCAGAAAATCAGCTCTCTAGAAAAGGCTGACCGGGTCCTTGACCCGGGAGTCCGGTCAGACCGCACTCATAACGCCGGTCAGACCGCTCAGCCAATTTCCAGAAAAACGTCGTTCTCTGGAAAAACTTGACCGCGACGATTATCCGCGAGTTCGGTCAGTCCGGCCATACAACACCGGTCGGACCGCATCAGAGATCAACTCAGGATTTTGCATTTCTTTTTCAACTCAAATTTGCAAAACACATTTGCAAAAGATATGAAATGCAAACAAGGCATGTAGGCAAGATTCTCAACAAGTTGCAAAACACATTTGCCAACTTTTAGAATCAAACCACAAAATGCACTTCGCTTCAACTCAATTTGCAAAACACATTTGCCAAATTGACACGCTATGCGAACAACGATAAAAGCGAGATTCCCAACAAGTTGCAAAACACATTTGCCAACTTTTAGAATCAACGCCACAAGTTGCACTTCGCTTCAACTCAATTTGCAAAATACATTTGCACAATTGACAAGCGATGCAAACAACGATAAAAGCGAGATTCTCAACAAGTTGCAAAACACATTTGCCAACTTTTAGAATCAACGCCACAAGGAATAAGGTACATGGACTTAAACCATTTGCAAACTCAAGTCACATGCTACAAGGAATAACCATGAGCCTCAACTATTTGCAAAACGCATTCGCAAATATAGGCACCATGTTAAGTTGAGCTAGAGCAAACACAATGAGCTATCAACACATGACTAACTCAAACTACTAGTCAAGACCCCTCTTAATAGTACGGCAACCTATACTAGCAATCCGGTCTACAACCAAACACAAGACCGGTAAAAGACTAGGAACACATCCTTAGCCCTAGCTAGTCATACCTTTGCCTTGCACACTTTCTTGAAGCTTGATGACGCACATCCACACTTCAAGTCCGGGTCCTTGACTTGACAATCATCAACACATGATGATTTCCTTTGCTTCGGGATCTCGACTTGATGTCCATCAACACATGATGGCATCTTCCATCCCGAGTCTTGATATGCATCAACCCATGATGCAATCTTCACTTGACTTCCATCAACTCATGATGGTTCTTCTCTCGACTTGATGATCAACCAATGATCATCTCATCTTCTTGAACTTGACACGCATCAACTCATGATGCATCCTTTACTTCAAGCTCTTCTTCAACATCATCAACCCATGATGATCTTCCTCTTCTTGAACCTCATCAACGCATGATGATTTCTTCTTCTTCAAGAATCTTGACTTGATGACAATCAACTCATGATGTCATCCAAAGTCTTCAACCACCTAGAACATAACCTATTCATCCAACTCTTGAAAATGTTAGTTCTACAAGGTGATTGTCATTAATTACCACAACAAACCATTAACCAATAATGGTGGGACAAGATACCACAATCTTTCCCTCTTTGGTAATTGATGACAACCAACACAATTACAGATAATTGAATGTAATTGGTATGAGTTTATATAAACACGAAGTTATATATATACACTCAAGAGTTATGTTTCAAAGTAGATCACAAAGATCAATACTAATGAAACAACAAGGTCATGAGTATATATGAACTACACATGTTATATATACCATGAGTATATACGAACTACACAAGTTGTATATACTTTGAGTATATATGAACTACACAAGTTATATATACCAAATATGAGTGTATACAAACTACACAAGTTGTATATACTCACATGAATATATTAACTATGCAAGTTAGATATATTCAATGATATATGAGCATATATGAACTACACAAGTCTCATATGCTCACATAAGAGTATATATGAACTACACAAGTTATATATACCAAATATGAGTGTATACAAACTACACAAGTTGTATATACTCACATGAATATATTAACTATGCAAGTTAGATATATTCTCATATACCCATATGAATATATTAACTACACAAGTTAAATATATTCAAGGATATGTTTCAAAGTAAGGATCCCAAATATATGTGAAGAAAGAATATGGATCAATACTAATGAAACCACAAAATATAGAATGAACTCCCCCTAAATGTGTGCATACACAAATGTGTAAAGGAACATGTGCACATATCCAAGTTAACCTTTTTCGTGGAGTTTAACATATATTTTGGATCCGAGGAATGCAACAATATACAATAAAAAGAAGTAGAATGCATACCTTTTGTATTCTTATCTTTATATCCAAACGAGACTAAGTAATTGATAATCAATAGAATTGTTAGTCCCACAAATAGATTTGTCATTAATGAATACATACATGTTTGGATTTTTGCTTTTATATTCAAGCTAAGACTAAACATGATATAACAATAGGAGTGTTAGTCTCACACTTGCATGCCTTCACGATTTTCACCTTTATATCCAAATAAGACTACACAATATGTATATCAATAAAAAGTGTTAGTCTCCTAATTAGATTTATCATTAATCACCAAAACTCCATTAACACATAATGGCGGGTCTAGATCTTTCAATCTCCCCCTTTTTGGTGATTGATGACAAATCCATCATTAATAGCAACATTTGGATATAAGTCAACATATGATAAGACAGAAAGCATATTTGACTATATGTATGCACAAAGCTTAGAGAATTCTCTCCCTTTTTGGCAGTAAGCAAGAAATAAGAATTCTCCCTTTTTGGCATCACAAGATATATCAAATAAGAACATCCAAATGTAGCTCATACAAATTCTCCCCCTTTTGGCATTAAACACCAAAAATCCAAAACAAATCTTAAGCCAAAAGGGAGTCTCTGTAAAAACCATAGAGCTAGGCAATAGAATTCATATGATTTTGATCATCGAAATATTCTCCCCTTTTATGATCTTGCAAAAGATAAGGTGAGAACATTCTCCCTAAATATTTTCCCTTTTATGTTCTCCAAAAGCATTCTCCCACTTTTGGACTAATCATAAGATAGGGTGAACTCAAAAGAAATATCAAATAAACTTTCTCATCTTTTGGCATAAACACCGAAGAATCAAAACGAGGCCAAAAAGGAGTTTTTTGCAAACTAGTTTTCCCATATAATAGATTACTCAAAACGGTTTTCAATATAGATTTTATAAAATATTTTGGAAAAACTCTCCCTTACACAAAGGTTCCACTCCTTTGACACACAAAAGATTTCTTTGTCCAATTATCTTTGCTTTTGACACACAAAAGCATTTTCCCTCTTTGTCATCTTTTAAAATAAATCTATCCAAAACTTATGATGACTTTAATCTTCTCTCTATTGACAAAAAGATTTTCAATCAAATTCTCCTTTTAACCTTAATTTGCAATTAACTTCTCTCCCAAAGGCATTAAGCATCAAAGATGTCTTTAAGTGGATTATACTTGAAAGATGTTCATTGATCGTCACTTGAATACCTCTTGTAAAGACCATATGTCGACACGTCTTGGATACCACTTGGAGAAAAAAAATACTTGAAGAGATCTTAGGTATCAGATAAACCACATGGATAAGAAGAGAGATTAGGTATCGGAGAGAGCTTGGTTAGAAAAGAATTGATCGGCATGGAAAGAGTTAGATACCACTTGTGAATGAGAACAAGAGATACCACTTGAAATATACAACGTGAAGGAGTACGATGATATCAATTGAGAATACCACTCGTAAAAACAAGGATACCATTTGAATGAACAAATATGATTCTCATGCCGAGGTCAAAGATGATCAAAAGAAACTACCACTTGAAAGAATACCATTTGAAAGATAAATATATCACAATGTGATCAAAATAGCATATGGAGTCAATAAAGTGTATTAGGGTAGCTAGCAAAGATAGCAGGATCAATTCGACCAAAGGGATCAAAGGGAGTGGCTGCAAAGAGTGAGAAATAGACAAGTTTGACAAAACAGCCAAAATTCTCCAGGTCCGGTCAGACCGACGGCCAAGGGGCGGTCAGACCGGGAAGATAACGGCGGTCAGACCGAGGACAGCGGTCAGACTGGGGAATGAACTGCGGTCAGACCGCACCTGACTGAAAACTGAAGAACAAAAACAGTTTCAGTTCTGAAAATTCGGAGAAAAGATTGAATTGTTGTATTTTGCTCCAAACTTTCACACAAACATCCAAATAAACATATTTAGAGCATTTCCAACTTATCTAGCCTTTAGAAATCCAATTTTCAAATAGTTTTTATGAATTAAGCTTTAGATTTTGGAAATGAAATCGCATTTTCAAAACTTTTCACAAAAAGAGTCAAATTGAGCAATTGATGAAATATATAGCATCCAATTACATGTATGAGTCATAAATACCATCATGGACCTATTCATGTGAATAATTTAGGCTCAAATGGCTAAACTCACTTAAGTGCTAGAAAGTGACCACTTAGGTCAAATCGGTATTTTGGACGAGTTTCAAAATCAAATAACTTTTGATGAGTTGGTCTTTTGGAAATCATTTGAATACGAAAAATGTTTAGAATAGCCAACTCTAGGATTTTCTTTTTGGGACGATGGTCAAATTCTTTTTAGAATAGATTTTACACAAAAATCTAGTTTAGGTCAAAAACAAGATTCTATGATCTAGAATTTTGGATAGAAACTTATTTTCACTTAAAATAGGTTTTTCTTCAATCAAGACCATTTGTAAGCATTTGAAATGTATTCGTATACATTTTGCAATTAGTTTTTAAAAAGATATACTAATAATTTCAAATTTTTGACTTTTGGCTAAATGGCTCATTTTGAAAAATATTACTAGCACTTAATTAATTTGGGCACATTTAGGGATGTGATATACATGTGAATGACTTAGCACTCCCCCTTAATGTGCCACTACCATCTTGCTCAAGATACGAATAAACAAAATTAAGCACGAGAGCAAGAACAACCCTTTTCATAAGATTTTCATGAATGCAACCTACACAAGGTAAAAGGGTCTAGATACTTCAATGTAAGTACTTGTTACCGAAATGGCATTGGCTTATGATATAATATGATTATCCTCAAGCTTGGTTCCAATATTGACATATGGTGAATTCCATCTCTTTATGTGTGAGCCAAACCTCCAATGCATCTCCAAGTACCTATTAAGCTTTTAAGCGCATTTGGTACCCAAAACTTGGTTGGGTCCATGAATGTTAGTCACAATAGATTTGGGCACCCATATGGCCCTTCTAATGATAGTATTAGGTGAACTAACAATCTTGGCAAACACATTGCCATTTCTATGCATCCTAAGCATATAATAATCATTATAGATAGTTGGCTTAGGAGTGATACCTTTGGGACAATCCTTACTCAAATGTCCCTTCTCTCGGCAATTGTAGCAAGTTGGATATTTGCCTCTATCCTTCGCTTTCTTCTCTTGCTCCTTGCCGGCTTGCCTCTTGCTTGAATGTCTTGCTTTGACATCCTTTTGATTTGGACACACCGAGGCTGTGGAGTTCGGAGCACTTCCGTATTGGGCGGCCCCTTTCGAGAGAGTAGTGCACTGTACCCTGAGTTGCAGGACCCGATAGACAGGCACACTATGGGCTACCAGTGGAGTGATGCGCAGCTATGCTGGGCGAAGGATAGACCAACGAGGTGCTACTCATTGTTCAATAATGAGTTTGAGTCATTGCACGACAACGATATCATCGGGACTCCATGGACCCTAGATTTCATGGGCATGGTAGCACCACATGGGCTGTCCTTGCAATGCACTCAGGACGCCGAACTATGGACGATGACATGCCACCTGGTGTTTGCTCATATGGTGGAGCCTTACGTGCCGGAGTGCATAATATGATAGTTTGATTTGTACCAGGTTGTACCCCTCTCAACGATAAGATCCTGCAGCGAGCCGTCCACTTGTGAGTCCAATTCTGTCCGAGTAATATTTACAGTTCGTACATATATCCTCTGTTCTAACATTAATCCTTTCGGAATGCAGGCAATCGAGGTCGGGGCGACATGCTAAGGACTGGCAAGCTGTCCAGCACGAGTGGATTATGGCTTGACGGAGACGGCTGTCAGACCCGGGATTAACATCCCAGATCTTCTGTGCATAACTGAACTAGTCCTATGATCAGTAGCTAGTTCACACAGTAAACAAATATGGTAACAAATTCATATCACAACTTTATTAATAATCAACAGAGTTTATTACAAAAGAGGCTTACAAACCAACAATAAAGAACACAGCGGAAGACGAAGAAGTAGTAGAGTCCACAATCGCCACGTGCAATCGATCGTAGCGGCCTAGTCGTCGAGATCCACACGAGTAGCAAAGTCCTTCTCCTCTGAAATTTTGTTTGCATAAAGCAAGTATGAGCACAACTACCGTGCTCGCAAGTTACACCACAAATAAATAGAATGACATGCATATATGGATGTAACAAAGGATGTCATATTGGTTGATTTGCATAAAGCAGTATTTTCTTTAAATACTTGTACTAAGTTCCAAAGCAGAAGTTTTATAACTACAAATCATTTTATAAATTCTCAATTTTATAGTCAGATAACATTAACACATGAATGGTGAAGGGTACCCTCATATCACATGGCTTCCTGCCCAATTCCCCATCTGGATAAACCAGTTTTGAAGAAGTCTTTTGCAAACAAAACCAGAGTCTAACTTTGAGTAGTTCTGCTAGCATGTCTATAACCGTGGACACGGCTATTCGAATAGTTGTACGCTCTACAGAGGTGGTACAACTTTACCCACAAGAGATAATCAACTTGTACTGTCCGCTCACACACTTCCGTAGGTGTGCGACTAAGTGATTATCACAAGGCTTTTACAACGCACAATTCCACCACAGTCCTCCCTCGATAAGGTTTCACCCCCTTTGGACTACCCGTCCGCAGGGTTCAGGCCCCCTCTTGCGCCAGGTGGGACTAACAAAGGTCATGAAAGACTACCCATCGCAACAATAGGGACGACCATGATGGAACTTTGCAAATTAATCGGCCAGGTCCTGCCCATACAAGACATGTGGTAGTACGGTAAGGCGTAGCATCATGCACTCGAAGACCGGTCCTTAACTGACCTGGGCGACAACCAACAAAACCCTGGGCCTCAACCTACCCAGTTGAGCCCGTGCATTAACCTGCACCCACCAAACAACCACTTCGCCCAAGTCCAAACCATCATTTTATTTTATTTTTCAAAGTCATTTATAAAACTCTCGTAGCACACCAATGCCAAGGGTACACTTTAAACAATAGTTGATTTTTGGCTGAAATTCCCCAAATAAAACATGTTTGGTCTATAAGCATGGCTAAGCACAATATTTTCTAAATGATCCTAGTCCATACTATTGTATCAACTAGGTTTTATCTAGGGTGACAATATGCTCGCTTCAATTACCAAAATTGGT
Organism: Ampelocalamus luodianensis; assembly: GCA_036346255.1. Classification (NCBI taxonomy): domain Eukaryota; kingdom Viridiplantae; phylum Streptophyta; class Magnoliopsida; order Poales; family Poaceae; genus Ampelocalamus; species Ampelocalamus luodianensis. The sequence goes on along the minus strand of CM070620.1, from coordinate 36,146,839 downwards.
CATACAAAGGATTTTAGGCATAACTATAAATTTAAAACAGGGATTTAAATTATTGAATATAAATAAGCATGCAGTAATAATTTAAAATAGAATTTAAATAATTTGAAATAATGGGATCGATATCATCAAGGGTATAACTTGCCTTGCTTGATTAATTGATGCTCTAAAACGATGTCGAAATCCATTCGTCCGAAGTCGTCGAAATCTATACGCGTAAACGATCGGAATTCAAATAACATCCAAATAAAATCCAAAAATTATAAAATAAATACTACTAGAAAGGTATCGACTTTATATGAAGTTAGGGAGTTGAATCGATGGAATCGGAGTTCGTATGAAGGAGAACGAACATCCGGAAGGTTGATTATCACATGAAAAGATGAAATTCCGAATTTCAGAATTTAAGGAATTATTTTTCTGAAGGAAATCCCTTTATTGTTTTAGCATGATGTCTGCAGGTGGGAAAATGAATTTTCGACCGAATTTATTTTGTAAAGAAAAATGTTTGGAGTCAATGACATGTGGGCCCGGGTCCACGAAAATAGGTTTAGTCCACAGTGGATCGGCCCAAAGAATAGTGCCAGCCACGCAAGCGCACACGTGGGCTGCCACGTGGGCTTGGGGTGGTGAGGTGGCCGTGACATGGCAGTGATGAATTATTACGAAATTCAAAATTTTGTTTGAATAGAAAGGTAGATACTATTGAAAGGAACATGTAGGTAAAAGGGTTCGAGCAACTACCCAACGGATGAAGAAATCGGGCTCGACGAAGTTCTCATCGGACTTAGGGAAGAAGATGTGGCCAGTAGTGAAAAATTAAGTAAATCAAAATTCCACTTGAATAGAAATGTGGAGAATCTCAATATGAACTCACCGGTCAAATTTGGTGCACAACGGAGCAACGGATGAGGAGATCGGGCTCGCCGGAGTTGTCGCCGGAGTTGGAGAAGACGACCGTCGGTACTTTTGTGGCCGCGGTGAACCAATAGGATAATCAAAATTCGGCTTGAATAGAAATGTAGAGAATCTCGAGAGGAACTCACCGGTAAAATTTGGCGAACAACGGAGCTATGGATGAGGAGATCGGGCTCGCCGGAGTTGTCACCGGAGTTGGAGAAGAAGGGCTAGTAGAGGGGGCTCCGAGAGGATTTTGTCAAATCGAGCGAGAGGATATGGGAATGGGGGTGGAGAGGATACGGTGGGACAAGATACCACAATCTTTCCTCTTTGGTAATTGATGACAACCAACACAATTACAGATAATTGAATGTAATTGGTATGAGTTTATATAAACACGAAGTTATATATATACACTCAAGAGTTATGTTTCAAAGTAGATCACAAAGATCAATACTAATGAAAAACAAAGGTCATGAGTATATATGAACTACACATGTTATATATACCATGAGTATATCTGAACTACACAAGTTGTATATACTTTGAGTATATATGAACTACACAAGTTATATATACCAAATATGAGTGTATACAAACTACACAAGTTGTATATACTCACATGAATATATTAACTATGCAAGTTAGATATATTCAATGATATATGAGCATATATGAACTACACAAGTCTCATATGCTCACATAAGAGTATATATGAACTACACAAGTTATATATACCAAATATGAGTGTATACAAACTACACAAGTTGTATATACTCACATGAATATATTAACTATGCAAGTTAGATATATTCTCATATACCCATATGAATATATTAACTACACAAGTTAAATATATTCAAGGATATGTTTCAAAGTAAGGATCCCAAATATATGTGAAGAAAGAATATGGATCAATACTAATGAAACCACAAAATATAGAATGAACTCCCCCTAAATGTGTGCATACACAAATGTGTAAAGGAACATGTGCACATATCCAAGTTAACCTTTTTCGTGGAGTTTAACATATATTTTGGATCCGAGGAATGCAACAATATACAATAAAAAGAAGTAGAATGCATACCTTTTGTATTCTTATCTTTATATCCAAACGAGACTAAGTAATTGATAATCAATAGAATTGTTAGTCTCACAAATAGATTTGTCATTAATGAATACATACATGTTTGGATTTTTGCTTTTATATTCAAGCTAAGACTAAACATGATATAACAATAGGAGTGTTAGTCTCACACTTGCATGCCTTCACGATTTTCACCTTTATATCCAAATAAGACTACACAATATGTATATCAATAAAAAGTGTTAGTCTCCTAATTAGATTTATCATTAATCACCAAAACTCCATTAACACATAATGGCGGGTCTAGATCTTTCAATCTCCCCCTTTTTGGTGATTGATGACAAATCCATCATTAATAGCAACATTTGGATATAAGTCAACATATGATAAGACAGAAAGCATATTTGACTATATGTATGCACAAAGCTTAGAGAATTCTCTCCCTTTTTGGCACTAAGCAAGAAATAAGAATTCTCCCTTTTTGGCATCACAAGATATATCAAATAAGAACATCCAAATGTAGCTCATACAAATTCTCCCCCTTTTGGCATTAAACACCAAAAATCCAAAACAAATCTTAAGCCAAAAGGGAGTCTCTGTAAAAACCATAGAGCTAGGCAATAGAATTCATATGATTTTGATCATCGAAATATTCTCCCCTTTTATGATCTTGCAAAAGATAAGGTGAGAACATTCTCCCTAAATATTTTCCCTTTTATGTTCTCCAAAAGCATTCTCCCACTTTTGGACTAATCATAAGATAGGGTGAACTCAAAAGAAATATCAAATAAACTTTCTCATCTTTTGGCATAAACACCGAAGAATCAAAACGAGGCCAAAAAGGAGTTTTTTGCAAACTAGTTTTCCCATATAATAGATTACTCAAAACGGTTTTCAATATAGATTTTATAAAATATTTTGGAAAAACTCTCCCTTACACAAAGGTTCCACTCCTTTGACACACAAAAGATTTCTTTGTCCAATTATCTTTGCTTTTGACACACAAAAGCATTTTCCCTCTTTGTCATCTTTTAAAATAAATCTATCCAAAACTTATGATGACTTTAATCTTCTCTCTATTGACAAAAAGATTTTCAATCAAATTCTCCTTTTAACCTTAATTTGCAATTAACTTCTCTCCCAAAGGCATTAAGCATCAAAGATGTCTTTAAGTGGATTATACTTGAAAGATGTTCATTGATCGTCACTTGAATACCTCTTGTAAAGACCATATGTCGACACGTCTTGGATACCACTTGGAGAAAAAAAATACTTGAAGAGATCTTAGGTATCAGATAAACCACATGGATAAGAAGAGAGATTAGGTATCGGAGAGAGCTTGGTTAGAAAAGAATTGATCGGCATGGAAAGAGTTAGATACCACTTGTGAATGAGAACAAGAGATACCACTTGAAATATACAACGTGAAGGAGTACGATGATATCAATTGAGAATACCACTCGTAAAAACAAGGATACCATTTGAATGAACAAATATGATTCTCATGCCGAGGTCAAAGATGATCAAAAGAAACTACCACTTGAAAGAATACCATTTGAAAGATAAATATATCACAATGTGATCAAAATAGCATATGGAGTCAATAAAGTGTATTAGGGTAGCTAGCAAAGATAGCAGGATCAATTCGACCAAAGGGATCAAAGGAGTGGTGCAAAGAGTGAGAAATAGACAAGTTTGACAAAACAACCAAAATTCTCAGTCCGGTCGGGCCGACGGCCAAGGGGCGGTCGGGCCGAAGATAACGGCGGTCGGACCGAGGACAATGGTCGATGGGAATGAATCATGATCGACCGCACTGATCAAAATCAAGAACAAAATAGTTTGATTACAAAATTCGGAGAAAAGATTGAATTGTTGTATTTTGCTCCAAACTTTCACACAAACATCCAAATAAACATATTTAGAGCATTTCCAACTTATCTAGCCTTTAGAAATCCAATTTTCAAATAGTTTTTATGAATTAAGCTTTAGATTTTGGAAATGAAATCGCATTTTCAAAACTTTTCACAAAAAGAGTCAAATTGAGCAATTGATGAAATATATAGCATCCAATTACATGTATGAGTCATAAATACCATCATGGACCTATTCATGTGAATAATTTAGGCTCAAATGGCTAAACTCACTTAAGTGCTAGAAAGTGACCACTTAGGTCAAATCGGTATTTTGGACGAGTTTCAAAATCAAATAACTTTTGATGAGTTGGTCTTTTGGAAATCATTTGAATACGAAAAATGTTTAGAATAGCCAACTCTAGGATTTTCTTTTTGGGACGATGGTCAAATTCTTTTTAGAATAGATTTTACACAAAAATCTAGTTTAGGTCAAAAACAAGATTCTATGATCTAGAATTTTGGATAGAAACTTATTTTCACTTAAAATAGGTTTTCTTCAATCAAGACCATTTGTAAGCATTTGAAATGTATTCGTATACATTTTGCAATTAGTTTTTAAAAAGATATACTAATAATTTCAAATTTTTGACTTTTGGCTAAATGGCTCATTTTGAAAAATATTACTAGCACTTAATTAATTTGGGCACATTTAGGGATGTGATATACATGTGAATGACTTAGCACTCCCCCTTAATGTGCCACTACCATCTTGCTCAAGATACGAATAAACAAAATTAAGCACGAGAGCAAGAACAACCCTTTTCATAAGATTTTCATGAATGCAACCTACACAAGGTAAAAGGGTCTAGATACTTCAATGTAAGTACTTGTTACCGAAATGGCATTGGCTTATGATATAATATGATTATCCTCAAGCTTGGTTCCAATATTGACATATGGTGAATTCCATCTCTTTATGTGTGAGCCAAACCTCCAATGCATCTCCAAGTACCTATTAAGCTTTTAAGCGCATTTGGTACCCAAAACTTGGTTGGGTCCATGAATGTTAGTCACAATAGATTTGGGCACCCATATGGCCCTTCTAATGATAGTATTAGGTGAACTAACAATCTTGGCAAACACATTGCCATTTCTATGCATCCTAAGCATATAATAATCATTATAGATAGTTGGCTTAGGAGTGATACCTTTGGGACAATCCTTACTCAAATGTCCCTTCTCTCGGCAATTGTAGCAAGTTGGATATTTGCCTCTATCCTTCGCTTTCTTCTCTTGCTCCTTGCCGGCTTGCCTCTTGCTTGAATGTCTTGCTTTGACATCCTTTTGATTTGGACACACCGAGGCTGTGGAGTTCGGAGCACTTCCGTATTGGGCGGCCCCTTTCGAGAGAGTAGTGCACCTGTACCCTGAGTTGCAGGACCCGATAGACAGGCACACTATGGGCTACCAGTGGAGTGATGCGCAGCTATGCTGGGCGAAGGATAGACCAACGAGGTGCTACTCATTGTTCAATAATGAGTTTGAGTCATTGCACGACAACGATATCATCGGGACTCCATGGACCCTAGATTTCATGGGCATGGTAGCACCACATGGGCTGTCCTTGCAATGCACTCAGGACGCCGAACTATGGACGATGACATGCCACCTGGTGTTTGCTCATATGGTGGAGCCTTACGTGCCGGAGTGCATAATATGATAGTTTGATTTGTACCAGGTTGTACCCCTCTCAACGATAAGATCCTGCAGCGAGCCGTCCACTTGTGAGTCCAATTCTGTCCGAGTAATATTTACAGTTCGTACATATATCCTCTGTTCTAACATTAATCCTTTCGGAATGCAGGCAATCGAGGTCGGGGCGACATGCTAAGGACTGGCAAGCTGTCCAGCACGAGTGGATTATGGCTTGGACGGAGACGGCTGTCAGACCCGGGATTAACATCCCAGATCTTCTGTGCATAACTGAACTAGTCCTATGATCAGTAGCTAGTTCACACAGTAAACAAATATGGTAACAAATTCATATCACAACTTTATTAATAATCAACAGAGTTTATTACAAAAGAGGCTTACAAACCAACAATAAAGAACACAGCGGAAGACGAAGAAGTAGTAGAGTCCAGCAATCTGCCACAGGCAATCGACTGGGGTAGCGGCCTAGTCGTCGAGATCCACACGAGTAGCAAAGTCCTTCTCCTCTGAAATTTTGTTTGCATAAAGCAAGTATGAGCACAACTACCGTGCTCGCAAGTTACACCCGTCAAATAACAGAATGACATGCATATATGGATGTAACAAAGGATGTCATATTGGTTGATTTGCATAAAGCAGTATTTTCTTTAAATACTTGTACTAAGTTCCAAAGCAGAAGTTTTATAACTACAAATCATTTTATAAATTCTCAATTTTATAGTCAGATAACATTAACACATGAATGGTGAAGGGTACCCTCATATCACATGGCTTCCTGCCCAATTCCCCATCTGGATAAACCAGTTTTGAAGAAGTCTTTTGCAAACAAAACCAGAGTCTAACTTTGAGTAGTTCTGCTAGCATGTCTATAACCGTGGACACGGCTATTCGAATAGTTGTACGCTCTACAGAGGTGGTACAACTTTACCCACAAGAGATAATCAACTTGTACTGTCCGCTCACACACTTCCGTAGGTGTGCGACTAAGTGATTATCACAAGGCTTTTACAACGCACAATTCCACCACAGTCCTCCCTCGATAAGGTTTCACCCCCTTTGGACTACCCGTCCGCAGGGTTCAGGCCCCCTCTTGCGCCAGGTGGGACTAACAAAGGTCATGAAAGACTACCCATCGCAACAATAGGGACGACCATGATGGAACTTTGCAAATTAATCGGCCAGGTCCTGCCCATACAAGACATGTGGTAGTACGGTAAGGCGTAGCATCATGCACTCGAAGACCGGTCCTTAACTGACCTGGGCGACAACCAACAAAACCCTGGGCCTCAACCTACCCAGTTGAGCCCGTGCATTAACCTGCACCCACCAAACAACCACTTCGCCCAAGTCCAAACCATCATTTTATTTTATTTTTCAAAGTCATTTATAAAACTCTCGTAGCACACCAATGCCAAGGGTACACTTTAAACAATAGTTGATTTTTGGCTGAAATTCCCCAAATAAAACATGTTTGGTCTATAAGCATGGCTAAGCACAATATTTTCTAAATGATCCTAGTCCATACTATTGTATCAACTAGGTTTTATCTAGGGTGACAATATGCTCGCTTCAATTACCAAAATTGGTCATACAAAGGATTTTAGGCATAACTATAAATTTAAAACAGGGATTTAAATTATTGAATATAAATAAGCATGCAGTAATAATTTAAAATAGAATTTAAATAATTTGAAATAATGGGATCGATATCATCAAGGGTATAACTTGCCTTGCTTGATTAATTGATGCTCTAAAACGATGTCGAAATCCATTCGTCCGAAGTCGTCGAAATCTATACGCGTAAACGATCGGAATTCAAATAACATCCAAATAAAATCCAAAAATTATAAAATAAATACTACTAGAAAGGTATCGACTTTATATGAAGTTAGGGAGTTGAATCGATGGAATCGGAGTTCGTATGAAGGAGAACGAACATCCGGAAGGTTGATTATCACATGAAAAGATGAAATTCCGAATTTGAATTTAAGGAATTATTTTTCCAAGGAAATCCCTTTATTGTTTTAGCATGATGTCTGCAGGTGGGAAAATGAATTTTCGACCGAATTTATTTTGTAAAGAAAAATGTTTGGAGTCAATGACATGTGGGCCCGGGTCCACGAAAATAGGTTTAGTCCACAGTGGATCGGCCCAAAGAATAGTGCCAGCCACGCAAGCGCACACGTGGCCTGCCACGTGGGCTTGGGGTGGTGAGGTGGCCGTGACATGGCAGTGATGAATTATTACGAAATTCAAAATTTTGTTTGAATAGAAAGGTAGATACTATTGAAAGGAACATGTAGGTAAAAGGGTTCGAGCAACTACCCAACGGATGAAGAAATCGGGCTCGACGAAGTTCTCATCGGACTTAGGGAAGAAGATGTGGCCAGTAGTGAAAAATTAAGTAAATCAAAATTCCACTTGAATAGAAATGTGGAGAATCTCAATATGAACTCACCGGTCAAATTTGGTGCACAACGGAGCAACGGATGAGGAGATCGGGCTCGCCGGAGTTGTCGCCGGAGTTGGAGAAGACGACCGTCGGTACTTTTGTGGCCGCGGTGAACCAATAGGATAATCAAAATTCGGCTTGAATAGAAATGTAGAGAATCTCGAGAGGAACTCACCGGTAAAATTTGGCGAACAACGGAGCTATGGATGAGGAGATCGGGCTCGCCGGAGTTGTCACCGGAGTTGGAGAAGAAGGGCTAGTAGAGGGGGCTCCGAGAGGATTTTGTCAAATCTGAGCGAGAGGGATATGGGGAATGGGGGTGGAGAGGATACGGTGGGACAAGATACCACAATCTTTCCCTCTTTGGTAATTGATGACAACCAACACAATTACAGATAATTGAATGTAATTGGTATGAGTTTATATAAACACGAAGTTATATATATACACTCAAGAGTTATGTTTCAAAGTAGATCACAAAGATCAATACTAATGAAAAACAAAGGTCATGAGTATATATGAACTACACATGTTATATATACCATGAGTATATACGAACTACACAAGTTGTATATACTTTGAGTATATATGAACTACACAAGTTATATATACCAAATATGAGTGTATACAAACTACACAAGTTGTATATACTCACATGAATATATTAACTATGCAAGTTAGATATATTCAATGATATATGAGCATATATGAACTACACAAGTCTCATATGCTCACATAAGAGTATATATGAACTACACAAGTTATATATACCAAATATGAGTGTATACAAACTACACAAGTTGTATATACTCACATGAATATATTAACTATGCAAGTTAGATATATTCTCATATACCCATATGAATATATTAACTACACAAGTTAAATATATTCAAGGATATGTTTCAAAGTAAGGATCCCAAATATATGTGAAGAAAGAATATGGATCAATACTAATGAAACCACAAAATATAGAATGAACTCCCCCTAAATGTGTGCATACACAAATGTGTAAAGGAACATGTGCACATATCCAAGTTAACCTTTTCGTGAGTTTAACATATATTTTGGATCCGAGGAATGCAACAATATACAATAAAAGAAGTAGAATGCATACCTTTTGTATTCTTATCTTTATATCCAAACGAGACTAAGTAATTGATAATCAATAGAATTGTTAGTCTCACAAATAGATTTGTCATTAATGAATACATACATGTTTGGATTTTTGCTTTTATATTCAAGCTAAGACTAAACATGATATAACAATAGGAGTGTTAGTCTCACACTTGCATGCCTTCACGATTTTCACCTTTATATCCAAATAAGACTACACAATATGTATATCAATAAAAAGTGTTAGTCTCCTAATTAGATTTATCATTAATCACCAAAACTCCATTAACACATAATGGCGGGTCTAGATCTTTCAATCTCCCCCTTTTTGGTGATTGATGACAAATCCATCATTAATAGCAACATTTGGATATAAGTCAACATATGATAAGACAGAAAGCATATTTGACTATATGTATGCACAAAGCTTAGAGAATTCTCTCCCTTTTTGGCACTAAGCAAGAAATAAGAATTCTCCCTTTTTGGCATCACAAGATATATCAAATAAGAACATCCAAATGTAGCTCATACAAATTCTCCCCCTTTTGGCATTAAACACCAAAAATCCAAAACAAATCTTAAGCCAAAAGGAGTCTCTCAGAAACCATAGAGCTAGGCAATAGAATTCATATGATTTTGATCATCGAAATATTCTCCCCTTTTATGATCTTGCAAAAGATAAGGTGAGAACATTCTCCCTAAATATTTTCCCTTTTATGTTCTCCAAAAGCATTCTCCCACTTTTGGACTAATCATAAGATAGGGTGAACTCAAACGAAATATCAAATAAACTTTCTCATCTTTTGGCATAAACACCGAAGAATCAAAACGAGGCCAAAAAGGAGTTTTTTGCAAACTAGTTTTCCCATATAATAGATTACTCAAAACGGTTTTCAATATAGATTTTATAAAATATTTTGGAAAAACTCTCCCTTACACAAAGGTTCCACTCCTTTGACACACAAAAGATTTCTTTGTCCAATTATCTTTGCTTTTGACACACAAAAGCATTTTCCTCTTTGTCATCTTTTAAAATAAATCTATCCAAAACTTATGATGACTTTAATCTTCTCTCTATTGACAAAAGATTTTCAATCAAATTCTCCTTTAACCTTAATTTGCAATTAACTTCTCTCCCAAAGGCATTAAGCATCAAAGATGTCTTTAAGTGGATTATACTTGAAAGATGTTCATTGATCGTCACTTGAATACCTCTTGTAAAGACCATATGTCGACACGTCTTGGATACCACTTGGAGAAAAAAAATACTTGAAGAGATCTTAGGTATCAGATAAACCACATGGATAAGAAGAGAGATTAGGTATCGGAGAGAGCTTGGTTAGAAAAGAATTGATCGGCATGGAAAGAGTTAGATACCACTTGTGAATGAGAACAAGAGATACCACTTGAAATATACAACGTGAAGGAGTACGATGATATCAATTGAGAATACCACTCGTAAAAACAAGGATACCATTTGAATGAACAAATATGATTCTCATGCCGAGGTCAAAGATGATCAAAAGAAACTACCACTTGAAAGAATACCATTTGAAAGATAAATATATCACAATGTGATCAAAATAGCATATGGAGTCAATAAAGTGTATTAGGGTAGCTAGCAAAGATAGCAGGATCAATTCGACCAAAGGGATCAAAGGGAGTGGCTGCAAAGAGTGAGAAATAGACAAGTTTGACAAAACAGCCAAAATTCTCCAGGTCCGGTCAGACCGACGGCCAAGGGGCGGTCAGACCGGGAAGATAACGGCGGTCAGACCGAGGACAATGGTCGACTGGGAATGAATCTATGATCGACCGCACTGATCAAAATCAAGAACAAAAACAGCTTTGATTCAAAATTCGGAGAAAAGATTGAATTGTTGTATTTTGCTCCAAACTTTCACACAAACATCCAAATAAACATATTTAGAGCATTTCCAACTTATCTAGCCTTTAGAAATCCAATTTTCAAATAGTTTTTATGAATTAAGCTTTAGATTTTGGAAATGAAATCGCATTTTCAAAACTTTTCACAAAAAGAGTCAAATTGAGCAATTGATGAAATATATAGCATCCAATTACATGTATGAGTCATAAATACCATCATGGACCTATTCATGTGAATAATTTAGGCTCAAATGGCTAAACTCACTTAAGTGCTAGAAAGTGACCACTTAGGTCAAATCGGTATTTTGGACGAGTTTCAAAATCAAATAACTTTTGATGAGTTGGTCTTTTGGAAATCATTTGAATACGAAAAATGTTTAGAATAGCCAACTCTAGGATTTTCTTTTTGGGACGATGGTCAAATTCTTTTTAGAATAGATTTTACACAAAAATCTAGTTTAGGTCAAAAACAAGATTCTATGATCTAGAATTTTGGATAGAAACTTATTTTCACTTAAAATAGGTTTTTCTTCAATCAAGACCATTTGTAAGCATTTGAAATGTATTCGTATACATTTTGCAATTAGTTTTTAAAAAGATATACTAATAATTTCAAATTTTTGACTTTTGGCTAAATGGCTCATTTTGAAAAATATTACTAGCACTTAATTAATTTGGGCACATTTAGGGATGTGATATACATGTGAATGACTTAGCACTCCCTTAATGTGCCACTACCATCTTGCTCAAGATACTAATAAACAAAATTAAGCACGAGCAAGAACAACCCTTTTTATAAGATTTTCATGAATGCAACCTACACAAGGCAAAAGGGTCTAGATACTTCAATGTAAGTACTTGTTACCGAAATGGCATTGGCTTATGATATAATATGATTATCCTCAAGCTTGGTTCCAATATTGACATATGGTGAATTCCATCTCTTTATGTGTGAGCCAAACCTCCAATGCATCTCCAAGTACCTATTAAGCTTTTAAGCGCATTTGGTACCCAAAACTTGGTTGGGTCCATGAATGTTAGTCACAATAGATTTGGGCACCCATATGGCCCTTCTAATGATAGTATTAGGTGAACTAACAATCTTGGCAAACACATTGCCATTTCTATGCATCCTAAGCATATAATAATCATTATAGATAGTTGGCTTAGGAGTGATACCTTTGGGACAATCCTTACTCAAATGTCCCTTCTCTCGGCAATTGTAGCAAGTTGGATATTTGCCTCTATCCTTCGCTTTCTTCTCTTGCTCCTTGCCGGCTTGCCTCTTGCTTGAATGTCTTGCTTTGACATCCTTTTGATTTGGACACACCGAGGCTGTGGAGTTCGGAGCACTTCCGTATTGGCGCCCTTTCGAGAGAGTAGTGCACTGCACTCGAGTTGCGGACCCGATGAGATGAGCACACTATGGGCTACCAGTGGAGTGATGCGCAGCTATGCTGGGCGAAGGATAGACCAACGAGGTGCTACTCATTGTTCAATAATGAGTTTGAGTCATTGCACGACAACGATATCATCGGGACTCCATGGACCCTAGATTTCATGGGCATGGTAGCACCACATGGGCTGTCCTTGCAATGCACTCGGGGCGCCGAACTATGGACGATGACATGCCACCTGGTGTTTGCTCATATGGTGGAGCCTTACGTGCCGGAGTGCATAATATGATAGTTTGATTTGTACCAGGTTGTACCCCTCTCAACGATAAGATCCTGCAGCGAGCCGTCCACTTGTGAGTCCAATTCTGTCCGAGTAATATTTACAGTTCGTACATATATCCTCTGTTCTAACATTAATCCTTTCGGAATGCAGGCAATCGAGGTCGGGGCGACATGCTAAGGATCGCAAGTCATCGGCCACGAGTGGATTATGGCTTGGACGGAGACGGCTGTCAGACCCGGGATTAACATCCCAGATCTTCTGTGCATAACTGAACTAGTCCTATGATCAGTAGCTAGTTCACACAGTAAACAAATATGGTAACAAATTCATATCACAACTTTATTAATAATCAACAGAGTTTATTACAAAAGAGGCTTACAAACCAACAATAAAGAACACAGCGGAAGACGAAGAAGTAGTAGAGTCCAGCAATCTGCCACAGGCAATCGACTGGGGTAGCGGCCTAGTCGTCGAGATCCACACGAGTAGCAAAGTCCTTCTCCTCTGAAATTTTGTTTGCATAAAGCAAGTATGAGCACAACTACCGTGCTCGCAAGTTACACCCGTCAAATAACAGAATGACATGCATATATGGATGTAACAAAGGATGTCATATTGGTTGATTTGCATAAAGCAGTATTTTCTTTAAATACTTGTACTAAGTTCCAAAGCAGAAGTTTTATAACTACAAATCATTTTATAAATTCTCAATTTTATAGTCAGATAACATTAACACATGAATGGTGAAGGGTACCCTCATATCACATGGCTTCCTGCCCAATTCCCCATCTGGATAAACCAGTTTTGAAGAAGTCTTTTGCAAACAAAACCAGAGTCTAACTTTGAGTAGTTCTGCTAGCATGTCTATAACCGTGGACACGGCTATTCGAATAGTTGTACGCTCTGCAGAGGTGGTACAACTTTACCCACAAGAGATAATCAACTTGTATCGTCCGCTCACACACTTCCGTAGGTGTGCGACTAAGTGATTATCACAAGGCTTTTACAACGCACAATTCCACCACAGTCCTCCCTCGATAAGGTTTCACCCCCTTTGGACTACCCGTCCGCAGGGTTCAGGCCCCCTCTTGCGCCAGGTGGGACTAACAAAGGTCATGAAAGACTACCCATCGCAACAATAGGGACGACCATGATGGAACTTTGCAAATTAATCGGCAGTCCCCGCCCATACAAGACATGTGGTAGTACGGTAGGCGTAGCATCATGCACTCAAGACCGGTCCTTAATCGACTGGCGACAACCAACAAAACCACGGGCCTCAACCTACCTGGTTGAGCCCGTGCATTAACTCGCACCCACCAAACAACCACTTCGCCAAGTCCAAACCATCATTTTATTTTATTTTTCAAAGTCATTTATAAAACTCTCGTAGCACACCAATGCCAAGGGTACACTTTAAACAATAGTTGATTTTTGGTGAAATTCCCAAATAAAACATGTTTGGTCTATAAGCATGGCTAAGCACAATATTTTCTAAATGATCCTAGTCCATACTATTGTATCAACTAGGTTTTATCTAGGGTGACAATATGCTCGCTTCAATTACCAAAATTGGTCATACAAAGGATTTTAGGCATAACTATAAATTTAAAACAGGGATTTAAATTATTGAATATAAATAAGCATGCAGTAATAATTTAAAATAGAATTTAAATAATTTGAAATAATGGGATCGATATCATCAAGGGTATAACTTGCCTTGCTTGATTAATTGATGCTCTAAAACGATGTCGAAATCCATTCGTCCGAAGTCGTCGAAATCTATACGCGTAAACGATCGGAATTCAAATAACATCCAAATAAAATCCAAAAATTATAAAATAAATACTACTAGAAAGGTATCGACTTTATATGAAGTTAGGAGTTGAATCGATGGAATCGAGTTCGTATGAAGGAGAACGAACATCCTAAGGTTGATTATCACATGAAAAGATGAAATTCCGAATTTCAGAATTTAAGGAATTATTTTTCTGAAGGAAATCCCTTTATTGTTTTAGCATGATGTCTGCAGGTGGGAAAATGAATTTTCGACCTAATTTATTTTGTAAAGAAAAATGTTTGGAGTCAATGACATGTGGGCCCGGGTCCACGAAAATAGGTTTAGTCCACAGTGGATCGGCCCAAAGAATAGTGCCACCACGCAAGCGCACACGTGGTGCCACGTGGGCTCAGGGTGGTGAGGTGGCGTGACATGGCAAAGATGATGAATTATTACGAAATTCAAAATTTTGTTTGAATAGAAAGGTAGATACTATTGAAAGGAACATGTAGGTAAAGGGTTCGAGCAACTACCCAACGGATGAAGAAATCGGCTCGACGAAGTTCTCATCGGACTTAGGGAAGAAGATGTGGCCAGTAGTGAAAAATTAAGTAAATCAAAATTCCACTTGAATAGAAATGTGGAGAATCTCAATATGAACTCACCGGTCAAATTTGGTGCACAACTGAGCAACGGATGAGGAGATCGGGCTCACGGAGTTGTCGCCGAGTTGGAGAAGACGCATCGTCGGCACTTTTGTGGCCGCGGTGAACCAATAGGATAATCAAAATTCGGCTTGAATAGAAATGTAGAGAATCTCGAGAGGAACTCACCGGTAAAATTTGGCGAACAACGGAGCTATGGATGAGGAGATCGGGCTCGCCGGAGTTGTCACCGGAGTTGGAGAAGAAGGGCTAGTAGAGGGGGCTCCGAGAGGATTTTGTCAAATCTGAGCGAGAGGGATATGGGGAATGGGGGTGGTGAGGTGACCGTGACATGTCAGTGATGAATTATTACGAAATTCAAAATTTTGTTTGAATAGAAAGGTAGATACTATTGAAAGGAACATGTAGGTAAAAGGGTTCGAGCAACTACCCAATGGATGAAGAAATCGGGCTCGACGAAGTTCTCATCGGACTTAGGGAAGAAGATGTGGCCAGTAGTGAAAAATTAAGTAAATCAAAATTCCACTTGAATAGAAATGTGGAGAATCTCAATATGAACTCACCGGTCAAATTTGGTGCACAACTGAGCAACGGATGAGGAGATCGGGCTCACGGAGTTGTCATTGAGTTGGAGAAGACGACCGTCGGTACTTTTGTGGCCGCGGTGAACCAATAGGATAATCAAAATTCGGCTTGAATAGAAATGTAGAGAATCTCGAGAGGAACTCACCGGTAAAATTTGGCGAACAACGGAGCTATGGATGAGGAGATTGGGCTCGCCGGAGTTGTCACCGGAGTTGGAGAAGAAGGGCTAGTAGAGGGGGCTCCGAGAGGATTTTGTCAAATCTGAGCGAGAGGGATATGGGGAATGGGGGTGGAGAGGATACGGTTCAATTTATAGGGGCAAAGGAGTAACGGTTTTGCGGGAATTGCTCGCCGCAGTTATTGCCAGAAATGACGTCTTCGCCGGAGTTACTATAGCAGACATAATATTCCAAGGAATATTCATTTTCAAAATTCGGAAAGACACCAATTAATTCCGGAAAAATAGTAAATTAATTCCTAAAAATCCAAAATAAATCACAGATATTAAATACAACATTTTGAACTCAAATAAAATGTTAATAATAATAATAACAATTTTATTATTACACAGTAATTATTTTTATATTGCTAAAAATTGTTTTTAAACTTGAAAAATAGTAATATAGGTCTAAAAATTTAATGAATTTTCAGAGTAGTTAAATAGGGTATTTTGACATTAAATAAAATATTTTCAACACAAATTTGGTATTTATTTGCGGACAGCAATTCATTTTTTACTTGCTAGATATTACAAAAATAAAAAGGGACTTTGAGAAAATAACAAATAGAGTTCCAAAATTCTATAAAAATTCAAGGAAATTTCCTGAATTATTTTGAACTTAATTAAAATAATTCCAACTTAAATTTGGATTTTATTTTTGAACAGTAATTATTTTTGTTTGAAAATAAATAGTAAAAAGCTTTTAAAATTCCAGAAATTACTTAAATTTTATTTTTCACTTTAAATCCAATAAAAACTCATAAAACTCAATAAATTTTATTCTTGACTTTTACAATCTTATAATTTAAGAAAACCAAGAAAACACTATTGAAACTCAGAAAATCCAATAAAAGAATAACTTTATTAATTTTTATTTTGGTAACAGAACTTTGGGATGTTACAACGACGCACAATGAGATCTTGCAGGAGCAGCGACCGTACGGTGTACGGACATACCGTGAGTACATGGAGTGGTACGTACCATGGTCATGCATCAGACTCACCCGCCTTTCGCTAGAGCATTCGGAGCAGGTGACGCACTAGGAGAGCCTCCACCACTCATTTGATCAACACAACGTTTCGCGCCGTGACGACACTATAAGACACTTGTAACCTTTGGTTGTTTCATTGATGATATATGTACACTTCATTACTGAACCTATTTTATCTCTCACTTCAGTTGGACCAGCTGCAGCGCATCGCAAGCGCATCAAAGACCACCATCACTAGCTCAGAGCACACAGTACCAGGGCTACTGAGCACTTTGAAGTACATCTTGGCGGAGTCAAGGAACGTAATAAAGAACATGAGCTGCTGTCATTCGAGGGACGATGTCCTGCCCGTCGGGCACCAAGTAGGGGGACTGTGCTCACCTCGTAGGTCAGCACGGCCCAGTGAGTCTGGTCGGTGTCGTAGTGCACCCCGTCGGTCATCCGCAGGCCAGATCGGTAGGGAGGTAATTTATGTACAAATCTACGTTCTATTTTTTTTTTGTTATGCCTTACGTTCCGTTAACATCATGTCATTCTCCCGCCTCAGGTCCGTCGGGATGCATCACTTTTGCCGTCCGCACCGCGTACACAGACTGGCGCTCCCCTCGGTCATCTACACTGCACATTCGAGAGGTACAACTTTGTCAATTTACGTTCGAAGTATTTATTTTGCCTAACATCATTCTGTCTTGCAGCCTTCAATTGACCATGGGGGTGATGACCATCCGTCCACTGATGAGCATACGAGCCTCCCAGCTCGTGCCAGGGAGCACTACATGGTGTCAGTGTTTGGACCATGGGACCCAGGGCACCCACCCCTGTCGTACTTTGACGAGTACAGAGTACCGTACACAAGTCAGAGCTCCTCCGGGGTCACTGTCACACCATACGATCAAGGCCAGAGCTCTCTCTCTCTCTCTCTCTGCATGATCGAAGTTGGAGATAGCGTACCTTGTGAGCGGACAATCCAGGAGTGGATTTATGGAGTCTTGGGTTCATGACATCATTGCAGGTGGCCCCTAGTTCAGCATGTCTTAGCACAAACACATCGACACTGCACAGACATAGCTGAGCCAGAGTCAACCAGATTGGTGACCTCCGCCCACTCAACGGTCTCCGTACCCCCCTGAACCGATACACACTCTCCGGGCCGACTGACGTATCCCATGGGACATGCTCAATGTAAAACTAGGATGTGCATGCGGACGCAGATGCAGCGAGTAGAGAGTAGTGGCTCAGATGAGTGAGCCATATTGTATCCCGTGTAATGCGATTTTGTTTTGCTATATTTGTATGCATATTTTATTTTGCTATATTTGTATGCATATTTTATTTTGCTATATTTGTATGCATATTTTATATGTTATATGTGTACTGCTACGCTATATCCATATGAAAACAGAGAACAATGAGTGTTAACATTTCAAATAGAGTTGCAATGTAACTTATTTTTCATAGATAAAATTGACGAAATGATACAAGCATTACATAATACATGCGCGGGTAATTGCAATCGGGATGAAGGAGGATGCAAACTAGTCTCCACAGCGCCATAGCCCCTGCCCCTTGTCTCGGGGTTGCCCACAGTGGCGGCGAGTGTCGAAGTCGTCCATGTCGTGCGATCCCATGATGTATGTGGATAGTACAGTAAAAAAATGCAAGCATGATGTATATTGTATATAACTCACGTTTTCGATATGGAGTGCACCCGGGCGGCCGAAAACGCTACGACGGCGGCCGACCTCATTCGTAGGAGCCTTCCCCTTCCACTCCCCAGGTCGGTGTCGTGTGTCGAAGTCGTCCATGTCCTGCGATTCTTTGATGTAAGTGGACCATACAGTCAAAAATGTAACGAGGATGCAAATTCCACATAACTCACGCCATCGATATGGAGTGCGCCCGGGCGACTGGATATGCTACGGCGGTCGGGCTCAGTTGAAGGAGCCTTTCCCTTCCCCTTGTCTCAAGACTCCCCACGTCGCTGTCGTGTGTCGAAGTCCCCCATGTTCTGCGATACGGGCTAGATGATTTCATGTTGTTAGAAGAATGAAAGGCCAAATACAAAATCAGGACGCGAAATGTACGTAGCTCACCTCTTCGATATGGATTGCTCCTGGGCGATGGGCGAAGCTACGACAGCCGCCAGTCTCAGTAGCAGGAGCCTTCCTCTTGTTCGTCGGGCGAGTCCTAGGCTCCTCCAGTGCCTCATCAACAGGGTGCAGTACGTAAGATTTCCATTGCACGAAGGTCTCTGCCTATATATAGTAGTTCAGCATGTACTTCTACTGGATGAACGTCCTATCGTATATATTCGGGTCGTCGATCCACTAGAAGAAGTTGTAGTGCATCTCAAGCTGCCATTACATGCAGAAGAAGCTAAAAATTTATGGAAATCAATGTAGGGAGTGCAAAATTGATGTATGCGAAATAAACGCTTACGAGGTGGTGGCCACATGTGTAATATGCCCGGGCGGAGGTGTCTGGGTGTGTCGACTAAATGATCTTTGCCGGCTCTTCGCACACACACTGAGAAACCGGAAACACTGGTGGTATCGGAGCATCATTCATTGAAAAATTTGGGTATCGTTTGGCCTACTTCACAAGCCACTTCTGCTTCTGCAACAGCCTCTCGTAGAAGTTTGCCGACGAGTCTGACATATTGTAGTCCCACTCAATGTTTCACTGTAGAGAACAAAACAAGGCGGACAATACATTAAATTAAAACACGGAATGGTAACTAGACGAGCTCGATCTGTTGGGGCAATCCTTCATTGAATGCCCAGGGGTCTTGCATATCCTGCACTTGATCGTGCAGCTATGACTGGTACGTTGGTTGGCATCTATGTCGTTTCAGAAGCGACGCGTCTGCCGTCGTCCCTTCCCTGTTGTCTTCAAGGCCTTGTTCGGAATTCTATTTTTTATGGTACTTTAGTAGATTTTACTCTGTTTATATTTAGCTTAATTAAGTTTTAATTTTGATGTATTCTGTAATGTAAATACAATGAAATTAATTGTGTAAAATGAAATTTTAATAAAATAAACAAGGAGTCTTCATGTCCCGTTATCTAGGGCCCCATTACACCCTGTCCGGCCAAAGGTCTTTGTAGTTCATGTCCAAGCTACACGAGCTCGGGTCGGTGTCCTTGTCGGACTCCAACCTGAGAGGCTGGCCTGAGAGATACTCATGGCAGTCAATGCGGGCCGACCATCACAGTTCTGCCCCCTCATTTTGCACAAAGTTATGCGCAAGTCTTCCCTCCAAAATAGCACATTCTGTGCTGCCGTCTTGAAGGTCCGCCTGTGGTTGCCTGCTTGCAGAGGCCCTGGCATCATGAAGGTTTCCCGGCGCCGTGGGTACAGAATTCACGTACACCAATCAGCCTCCCATAAATGGCGCCTCGGGCTGGGAGGCAATCTGCATGTACTGCCTCCATGCTATGCTTCTATTCACCTTGACCAGCTCCCACACAGTATTCGTGCAGGTGATCCCCTCGATCATAAGTTTCTTCGTCATTGCCTCCATGACGAACTCCATTCGGATGCAGCTTCGAAGCTCGTGAATATTCATCGTATCGAGCCCCTCCACCCGGACCACCTTGTATTGGCATCTCGACAGGTCCAACCCATCGGGTCCGGCCCGTACGAGACCATCGTCATAAAACAGTACCAAGTCTTGCATGTTCGAAATTACCTAAAGCCGCAACAACCCGATCTGCGATACGCGGTATAACAAACATAGTACGTAGTAACCACAAATTTAATATGAATGAACTAATTAATAGTACATAATTACAGGTAATCTGATCTTCACTAATTACCCACGGCACAAACAATGACGACAAATTGCATGCAAGTGATCGATTACATACGTGTAATTAAATACGAATAATTAATTAATTACCAAGATTTTGATTACTCCTCTAAAAATTAATTACGAGTAATTCATTACTACTGTACTTACCACTATTAAACCACGACTCAAAGTAACACGATATGTTAATTACCACATGTTCATTACTACTAAATTAATTACGACTAATTAATTTGTGCTAATTTGCACTAAATTAGTTATGCCAAACTAATTGCTGGTAATCTAATTATGACTGATTAATTACTACTAAACTAAGTACGAGTATTTAACTTGCACAAATTTAATATGACGGACTGATTACCACTAAACTAATTACAGGTGATTTATTACCACTAAACTAATTACAACTAATTAATTATGACTATTTAATTTCAACTCATTTTCAACCACAAACTAATTCATACTGAAAATAACAAAGCCTAACTTATTACGACTGATTAATCACCACAAAGTATCATGCACTAATAAATTACATATACCGTACCTACGACTATATTATAAACAGTAAAAAACTACGACAAAATTACTATGACCTTGTTACTTCATAATACAAGCTGCATTATTTACAACTACCTGACTAAGACTGATTAACTACGACTACGGTAATAATGACAAAGGCATCCGACAAAGAATTACCTGTCCTTCGAGGAAAGCAATCAAAACTGCTACGATCGTAATGACTGCTTCGAATTTTAATCTCCAAAAAAAAAAAAAATTATGTTACGTTCTCTAAGTTCTCAGCGATGAGCACGAGAACGAAAACGAAAACGCAATTGAGATGAGCGATGAGCAACTGCGAGAGTTCGGTATTTATAGCCGAGCGAAGGAGGAGCCGCTGTGTTGGTGCCAAAAATTCCGGATGTGTTGTCGAGGCGCAAAGATCATGGCGCGAGGGGACAACAATGACGAGGCGACGGATGTTCGAGCTGCTGCGCAGCAGGGGTGGCGACAAAGAACGACGGGGCGATAGATGTGTGGAGGATGGATGTCCACACGGTAGGCGTGCGGCAGCCAACTCGACCGCACTGCATAGTGATAGTGCAGATATAGGTATGTGTCAGCCTAATAGTTATCCGCCTGATGAGCATGTGGCCAAGACTCTATTTTTGCAAATTCAACACAAACAGGAACCAGTTTCGGTAATACTGCCAAAAACAGCGCCAATATGGCAAAAAAAAATTCTAGATCTCTCGTGTGATGGGACGTGACAGCTCCATGGACGTGACGGCCGCCTGCACGTTTCAAATGTCAATGCCGTATGCTACTTGTTTTGTTTTGGTGCGCAAGGCACACAACACAATTTCAAACTCGTGACGTTTAGACGGTCTATTTGGCATATTAGGTTTTGATGGTGTAGATTAACTAGATAAAGATAGTAGTGTATATTAGAACTATATGGTTAATAAAACTACGCTTTATATATAATTATTTATTTATATTACAGCATTTACCAGCGAAGATGTATATGATTTTATGCTATTTCTGCTAAAAACTAGAAAGATTCGCCCGTGCAATTGCCCGGCATGATCAAAGTTTCAGAAGATTCCTGATCTATTATATTTATAATACTAGTTTCCAGTTGCAAACTCAAAACTATTCAATTATGTTGGAGTTGTATTTGAATTGGATCCAACATACCTTCTTGTGGTGATTATTTTCTATCCTATGATCTTCAATTTTTATTTTAAAACTGTATTTTTCAATATATGTAATTTAAAATTAAGGATTTTATTTCAAAAAATACCAACTTCGATTAGAAACTCTAAATAAATTTATTCTATTAGAGTAGTGTTTGGGTTGGATCGATTATATATGTTTTTGTTTAAAACTCTATCTTAGCTTATTTTAAAGCGATTGTTGCTTTTTGTAGCAAGTGATAACGGTACGTGCACAGTCGCTATTGAACGGATGTGCTGTGCCTCAATTGTCTCCCCACTGCGTATTGAAATTCAGAGCTCTTATTCTAATCCTACGTGATGAGATCTCCACTGAACTACTAGTTAATGAATTTACTGAAGCTTTCATCGAGATTACTCTTGCAACACCATCTCCTCGTTTTAGATATGATTCGAGAAGTTGGGTCGAGCACGCGTGATTAGTCCCCGCATACGACATCATTCAGACCATTACCCCATTAGCACTGACCATCTTATTAGCAGAGAATTGTATCAGTGCGCGTCTTGTTGTTTATGTTTATCCTGTCGTGCATCCGGAGAGTTCTGGACGGTTACTTGCTTAGCGCTTAGTTTCAGCTGCCGTATTGTTCTGCGCTACAACGTGCCGTCTGCTTAGTTTACGGAATCTTTACTAATCTCCAAACAAGATTTTGTCAAAAACGGAACCTAAGTTATTAGGGCACACAAGAAAGCACGTGAAAGTTCCTTAAATAAAACATGAAAGTTGACAAAATGGATTCCTGCGAGACTACGCATGAAGGTTGACGGTATTACCCGGATACATTTTGCGTCCTGAGGCTTAAATCCTCTTCCTCGTTGGTGTGTAGGCAATATAAAATTAGGGGAAGGAATCTTCTTACCTTTTCCTGGTTCCAGAAGCTCAGCAGTGCTGCCAAGATCTAGCAAGAAATCAGAAGTTCATACATCCAGGAGAGAGTGTTATTTGTAATGAGCACAGTTTAAAAAAAAGTAGACGGTGAGTGGGCAGTTACCACCCCTACCGTTTGCCCCGAAAGATTACATACCAGCCCAAAAAAGAGGCATTTTCGTACGAATTCTAATGAAATATTGATGTTACTGCTTTGTTGCTAATACTGGAACACAGTGCATGTGTGCTAATACTAGAACACCAGCCATGCAACCACAGCCCATTACTAGAACAAACATACCAAAATGTTTCTGCCTAGAAACAAGAACGGATAATACAGGGCTCAAACCCAAATTTCAAGTCATAATCTTACAAGCAGGAAAAAGGAAGATTGAACACGTTTAACTTCCCAGTTACAAATTGCTAGCCTGAGGAGTCTCAAGAACGCAGAACCAGAATAAAGCATAATGAAACTAAACAACGAATTACACTTGAGCAGCAAGTTCAAGCCTTTACACAGATCATACACAATTCAAATGGGTCTTCTGAAACAATCTTCAATCTGCAGTGCCTTGCAGTTCTTGCCTGAACAAAACTGCCTTGCACCGCATGGTAGACTTGACTGGCAACAAAACAGCATGGGGAGTATGCTCACTGATATTTGATCTTGGCTTTGAACTCCAAGAGATCAATCTCTCTTTTACCTTTAACAAATCCATATTATCCATCGTCCTTCACACATCCATGGCTTAAAATTTGCACGATGATGTAGCCAAATGGCCAAAATCATAGTAACAAAGAACATTAGAAGGCCTACCTTCTAATGAATTACCGATAGATAGCATCATATACTAACTAATTGCTTGAATTTCTCTTGTTCTCATGTAAGTCATGAACTGCCCTGGTATCTCAGCAAGAAGTGACTGAACTATGGAAATACCAGTGCCTGCGATTAAAAATAGATTGAATATCACATTGCTTAATTTTCCCAGTAAAGGTCAAGAAAGCAAAATTCCATGAGCCATCATATGCAGAAGCAAACAGCAAACACAAAAATACACAGCTGGCAAGATATGAAAACAGTATTTTTTTTTTCTAATGCCACAAGAATAATCTGGGTTTTAAGCATAGAAATATCGAATACTGTTATATGCATATACATACCATGAACATCCTTCATTGGAGCGAACTGCATCATATCCCTTGAAGCAACTCTCCCGGTTGAGCTTTCCAGTCTCTCTCCTTTATTTGGATCTAGAAACTGTGCAATGAAAATTTTAAGATCAAATTGTCCTTACACAAATATATTCTTATTAAAGCAAAAGCAAAAGAAACCACCACATTCACTCTCAAAGGCTAGAAATTCTCATATTAATTGGAGGAAAAAGAAAAAGATCTACACCATTGTGGTGGGTTCAAATTATAATGGTATTGATTAAAAGGAAGAGTTCATGTCATCTGCAATCCATAAATAACAGAAATTCGGAATAAAAAATAAAATAAAATAATGATTTGATTTTCATACGAATTCCTAAGTAAAATCCTTAAATAAATATAATTCAAAATACAATTAAACAAAAATTAGTATAATGGTATTGATTAAAAGGAAGAGTTCATGTCATCTGCAATCCATAAATAACAGAAATTCGGAATAAAAAATAAAATAAAATAATGATTTGATTTTCATACGAATTCCTAAGTAAAATCCTTAAATAAATATAATTCAAAATACAATTAAACAAAAATTAGCAACTAGATTTGTATACAAGTTCCAAAAAATAATTACAATTCAAAATGAAAAACAAAATAATATTAGCAATTTGATTTTGATACAAATTCTAAAGTAAAGTCCCTAAATAACAGCAATTCAGAATAAAAATTAGCAATCGGATTTGTATATGAATTCCAACAAACAATAATTGAAATTCGGAATAAATAGATAAAATTAGTAATTTAGTTCCCATACGAATTCCTAAGTAAAATCCCTAGATAGGTATAATTCAGAATAAAAATTAAACAAAATTAGCAATTAAATTTGTATACGAATTCAAAAAAATTGAAATTCAGAATAAAAATAAATTAAATTTGCCAATTTGATTTCAATACGAATTCCAATGTAAAGTCCTTAAATAACTATAATTCGGAATAAAAAATAAAGGAAACTTAGCAATTGGATGTGTATATGAATTCCAACAAACAATAATTGAAATTCGAAATAAAAAATAAAAGAAAATTTTGCAATTTGCTTTCCAGATGAATTCCAATGAAAAATACCTAAATAACTAAAATTTAGAATAAATTAAACAAATTTAGCAATTTGATTTGTATATGAACTCTAATAAAAAATAACAACAAATTTGAATAAAAATATAATTTATTACGAGGATAGCACGAATGGTGTTAAACGAGACTAGAAAAAGTGCAATGGCGTCAATCTGTCCAGCAAGAAGATATTGACCTACGGGGAAGCGAAAAACTAAGGCAAAGGTGACGAGGATGAGAACAATATCGTGTTACTCACCTTAGTCCTTCGACAAGGACAATGTTGTGCTGCTCGTCGGAGCCATTGAATAGAGAATCTAGAGTCGAAGGAACCAAGGGGCACGATGACTTGTTGTGACCATCGGTGTTGTTAAAGAAATCATTGGCCAAAGAAGCCCTGACAGAGAGATGAAGATTTGCATTGAAGACGAGCTATGGATGATATAGGGCCATTAGGTAGCTAGAAACGTGTCATCGCAGGCGGGGCGCACGACGCCACCGGCAATGGTGAGAAGATTCTCCATATCGTTAAACAACGACTAAAGTAGACATGTCATCATCAATAAAAATAGAAGGTCACCGCAGTTAGTGAGGAAGCCACAACATTGAGTTGACCAACATCGAAGAAGATGGGCGATCAATGCAGAAGAAGAGGGCATCGAGCACGTATAACATCATACATGTGTATATCCATACATGCATCCGTACGAATAGAAGCACAGACGTATAGAAGCAAAGGAGCAAAGAGCTCGAAGTAGAGATGGTGTAGCCGTAGGGAATAGGCTCACGGCCACTGGAGAGAGCGTGACGGGTGTACCCGACAGGGATCAGCGATGGTTGCATAGAAGATAACTACGTGATAGAGTATTGCATTGAAGGGGTAGCATTTGTCAAGGATCAATCAAGAATTCAACTATAGGAAAGCGAAAAGCCGAGGCGGAGGCTACAGAGATGAGGGCAATATCGCGTTGCTCACTTTAGTCGTTCGACAAGGACAATGACGTGTTGCTCGACGGAACCGTTGAAAAGAAAATCTAGAGTCGAAGGAGCGAAGAGTCACAACGATGTGTTGTGTCGTTGTTGTTGAAAGTCATTGACCAAAGAAGCTCGATGATAAGGAAGCTCGGAGAAAAGATGAACCTTTGCATTGAAGACGAGCTATGAACGATATGGGGGCATTAGGTAGCTAGGAGCGTGCCATCGCTGGTGGGGGCAAGACGCCACCGGCGATGGCGAGAAGATTCTCCATATCGTTAGACAACGACTAAAGCGAACATACCGACATTAGTAGAGATGGGAGATCGCCACAGTTAGTGAGGAAGCCACAACGTTCAGTTGTCCAACGTCGAAGAGGAGGAGCAGTCAATGCGGGAGAAGAGGACATCGAGCACGTATAACATCAGGCATGTGTATATCCATGCATGCATCCGTACGAATAGAAGCACAAGCATATAGAAGTAGGGGAGCAAAGAGCTTGAAGTAGAGATAGCGCAGCTGTAGGAAATACGCTTTGGGCCACAGGAGAGCGTGGCGAGTTTACCCGGCAGGGATCAGCAATGGTTGCACGTATATGTGTTGATGTCGTAACGATTAGCAGTAAGGAACAATTGGTGAGAAGTAGAAGATAACTAGGTGGCAGAGTATCGCATTGGAAGTGGCAGTGGTTGAGAGGGATCGATCAAGAATGCAACTTGTTGACCAACAGGGAAGCGAAAAACCGAGGTGGTAGCGAGATAAGGACAATATCGTGTTGCTCACCTTGGCCGTTCGACATGGATAATGACGTGCTGCTTGCCGGAGCCATTGAAGAGAGTCTAGAGGAGCCAAGGGCCGCGACGACAAGTTGTGAGCGTTGAAGTTGTTGAATAAGTCATTGACCAAAGAAGCTCGACGATAGGGAAGCCCTGACAGAGAGGAGATGAAGCTTTGTATTGAAGACGAGCTATGGACGATATGGGGCTATTGGGTAGTTAAAGTGTGCCATCGCTGGTGGGGGGTACGACGCCACTGGCGATGGCGAGAAGATTCTTCATATCGTTAGTCAGTGACTAAAGCAGACATGTCAGCATCAGTTAAGATGGGAGGTCGCTGTAGTTAGCGAGGAAGCCACAACGTTGAGTTGTCTAATGTCAAAGAAGAGGTACGATCGATGCAGGAGAAGAGGACATCGATCACATATAACATCATGAATGTGTATATCCATACATGCATCCGTACGAATAGAAGCACAAGCATATAGAAGTAAAGGAGCAAAGAGCTCGAAGTAGAAATGGCGCAGCCGTAGGAATAGGCTCTGGGCCACCGGAGAGCGTGGCGGGTGTACCGGCAGGGATCGGCGATGGTTACACATGTATGGGTGTTGATGTCGCAACGATTAGCAATAAGGTGTTAGAGATATATGTATATTGTACTATTCCCCATTGTTATGAGGGGTTATTTGCATATTTATCACCTGTACTTTGTGTATATATACTAGCCCATTGGCCTCATATTGAATACAAGCGCTATTCATAACATGGTATTAGAGCGAACCTAGGGTTCCCGTCACTTCACTTGTCGCCGCCTTGGCGTCATCTTTGACGTCTCCCGATCGGATCCGCGGCTTCCACGCCACCTCCGCCTCGGCTTGAGTCGGCCGCCGCCGCCACTCGTCTCCAGACCCACCACCGACGCTTGGGGTCTCCGCTCGGGGCTGCTTCACCCGACGCCGCCGTCGCCCACTCCACCCGACGCCGCCGTCGCCCACTCCACCCGACGCCGTCGTCGCCGCTTCCACCCGACACCGCTGCCGCCGCCTACGCCGCTGCCGCCGCTTCCACCCGACGCCGCCGCCGCTCGGCCGCTCCACCCGACGCCGCCGCCGCGGGCCGCTTCCATCCACCGCCGGCCGCCGCTGCTGCGTCGCCGGGCTCCACACGCCGCGTGAGCCGCTGCTGCTGCGCCGCGGGAAACCTAGTCCCGTCGCGCGTTACTCGCGTTCAGCCGGCCAGGGCGTTTTAACTCGGCTAGCCTGCAGAGCCCGAGAGAAGAAAAAACGCAGCTTAACCGCGCGCGCGCCGGCGCCGCCTACCAATGGGCACCGCTTTCCCTCGCCGCCGCGATCTTGATGGTGTTAATTACATCGACTTTGTGTCTCACATGCGCATCCACATGCGTGGTCTTCGTCTCGGGCGTTCTCTGCGGCGATGTCACTGTCCGCTTTGCCGCCACGCGCTGTTGATCGCTTCGACGGTGACAAAGGCCGCAGCTGAGGCCGCTGCCTTGCCGATGATGAGGCCGCCGCCTACCAGAGGCTCGATTCCTACAAGGATCGATCGACCGCCTACACTCGGTGGTACGATGGCGATGCTCGCCGCCGCCAGTACTCATCGCTAGTATCCAGCCTCGCTTTTCTTACGAGGTTGTGGGACTCTTCGGCTTTCGGATGTGGACTCATCTTCATCGCCACGAGCCCTCCGCGATGCCCTGCACTGCCCGTGGTTCGCCAGAGCACTCTCTTCAGCAGGTGATGCTCTCGTTGACGCTTTACGCCGAGCTCTGCATGTTCGCGTCACCGACTCTCTTCGCGACCTTGCCGCCGCTCTGTCCCGTCTTGCGGCCGATCGGTCGTCCGCACGACCGAATTTCAGCGGGTCTCACGAGTTCCTTACTCGCCTTCGTCTGGTCCGAGCAACGGCGTGCCCGCCTCCTTGCACGCCACCTCGTGTCACTCTCTGGAGGCTCTTCATCGAGATACGCGCGAGGAGACTCGCCGAGTGGTCTTGGCTCGATACCACTCCTCTCCATGCTCGCCGCCGCCACTGCTACATCGATCGCTTCCACGCCAAAGACACCGCCTCCTCCAGGCCGCCACAGTGGTGGTGGCCGCTCCATCCGGAGGTGGTGGTCGCCGCCCCATCGCTCCCCTCTTGCAACAAGGTCGGCCACATTGAGTCCCAGTGCTATAAGAAGCAGCGGCATCTTTCACGCCGTTCTTCTACTAGCACTGGCACTGGTGCTTCTACATCGACGCCTGCCTCGACTCCTTCAGCAGTTTCTCTCACTGATCAGGAGATAGCCAGACTTCGACGCCTACTTGCCGCCTCGAGTTCTCCTCGGCGGAGTTCTGCAGGTTCGCTCATCGACTCTTCTGCACGAGAAACCACCTCCTCCACAGTCAGGTACCTCCCCGTGGATTCTTGATTCTGGCGTATCCTTTCACATGACTTCTGATTCTTCCATTCTGTCTTTCATTACACCTTGATTCTCTTGTCAGTGTTCTTACCGCTGATGGTACATCCCTTTCTGTCTCTGGTCGAGGACCTCTTAGCAACTCATCTTTTCATGTTCCTTCAGTTGCTTATGTTCCTCGCCTTACCATGCGCCTTCTTCTGTGGCGACATCGATCTTGGTTGTCGGGTCATTCTCGACTCGACTTTGTTGTGTTTAGGACCGCCACACGGAGCTCGGTTGGTTCGGCCTCGGCGCCTTGACTCACAGCGTCTCTGGGAGCTTGACTGGCTTCACCTTCCTTCCGCTGCCACCGTCGCCGCCAGTCTCTCAGCTTCTGCCACTCCGCCTACCAGCTCTTTCCAGCAGTGGCATCACCGTCTTGGTCATCTGTGTGGATCTCGTCTATCGTCTTTAGTTCGTCGTGGTCTTAAGGGTCCGCATCTCGGGAGATGTATCTTTAGATTGTCGTGGTTGTAAGTTAGGTAAATGATTCACTTTCCTTATCCTCACAAAGTGAGTCGTTGTCTCGGTGTCCTTTTGATCTTGTTCATTCGGATGTTTGAGGTCCGCCTTCCGTTTGAAAGGGTCATCGATATTATATCATTTTTATAGATGATTTTTCTCGCTACACTTGGATATACTTCATGTCTTCTCGTAGTGAGGTCTTATCTATCTATAAACAATTTGCCACTATGGTCCACACACAGTTCTCCACCCCTATTCGTGTCTTTCGTGGTCGACTCACTGGCGAGTACCTCTCGTTACTGCGCGCTTCCTTGCGAGCGAGGCACTCTCGCCGCGATTCTCTTGTCCCGGTGCTCATGCTCGAAATGGTATCGCCGAGCGCAAGCATCGTCACCTCCTTGAGGCGGCTCGTCGATGATTGCCGCCTATTCCACCTCACTTTTGGGCCGAGGTCGTTTCCACTACCACCTACTCGTCAACCTCCGACCTCTTACGCTCTTGAGTGCGATCCTGCCGAGCGTCTCGTGGTCTTCTTCCGACTACTCGCTCTTCGCTCGCTTGGTTGCGTTTGCTACGTTCTCCTTGCCCTCGAGAACGCACCAAACCGATCGCTCACCTGCTGAGTGTGTCTTTACGGGATCTGATCGCAGAGCACAAGGGCTATCGGTCTTTGGGATCTGTTGGTCGCCGGATCACGGGTTTCTCGGGATGTGACTTTCGACGAGTCGCGTCCCTTCTATCCACGCCCGCCTCCTTCGGCTTCCTCTGTGGAGTCTCTCGTCCTTTTGACTTTTCGGACACACCTATATCTATCTTGCCTCGCCCACCCTTCCCCGAGGGCACCTGCTCCACCGAGTCTCCACATATTCCTCTTGTGGCCTCTCTCCGTGGTGTCGCCGCCTACTTCGCCTCCCGCGGCTCCTCGAGCTCCTCCCACTGACTCCTTACCTCTCTTCTACACTCGCCGACCTGCGTCGAGGGTATTCCGGATGAGCCATCTTCGATGCTCCATCTTCCCTGTTGGGCCATCTTCTCCTCGCTACGCTCTTCGCGATCGCTACCGATTCGGCCTCCGCCTGTTTTGGTTTTGCTTGATGCACTACTCGTGAGCTTCTCTCCTACGGATGTCATACTCATCCTGAGTGGCAGCATGCCATGGCCGAGGAGATTGCTGCCCTCGAGCGTACTGATACTTGGGATCTTGTTCCTTTTCCATCTCTCTTGTCCCATTACGTGTAAGTGGGTCTATAAGATTAAGATTCGCTCTGATGGCTCTCTTGAGCGCTATAAGGTGCGTCTTGTTGCTCGTGGTTTCCAGCAGGAGCATGGTCGTGACTACGACGAGACTTTTGCTCCTGTGGCCCACAAGACCACTGTCCGCACTCTTCTTTCGGTGGCGTCTGTTTGCCATTGGTTTGTTTCTCAGCTTGATGTCAAGAATGTCTTTCTTAATGGCGAGTTGCGTGAGGAGGTCTACATGCTTCCGCCACCTGGGTATTCATTCTGAGGTATGGTCTGCCACCTTCGCCGCTCTCTATGGCCTTAAGCAAGCCCGCGTGATTGGTTTGAGCGCTTCTCCTCTGTGGTCACTTCGCCGCTCTTTTCGCCTAGTGATCATGATCCTGCGCTCTTTGTCCACACTTCGTCTCGTGGTCGGACTCTTCTTCTTCTGTATGTTGATGATATGATCATTACAGGAGATGATTCTGAGTACATTGTCTTTGTCAAGGCTCGTCTTAGTGAGCAGTTCCTTATGTCGGATCTTAGTCCTCTTTGTTACTTCCTTGGGATTGAGGTTACTTCCACTCCAGCTGGTTTCTTTATGTCCCAAGAGAAGTATATTCAGGATCTTCTTGATCGCGCCTCTCTCACTAATCAGCGTACTGTTGAGACTCCTATGGAGCTCAATGTTCACCTCTGACCCTCTGATGGCGAGCCTCTTTCTGATCCGACTCGCTATCGTCATCTTGTTGGGAGTCTTGTCTACCTTGCTGTTACTCGTCCGGATATCACTTATCCAGTCCACATTCTGAGTCAGTTTGTCTCTGCTCCCACTCAGGTCCACTACAACCACCTTCTTCGAGTTTTGCGATACCTTCGTGGGACTATCTCTCGCCGTCTCTTCTTTCCACGCCCACTCGTTCTGACTTCAGCTTATTCGGATCCTACTTGGGCGTGATCCTCCGATCGCGGTCTATCTCTCGCTTCGTGTTTTTCTTGGTGGTTCTCTCATTGCACGGAAGACGAAGAAAGCAGTGCAGATATCTGCTCGAGTGCAGAGGCTGAGTTGCGCTATGGCTCCCTTGACAGCAGATATTACTTGGCTACGGTGGTTACTTGAGGATTTTGGTGTTTCAGTCACTACACCAACTCCTCTCTTATCGACGATGACAGTGCTATCGATGTTCGTGATCCTGTGAAGCATGAGCTCACCAAGCATATTGGTGTTGATGCTTCCTTCATGAGGTTTGTGTGCATGATCAGGTGATTACTCTTCAGTATGTGCCTTCAGAGCTTCAGCTAGCGGATTTCTTCACGAAGGTCCAGACTCGAGCACAGCACGACTTCTACCTCTCCAAACTCAGTGATGTTGATCCACCATGAGTTTGAGGGGGGGTGTTAGAGATATATGTATATTGTACTATTCCCCATTATTATGAGGGGTTATTTGCATATTCATCACCTGTACTTTGTGTATATATACTGGCCCAATGGCCTTATATTGAATACAAACGCTATTCATAACATAAGGAACAATTGGAGAGAAGTAGAAGATAATTATGTGGTAAAGTATTGCATTGTAAGGGGTAGCAATTGAGAGGGATCGATCAAAATTCAACTTGCTGACCCACAGGAAAGCGAAAAGCTAAGGCGACGATCACGGAGATAAGGACAATATCGTGACGCTCACCTTAGCCGTTCGACAAGGACAATGACGTGCTGCTCGCTGGAGCCGTTGAAGAGAAGTCTAGAGTCGAATGAGCGAAGGGTCACGACAAGTTGTGAGCGTTGGTGTTGTGGAAGGTCATTGATCAAAGAAGCTCGGTGATGGGGAAGCCTTGACAGAGAGGAGATGAAAGCTTTGCATTGCAGACGAACTATTTACGATATGGGGGCCATTGGGTAGCTAGGAGCGTGCCATCGGTGGTAGGGGTCACGACGCCAACGGCGATGGCGAGAAGATTCTTCATATCATTAGACAATGACTAAACCAAACATGTAGACATCAGTGAAGATGAGAGGTTGTCGTGGTTAGTAAGGAAGTCACAACGTTGAGTTGTTCAACGTCGAATAAGGAGCGATTGATGCGGGAGAAGAGGACACCGAGCACATATAACGTCATGCATGTGTATATCCATGCATGCATCCATACGAATAGAAGCACGGGCATATAAAAGCAGAGGAGCAAAGAGTTCAGAGGAGAGATGGCGCAGCCGTAGCCAGTAGGGAATAGGCTCGAGGCCACGGAGAGAGCGTGGTTGGTGTACCCGGCAGGGATCGGCGATGATTGCACGTGTATGCGTGTTGATATCGCAACGATTAGTAGTAAGGAACAATTGGAGAGGAGAAGATAACTATGTGGTATAGTATTTCATTGGAAGTGGTAGCAGTTGAGAGGGATCGATCAAGGAATCAGCTTGCTGACCCACAGGGAAGCGAAAAGCTGAGGCGGCGGCGACGGAGATGAGGGCAATATCGTGTTGCTTACCTAAGTCGTTCGACAAGAACAATGACGTGTTGCTCACCGGAGCGGTTAAAGAGAGTTTAGAATTGAAGGAGCGAAGGGCCGCGACGACGAGTTGTGCACGTCAGTGCTGTGGAAGAGGACATTGATCAAAGAAGCTCGATGATGGGAAAGCTCTGACAAACAGGAGATGAAGCTTTGTATTGAAGATGAGCTATGGACGATACGGGACCATTTAGTAGCTAGGAGTATGTCATCACTGGTGGGGGGGGGGCACGACACTACCGACGACGGCGAGAAGATTCTTCATATTATTAGACAACGACTAAAACAGACATGCCAGCATCAGTGAAGATGGAAGGTCACCGCGGTTAGTGAGTAAGGCACAACATTAAGTTGTCCAATGTCGAAGATGAGGAGTAATCGATGTGGGAGAAGAGAACATCGAGAACGCATAACATCTGCATGTGTATATCCATGCATGCATCCGTATGAATAGAAGCACGGACCTATAGAAGCAGTGGAGGAAAGAGCTCAGAGTAGAGATTGTGCAGTCGTAGGGAATAGGCTCGGGGCTACCGGAGAGAGCGTGACAGGTGTACCCAGCAGGGATCACCGATGTTTGTACATGTATGTGTGGTGATGTCGTAACGATTAGCAGCAAGCAACAATTAGAGAGAAGTAGAAGATAACTGTGGTAGAGTATTGCATTGGAAGAGGTATCAATTGAGAGGGATCGATCAAGAATTAAGGTGGTTGTTGGAGATTGAAGCAGAAAAATTGTACCAGCGAGAAGAGATAGAAGACAAACGGTTCAGCGAAACAGCTAGCCGTGTGAGAAAGGTAGGCCGCTCATGGTGCATCAGTGTATGCGTAAGGTACTCTAATACCATGTAAACTAATAAGATAATTTGCCGTACACATAATCAACATATTGCTTAATATATTTTGAAAAAGAGTAACTAATGGAGGAAGAATAGGGGTGCAGTTACATGATCCATGCATGATGAAATGGTTATGTTTGTACAAACCCCAAACAACTTACTATGCTCAATGATTTTGTTTCATCAAAGCTCATACTTCAATTATGTTCCCCAATTAAGTTGTGTTTTCTTTCAAGCTTCTACTGTCATTTCCAATGTTTATGATGTTTTAAAAATCTAACAGCCTACAAGATGCGTAAATATATTCTCAAACATCAAAGTTCTATCATTTAATACTATAAACCTTAAAACAAATATAGCCATGCAAATACGTAAGCCACCCTGCTAGTTTATATAATGCTAAAGCATCAGCAATCCACATCACTTCGCTACCATTCAGTATATACAATATCTGGGTGGTACTTCTATAGTTGCAATCATAACTAGGTAAACTAGAACTAAAAATGATGAGAAATGAATCAACGATTGACTTCTGTTTCCTAACTCATGAGGTGGTGCACAAGAGCTAATTAAGCATTTCAATTTTATCTCTAAAAGGAAATATACAAATGAAATCGTGAAAACTTATCCAGTCCCATTACCTCCATTTCCTTGAAGTCGGCCCCACCAACTCCAACGACAACGATGGACAAAGGAAAATCAGATGCCTTTATGATTGCATCAATAGTCTCTTGAAAATCAGTCACTACGCCATCCTGGACAGAGGATTTGACAGCTAAGAAGGAAAAACATGGTGCAATTTTTCTTTAAAAGATGGGTTCAGAGGTATACATACCGTGACTATTAACAGAATAAAGTACTTCTGTTGATTGCTCGTAAGGGATTGGCTTGCTATTGATGTGGCGGTGCTAATTACCGGACCAAAGAGTGTAGGACCGGCCAATGATACATTACGAAGTGCACTGATATAAGCTGACATAATTCCTTGTATTCCCTCAACCTGAGGAAGAATGATATAGTTAGGCTATGAATAAACTGAAGCAAACAGTTCTAACAAGTAACCATTAGAACTTAAAAAGCCTCCTAAAACACAATGAAGAGATTATACATGGATTTATTTATTTCTTAAAAACAAACAAACAAATGGGAAATGCAAACAAATTTACTGTAAAATAAAATAAGATGGGTCAGAAAAGCAGATTTCCACATTAGCTTTCTGGACGTAGCACTTAGAAATTCTTCTGTAGAAGACAGTAGTATTTAAATGTAGCAAAGAATGTAGAATACCTCAGGTTGATATGTGCTGCCATTCAAGTTGAAACAGTGGGAAACAGGACCATCAATAGGTCTAGCTCCAAAGCCCCAAGAGGGGAAGCGCTTAGCTGGGTCATAGTACTGTAGTACATCTCCAATTTCCAGTATTGCCTACCACAAAAACAATGGAAAAAACTTAAAATCGATATGTGCTCAGAGGTTCATCAGAACACAAAAACTAAAGGAAGATCGATTCAGTTGCTCACTCTCTGATATGCATTTGGCCGCCCGGAGGGGTCAATATAATGCAAGGAATCTGGAAGCCGCGGATTTCCATTTGAAGCTGTAAAGCATAAAACATCGACAGTAACAAATTAAGAAGCATGAGGTTACTTAGTAGATAAATGGAAATGGTGAAAAGTCGTCTTGCACTAGCACGTCTGTGCACACCTGTGAAGTCTACGGCTACCATAAAGTTCAATTGACACCCAGCAGAAATATAATCTAGAAAAGTATGTCTATTGTTTTCTAGATATTTCTCCACATATACCTGACTCTTCAGTACCTGCATATCAGAATAAAACTCAGTTAATACAGTATAACAGTTGGATATATTCTACAGGAACAAATATTACCTCCTTATTGTGACATTCATGTGCAGTGCTGGCAGGAACAAATAAATTTTCACCATTCTGACAATGGTACATGTTTTCCAATTCTGCGACTGATTTTACTATCTTGCTGTCGAATTACAAAGGGTATCTAATCAGAAAACAAATTGGAATTCAAGAATTAATGGCCCAGGCTCTAAGGCACCATAGAACATGGTAATGAACGGACCAAAATGGCAACAAAGCGGACAGAAACACAGATACAGTAAGTGCAAGCAGCATATTGAGTTACAAAAGGGAATAATTACCCAACTAGGTCATGTTTGCCATTGCTACTGAAGTTGAAGCACTCTACAATGAGGGGGTTCTCCTGCAACACAATATAGCCATGAGAAGAAATACATAGCGATTAGATGCATACAAATTTTTAGTCATTAGGCAACAAAAACTGCCCTTTCATTTGGAGAGCACTAGCAGCACCAGCTAGTGGTTCAAATAATCAAACACGTAATACTGTCTCCAGGAACATGAAAGGTCATAAATACATTCCGACAATAGACAGTCCTGATTGCGCACCTCGATAGAAGTACAAAAGAAAAAAGAAGGAAGAGGAAAGTTCTCATGCCTTACTTCCAATCTGCTGGAGATTCAAAATCACTGGCTTCCACTTAGGATTAAGATCATTCTTCCTTACTTCTGTTTTGCAAATTGGAACAGGCTCTCCGCTCTCTGATATTCTAGATATCAGCAAGAAAGGATCCTGTAACAAGCTTAGAATGATGAATTAAGTACTTTAGACTGCCATAACCAGCAATCCACATGTGTGCAGACAAAGATAGGCATGACCAAATGCAAGTGCAACAACAGTAAACAAGTACCAAACAAAAAGGAAACTTAAGCTTACACTTTTTGAGAGAAGATCCTTGATTTCAAGATCTGAACAGCGGAATACCATCTCCATTATTGCTTTTGAACCAGCACTTTCTTCGGCCTGAACAGTTAGCTCACCAAATTTACTAGGATTTGGTAAGTTATGTTCAGAAACACCAAGCTTTAGAGTCAACAGTCTATTCCGTCTGGTGAGAACCTACAAAATCAGTCTTGATCTCAAAAAACATTAAAAAAAATGCATCTACAATAGGTAGTCTTCAAACGCGTTAAATTTACAAGCTTTTGAATTTATGGTACTCTTCATGTGATGCAAGTGCTGCTATGAAATCATGAAACATTATGTTCATAATTAACCTATAGTAGTATATCATTGTAGGGCATCCAGAGCCGGAGCTACAAATTTGTAGAATTTTGAGGGAATAATTGTGTCCCTCTTAGACCCCCACACCCTTTATTTATAGTGCTAAAGATTACAATCCGATTCTGACTCTTAGACTCGTACACGACTTGGACTCTTATCTAAACTCTAATATCTCTAATACTTCCCCTCAAGATAGGCATGAGATAACAATCATGTCCATCTTGTTACATATTGCAATACCATTATTAGAATCTACCAAAACCTACCATCAATCGACTCCATAACTAATACCATCACAAAGACTAAAAGTTCTCACCACCAATACTACCAAGGACGTCATCAAATCCATCTCCACCATCTAATAGCTGCCCTGATCTCAACCTCA
Organism: Ampelocalamus luodianensis; assembly: GCA_036346255.1. Lineage (NCBI taxonomy): Eukaryota > Viridiplantae > Streptophyta > Magnoliopsida > Poales > Poaceae > Ampelocalamus > Ampelocalamus luodianensis. The sequence goes on along the minus strand of CM070620.1, from coordinate 36,108,484 downwards.
TTTTCCTCTACCATCATGCCCCAGCCTCCTCCACCTCTACCCATACACCCCGTCTCGGCCTCCACCACCTTTACCTTTGTCATAGACCATTACGTCTGACTCCAGTCCCAATCCTCTTTTGGACCTCTCCAACAACACTATCTCCAGCACCCATACCAACACCACCACACGACACCAATACCATCACTCCTGCCCGATATAGCCTCCACTAGAGCTACCACCAGCTCCTACTTCGTCATCACCGTCGCCAGACATAGCCTCCACTGAAGCTACCACCAACTCCTGCTTCGTCCTCACCATCGTTGAGCTCATCACCGTCATCCAACACTTACCACCACAAACACATCCCCTACCAGTACCAGTACCAACACCAACGAGCACCTTCGCTACCAACTGCAATGCCAACACTACCTTCGAGATCGCCATCAATTCCACCATTAGCACAACCACCAAAGCACTACCTGAACGGTCTTCTCCCCTGTCTTCTATGCCTTCCGTCGTAACCTCCGATATTGTCACCACCAAGTAACATAGCACATGCATCCACACCAGATCCCCCTTCTCTCTCTTCTTCCTCAACCACACCAGATCCTTCACCGATCTGAATCCACATCAGACCCCCCACCTCTAGCACACCAGATACTCCACCGATCTGGATCCACACCAGATCCCCCTTCTCTCTCTTCTTTCTTCCCTTTTCTTTTTTCTTTTCCTTTTCCTTCCTTTTTTCCCTTCCCTTTTCCTTTTCTCCTTTCTTCCTCCTTCACCCCAGTCTTCCTTCTTTCTTCTTCTTCCTCTCACCTCTCCCCTGAGCGCACTCTCCGCCTCACTCTGCCACCGCATCCACCTTGCCTCCGCCATATCCACCTCTGCCATGCCCTCGACCACATCCACAGCCACACACCACCTCCATCCCCCATACGCCACCCTAGCTCCCGCACGCCGTCGCTTCTTCTCCTCTGTTCACTGCTCCCTCCCTCTACTGCCACACCGCCGCCATCCGGCCACATCCGCGCCCAAGGTTCACGAGCCATCATCTACTCCTGTTGCGCCGCCGCCATCCAGCCGCCTCACCGGCTCATCGCCGACTACGAAGTCGCTACAACGCCAGCCCTCGACACCGGATCTCCTCCCTCCGCCCTCTTCTTCTCTCTGCCTTCATCTCCTCCCTGGCCAGATCCCGCCGCCGGTCAACATCAGCCCCCACCGCATCTCTTCCCCAGCCCGAGCGCCGGATCCCCTTCTCCACTGCCGGCCCGAGCGCCAGATCCCCTTCTCCTGAGCTCCTTCACGCCGGATCACCTTCTCCGCCGCAAGCCGCCTCAGCTGCCACCACACCGTGACGCTGCCGCTCTCGGACGCCCCCGGCCTCCCCCTCAAGCCACCGCCGTCGCTCACAACCCGGGCCGTCGCCGGGGCTGCCGCCGCGCCCTCGCCGCCGCAAGCCACTCCTGCCACCACCACGGCCAGATCTCCTCCATCTTCCTCCGCCGCCAGATCCGCCTTGCTTTCTCTGCCGGTCCGCGCCTCCTCAAGCCACCGCTCAGGCTTGCCCGTACGCAACCCGACCGGCCGCAATATGCTCTCGTGTGACACGGTCACGAAGGACCACGTGCGACAAGACGACAGCGGCCGGCGGATTGTCTGAGGAGTGGTGGCGGCGGCTGTTCTGAGGTAAGGTTTTTTCGAGTCAGGGTTTTAAGTTGGGTTGGCTCTGATACAATGTAGAATTTGGGGGAATAATTGTGTCCCCCTTAGCACCCCTCACACCCTTTATTTATAGTGCTAAAGATTACAATCCGACTCGGACTCTTAGACTCGCACACAACTTGGACTTTTATCTAAACTCTAATATCTCCAACAAAATTATAAATCCATATTATATGAACTTGGTCACCAAGTTTGAACAACTAGAGCAAGCAATCATAAAATATAATTAAGTTTGCCTTCACAAGTTGAGCTTCTTGCTATCTTTCAATCATTACAAAACAACCGCTGACCAATCCTACTCAAATAATATATGTAGGAAAACATGAGAATTTGAAGAGTACGAACTAGGAAGTACATGCAGTGTTGTCATGGCGCTCTGGCCAGTAGCGGCAACCTCTGGACGCTAGGATGCCAAGGCGCCTAGGCGGGCGCCATGGCGAGGATTAGACGATAACTTAAATTAGCCTAATCAGCACATATAGCAGTATAGAACCCATATAATAAAAGAAAAGAATGGAAAATAGAGGAGAGATGGGCCACTACCCACTCAGCCCACAACCTCACTCAAGCCCAAAAGCACATCTAAGTCATGCACTCCTCATGTGCCCTAATACCACCAGGCCACCATCTCCAGCCGCCTCATCCTCATCCTCTCCTCCATCTCCCTCTTATGCCTCTCCCCAGCCCTCCACAACTCCCATCACCACCAAGTTCTCCTTGCTGACGAGCGAGCAGCAGCATCTAGCACAGCGGGCCGATGGGCGACGAGCAGATCAGGGGAGAGGGAGGAGTGATGGGTGGCGACGGTGCCACGATGGTGGTCGATGCAAGCTGGAGAGGACTGGTGACAACAACAGGAGCAGCGGCTAGCATTCCCCGACCGAGGCCTTCCCTCCCCCTCTCGGGTCACCTAGAGGCCAGATCTAAGCCCCTCTCTCCCAGACCGCTACCAGTCGAGGCGAGCAGTCGCGTCATCTGCTGGCCGACTGGACGATATGTCATCGACTTGGTGATGTCGTGGCAACTATGAATACATGCATTGTTTTTACTTTGCCCCCTCCCCCTTTCCTTTATGTTAACTTTCTATAGGAAGTTCAACTATTCATGGCTGAAGGTCCCAAATAATTCTTCTTGCTTCAAGACAAGATATGTTGTGCACTGAAGTAACCATTAGTCGAGACCAGTGTTACCGGGACTCGCGTGTCCAGAATTTTTTTGGCGCACTGACACGCGGATGCGTGTCAACACGTGTCGGACGCGATGCGACACGCATCAGACACGGCTCTGGTGAGTCCAAGTTACCGATGAGAGAGGAGCCACAGCCGAGCAGCTTTGGAGCAAGAGGATGGGGAGAAGAAGATGCAAAGGAAAGATATGTAGGAGAGGGGAGGATAGGCTGAGGCGGCAGTGCAACTTGGAGGCTAAAGGAGGTGGTGAGAGAGAGGTTCCCTATGAAGAAGACTAGAGAAGAGGTGGGAAGAATTGCAGCACCCTTCCAAGGCTGCTTCATCGGGGAGAAGACCAAGAGGGTGAGGGGGCGAGAGAGAGAGGCACTGCAGCCTGCAACTTTTGTTTTCTTTATTGCTCCCTTCTCTTCTCTCAACGACAGTGGACACAAGCAACAGCCTTTGTGGCTTACAACTGTACATAACTAGAATGGGATCCTTTGTGCAAAATACCCGATGATACTACATGTTTCAAGTGTTTTACCAACTATTTTATGTGTTATTTGAGAAATATTAATATCATTTACTAATAAAAATATATGTACAATATTTTTATTACAAAATTAATATATATAAGACGAATCCTCGAATCCTATTTATTCAAGCTTGCCGAATCAAACACCCGAATCCGAGTCGGACTCCAACACCTATGTCCGTGTCCAAGTAATACTGGTCAAGACTCGAGGAACAATAAATAGCCAGGAACGCATAACAATTTCTTTTAGCCAAAGTTAGCATACCTCGGACAAAAGACAGATAGCTTCTCCAAGAAACTGTTGCTCTTCCAGCTTAAGCATCTGCATTGCAGAGCTGATTACTGTAAGAATTGTAAAGTAGCTGAAAGGAACAATGAACAAGAGCATGCTCAATACATCAGATTCTCTAGCATCCTTGACGAAACTAACATGTGCATTGACATGTAACTAATTAATATCAGCATTAAGGAATGGTAGAAACTAGAAAGAAGAAACTGAAGGTATAAGTTAAATGGGCATGAACTGCTAACTATAACTTATCAGAACCAACTACATATGTGTTTCTTGTTAGTTGTTACTTTTGGAAATCTATGCAGAATCACTTTGAAGACACCTGGAGGTTTCTAGAAAATTTCAGTAACCAATAGTTTACAGAATAATTATATTTTATATTTTATATAAATTGCACCATTATAAATCAAGAGATACTGAATTTACTGCTACATAGTCCAAGTTGAACCAGTGCAAAAAAGTAAAGAAATCAAAAGGTCAGAACATGCCAGGGTTTGTCATATTTGGACTTCTTTATTTCTAGCAGAGAATCAACGGCCAAAAGAAACTTGAAAAGAAAAGATGAAAACAATAAGACCGAATAAGAACACAATTACCTCTTCACTGAGGTCATGAAGTTGCGGATCAATGTCATAAACCTGAAACCTGTGAGGAAACTTATCTGTTAAAGCAACAAGATGGTTAAGAGGTAACATCCACTCTTAACAATGTTAGTGTAAGATACAAACAAGGGCGAAATTTAAATTAAATTGTAACAGAATCTTACACCAATGGCTGAAGAACCTCAAACTGGTATTGCAAATTGATTTTTGCATTCCAAGATGGGTTCAAAGAATTTAAAATTACTTCAGTACGCCCAATTTCTTCAAGTGCCCCATCCTTCCTTTTAGAATACATGACGACCATGGGATTGCTCTGAAAAGAGAGAGAGAGAGAGATTAAGATGAATGGTATGCAAAGTTGGATGAGACAGCATGAGCAGAAAACAGATTAGATATTTTTCCTGAAGAGAGAATAAATAGAGTAGCACGCATGCAGAGAGAATGGTGGTTGCAGCTATTTTTTTGAAGTGAAGAGATCTTTACTGAAAAGATTATATATTCAGAGGAAATTACACTGAGGCCTGGAAAAGTCAGCCAAAGATAGGTACTAAAAAGGGCAACCAAATCAGTTGACTGGCAATGCCAATTTTGTTTGGTAGCCGTTCTGATTCACTCTTCAAGGCAACCCAAAGTTATTTGACTTAGATTTAGATATGTACAAAAAAAATACAAAATAACTACACTTCTGAACATTGTTGAAACAATCAGCATGCAACTTTTAACAATTGAATTTGTGTAGAGAAGTTGGTCATGCTAAGTGTACTGACTGCAAAGGGTGCAACTTAGGTTAGGTGAGCTCATGTGGCAAACAAACCAGTGCATGCGACTGTTCATGTTCAAGTATGCCACTAAAGAAGTGGGAACACCTGAACTCACAAGTCAATATCAACAAAAGGTGGTCAGAGCCAAGTAACTTTCTTTCATCATGGATTGTACTATGTATTACATTCTAAATTACTCCACATTATTTATTCATTGCCTAAAACAGGTGTTCTTGAATAAACATCACTCAAAATACTCCTTAGTCAAGGTACATTAGGTCAGAAATTCTGCTTAAAGCACTATGATTCTTTATCTAGATGTATAAGCACTTCAGAACCACACATCAAGAGAGGTATAAGGATCATCTTCAGTGAGAAGGGAGAAAGTGTAGCAATTTCCGTTTGATGAAGAAACTAATTGTCAACATTGAGAGCAAAATGTCATTATGCATGAGCATGTAGTTCTGACGGAGGAGACTAATCCCCCAAAAGAGAAGTAGTAGCTGGATTATTAGTTACAAGGACCTCAGGAATAATTAAGAATATATAAGTCCTTCCTATGTGCATATAAGTAATGGACATGAAAACATCCAGGCAACATATCCCGTGAAATCTTGTTTATGGTGTTAATCGTGCAACTCGCAACCTCGGCTGCCCGATCCTAAACGAGTGGTCCGGATCGAGGCGGGATGGCCTCCCTCCTACTTACGACGCTTTTCTGAAAAAACGTCTGTCACCTCCCTGTCTTTTTTTTCGAAAACACCCTTGTCCTACCCAGAGATCTGACTCCGCCTCTTCCCATGGAAACCAAATCCCCAAATTGGGCTGCCATGGACCTCCTCCCAATCGAGCTCCCGTTTCACCGTCACCTCCTCCCCAAATCTCAGAGCTTTTCCTCGCTCACCCCGTCCACCACTCGCGGTCAGTCCTCCACTCATCGCCCTATCCCCCTATTCACGTCGAGCCGCCCTACCCTTGGAGACAAGCCAAGATGACAACAAACTAGGAGCTCATCCGACGCTCCTGCTGCTTCGACGCCACAATGGGTTCCTCGAGGTGGTTGTGGCCGTGGTCGAAGATCTTACGGGAAGCTGCAGGAGGGAGGAGCTAGTACAAGAGGAGCGGCGGCTTCACCTTTGCCCCAGGTAGGCGGCTGCTGTTGCTGCCTGGTTGTTTTCCTTTTTTTGCTTCACCACTATCCCATTTTTCTTGTGCAATTTGCTTCCAGATTTGTGCTTCAGATGTTCTAATTTCAGGATTTCCTCGTGGTCAATTTTTGCCGCAGGCTGCCTAGATGAAGTGACAAAGGATTTACTGAAGGAAGCAACAGATGAAGTAGTCAATTGTGCTTCAGATCACTGCTTTGTTCACAATTGAGCTTGTAGGGGTAGGACTTGTAGTTGGTAATATTGACAAGTGAAATGTTTGTATGCTGGGAAATTTTGTTGAAGGACATTGTGGTTTTTTGTAGCGTGAGGTTTGTAGTGATCGTTGTTTCACATGTATCAGTAGTTGTGCTAAAGGAGAGATGCACATGTACTGTCAAGAAGTTATATTGTAATTAGGTTTATGGGCATGACAATGTTCACACTGATTAATTTTATTTCTAAATTATTTTGCCTTCTTTCTCGGAATGCATGATGTGTGTGATGTACTATGTTATGGAGTGCTGCTGGTAGCACAAGTAAAAATGGCAGCAGCAAAAGGAATAGCATGAAGTGAACAAATGAAATTACTGAGTGGAAACGAATGACATAAATTGTGTGATTGAACCCCAAATTTGCAGCAGCTATTTTCAGCTTCCATGCACACAGCAATTTGCAGGTTCAAAGCGTACATGGACTCCTACAGTCCTACTCAACAATTTGCAGCTTCCATTCGAAATGCATAAAAAGAGTCAACAATTTGCATCCATCTGCTTCCTTGCTCAATGTTCCTTCTTTTTTCTTGTGCTTGTGCAGTCAGGCGCGAGCTTGGGGAAGAGGTTATTTGGTGGTCACCAATGCAGATGACGCACGACCTGCCGAAGACGAGACTGCCACTGCAAATCATAGATCGAGCAGACGGTGTGACCTGGCCGCGTCATGCAGGGGAGGTAGATGTTGATGGATAAGTCTCTGTGTCGGCTTTTTGTGTCGGCTTTTTGCTTTTGTAAAGGACAGCATCCTTGACTGGTTGTTAGCATCTCTAGGACAGCATCTTGACCAGCATCTAGGACAGGTTGTTAGCATCTTAGAGGACAGCATCTCTAGGACAGCATCTTGACCAGCATCTAGGACAGGTTGTTAGCATCTTAGACTAGCATCTTGGCATATGCTTGGCTGAGTAGCAGCCTATAAATATGTATACCCAACCCCTCAGGTTGGCATGGCATTGTGTGAGAAATAAACCAAGAAAAATTTGCCCCATCTCCAAGTGTCATCCTCTCCATGAGAGTAAGGATCTTGCTATCACCAAGAGCAAGAGTCCAGCGTGTAACAAGTGGTATCAGAGCTATACTATCCTGTAGCCTGAGCATCTCCTGCTCATCTCCTTCTCCGGCCTCGCAGCAGTCTGGCCATGCAGCGCAGCAGCGGCTCGGCCGCCCACGCCACTCCTCTCGAGAGGCAGCGGCTGCGTCGGCGGCCCTCTCCACGCAACACCCCCGATGCTCGCGCCATGTCCGCAGGCGATCTCGGCCTTCGATGCGCCTCGAGCATGCGGCGTTAGCGACGGCCGAGCTTCGCCGCGCAGCAAAGCGAAGCGAAGCGGGCGGCAGAGACGCGGCCAGCGGAAAGGGCGTCGAGGCGGCAGCGCGAGCCGGCAAGCGGCAGAGCGAGGCGAAGCGGCGGCGGCAGATGCGCGCGCGGCGCCGCAGCAGGGTCGAGGTTCGCGGCGGCAAAGAATAAAGCGGCCCATCTGCGATGATAAGCGGACGCGGACTTTGAGCGGCCCAGGAGGCAAAGACGCGGCAAGGCGGCGCGCGATGGCGGCCGCGACGCCACGAGGCGGCGGCCTGCAGATAGCGCGACGCGCGGCGCGCGGCGCTCTGGAGAGGCGCGACGGCGGCGGGCGACGGGTCGACGGAGAGCGCGCCTTCACAGTAACGCGCGCGCTCTCCCGGTTCGATGCGTGGTCACCACGAGTACCGGTATCGTCGAGGGCGTCGGCTCGTGGCGGGTGGCCTACCTCACCAAGTCCAACTCGTCGAGTGGGCTGCGGTGATGAGGTAAAGCTCCAGTGCGGCATATGTGGGATGCGATCCGACGCGGCGGCGTCGACTACAACCAGATCAGCGGCGATGGATGCTCTCGCCGCAGCGATCCGCCCGAGATGCGCTTCGCTACCAACAAGCGGTGCCAGGAGGCTTGGGACGCCATCATCTGCGGCGCGCGGCGGCATCGCGCGCGCAAGTCCACACCGCAGCGCCGCGCGGAGTGGGAGAACTCGCCTTCAAGCGGTGCGAGGACGCGTCGATGACTTTGCTCTCCGTCTCAACACTCGCTGCGTAAGCCGGTGCGCTTTGACGACGACACCTCTGAGAGAGAGTCGCTGAGAAGCTCTTTCGCCGCGTCCCCGAGAAGTACAAGCGCATGGCTCGCTCGATCCGGTCTCTGCTGACCTCTCCACGATGTCGATCGAGGAGGCGGGTCGCCTCAAGGTCGTTGGCGATGAGCCACGGCGTCTCTCGGGACCCGTCACCATTGGCGGAAGCTCCTTCTCACTCGGGAGCGATGGGATGCTTGCCAAGGTGACGAGAGAAGGGAGTCCTCTTCCCGACAGCGCCGCAAGCACGGCAAGCGCGCAAAGGCGCGCAAAGCGCCCGGCCGGGGCGAGGACGTCCGAGGGTGATGCTCGCGAGGCGCCGAGGCGCGCGCCACGGGCAAGCAAAGCCGACGAGATTTACTCTTGCCACAATGCGGCAAGTTTGGTCATTGGGCGAGTTGTCGGCGGCCACGACGCGCCAGCCCACGTCGCGCAGCGAGGAGGAGGAGCAATGGCTCGTTCATTGCTCATGCGAGCATTGAACTACCTCCGGCGCACCGGCCGCACCGGCTCCTCCGCCTTGACGAGCCAAAGCACACGCCTCCCGCCGGCGGCTCGGCAACAACAAGACCGGCGGGTGGTGCCTCGACACCGCGCCACCCACCACATGACCGGGCGGCGGAGTTCTTCTCGAGCTTGACTCTGGCGTCCGAGGCTCCGTCAAGTTTGGGGCGCCTCGGCGTGGAAATCAAGGGCGTCGGCTCGTCATCTTCACCGCCGTATCGGTGAGCACAGTCGCCACCGGCGTCTACTACATCGGATCTGCGGAACTCCATCATCGCCTTGGGATACCGGATGAGAACGGCTCGCGTGTCGAGATCGAGCACGGTGCTTTGCGATTTGGGATCTTCGCCACCGCCTTCTTGCCAAGGTAACGGAGGCGAAATCGACTTACATCCTTCACGCGCAGTGGCACAACCCCTCTGTCTCGCCGCTCGTCGGGACGGCGGCGTGGCGATGGCACGAGCGCTTTGGCACCTTTCACCGAGGCCACGGCGGCTCGGTGCCGCGAGATGGTGCGAGGCTGCCGTGCCTTGACCATGTGGAGCGGCTCTGCGGCGTCTGCGTGTTGACGGCGAGGCGACTCCGCTCCCAAAGAAAGAAGTTTCGAGCCAAGGAGAGGCTCGAGCTCGTGCGGGACTTATGTGGCGGTGACACCGCCACACCGGAGACGACGCTACTTCCTGCCGCCGTCGACGACCTCTCCGCTACATGTGGGTGATGGTCCTCGGCGGCAAGGAGAGGCTGCGGACGCCATCAGCGCACGCAGTCGCTGCGGAGGCGAGCGCGCCGCAGCTGCGCGTCTTCGCGCCACGCACAACGGCGGCGAATTCACGGCGGCCGACCGCGTCGTCACTGGCGATGAGGCATTGGCGCCACTACTCCGCCGCTGCCGCATGCCGCGCGGCGAATGGCGTCGTCGAGCGCGCAACCAGACGGTTGTGGGGATGGCTCGAGCCCTCTCGCCAGGAGACGCCGGTGTCTTACGAGGAGAGCGGTGGTGACGGCCGTCTACATTCTCAACCGCCGCGCCTAAGGCGCTCGATGGCGGGGCCGTCACGAGGCTTGGCATGGCGCAAGCCGCGCGTCTCTCACTTGCGGGTTTCGGCTCCTCGCGTTCGCGAGGCTTAGCCACATCGGCAAGCTCGGCGGCGAGAGCACTCGAGTGTTCATCGGCTCACGCGGAGGCTCGAAGGCCTACCGCATCCTCGACCTGTCACACAACGCGTCCGCATCTCGCGTGGCGTTGTGTTCGGCGGCGGCGGGCGTGAGACAAGGCGGTGGGCGGCGGTTCGACTCGACTCGTGGACTTCGTTGTCGACTCGTCCTCTTCGAGAGCGGGAGCTAGAAGCTCGTCTTCACCGAGCTCGCCCACCTCGACACCTTGCTCGCCACCGGCTCCGCGAGGCTACGCCCACTCTTCACCACCGCCACTCCACGCTCTCCGCACCGGCCACCACTCTCCCGCACCGGCGGCCACACCACCGGATCGGCCCGCAGCGCCGGTCCACGACGAGCGGCGACGCTGGAGTTCGCTACTCCGTCCCACGAGATCGCGTCGGCGCTACCACGACGGCGAGCCTCTTCGCTATCGTACCATGGACAACATCCTCGCGAATCGCCGTCCTCGGGCGGCGCGCAGACGACGAGGCGAGCGCGACTTGGCGTCGCGACGACGGCGAGCCCCGCCTCCTTCGCCGAGGCGGAGGAGACGCGCGTGGCGTGTCGCGATGGCGAGAGATGGACGCCGTCGAGCGGAACCGGGCGTGGGAGCCGGCGGATCTTCTGCCGCCGGCCGCCGCGCGATCACCCTTGTGGGTGTTCAGGCGAAGCGGGATGGCCGGCGCCATCGTCAAGCACAAGGCTCGCTTGGTGGCACGAGGATTCATGCGGCGGGAGAAGGTCGACTTCGACGACGCCGCGCGCTCCGCCGCGCGCATGGAGTCCGTTCGTCTTCTCCTCGCACTTGCGGCCGGGAGGTTGGCGCGTCCATCACATGGACGTCAAGTCCACCTTCCTCCGATGGCGACTTGAAGGAGGAGGTCTACGTTCGCCACCGCGGGATTCGTCATCCCCGGCAGCAGGCAGGTCCTCGCTGCGCGCAAGGCCCTCTGCGGCTTGCGGCGAGCACCACGAGCTCGAACGCTAAGCCGGACTCCACCCTTCGCAAATGGGTTCCAGCAGAGCGCGCACGCAGGCTGCGGTCTGCTCGGCGGGCAAGGCGGCAACGCCTGGCGCGGCGTCGTCGGCGACTTGGTGATCACCGCTCGCGAGGCCGAGGTCGAGCGTTCAAGCGGAGATGAAGACCGCCTTCGGATGAGCGACTTGGGGCTCTCTCTTCTACCGGGATCGAGGTCCACGGGGCGACTCGTATCTCCCTTCGCGGGCGCCACGCCAAGCGCATCGTCGAAGCCGGGGCTCACCGATCGCAACCCACCCCACACTCATGGAGAAAGGTCAAGCCGAGTCGTGAGAGTACGGCGGAGAGGCGGGCGCAACGCAATCTGCGCGCGATTATGGCGACCGCGCTATCTTGTCCGCGCGCCGGACTTGGCGTTCGCGTCGACTCGTCGGCCGGTTCATGCGGCGGCAAGCGACGGAACACCGGCGAGCCATGAAAGGATCGCCGCTACGTCGCGGGCACCTCAGACTACGGCTTGCACTACCTAAGGTGCCCGCGGCGCTTCGCCGAATGCATACGGCGACGACCACGCGGCGACATCGACACGAGCAAGAGCACTAGCGGGGCCATTGTTCTTCCTCGGCAAGTGTCCGATCACCGGCGATCGGTCAAGCGGCGAGTAGTAGCTTTGTCTAGCTGCGGCGCAGTACATTGCGCCCACTACCGCTTCTACTCGAGCTCGTGGTCGGCATGGTCGCTGGCGATCTCCTTGACAGAGCGCGGGCGGTGGAGCTCGGGGTGGGCGGCAAGTCCGCCTTGGCCTTGGCGAAGAACCCTATCTTCCATGAGCGCGGCAAGCATATCCGGTGAGGTATCACTTCATCGGTTGCTGGATGAAGAGTATCCGCCAACTACATCAACACCCAAGACCGGCTCGCCACTTCCCGACCAAGTCTCTTGGCGGATCAAGTTCAGGAGTTTCGCGCCGGATCGGGATGGCTCGATTCTCACAAGGAGACACACAAGACTTAGGGGAGAATGATGGATAAGTCTCGTGTCGGCTTTTTGTGTCGGCTTTTTGCTTTTGTAAAGGACAAAGCATCCTTGATGGTTGTTAGCATCTCTAGGACAACATCTTGACCAAAGATCTAGGATAGGTTGTTAGCATCTTAGAGGACAAAGATCTCTAGGACAACATCTTGACCAAAGATCTAGGGCGGGTTGTTAGCATCTTAGAGGACGAAGATCTAGGGCGAAGTTGTTAGCATCTTAGACTAGCATCTTGGCATATGCTTGGTGAGTAGCGACCTATAAATATGTATACCCAACCCTCAAAGTTGGCATGGCATTGTGTGAGAAATAAACCAAGAAAAATTTGCCCCATCTCCAAGTGTCATCCTCTCCATGAGAGTAAGGATCTTGCTATCACCAAGAGCAAGAGTCCAGCGTGTAACAAGTGATGTGAGGAGGGAGCGAATGAAAGGGGAGGGCAATGTCGTTAGTCAGTGGCAGCTTCACGAGCGGACCTGGTTTGGGGGAAGACACAAGCGAGGCAACAGGGGGACCAGGGAGGCGCAGGAGCTCGACCTGGCGACGGGGAGAGGAGAGGAGCGACGGCGCCTCCTTTGCCCGATGGTTTGGTCGATCTGGAGGAGGCAACTGGAAAGAGGCGAGGGGCATTTTGCAAAATGCCAGGGAACTCGCGGGTTTTCTTCTGCAAAAGAGCTGCTAAGTGCGGGGTAGGGAACCCGCCTGGATCCGAACCTTCCATCAGTGATCGGGCGGCCGAAGTTGTGAGTTGCACAGTTAACACCGTAAGCGAGAAGCAGGTATGTTGCCAAACATCCAAAAGTATATATGTTTCATTTTACAGCTTAACCAGTTCAATAAATTCCTGAGCTTTTAGCCATAATGTAGCCATGTTCAATAAATTTCTGAGCTTTTAGCCATAATGTAGCCATGTTAAGGTTATGAAATATGATTAACACTCAAAATTGAGAATAGTGTTTTTGCTAAAAAAATGTTATAATCTCAGTTCTAAGAAGGGGGATGGGAGGATATGTTGCCAAATTTAGTAAGAATAGATAAATGAATTACAGCTGACAATTTCTTGTGCTTTTCTTACAAGTTAGCTTCTATTCTAGAGCTAGCTTATGGTAATTCTAAGGGAAATCCAAGCTAACCAAGCATGTCCTAGTCATGCGTATAGCCTCGTTAAGAATAACTGTGAACTTTACCCATGGAATGCTCCTACTAGTAGGATCCATGTATAACCAATTTACTATAGTAACATACAAAGGAATCATGAAGAAATTGATCATGGTTTTTTATTAAAAAAGAAATAGAAAAAAGACAAACTTTGGAGGCTAATTGTTTTCTCTAAAGTAAGAAATACGAAGAAACTATGAACTAGGAAACCTTAGTGATCCTGTTTTATTTTAGGCTGCTGATGAACTTGGAATAATTAGCATGCCACTTTTTTATGTATTGTCATATCTTCATACTCACATGGATTTTAACAATAAATGTCTTCAGAATTTTCTCCTTACTTTTTTAACCAATCAAATATGGCATACACATGCTACTAGCAAATCATTCCAACAGGTGACATGCCATAGCAACACATATATAGATGCCAGTTAAGATAGAACAAAGTTTCAAAAAGGGTAAAAAGCACAAATGCAAGAAGGGCAAAAGAGGAGCATACCTTGGGAAAAAATTCTTGATCGCCCAAATTTGATGCAGAGAGAGATAACTGTTTCAACACGTTATATAGAGCCAAAGTCAAGATACCACACAACTAAACAGGCCCACTCCATTCAGTAACTGTAATTCTACTGCTACAAATGACAGATTAAGCAATAAACAAACGCCGCATAAAATTACACACATGTCACCACAGTCCTCACATGAAGCAAAATCGTAATACATAACCCTTGGATTTAAAACCAAATACCATTACATGACTAAAGCAGAAATATTTAATGCTAATTCCAAGTCATTTTGCTCAAGAACGTGATATTAAATAACAGGTTATCACGGTTCAGGGGCTTAGGTACAACATCCAGTATATTGTAGACAAATATAACACAACTAGAACAAACAACACAGCTTAACAGGAGGTATCAGAAAACTTATAACTCAAGTATCAACATGTAATAAGCCATAAGCATCTTTTACACTAGGTTCTCAATTGCAAGAGCCATACAATGACTATAGTACTAGGAACAACTTGTTAGTCGCTAGGGGCTTCAGTACAATATCCAGTGTGTCATAGACAAATATAGGACAACTACAACACCCAATAGAGGTTGTAAACCCATCAATATGGGTATCACAAAACAGTACAATGCAATTATCATAAACATCTTTTGAATTGCACTAGCTGCTCAATTGCGAGAACAAAGAAGCCGATAGCCGCAGCTATCAGAATTATCGGTGTTGCATCAAACCAAGGGACAGCATGATCTAATTAGCCCGGCTTGACATCTCAATCCACAGGAACCACACAGGCCGCGCGCAATGCCGCGATCCCCAGCAGCAGCCGTACGAGATAGAGCCGCGGAGGCGTAGAAGGGTGTAGGGGTCCCGTACCTCGATCTGCGTGGACGCGCCGGCGCCGCGGGATCGGAGGAAGCGGTCGGCGGCGGCGGAGGCGGCGGCGGCGGGGTCGACGGAGTGGCGGCCGGCGGGGCCCACCTCGTCGGAGCAGCAGTTCCCCATGGGGATGGCGTCGCCTCCCTCCTCCGCCGGCGAGGCGAGATCTATGTGCGTATCGACCCACGGCCTACGGGAGAGGTGTGGGAATATTCGCGACTAGCAAGTAGCAACTGCAGCAAGTGGAGTCGTGGAGACGACACGGAGACTTGGACCCAACACAGCGAGAGAGAGAGAGAGGGAGGGAGGGAGATGGGGAAGTGCAAGGACGGGGAACGAGGCGGAAATTACGGCTTTGTCCCTGTTCCGCATGGTGGTGCGGTGGGCCTCCTCCTCCTTCCCTGGCGGGTTGGAGTTGGACGGCACGGCAGAGTAGAAAGAGAGTAGTAAAGTTTGACTTTGATCTGTCTCGTTGCCTTTTTCATTTGACTGTTCCGTCCCGTTTGGACCTGGAGGGCGGCTCGTTAGTCGTTAGGGTTTTTTTATATATAAAAAAAAAAGATATTTTTTATTCTTTTTATATGAATAAACAGTTTTACTTTTTACAGAAATAACCTACCGTAGCGGTAGGGGTGGATACCGAGCCAGGTATTCGTCTTACCGATTTTTTTTCAAAATTAACACGGTTTGATTGAGCTAACGAGCCGAGCTAAAGCCAGAGCAAAATCAAATTTCATTCGAAATAGACTCATTTCAATGTTTAACCAATTAACGAGTGTAATTAAAGCAATTTTGAACTGAGCTAACGAGCCCCACTAACGAGTTTTTTTCCACCCCTACGTAGCGGAACCGTTACACGAGTGGGGTCAATCATACGACGGTTACGCAGTTTGCTGACGTGGCAATGCCAGTCTCGCAACGGTAGAGCATGTCGTTGTACCATTCGGCGAATGGGAATGGGGTTGCGCTCGCGTGGCTAGCCGATGTGGCGGCTGGCGGCACCACAAGGACCTTATTTGTTTCATACTTCAACACAATCTAGTCCGTTTAATACTTCGGTTTATAGGTATGAACTTGCCCAGGACTGCGTTTCGATGCGAGGATGTGAAGCGATATATATGAATATACGATCAAGGAGAATCAACCTTTCTGTCAGTATCGAACGTGCAAATTCAACCTTCTTTTTTCATTCAGGAAATTATGTGTGTTTAGTAATCTGGCTGATGCCATCGTCTTGTTCTCCTAACTTTCTATATTTTCATTGCTACATGGTGGTAACACAACGTTAGTGCAATGCAAATAGATCATTCACTGTTAGATTAAAAAACAAAAGGCTATATGCAACCTCAACAACCGTACACCCCATGTCCCATCATTTTTTATCTCCACTTGTCCCCCAATTCATTCAGCTTAGCAAGTTGCTGCAAATTACAGCTCTGCTCGGATAAAAAAGCCACCTCCACCTTTACAAGGTACAATCTACCTATGTACATATCAGGTAGCCAGGGAGTGCAATATTATTTTTATTTTATTTTTTGAAAAGAGGTGTAATGCAAACTCAACTAACCCATAGCAACCCTGTGGCTTCATGGCAAACTTGTTGTTTGAGAGGAGATAAGAGGATGAAGTTTAGTGACATTGATTAAACAATTTATGGATTGAAGTAGTAACAATACTACTTATACAAAAAGTTAATCTATGTGTTCAATCAGATAACAGTCCGGACATAACACGAGGGGCTACTCAAACACTTATATGGTAGAGGGCAGAAGCCACAGTAGGAAGATGCGGATTAGGCTGCTCCCAGTGCTCCACCTGGCCAGTATCTTAAGGGTGTTATGTAGACAAAGTGCTGAGATGACAGTAGATTAAATGAGGTGAGAGATTATTGCAGTATCTAAATAAAAGACTGGTCTGGCTCGAAGTCATAGAAAAGAAAATTAACTCCTTTCCATCTTGTACACACCATCTTCTTGAGATTCTACATCTAATTAATTAAAAGGACCTAAGATACTACACCATAAGAAATCATACATTGAAAAGATAGTATCTTAATACTCTTTATACTTTAAAAAACTACACTAAAATACTGTCCATTATGAACAACCTTAGGAAGGTGGGTTTGGCCCGGCAGTCTGGGTGTGTTTGACTTGGTGTCAGGAGGGCTTGACCAAACAAAGGTTGACCTAAGACCTAAATGCCTTCCCAAAGCCACATCGGAGACGCGTGGACTGGATTGGCTAGCTCAGAAGCGCAGTGGCAACATTCGCCTTCGACGCGTGGACTGGAGTGTCTAGCTCAGAAGGGTGTATCAAGATGCACACCAACTGTTAAAACTTGGTGCAAACTGAAATTTTCATTTTAAAATGGTACGTACCGTAAATCACTGTTTCAATTATTAGGGGAAATGAACTTTTAGTGAAAAAGGGTGAGAAGCCATTTTATGAACCGACCAGGGGAAGCACTACATCATTTTTTTACAAATTAGCACATAAAACGCTAGAACACCCGAGGCACATCCTCAAGCCCAAGCCCACCTCTACCTCCTTCGTGGTAATAAGCAGAATTTGTTGGTGATCCGTCCTATAGGCAATCATAGAGATGATTGTATCACGTCTATGTTTATGAGTTATTGAATAAATATTATTCTGTTCCTTGAATGAATCATTGGTTATAAAGATTAACAAGTATGTGACTTGTTAGTGAAACTCTTTAACATATATGGTGTCGTTCTAAATGGTATCCCTAGTCGGATGTCACTGGTCGGAACACCAGTGACTCTATGACCAGCACATGTATTGATTGATGACCATGTTTCACCGGTCATGGATATGAGGATATCGAATCAATAATGTGAACGCATATTAGAGAACATGGGGTTAGATAGACCTACCTTGAGACACTACTGAGATTGTTATGATTCTATATGTGTCATTAGTTAGTCTCAAACAATGATGATGTATAATCCTTAGACCTGAGATCAGCATGGTTTTCTACATGTGTAATAACACTCTTAGGAGTTGCAAAACGCTACTCGTAACTGGGTAGTTATAAATATACCTTTTTGGTATGCTATGAAACATGTGGAGGGATGTGACTGGTCGGATATGGGATTTACCCCTCCTAACATAACGGGAGAGATATCTTTGGGCCCCTCGAAGTGGTCGGATAGAGAATGTGTATGGCCATGCCACTGGTGGTCGAAGAGTTCGACCACATAAGGTTATTCGACACTCGATCGAGAAAGTATTGAACAATCCATTGATGACATATATCCCACTTGGAGTTCAAACCAAATATCGTGAGGCAAAAGGGGAATACACGAGTAGGTCGCTTAGTTCGATCGATTCTGAGCCAGTCGTATGGAGATATGAGCTGGTCGTAGACTGGTCGAACGTAATCACAGAGTGGTCGAAACCTGGTCGTAAGGAGTTACGAACTGGTCATGACCAAATACGAACTGGTCGTATAGATATAGGACCTGGTCGTAAGTGATGAGGACCTGGTCGTAGATCATGTTGTATTAAGGTTCGTCCGATATAATTTGTGTGTATTCGAGAATCGTTAAGTCCTGCTAGAGACCGCTGCGACTCATGGTCGGAAAGGGTTTCCGAGTCACAACCGATTACATATAAACCTAATGAGTCACACACTTAATGGGTTAGAACAAACCAGTACGAATATGATTCGTCAAATGTGTTCGAATAGGATCCGTCACGGGGCACTATATAAGGAGATGTTTAGGCTATTGGGAACATGCGAGAGACGTGAGTTACTCCACCGAAACCCTAGCCACCATCTTTCCGAGAGAGCCCCGCCGTGCGACTTGGTGCTAGCACACCGGCATCCGGTTGTTCCTTTCCTAGACATGTGGATACCGTAGAGGCGCTACTGCGGTTGCTATTGCGCTTGAGGACGATCTACGATCTTCATAAGGAACTTCAGAAGTTGCTAGAGGAGACGATCGACTCGTGAGGGCGCATGACAATCGACTACGACCACTACATCGACGTGCTCTTTGTTGGACCAGGCTGCTCCGGCTCTTCTTCTGCTGCACTACGCGTCTGGTGGTAGTGATCTGTGATCATCTACTTGTTTGGCATCCTGGTTTACGTGGTAGAATTTTTGAATTGTTGCTATCATAGCCTACCCGTATCCCTATAGTGGTAACAGAGCCATCCTGTATAGTTTTTGATCTAGATCTGTCATATATACCGGATATGTGGCAGTAGTAGATTGGATTTATCACTAGTTTGGTCTGATAACCTAGATCGGTTCATATGGATTGAACGATCTAAGCACTGGTTGATAAGATCGATCGGTTTTCGGCAGTAGTAGATGGGTCTACAAGGAGGTATGAGCTAAAAGGACCAGATGGTTTGCTACACTTGTTTACGACCATATTACATGATACTCCTACAAGTCGGAATTCCGCCACCGAAGTATGCCGCGGTGCGTGATCGTATCAAGGCAATGATCAGATTGGTTCGGAATAGGGTTAATATGATTGATCCAATGATTTCTAGGGCTCGGTTACGTGAATGAGATTCATGTCTCGGGAAATAGCGGGATCGCCGTGCTGGGTAATCGTACCGCGAGTTATAGGTAGTATGTGTTCATGTCGCCCGATAGAATTGGATTCTATGCATAACTCATTTTTGCAGGGTTTGATGTGAATAGTATGGTCCATTATGTATGTGATGCATGAATGGATTTTCATGGCTGGCATGTCATGCTGTGAGATAGCCATCGAGCTACATATTATTGTATAACGGTCTGCGTGCCGACATGTGATGCTTGAAATTATCCTCTGTAATTCATTACTAGCTTTTACGAGTAATTGTTGAGTAGATGATTGCAGTCTGAGATGTCAAGCATGGTGGTTGGAGGACAGAAAGCATGGTGATAGAGATCATCATGTTAAGGGCCATACTATTTCACATTTTAATATGATTATCTGTGAATGTTTGTGTTTATTCCTGTTATGCTATTTGATTATATTTCGTCATTAGATGTTTTAACATGATAGAGTAGTATCCCTCATGAAAAAATTAAGTAAAATTGATGCATTTTCAATTGCTGCGCCTATCACGATTTTGATCGTTAATTGGTAGGTCTACCAAAGTAGGATGCCATTAATTATCTTAATAAGATAGGATGGGTGTCGGACACCCATATGCATAGTATTGGCTTTACTTAACAAGGCTATCAAAACAGTTTTAGGCCTTGGGGCATAGTATTGGTCGAAAGTGCATGGAGGTGTCACCAATTAAACAAGAGTCATATGTGATATGATTAGCAAAGTGTTGCTTACCTAAAATCACTAATTTTCTAGCAGTGATGCCAAAGCTCACTAGGACTTAATGTTTTATGGATCTTGAACTCACTATATGTTGTTTGAGGGAAACATGGTTTATAGTGAGAGTATCTTTTATTAAATTGTTTAATAGAAGATCTTACATAAACATAGTGTTGAATTTTTACATATTCTGTTGTAGATCATGGCACCTACTACTTCTTCTGCACTTACCTTTAATTTGCGATCTATTCTTGAAAAAGAAAAGTTGAATGGTTCAAATTTCATTGACTGGATTCGTAATCTGAGAATTGTTCTCAAACAAGAAAAGAAGGAATATATTCTAGAGGGTCCCTATCCCGAGGAACCGAGTGACGATGCACCTTGTGGCGACCAGCCCCGGGACCACCCGAGAGGTCTTCCAAGACCTCCTGAAAAGTCCACTAGGACCTCCCAGGAGATCCCACAGGACCACTGGGGAGGCCCTCCAGGACCACCCAGGAGGTCCAAAAGGACCACCTGGAGGGCTAGGGTCCTGACCCGAGGAGGGCGTGGAGCTAGGGGAGGACCTCCCACGGCCAGACCCAAGGGTGGTCGTGGAGGACTGGGGTCATCCCCAAGGTCCCCTGTGCAAACCGAGCTAGTCCCAAGGATCAACTGCTAGCTCACACAGCAAAAACAAGTGATAACATACATCCACAAAAGACTATATTACATTAAAAGAGTTGGTTACAAGGTTTTGCTTACAAGCCTACCAAAAACACAATACACAGCGGAAACAAAATAAGTAGAGTCCATCCAATACACCACAGGCAATTGGCTGGAGAGCGCTGCCTAATTGTTTTGGTCTTCATCAACATCAAGGAAGTCTTCTCCTGCTCAAAAGATTAATTTCAAGCAAGCGTGAGCACAACTTCCGTGCTCACAAGTCACACCCGTCAATTAACAAAATGACATGCATACATGGACATCACAAAGGAGAGCTTATATGGTTGATTTGCATAAAACCATGTTTGTTTCCAATTACAAATAATAGGTTCCAAAGCATATATCAATAATTAGAACTCATTTGCAAAGATCAATTTTACAGTTGGAAAACATTCATCAACGAAGTGTGAAGGATACCCTCCTGTCACAAGGCTCCCTACCAAACCCGTTTGGATAGAAATCCAAAACCAATTCTTTTCAAGTCATTTGAAAACAAACCAAAGATCTAACTTTGAGCAGCTTTGCTAGCATGTCCGTAACCGTGGACACGGCTATTCGAATAGTTTTACACTCTGCAGAGGTGTACAGCTTTACCCACAAGAGGTAATCCACTTAAATTGTCTACTCACACATTTTCGAAGATGTGCGACTAAGGGATTATCACAAAGCCTTTACAATGCATCATTCCACCGCGATCGACCCTACTCTTAAGGTTTCACCCCCTCCCTACGGATAGAAACCCGTAGAAATCTAGAGCCCCCTCTTGAGCCTTATGGGAATTACATAGTCATGAAAGACAAACCATAAAAGACCACCCACACCCTAGCCGGATCAACCGCGATGAAACTTTGCAAGTTAGTTGGTCAGGTCCCGCCCATACAAGACATATGGTTGCACGAAAAAGGGCATAGCAAAATACACTCGCAGACTGATCCTTAACTAGCCTGGGCGACAACCTCAACCCTGGGGCATCGGATCACACGACCCCCCCCTCCCCGTGCATAGACCTGCACCAACCAAACAACCAGATTTGCCCAAGTCCAAACCATTTCTTTGCCTTTCAAACCTCCACGACACACCAATGCCATGGTTGAAACCCCCATGGCACACCAATGCCACGGTTGCAACCTCCAGGACACACCAATGTCATGAATAAAACATTTGAAGTAAAACAGTTGGTCGGTAGTTGAAAAACTTCCCAAAACAATATTTTGGTCTAAGCATAACTAAGCATTTCTTTCTAAAAGGTCCTGGTCACACTAAAGTGTTGACCAGGTTTTCATCTAGGCGACAACAGATCAGGGGTAATGTCAACATTGGCCACACAAAAGGAGTTAGGTCTAACTATGAGAGCAAACACAGGTATTAAAATATTAAGTAAAATATGCATACCTTACTTAGCTTGAAACAGAAATACATAGGTTGAAATAATGGGTGCAAAATGATCAAGGGTGTAACTTGCCTTACACAAAGGATTGAGTGTCTTCTTCTTCTTTAGAGAACTCTTGCTCCTTAGTGCCTTCACAGTCTACACGAGAGGAAACAAAGCAACTCAATGCAAAGCTCAAGTAAGAATCAAAAGAACTTTAATAAAACACTGAAATACATCAATAGAAAGGTTTGAATGGTTTGGAGGAGGTCTTAGGAGCTTGCTGGAGGAGGTCTGAAGCTTGAGGAAGGAGGTTCAAAGAGTTTTTGGAGGAGGTCTAAGAGCTTGCCAATGGACCTAGAGAGAGGAAATGAGCAAAGGATAAAGAAGAAGGGCTGCTCACGCTTGTGTAGCCAGAACTACTGAAATTTCCAAGGGCTCTCGGGCTCTAAAGTGATTGAAGGAAATGATAGGAGTAGGTAAAAGATGAAACAAAAGATAGTCTGGTGCTACCAAAAGCTGATACCATTTAATGCGACACAACAGGCATTAAATGTTTGATAACTTTCGAGAGCCAAGGCAGGGTCAAAAGATAAAGAAAAGGGGTGTGACTGACAAATGGGGCCAGTCAAAGCCCAAAGAGGAAGTCCTGCGGAGAGCTTGAGGCGATCCCGCAAGGTCAGGGGAGGTCTTGACCCACTAAGGTGGTCTTTGCAAAAGACCAAACGCCCTGACCACAAGGGTGGTCTGACCCGCAAGGGTGGTCCATGCAAAAAGGACTAGGAAGTCCTAAGGACAAGAGGTCCTAAGGAGGTCCAGGCCGCAAGGGTGGTCTTTGCAAAAAAAAAAAAAGAATACCAACAAAGGAGGTCTAAAAGACAACGTAGTCCAAAGAACGGAGAGGTCCTGGGACAAAGGGGAAGATCTGGACAGTCAAGATCAGAGCGACAAGAGGTCCTAACGGTCACGATTAAAATAAAGGGAGGTCTTGACGGCTAAGATCTCACAAGAGGAGGTCCTAACGGTCAAGATTAAAGCGATGGGAGGTCCTAACGGCTAAGATCTCACAAGGGGAGGTCCTAACGGTCAAGATTAAAGTGAGGGGAGGTCCTGACGGCTAAGATCTCACAAGAGGAGGTCCTAACGGTCAAGATTAAAGCGAGGGGAGGTCCTGACGGCTAAGATCTCACAAGGGGAGGTCCTAACGGTCAAGATTAAAGTGAGGGGAGATCCTGACGGCTAATATCTCACAAGAGGAGGTCCTAACGGTCAAGATCAAAACAAAAGGAGGTCCTGACGGCTAAGATCTCATAAGGGGAGGTCCTAACGGTCAAGATTAAAGCGAGGAGAGGTCCTGATGGCTAAGATCTCATAAGGGGAGGTCCTAACGGTCAAGATTAAAGTGATGGGAGGTCCTGACGGCTAAGATCTCACAAGGGGAGGTCCTAACGGTCAAGATCAAAACAAGGAGAGGTCCTGAGGAACAAGGATACGCAGGGGAGACTAGAACCGCCAGATCTCAATCGAACAGATCTAGACAAAGGGACCGTTCGGACCGAGCGATAGCTTCAACAGATTGGGGGCCGTCCGATGTAGATCGAATGGCCCGGAAGGAGTGGGATGTTCGGGTCATCCGAACGTGCCTTCAAGATCGGGCCGTCCAGCCCGAATCGGACGGACCACAAGTTATAGAGGTTAAACCCGATCGGTATAACCGCAAGTGAAAGAAAACGTAGGTTCAATCTCTAAGGAGGTCTTGTCCTAAGGAGGTCTGGACCCTTATATCTAACAATGGAGAGGTTCAGAGGACACGGGGAGGTCCAAATGAACGTGGAGGAGGTCCTAGAGGACATAGGGAGGTCCTGAAGGATGCAGGGAGGTCCAAATAAACGTGGAGGAGATCCTAGAGGACATAGGGAGGTCCTGAAGGACACAGGGAGGTCCAAATAAACGTGGAAGACATCAAAAGAGCACAAAGGAGTTCAAATAGACATAAGGAAGGTTCTGTCCTAAGGAGGTCCGAACCAGAGAAGAAACCAAAGAGGGATGTCTGGACCAAAGAAAAACGAAACCAGCATGGATAGGGAGAGATTACCAGAACTCCAGCAAACCCAACAACCAACAGAGATATCGGTGTTTTAGAACCGATCTTACGTAAAGATTATTTGATTCGGGGGTCTCCACAATTGATCACGCAGACAAAAGAGACACGGGGATTTTTATACAGGTTCGGGCCTTCTCCAGTGAGAATAACAACCCTACTCCTGTGTGTATTGTATTGGGTATCCTGATTACAATGAGTGAAAAGACTAGCGCTAATACTGCTACTGACTGTCTCTCAAAAAGCCTCTCCCATTATTTCCAAAAGACACCTATTTATACTATACTGTAGTGGCGGTTGTCGTTCTAGGTCAACAGCCGCTCATTATTACGTAATAATGAGAGAAATTACCGGAGTAGTAACCTCCCCACGCTGTCTAACGGTTACCAATCAGAGATAATGGAGAATTATCTGTAGTTATCTCAGATATAACTACGTATCATGACTGCTCAGATCTTCACAGCAAATAGGGCCTACTGACGAGTGGACCCAGTTAACTGTGAAGAAATCGTACCAGGGCTGGTCGTAGCAGGACTTACGACCAGGG
This sequence comes from Ampelocalamus luodianensis, assembly GCA_036346255.1. Classification (NCBI taxonomy): domain Eukaryota; kingdom Viridiplantae; phylum Streptophyta; class Magnoliopsida; order Poales; family Poaceae; genus Ampelocalamus; species Ampelocalamus luodianensis. Next base: position 36,083,652 of record CM070620.1, on the reverse strand, counting down.
GGTAGTCGTAGGAAAAACTTACGACTGGATACTGGTCGTAGAAAGACTTACGACCGGAGGTGATCGTAGGATAACTTATGATCATGTGGTAGTCGTAGAAATACTTACGACTATATTGGTGGTCGTAGAAGAGCTTACGACCACCTAGCTTACTCCTCCCTTACAACATTTAAGGGGTATACCATGTGACGTCATATTACACAATTAAGGAATAATAAAATGAAGATTATCAGATCCTCGTCAAGAGAGTTTTAGTGAAGTTTGAGTTAGTCAATTGAAATATATTCTGAAATTTCAAGTTAAGCTTGGAATTCTCATCAAAACCAAATGGTTCTTTTTATTTTAAAATTTTCAAAAAGGCTCTAAACACCGGGATGTTACACACCTCGTGCTGAAAGAATGCTTATGAGAAGCATTGCAATGACGCAATCGATGTGCACTGCCTAATGCTTGCTACCATGAACTCTGAGCTTCAGAAGCAATATGAGACCACAGATGCTTACAATATGATTGTTAGTCTGAAGGGTATGTTTCAGGATCAAGCAAGGGTAGAGAGGTTTAACACTTTTAAGGCATTGTTTTCTTTTAGGTTGTTAGAAGGTAACTCGATCAGTCCTCATGTGATCAAAATGATTGGTCTCATTGAGAGCTTGGAAAAGCTTGGTTTTCCCCTTAGCCAAGAGTTGGCTACTAATGTGATTCTCCAATCGCTCCCTGCGGGTTTTTAGCCTGTCATACTAAATTTTCATATGAATAGCATGAAGAAGTCAATGACCGAGTTACATGACATAACGAGAGCATCAAAAAAAGTTCTAATCATGTGATGATAGTTCAAAAGACTACAACCTTCAAGAAGAGGGTAAGTCGGGAAAGGGAAAAGGCAAATAAAAGACTCAAGATGAGATCGAGAGTCTCAAAGCTAAGCTTAGAAGCTTAAGTTGGATCCTAAGCCTGACACAGAATGTTACCATTGTCATGAGATTGGGTATTGGAAGAGAAATTGCAAAAAGTTCTTGGCAGAGATGAAAAAGAATAAAGAAAGTAAGACTTCCAGTTCAGGTATAAATGTTATACAAATTAATCTTGCCACTTCTCTGACCAGTTCTTGGGTATTTGATACCGAATCGGTTGCTCATATTTGCAATTCGATGTAGGGACTGAAAAAGTGTAGAAGTTTGGCAAGAGGAGATGTTGATCTTCGAGTGGACAATGGAGCAAGAGTTGCTGCATTAGCTATTGGCACTTTACCATTAGTTGTACCCTCAGGATTAGTTATGGAACTAAATAATTGTTATAATGTTCCAGCCTTAAGCAAAAATATTATTTCTACTTCATGTTTAGAAGCAGAAGGTTATGAGTTCAGAATAAAGAACAATTGTTGTTCAATTTATTTTGAATATATGCTTTATGGCTATGCTCCATTGGTGAATGGATTGTATGTTTTTAATCTTGAGGATAAGCTCATCCATAACATTAATGCTAAGAGACTTCGACCTGATAATATGAATCCCACTTATATTTGGCATTGTCGACTAGGTCATATAAATGAGAAGCGCATGATGAAGCTCCACAAAAATGGTCTTCTAAACTCATTTGATTTCGAATCATTTGAAACATGTGAATCTTGTTTACTTGGTAAAATGACAAAAGCACCTTTCACGACCAGAGGTGAGAGGGCGAGTGACTTGTTGGCCCTTGTACATACGGATGTATGTGGAGTTGTGGACCAATGAGCATTTCAGCTAGAGGTGGTTTTCAATACTGAGAGGGCGAGTGACTTGTTGGCCCTTGTACATACGGATGTATGTGAACCAATGAGCACTTCAATTAGAGGTGATTTTCAGTACTTCATAACTTTTACTAGTGATTTCAGCAGATATGGCTATGTCTATTTGATAAAACATAAGTCGAAATCTTTTGAAAAATTCAAAAAAATTCAGAATTAAGTACAGAATCAACTTGACAAGACAATCAAATGTCTACGATCTGATCATAGAGGTGAATATTTGAGTGATGAGTTAGGTGATTATCTAAAGAGGTGTGGAATTGTTCCACAACTTACTCTGCCAAGAACGCCTCAATGGAATGGGGTGTTTGAACGATAGAACCGAACATTGTTGGATATGGTTCGGTCAATGATGAGTCAATCTGATCTTCCATTGCAATTCTAGGGATACGCTCTAGAAATAGCTGCTTTCACTTTGAATAGAGTTCTATCAAAAACTGTGGAAACAACACCATATGAGATGTGGACCGAGAAGAGTCATGGATTGTCTTTTCTCAGGATATGGGATTGTGAGGCGTATGTTAAACGTTTGACGTCTGACAAGCTTACACCCAAGTCTAATAAGTGCTTCTTTGTGGGGTATCCAAAGAAAACTAAAGAATATTACTTTTATAATTGGATGATAACAAAGTGTTTGTTGCCTGTAATGGTGTCTTCTTGGAGAAAAAGTTTCTTTCCAAAGGAATCAGTGGGAGCAAGGTGCAACTCGAAGAAATTCAGGAACCATCTGAAAATGTTTTACTCCTATTGAACCTCTACAAGATGAATAAAATGTTGTTGAATCTGTAGATAAAACATCAGCCCTACGTAGATCGAAAAGGCCATGTCAAATGCCTATAAGATATGGGCATGACGTATTATTGTTGAATAATGATGAGCCTAAAACTTATTTAGAAGCGATGGTGTACCCAGACTCTGAGTCATGGCTTGAGGCCATGAGATTTGAAATAAAGTCTATGCGTGACAATCAAGTTTGGAACTTGGTTGATGCATCTGATGGTGTTACGACCATTGAGTGCAAGTGGATTTTCAAGAAAAAGATAGATATAGATGGAAATATTCACATTCATAAGGCATGACTGGTTGCGAAGGATTTCAAACAAATTCAAGGTGTTGATTATGATGAAACATTCTCATCTATTGCTATGCTTAAGTCTATTCGGATCATTCTAGCTATTGTTGTATATTTTGATTACGAGATATGGCAAATGGATGTCAAAACAGCTTTCCTAAATGAAAACCTAAGTGAGGATGTGTACATGATATAGCCTGAGGGTTTTGTCGATCCAAAAGAAGCTAGAATGGTATGCAAGCTTAATAAGGCCATCTATAGAATAAAGCAAACATCTCAGAGTTGGAACATTCGTTTTGATAAAGTGGTCAAAGGGTTTGACTTCATCAAGAACGAAGAAGAACCTTGTGTTTACAAGAAGGTTAGTGGGAGCAAACTTGTGTTTCTGATATTGTATGTAGATGACATACTACTGGTCGAAAACGACATTCCTATGCTTGAATCTGTTAAAGTTTCATTGAGAAATAGTTTCTCTATGAAAGATTTAGGAGACGCAGCATATATTCTTGGTATAAGAATCTATAAAGATAGATCTAAGATGCTAATTGGATTAAGCCAGGATGTATACATTGACAAGGTGTTGAAATGGTTCAACTTGCAAGACTCCAAGAAATGTTTTTGCTCGTGTCACATGGTATTAATCTTAGCAAGACTGAGTGTTCTACGACCACTGATGAGCGAGACAAAATGAGTAGAATCCCAAATGCCTCGGCTATAGGATCTATCATGTATGCCATGCTGTGTACAATACTAGATGTGTCGTATGCTCTAAGTGTTACGAGCAGATATCAGTCAGGTCCAGGTGAAGGTCACTAGACAGCAGTCAAGAATATCCTTACGTACTTAAGAAGGACTAAGGATGCATTCCTTCACTACTACAAAAAGGCTAATACTGGACGCCTCATCATAGACAGTTAACCAAAATCGTCTGTATTACATGAAATCACATACGGTTTTGGTTCAGAGACCATCTATGTTACTGGCTGCGCTAAAAACCGTCTGTGAAGAGGTAACATCCCAGACGGTTCATGATGAAAACCGTCTCTGAATTATCATAAATGATTCATAAAAATAACCGTATATGATATTTAGAACTATCACAAATGGTTTTCAACAAACAACCGTCTGTGATACATCCCAGACGGTTATTAATACGAACCGTCTGTGATAATTGTAATTCATAGACGGGTTTTATAAGAACCGTCTGTGATAATTAAATGCCTCGGCTCCCGTGTGATGCGTCTCTTCGTCTCCTGCACCGACGGGCGATCGATGCGTCGTCTCTTCGTCTTGCGCGCCGATGTTACGTATGATACGTCTCTTTGACGTTTTATAAGAATGATCATCGCGCCATGGTGAGCACGCATGGTATTGATCTACGTATACACATGGTGAGCACGCGGAGCATGACAGCGAGGACCAAGCTGGCGAGGAGGTCGGTGATCGCCCCACTTCCTGACGATGTCGTCGTCCACATCGTTAGCCTCGTGGCCGCGAGATCTCCTCAGCCCATGGCTGACCTCTGCAACCTACGAGCCACGTACGTGATCGATGATTTCGTTTTGTGTCTAATATCCAGTTCTGAACTGAATTTGAGTAGCAACAACGGCCTTAATTTGGCCTTAATTTTAATTTTCTCTTATGGAGTAATTAATTGTTGTATGAAGATTCTGTCGTCTTGAATTTTAGTTGCAAGACCATGTACAAGGCATCCAAGAAGCGCGCCGTGGGGAGGAGCGTGGCGTCGGAGCGGGAGGTGGTGATGAAGTGGCAGGACAACGAACGCTACCTCACCGTCGTCAACCACCTGGCCGGCGCCGGCAACCTGAAGGCCTGCTTCATCGTCGTCCTCGTGCTTGTCTTCGTGCCCCAAGACATGCAGCGCGGCCTCGTGTTCCTTGAACGGGCGGTTGTCACCGTCCACAAGGCCGCAACCTACGTGCTCGGCCTCCTCCTCTACACGGCCAGCGAAACGCGCGACATTACGAAGCACTACATCAGGCAGGTCGAGGGCGAGCCGGCCGGTGGCGGGTGCGAGACGGCCAAGAGGACCAACCGAGAGTGCCAGCAGTGCCAGAGGCTCGTCGCGGACAAGGTCCAGGCGGCAGCATGGAACAAGATCGGGCCACTGGGCTAGGTGTGGGCACTGTCGGAGGATGGCCACCGGTGCACGAGCACTGGCTGTGGCGTGGAAGGGTGGGACGACTACGTCGTCTTCTGCAGCGATGATTGCGGAATAGGCATGAGTATGCCAATTTATTTGTAGAGGTGTTGGATTACTTGCCGTAAAATTAGCGGTTTTATGTATATGTGAATTTGCATTTATCTATATCAGAGTGTGTCAAATGCTATAAATTTTCAATTTGCATTTATGTATTTATCACAGACTTCCAAACAAGAGAACTTCTCTTTACGCGCTATGTTGTTCTCCACCATAAATGATTTATCACAAGATTAAACCTTAACCTAAATCAACTCCTCAAAAGAAAACACAAATAAAAATTTATGATCATCATCTAGAACCAATTTATTCAAATACTAGAATAATTATCATGAATTAATATAATTTTTATCAAATTTTTAGAACTATATTTCACCTACAGAAATATTAAAATTAATATAATGACCTATTCTAGGTTTGTAAATAAACTATACAAATTAAATCATGAAAAGTAAGGTTTAAGAATTTTTATGAACATTAGACATTCCCATAAAGCCCTATGAATTATTTCAAGATTTTAGGAAATTTATTTCTATTTATAAGACCTAGGTCAAAGTGGCAGTTTAGTTTTAAATCTCAGTCAACCCTAATTATACTTAGATCAACTAGAGCCATTCAGGACTGTCCGATATAGATAGCATGATCCACACAGGACGCACGTTTGGCAGTCCGAACGTACTCACGTGCCAAGCTGTCCGATTTTAAATCAACCGTCCAGATCAAGCGGAAACGTTCAGACCATCCGAACGGGCAACAATTATGGACCGTTAGATCTCGATCAGGCTGCCCAAACACAAGGTCCAAACATCGCTATCACAGAAGGTTCCATTGAAGAACCGTATGTGATATCGTTCATATCACAGACGGTTCTATTATAGAACCGTCTGTGATATTTATTTCAAGATTTTAGAAAAATTATTTCTATTTATATGACCTAGGTCAAAGTGGCGGTTTAGTTTTAAATCTCAGTCAACCCTAATTAGACTTAGATCAACTAGAGCCATTCAGGACTATCCGATATAGATCGCACGATCCACACGGGCCGCGCGTTCGACAGTCCGAACGTACTCACTCGCCCAGCCGTCCGATTTTAAATCAACCTTCCAGATCAAGCGGAAACGTTTGGACCATCCGAACGCGCAATGATTATGGACCGTTAGATCTCGATCGGGCCGCCCAAACATAAGGTTCGAACATCGCTATCACAGACGGTTCTATTATAGACCCGTCTATGATATTTATTTCAAGATTTTAGGAAATTTATTTCTATTTATATGACCTAGGTCAAAGTGGCAGTTTAGTTTTAAATCTTAGTCAACCCTAATTAGACTTAGATCAACTAGAGCCATTCAGGACTGTCCGATATAGATCGCACAATCCACACAGGCTGCGTGTTCGGCAGTCCGAACATACTCACGTGCCCAGCCGTCCGATTTTAAATCAACCGTCCAGATCAAGCGAAAACGTTCGAACCATTCAAACGTGCAACGATTATGGACCGTTAGATATCGATCGGGCCGCCCAAACACAAGGTCCGAACCGTTCTAACTCTTTATATTTGCTCTAGGTTAATCTTTAATAGGAGGAGTAATGTATTTGCAGTTTATTAATCTAATTTAATACAACTAATTTGTTATACGTGCGTAGTGTAGATGGACCGAAACTGGATGTACGGTGCGAACCGTGTGAGTCAAGAGTGCATTAATGGTGTGTTTGCTTTTAAAAGAGCCACGAACAGGATATGTTTAAGAAGGGGATATAATTTATGTACTGTCCATGCATTGATTACGGTAATTTGAAGATATTTAACAACTCGGCGCAGATCGCAGGGCACTTGATTTGAAGGGGTTTCAAAAAAGGGTATACTTGTTGGACCAATCACAGTGAAGAGCAGATTATACAGGAAGTTAGTAATGATGGCATCGTCGAGGAAGTCAACGATATGCTGGATGTGGACTGTGCTTTTGATGAGGATAGGTCGCACGATGACAATCTGGATCAGATGCTACGCGATGTAGAAGGGAACTACAGTGAGAGAGAGTTTTGTAAATTCGAGCGCTTAATAGAGGACTCGGGGAAATCTTTGTTCCCTAGCTGCAAGCCGAAATATACAGGATTGTCAACCATGCTTGAACTGCTGAAATTGAAGACAATCAATGGTTGGTCTGACAAGAGTTTCACGGTGTTGTTAGGTCTCCTAGCGGACATCCTTCCAGAGGGAAACATGTTGCCCAGCACCACCTACCAAGCCAAGAAGGTTCATTGTCCATTGGGAATGGAAGTAGAAAGAATACATGCATGTCCGAACGATTGTCCCTTCCTGGGCACCGTGCTGCACTGTTCCTTCCTGGCATGGATACACCACCCCCCGCCCAGCCTCAATAGACATGGGTCCAACCATCCTCACTTGGAGCGTGCAGGGCGTCAGCTCCTACAAAACGATACATAATTAGCTAAGGCGTCCTATAGGTCTATCTTTGAAGTATTCCAGAGATGTACATTACCTTAATGTCGTTAATAGGTAATTGGACGTCATGTTCAAAATTTTGCGTGGACGCGACACTACTCTAATGTTGAGGAGGACTAGCTCCCAAAATAGCGGGGGCGACTTGCGACTGGTTGAGGAGTAGGAGTTGATTCACTTGGTCCTCCAATCTTGCTATCTTTTCTTGAAATTTTGCAGTAAGCACCTGTTCTAACACTGTGTCGTACTCGGCCTTGGATATCTTTCTACTCCTATACGTGTAGTAGTCGTCTGCGAATCTATCCCTCCAAGTTATATAAACCCCTTTGCCTCGCGTGCGACTCGGGTGCTCCTTGTTTCCTAGGGCCGTAGATAGTATATACTTCTCCCTGTTTGCTTGGAAGGAGCCTTCGAAACATGCGGAAGTCAATTCATGCTGCAAGAGGTCATCATGTTATTATAGACACTATGAAGTTATGGACTTATTAACAACTACGTAGTTCGACATATTTACCACACGTTGGGCCATCTCCTGATCTGCCGGGTTTGTGAAAGAGAATCCACCTGAAGACGTGGTTGATGCCCTCGCTCTTAACCAGGTTCGAGCGCGCTCGACTGTGATCTCAACAAATGGCCATGTTCCGTTCTTGTCCTCCGTCACCCATTGCGCGGTTTTACTCGCGTACCCAGCGGTGCCGAGTTTGTGGGGGTGAGTGCTTCTTGTCTAGAGAGCCTTGTGCACTGCACTTTGCTCCTGAAATTCGGCCGTCGTCTTCATTTGCATAAAGGCGTCCCATATATCCTACGACAAGAATTTATACTGCGTGAAGGGTGTCCGACTCGTGTTCACGTACTTCGTGACAACCTTCTATCGCGAGCAATGCCTGCCGTTCCACGCGTGTCTGGTCTGCTTCTGGGAAAGTGAACGATTTTGAAATTTCTGTCCACAGCTCGCCTCTCCGATCTTTAGACAGAGTGTAACAGCTTAGTGTGGTGATGGGGACCCGTTCCCTTCCAAGTATCCCGCAGATGGTCCGGAATCTCGCCGCTGCTTTCAGGGGACTCACAGGGATCCCAATGTCACTGATCTCCGTGATGGTCATTCGGCCAGTAGGAATTTTCGATTTTCCTCTACCATCTTGCGTACGTACCACTTTCCTCGGAGATCCAGACATATTCGGCGACGTCGATGATGGCGGCAAAGACGGTGCGGACGCCATCTCGCTTACTTGCTATCTATACATATGAAGTTTCACCAAGTCATTTAAGATGAATAAAATGCTCAGCATATACTACATGTAAATTAAAGATTTCAGCCTAAATGACCAAATCATAATCAACTGAACTGTTGTAAGAAATGCGGTTTTAGCAAATAATCAAAATTAATTCCAGCATAATCATAAGACATTAAAGCATTAATCCATTTAAAGCTGAATGAAACTTCTAAGTCTAGGCAATGAATACAGAGATACTCACGAGACGTGGAGGAGGTCGAGTCGTCGGCGGTGCGAGGGAGGACCAGAGGAAGCGCTGGAGTCGGCGGCGCGAGGGAGGACCGGAGGCATTGGAGCCGGCGGCGTGAGGACCGAAGGAGGCGTACCTTGGGCGGCGGCGGCGTCGAGGGCGGGGGCGCTCGGGTGGGGAGGTGAACGGGCGAGAGTAAGGGTGAGTGACGAGTAAGGGCGGGTGAGGAAGGACCGAAGGCGTTGGATCCGACGACGCGAGGACCGGAGGAGGCGTACCTTGGGCGGCAGCAGCGTCAAGGGCGGGGGCACTCGGGTGGGGAGGTGAACGGGTGAGAGTAAGGGCGAGTGACGAGTAAGGGCGCAAAACCTAGCGATTCCCGCCTAATAAAGGCATATCACAGACGGGTCTATAATGGAACCATCTGTGATATGGTCATACAAAAACACATTCAGAGAAAACTATAATTTAGCATATTAGGATATGAGACAAATAGGATGTACATATGCATAATATTACCATTCCACATTACAATGAAGTCCACATTGACAACAAAATCAGAGATGACAAATCCATAATTTGGCATATTAGGACATGAGACAAATAGGTTGTACATGTGCATAATATTACCATTCCACATTACAATGAAGTCCGCATTGACAGCAAAATCAGAGATGACAAATCCATAATTTGGCATATTAGGACATGAGACAAATAGGTTGTACATGTGCATAATATTACCATTCCACATTACAATGAAGTCCGCATTGACAGCAAAATCAGAGATGACAAGTCCATATATAACACATTAACACATGACATTTCCACATTGACATGTCTCATGTTATGGAATAAATTACAATGGAATAAATGTTTATTTAAAATATAGCCCTTCATGATGATCAACACACATATAGCTAACTTCCTCACTGGGTTCTTCCTCGAGCTTGATGCCATCTCCGAAAGGAGGCAACTCGTCGAATTGATTGTACGCTTCCTCATCCACGACATTCTCAATTCCGACAATCCTTATTTTTCCATGAAAAGCTACGTGGCTGTTCTTATTTGCCGGGTCCGTTACATAAAAAACTTGAATAACTTGCTTAGCGAGTATGAATGGTTCGTCCTTGTATCCGACACGTTTGAGGTCCACAGTAGTGACGTCGTACTTGTCGACCTTCACACCCTGCGGAAGTTTAACCCAATGGCATCGAAATAGGGGGATCTTGAAAAGTACGTAGTCAAGCTCCCAAATCTCCTCTATGAACCCATAGTAGGAGTTCAACCCATGTGGCTCGACAGTATTGAACTGCTCGTGAAATGCATCTATCCGGACACCACTGTTCTGGATTGTGCTCCTCCTATCCTGAGCTGTCGTATAAAATATGTACCCATTTATGTCGTATCCTTGCCATGTCACGATTGTAAAATTTAGCCCTTTTGCCAACCATAGTAGCGTATCATCACTTGATGACCTCCCAGTGTATCACACCTTTAACCATTCGTTGAACCGACGGTTGTGCTCTCTCGTGATCCAAACCTCCGACCGGTCTGGATTCTGTTGGCGTACCATGTATTTGTGCTCGTCGATGTACGAGGACACTTGGGTCATGTGTTGCAAGACCGTGAAATGGGCTTGAGCGTGCATATCCAGATCGGGAGTGATTGATTTCCTTTCGATGGTCCCGATACCCTCTAGTCTCCCCTCATGACGAGATAGAGGCACACCTATCGGTTCCACCTAATCCATGTAGTCGACGCAGAACTCAATGACCTCTTCGGTTGCATAACCTTCGATGATACTACCCTCTGGTCTATATCGATTCCGTATATAGGACTTGAGAATTCCCATGTACCTCTTGAACAGGTACATATGACGTAGGAACACAGGGCCGCATATCTTTATCTCTTTTACAAGGTGAACAATGAGATGGACCATGACATCAAAAAATGAAGGAGGAAAATACATCTCAAGATGACCGCTTCTTCCAGATGTTGTTCTGATGGGTCCTTAATTTACGTTCCTTCCCAAGCACAACATCGATATCGTTAAGCACAACATCGATATCCTTAACCATATCATAGACCTCTTTCCCTCTAAAAGCCCTTGGAGCTAAACCGTCCTTCTTATTTTCGTCGAATTGTTTCTTAATCTTGCGGTATGGGTGAATCCTGGGGAGGAACCTACAGTGTCGCATATACACAGTTTTGTGCGAGTTGTTCAGCCATACACTCACCGTACCATCTAAGTAGTGCGGACAGGCTTTGGCTCCTTTTGTATTGAACCCCGACATGTTACCAAGGGCGGAAAAATCATTGATGGTTCAAAACAATATGGTGCGTAAAGAGAAGTTCTCTCGTTTGTACACATCCCATACTTGTACCCCTTCGTTCCACAGTGTCACAAGATCTTCCAGTAATGGTGCTAGGTACACATCAATATCGTTCCTAGGTTGCTTCGGCCCTTGGATAAGTAGTGACATCAAAATGTACTCCTCCTATTAAAGATTAACCTAGAGCAAATATAAAGAGTTAGTATAGATCGTTACCCTCGGAGCTCACGACGAAAATTCCAAATATCCCGTGAGATTCCCGATGATAACGTTCTCCTTCTCCTCCCTTCCTCCTCTCTTTAGCTTCCTCCTTTCCTTCACCTCTCTAAGGTGGCGCAATGGGGGTGGCGGCTCAAAATGAAATTGGGTCAGGGGCGCTAGGGGGCAGGGGGTCTGTCGGGTCCGATATTTATAGTGCTAGAATATCACAGATGGTTCCATAAAATAACCGTATGTGATATGGAACATAACACGGACGACTATTTTATGGAACCGTTTATGATATGCACCATATCACAGGCGACATTTAAACAAACCGTCTGTGATAGCGACGTTCAGACCTAGTGTTTGCGTGGTCCGATCGAGATCTAATGGTCCATAATCGTTGCGTGTTCGGATGATCCGAACATTTTCGCTTGATCTGGATGGTTGATTTAAAATTGGACGGCTGGGCGCGTGAGTACGTTCAGACTGCCGAACGGGTGGCCCGTGTGGATCGTGCAATCTATATCGGACGGTTCTGAATAGCTCTAGTTGATCTAAGTCTAATTAGGGTTGACTAAGATTTAAAACTAAATTGCCACTTTGACCTAGGTCATATAAATAGAAATAAATTTCCTAAAATCTTGAAATAAATATCACAGATGGTTCTATAATGGAACCGTCACGGTTAGACTCACGGGAACTCACCGAGGCGCCAAGGACGTGACGAAGAAGTTTTTGGGCGGCCGGAGGTGTAGAAGACGACGTGCGCGCCGAAGAACGGAGGTGAGGGAGCTCAAGATGGTGGTGGCATCATGAAGAGGAGGACTGCGTGACCAAGATGACGCAGATGCGCCAGCCCGGGAGGCTTCAATGGCGGAGAACGACGAGGAGAGGCACAGCGCCGACTTCGAAGAAGAAGGCCACAGGCAGCGGGATTGGTGGTGTCTCAGCGGAGGCGAGCTAGTGTTCTAGAGGCAGCACGACGAGGCAGACTAGAGGCGCACAAAACGAGGATGCCCAAGGATTTAAAAAGCCTCGGGGCATGCGGGCACAGACGGCCAGGCAGCGGCGCTACGAAGAACGCGTCGGCTGCGAAGAACGCTCGAACATTGTGTTTGGCAACCTGATCGAGATCTAACAGTCCATAATCGTTGCTCATTCGGATGGTTCGAACGTTTTCGCTTGATCTGGACGGTTGATTTAAAATCGGATGGCTAGGCGCGTGAGTATGTTCGGACTGCCGAACGCACGGCCCATGTGGATCGTGCAATTTATATCGGACGGTCCTAAGTGGCTCTAGTTCATCTAAGTCTAATTAGGGTTGACTGAGATTTAAAACTAAACTGCCACTTTGACCTAGGTCATGTAAATAGAAATAAATTTCCTAAAATCTTGAAATAAATATCACAGACGGTTCTATAATGGATTCGTATGTGATAGCGATGTTCGGACCTTGCGTTTGGGTGGCCCGATTCTGATCTAATGGTCCATAATCGTTGCGCGTTCGGATGGTCCGAACGTTTCTGCTTGATCTGGACGGTTGATTTAAAATCGGATGGCTGGGCGCGTGAGTACGTTCGGACTGCCGAACGCGCAGCCCATGTGGATCGTGCAATCTATATCGGACGGTCCTGAATGGCTCTAGTTGATCTAAGTATAATTAGGGTTGACTGAGATTTAAAACTAAACTGCCACTTTGACCTAGGTCATATAAATAGAAATAAATTTCCTAAAATTTTGAAATAAATATCACAGACGGTTCTATAATAAACCATCTGTGATAGCGACATTTGGTCCTTGTGTTTGGGCGGCCTGATCGAGATCTAACGGTCCATAATCGTTGCGCATTTGGATGGTCCGAACGTTTCTGCTTGATCTGGATGGTTGATTTGAAATCGGACGGCTGGGCGCGTGAGTACATTCGGACTGTAGAGCGCGCGGTCCGTGTGGATCATCTGATCTATATCAGATGGTCCTGAATGGATCTAGTTGATCTAAGTCTAATTAGGGTTGACTGAAATTTAAAACTAAACTACCACTTTGACCTAGGTCATATAAATAGAAATAATTTCCTAAAATCTTGATATAAATATCACAGACGGTTCTATAATGGAACCATCTGTGATATGAACCATATCACAGATGGTTCTTTAATGGAACCGTCTGTGATAGCAACATTCGGACCTTGTGTTTGGGCGGCTCGATCGAGATCTAACGGTCCATAATCGTTGCGCGTTCGGATGGTCCGAACGTTTCCGCTTGATCTGGACGGTTGACTTAAAATCGGATGGATGAGCGCGTGAGTATGTTCGAACTGCCGAATGCGCGGCCCATGTGGATCGTGCGATCTATATCGGACGGTCCTGAATGGCTCTAGTTGATCTAAGTATAATTAGGGTTGACTAAGATTTAAAACTAAACTGCCACTTTGACCTAGGTCGTGTAAATAGAAATAAATTTCCTAAAATCTTAAAATAATTCATAGGGCTTCCTCGGAAGGTCTAGTGTTCATAAAAATTCTTAAACCTTACTTTTCATGATTTAATTTGTATAGTTTATTTATATTTAAACCTAGAATAGGTCATTATATTAGGTTTAAATTTTCTGTAGGTGAAATATAGTTCTAAAATTTTAGTAAAAAATATATTAATTCATGGTAATTATTCTAGTATTTGAATAAATTGGTTCTAAATGATGATCATAAGTTTTTATTTCTGTTTTCTTTTGAGGAGTTGGTTTAGGTTAAGGTTTAATCTTGTGATAAATCATTGATAGTGTAGAACAACATGGTGCGTAAAAAGAAGTTCTCTCGTTTGGAAGTATGTGATAAATACATAAATGCAAATTGAAAATTGAAAATTTAGAGCATTTGATACATTCTGATATAGATAAATGCAAATTCACATATACATAAAACCGCTAATTTTACGGCAAGTAGTCCAACACCTCTGCAAAGAAATTGGCATACTCATGCCTAATCCTGCAGTCATCGCTACAGAAGACGGTGTAGTCGTCCCACCCTTCCACGCTACAGCCGGTGCTCGTGCACCAGTGGCCGTCCTTCGACAGCGCCCACACCCGGCCCAGTGGCCCGATCTTGTTCCACACCGCCGCCTGGACCATGTCCGCGACGAGCCTCTGGCACTGCCTGCACTCCCGGTTGGTCCTCTTAGCCGTCTCGCACCCACCGTCGGCCGGCTCTCCCTCGACCAGCCTGATGTAGTGCTTCGCAACGTCGCGCATCTCGCCGACCGTGTAGAGGAGGAGGCATAGCACATAGGTTGTGGCCTTGTGGCCGGCGACGGCTGCCCGTTCAAGGAACACGAGGCCACACTGCATGTCTTGAGGCATAAAGACAAAGCGCGAGGCCGACGACGAAGCAGGCCTCCGGGTTGCCGGCGTCGGCCAGGTGGTTGACGACGATGAGGTAGCGCTCGTTGTCCTGCCACTTCATCACCTCCTCCCGCTCCAGCGCCACACTCCTCCCCACGGCGCTCTTCTTGGATGCCTTGTATATGCTCTTGCAAGTAAATTCAAAACGATAGAATCTTGATACAAGAATTAATTACTCCAGAAGAGAAAATTAAATTTAAGACCAAATTAAGGTCGTTGTTGCTAGCCAAATTCAGTTCAGAACTGGATATTGGACACAAAACGAAATCATCGATCACGTACGTGGCTCGTAGGCTGCAGAGGTCAGCCATGGGTTTAGGAGAGCTCGTGGCCACGAGGCCGACGATGTGGACGACGACATCGTCAGGAAGAGGGGTGATCGTGACCTCCTCGCCAGCTTGGTCCTTGCTGTCATGCTCTGCGTGAAGTACGTGTTTACCACTAAGATTTCATGAAATTGTATATGTATTAGCACTGTGTTTCGGAATATGATTTAAACGCTCAATAATATTAATGGTTTTAATTTGTAAATTCGCAGGTATGGCTCACGACTCTGGTGGTTCGGACTGGCATTTCGGCCTGTTGGACCGGTTGGTCGATGCGTAGCACCGTGCGAGCCGTCATGTCCCGCCTCCTGGTCGCGGGGACAACACGGCTGACTTGGGGGTGGTTCGTACACGGACACCTCAACGGGCTTGGAGACTAGACCCACGCTGGGTAGAGAGGTTTGTCCGTGAGTTGTACCACTTGTTTTGTGTGATATGCCCGCTATGTACTTACTTCTTCGTGCTTTGCAGGCTGAGTCGTGCCGGCCTTCTTCCTCTCGCGCGGATGGTGGAGGCCACCGAAGAGGATGGCGCTCCTGTCGACGACGACGAGGAGGTCCAGGTTGGTCCGAAGCGGTCACGACGGTTCCCGTTCGACCGGTCGCTCCTGACAGCCCTAGTGGACCGGTGGCGGCTCGAGACGCACACCTTCCACCTCCCATTCGGGGAGATGGCCCCTACTCTGCAGGATGTCACGATGCTGCTCGGCCTACATATCACCGGAGCTGCGGCATTCCCACTGGACGCACCTCTGAACTGGCGCGACGCCCTGCTCGGCAAGTTTCATGGTGTTCTTGGGGCGGATGTCGCGCCACCGTACGTCGACTTCCTGGCGCAACAGCGGCATGGCCCGCCTCTGCGATGGCTTTCGTAGTTCCAGGTACGTATGATACACATTTTACATATTTAGATATGCACTATCCTAGCCGTATGATAGGTGTACTAGTTATTCATTTGTGCATAGGTCGAGCGGATGGTACCGCAGCCGACCGCCGAGCAGGTGTCGCGGCACCTCGAGGCGTACCTGCTGTGGCTGTTCGGCTGGGTCATGTTTACCAGCAGCCACAGTGACTCCGTCGACGCCCGCCTCGTGGGCTACGCGAGGGCCATCGCCGACGGCGAGGAGCTGTAGATCAGCTGGGGATCAGCTGTACTTGCCGCGACGTACCGCGGCATGTGCGATGCGTGCTGTAGGACGAGGTCGTCATCTATCTTGACGGGTTGCCCCCTCCTGCTGCAGCTGTGGTCGTTCGAGCGCTTCTTTCTCGGACGGCCCATGCTGGTTGACACCAGTTCGTACGGCGCGGACATGTACCATGGGGACGCGGTCGACCGGCCGACCGTAGAGTACCTGTGGTGCCGTAGACGGGTACGTACTCTCGTACATCTTCAGTACACATGTATTACGGGTCATCCTTTATAATTACTATTCTGGCTTGCAGCCACATTACGCACACGTGCAGGTCACACGTATATACGAGCACTTCGTGGAGAAGCTGGACCGCCTCACCGCTGACGACGTGCGCTGGGAGCCGTACTCTGATCAGGAGACGGAGCATCGTGCTCCCGCGGGCCTGTCCTCGCTCTTCTTGCGCGACCGGGCGTACTGGCGGACGCAGAGGAAGCTCGTCTTCGACGTCTTCGTCGAGGACTACACGGTGCACAGGGTGATGCACCAGTTCGGTCTCCGCCAGGTTGTTCCAGTTCTTGTCGGGACGAGAGTGCCTGACTCTGACCACGCGTGAGTTGCACACATTACATGCTAGAATATGTTTTTAGTAGTTATGCTACGACGGCTTGTGATTGTAGTGGTCCGTTTTGTAGGTATAGTAGGAGGGGTGCCACCAGGACGCAGTGGCCGGCGAAGATGGAGCTGTGGGTCACGCAGTGGGTGAATGCCCACGAGGACTTGGTGCAGGAGGATGCCCTGTACGACCCACCTCGTACGACGAGTACCTCCGCTGGTATGCCCCGCGGACATGCACCAGGCATGTGCATGTCGTGGACCCTCCCCCCGATCGCGTACCAGCCCCAACCGATGCGTACCCTGTACACTTCACGTGGAACTTGCACGTTGCGATACGTACTATCGTTGTTTTTAGAAATGTATGAGTACGGTTACCTCGATTATAGGTTTACGCTTCCATTTTCTCGTTGCAGACGGACATCACCATCGGCATTGCCACCGACGGGCAGTCGATCCTGGACAGGGCTGCCATTGGGGCCGAGGTGACGCGCGACGACCTATTCCAGTTTGTCCGTCGGGTCTGCAGTGTGGCTAGGCGTGCCGTTTCCCTGACGTCGTGCAGGACAGTCCCGGGTGTGGCCACGTCGGCACATACTCCGAGGCCGGCATGTCCTACAGCCCAGTCGGGAGGCTCAGGAGGTGCACGTCCCTGTGCCCCGCATACGCCTGCTCCTTGGCATCCTGGATCGTCCGGGTGGGCATGTGGCTACGCACCGCCACAGCCGCCGCCCGTCGCCGCTCGTTGCGATATCGGTCTTCCTGCACCCATATGGTCGATGCGGCGCTACGACTATTTCTCACGCATGGCCCCAGACTCAGGTACGTTTCCTCTCTTCAGGTTTATGATCGTCGATGTATTGTACAGATTAACATTATTTCTCCTACAGGTTTCCAGGTCCAGATGCAGGGACTTTCGCTCTCCCCGCATGACAACGTGGATGTGTACTTCGCTAAGCCACCCGGGGAGGCCCGGGGAGCAGCTGAGCCCGCACCCGTGGAGGCTCTTTCCGGGTCGCAGCTTAGCGGGTCCCAAGTGGCCACTCCGACATCGGTGGAGTCCACCCCCTTGGGAGCACAGATCAGTAGGCCTCCTGAGCTCCTTTCGCTGTTTGGGCCCCAGCCTAGGCACCCCGCGCTTCGGAAGCCCAAGCGGGGACGTACAGGTGGCCGCGGACCGGGTGTGGGATGTGGTGACAACAGAGGAGGTGTTGTGGGTGGCGTAGCGGCTGGCCAGTAGGGGGCATTCATTTTGCTATGTGTACTTGTATTAGTTGTTTACATAGTGTGGTTCCTAATTACGATGACGTGGTTCTGCATGCACTCCCTCTACCATTTTCTTTAACTTGTATTGTGTGTTTACGTATTGTACTTCGTAGTTACTACAACACGGTTGAGCGACTACCAACAATTGGGCCAGGTTGTCCAACGCTTCAGCGAGTAGTACATGTGTCGCTCAACCGTTGGGGTCGTACTACCTACCAGGTCGTCCAACGCTTCAGCGACTTCACACGTGTTGCCCAACCGTTGGGCCGTAGTACCTGCTAGGTTGTCCAACGCTTCAGCGACTTCACGGTCGTATAGAAAGGCGAACCAAATCCTGTCGCCATTTCTTTCGCCCTTTCGCCATTTCTCTCAGCAGACAACCCATAGTAAAGCAGGTCGGGAGAGGAGAAAAGGGGACGAATACAAAGATAGGAGTGAAGAGGGGAAGAAGGTACAGAGAGGGAGAAGCGGAGGAGCTCAGGAGAGGCAGAGAAGGGGAGGGGAGGAGCTCGAGAGAGGCAGAGAGGGGGAGGGGAGGAGCTCGAGAGAGGTAGAGAAGAGAAGGTCTCCACGTGAAGGTAATAGTATTGATTGTTGTTAGTCTCGTCCAAATGTATGCGACGTGTGGCTACTTGTTGATTTACCACGTATCTTGGGAAAGTATGTGCAGAAATCTTCAGAAATCGCTAGTCCAAATATTGAGAAATCGCTAGTCATAATGTTTTAATTTTTTGCAGTGATTAATCAGTCATGTCGGAGCCCGCAGTATTGAAAGTGCATTACGGTGTTAGTACAGTTCGTGAAGGTACGTATGGTGTTGATCTAAGTGGCTTGCAGCAAGTAACTCTGGTACACCCGGACGGGGAGAATGCTCAAATCGAAGATGTCCTATACTGGCTCACCGAAAGCTTCTCCTTGGACCCCGAGGTGTGTAGTGTCATCGTACAAGGGCTTTGGAGCCGGTCTGCCACAGACATTCGGTGGGAGTTGCGAAGCCTGGTGCGCATGGCTGCGTGGAAGGAATTTCTGGAAGGCTGCAGGCGTCGTGGCTACGAATGCGTGCTACTCGTGCAACCATGTCCGAAGGGAGCCATCGGAGGACCTTCGGACGACACTCGTGGGATTGGTGGGAGCAGGTCCCATGAGGTGACCGATGTTGCAGAGGCACGAGAGGACGAGGTGACCCATGTTGCTGAGGCATGAGCCGACGAGGTGACCCATGTTGCTGAGGCCGAAGAACAATATCGCACACTGCAAGCTCAGCCCAGTGCACAGGCGGATGCGGGTGAACAAGTGGACAACATAGTGCGTCAAATGGAGATCGATGACTTCACGGCTCAGGCGGAGGAGGAAGCTTTAGAAGAGGACGGTGATGACTCTTCCGAGGAGGATGAAGGTCCTATCCCGTAGGACTGGAATAGGGTGGACGTTGAGGGTCTTGCTGTGCACGACGAGCACGAATCACCATGGGAGTACCATGGGACGGAGGTTCGGCTTCGTGCAATGTTTCCTGACAAGGGATCACTGCAAGATGCCATTAAGTTGTGGGTCTTGTCCATGCAGCAGCCATTTCGTGTACTAAAATCCAGCCAGGAGCAATACACCGTCGTCTTCTCGCAGGCTGGGTGTCCGTGGCGTGTGCACGCACGGACGCCCAAGTACGAGACTCACTGGATTGTCTCCAAGGTGGAGGCGGCTGAGGCATCGCAACCTGACGTCCACCTTCATTGCCAATGTGATGAACGGAGAGATAGTGAAGAAGACGGACCTAGACGTCAAGCACATCATGGTGACTATCGAGCAGAAATTCAAGTACAAGATTAGCTATGCGAAGGCATGGCGTGCTAAGCAGAAGACTTTAGAAAGGAGGTTTGGTTCTTTCGAGGCGTCTTACGACAACCTTCCTCGTATGCTCCAGGTGCTGCAGGACAGAAACCCGGGCACATAGATTGCTGTGAAGGACAAGCCGTCCAGAAGACCGCCTCTAGGTTTTATGGTATTGCAGCATTCGGTCCCTGCATCGATGCATTCAGACACATGTTGCCCGTGATCTCAGTGGACGGGACATTTCTAACTGGAAAATACAAGGGCATGATCCTGACAGCAATTGGCATTGATGGGAACAATTAGATTCTACCCTTAGTCATTGCTTTCGTCGAAAGTGAGAATTTTGACAGTTGGTTGTGGTTCCTTCGACATATAAAGGAGGGAGTAGTTGGCGCACGTTCTGATGTCTGCATAATCCATGATCGCCACCCTGGGATGATGAAGGCCATCCGAAAACTTTAGCAAGACCCCGACGAGCCGTTCCCTTGGCCAGACATAAGGAACAGATGGTGCATTCGCCATCTAGGGGCGAACTTCTTCAAACAGTTCAGGCAGCAACCGTTGATGAAGCTGTTCAAGAGGCTTGCTATGCAGAACCAGAAGCGTAAATTTGATGCGCTGTGGGAGATGTTGGATGAGCACACCAGGAAGCATGTCGTCGAGAGGAACAAGCGTCCGCTTGTTCCTGGGGCGGCGCAGCCCGAACGCCTCACACCACTGCGGGAGCTTGACCCTCCCCATTTGACACGGAGGACCTCCATGGACATTGGTGCTTCTCTCATTGGATAGAGGCAGAGCCATTGGAGAAGTGGTCCTTGCTGCACGACACGGACGGTGCAAGGTACGATATAATGACCACTAACCTACCCGAGGTGTACAACTGGGTTATTAGGGGCCTTCGTTCTCAGCCTCTCGTCGCCATCGTGGAAGGCATTCTGCACAGTACAATCGGATATTTCAGAGAAAGGCATGCAAATGCGGCACTTCATGCAGCGAACCCACAAACACCGTATTGCTCCAAGATTACAGCATACATGCAGGCCAAGACCGAGAAGGCTCAGTCACACACGGTCTTCGTTATGGGCAATACGGAGCATCGTTTTGACGTGCTCCTTCGGGACAGAGCCAGATTTGGGACGACTCGGTCCCTTGTTACCCACGAGGTATGCCTTGGAGACCATGTGAATGAATCTAACTGCACATGCAACAAGCCAAAGCTCCTACACAAGCCATGCTCTCATGTTCTAGCCGCATGTGGGACCATCCACATGGACCCGTCAAACTTTATATCGGAGTACTTCATGAAGGAGAGGGTGCAGCAGACGTGGTGCGACGAGCTAAGAGGCTTCAGAGTTGTTGGCAACTTCGTCACGTCTGATACTGAACAGAGGACTTGGATTCCGGATCTTGACCTGTTGAAAGGGGGAAGGGCCGTCGGCAGAGTCGTCGCATTAGGAACGATATGGACGAAGGAGAAGCTCGAGAGGTGGGTAGACGTTGCAGCCGGTGCCGCCAAGAAGGCCACACTGTGAGAACTTGCAAGGCGCCTGCCGACGCGTAGGAACAATGGCATGACGTGCAGCACCGCTTCTTCTTGGGTGCACTGCAGCATTTTGTAACTTTATGCATGCGTACAATGCATGTTTGTTCAATGAATATCAATGCCTGTAGTTTAATGCACGCGTACAATACATGTTTGCTCAATGAATATCGACCATTTAGTTACATGCTTTAAGAGATTAAACACAATTGCGTACATAATGGAATAGTAGCGAGGTACAAGTATCTCCGTCCATGCTTAATGGTAGAATGTGCCTCGTGTTACCCACATGGAGTGTTGCATAGGGGGGCGCTGCAAGCGTGGCTGCCCTCATTGTAGTGACATGCACATATGCAGCTAGGGTTTGCGCAGCAGCATGTGGGATCATACGAACTTTCTATGTTTATGACCTCCTCGTTGCCCCTCTCACGCTGCATCTGTTAGCGGAGGTCATCATTTTTCTCATTGAGATTGTCAACCCGCGCCTCCAACTCAAAGATTCGGTTCCACAATATATCCACGTATATCACAACATGTCGTTCAGGGGGGATCGATCCAGCGGATAAAGTCGCATTTCGTCATCTGCTGCAAAGGAGGGTTAACATGGAGGCTCTATTACCACTAACATAAAGCAAACTATTAGCTAATTGTACCCCAGAGTGTGAGCATCGGAAGAAACGTCGTCCGCCATCGAAAGAGCCATCTAGGACCTACACGATAGAGACCTCCCTGTGTCTGCATTTCGGCCATACCGGTTGAGCACGTTTGTTCGGCATCAACCGGTAGTTAGAGCAAAAGTCCTCCCTCCTTTCGAGGGAAAGTTCTTACTTTGGCGACCCCGGTTAAACTGGTCTCTCGGCGTCTACCATGATGTGTTACTCTACCACGGAGAACTCAAAATCGCCCACGAGTTGTGCGACTACCATAGTCGCTCGGTGATTGGGCGACAAGGATAAAATTACCCAACCACCAAGCGACAATAGTAAGTCGCCATGTTGGGCGACTATACCAGGTCGCCCAACCGTACGGCGACGCGAGGTCATTTATGTAAAAAAAGGTCGCCCAACCGTACGACGACGCGAGGTCATTTATATATAAAAAAATAAGTGATATTATTTCTGTAATTCTGAATTAAAGAATTATTTCAAAAAAAAATTCGACTACTGATGACAATTTCCCGTCTTGCAGAACAAATCAAATATTGCAACTATGCAACTCACAATATTATGGAGGTTCACCTTCACTGCAATGAAGGTGCTATCAAGCAAAAGATGCCTCTCCCTCGGCGAATACATAACGAAATAGAGCGTAATATCCAGGGTGGACAGGAGTACATGTAACTTTCTTGGGATATGTAAGTTCAATCCTGAATTTTTAATTTACTTCAACTCTCAATATTATGTCCTGTCTACAAAGAACTGCAGCGCTTAAGGACACGACCTTATTAAGTTTAGGGGAAAAACAATGTATTTTAACCTTACAGTATACAACGGAATAATTCAGCATCAACAGTGCTCAAACTGAGAAAGTTTCGCCTCGCTAATTTTCTCTGTTCTAACTGCATAAATAAGGTAACCCCTCTTTAAGTTTTTCATCTAAGCTCCCGGTAGAATCCCACCCGGTGTCCAAAACTTCGTTGCTTACCATACCGCTGTCTTGAGCAACCTTCATTTCTCCCATCTACCGACGCCCTCCAGCTTTCCTCGCAGCTGGAGCTTGCTCCTCATCATCGGATTCGACATCTCCGTACTGCCAAAGCCGCAGCCTCTCCTTCTTTGCTTTCTCCTGGAACTGTTCCAGATTCTGGAGAGCTGTCTTCCTCTCCCTGGTGTCCCACCTCTTGCTTCTTTCAAGCCGAGCAAGCCCTTCCTGCACAACACACAGAATGGGCATATTAGGAATAAAGATAAGTTTTGGATTACATAAATATGCATCTAAGCTGTGACTAGTTAGCGAGCAATCTTCAGCCCATAACAAAAGTACAATAATAATGTATACCGAATAGCATTCAAATATGACTCACAGGTCTGATAAACTAGAGCGAGCTGGCAAGTGATCACGAATTGATGATGTTAAACTTTATTTTACATGAACAAAATTTACTTACATTCAAAAATAAATTGAAGATTTGTCCAAACATGACATATGCCATCTATGACTCAACAATACCAACCCCAGTTGAAATCAGATATTCAGGTGCCAGCAGTTTTCTAAACCTGAGTCCAACTACACTACAGACCATCAAGTTGTTATGAATATTGTGTGTATATTGAAAAGACTCACTGGGCAATATATATAGGGTACAAAGAGTGTGTACCATATAGAGATAAGGCAATACAAAAAGCAGATAAGGAAATATAAAAGAGTTCCTATTTTATCTCTAATATATCTCTAACACCCACCCTCAAATGCAAGGCGTATGCAATAGCATTACATTTGAAAAGGGTTGACACTAAAATATGGAAAATCCAAAGTCCGAGTTTTGATAATGTCATCGTAGCATGCAGCTCTTGAAAAATATATCGAGTATCAAAAGATTTCCCATCCAGGGTCGTGCGACAGCCCATAAAGCACAATGTGCAGAGGCTGAAAAAGTCTTCGACCGTGGCAACACGACGAAGAAGATGATGAAAACCGATATGAATAGAGAGCTGTCAAATCAAGCCAAATAGGAATAGGTGGAAGCATGACAGTGCAGATCGAAGCCCAAGACGGCGGCGACGCAGAAGAAGCGCGGTAGCCTTAGAAGCTCGGGGCGGCAGCTACGAAAGCAGCGGCATCATAACGACTTCTACAATCTGCACGTGACTCAGAAAGAAGAGCGAGAGCGGCGGCTGCTTCTATGCATAAGGCAATTCCTATGCTTCTATGACTGACAATAAATTTATAGACTCGCATAGCTTAGACGAACTAAAAAATTGAGTGATACGGATTTGGATGGACACAACGGAAGAAACGACACAAATGAGCAAAAGACTCAAGATACTAAGACTAATTAGCAGCGGCAAAAGACCCATCTCCCCGCCCCAGCAAGCACCAGTGCAGCCCACCCAGCTTGAAGCAACGTGATGCGATGGCCCAGTCCATAAAAGCCTAGAGCCCTCCTCTCCACCGACAGCCCAGCACAGAGCCCTCCTCTCTTCTCTCCTTCCACCACCCTCCCCACCGAAGGCTTTGAGCAAGAGGACGAGCAGCCGCGCGCCCAGGCGGGGCTCGGGTGACTCGAGCAGAGGAGCTCGGGGACAAAGCCCACCGGCGGCGTCTACAAGAAGGCGGCGTCGAGATGCGCCGGATCCAGCACCAGCGGTGCGAGGGCGACCAGATCCGGCGACGAAGAGCTCGTCGAAGCCCGGGCGATGGGGAGTGACACGGAGATGGAGAATAAGACGCTGGTGGCGCTGGCGCCCATCGCGAAGCCGCTCGCCGACAAGAAGTCCTTGCGGGATGAGACGACGTCTGCTTCGAGAGCAGAGGCGCTCGCAAAATCGTCGATCCAGCGTTGGCTACGTACAGGGATGTCGAAATTGGCAATGATGACGGCAACGGCCAACAGCTTCCAGCGGCAGGGCACCCGGATCCGGTGAAGATCGACCCTGGTCCTGGTCGGCGTGGATTAGATGGGCGGTGCCTCGGGCCGAGCCTGAAGAGGAAAGGCAAAGGCCGCACCGTCGAGCAGTCAGTGATGCATCCGAGGCGGCGACGATCTGGAGGAGGCGCAGCTCCGAGGCAGCGTGAGGAAGATCCGGCTGCGAGAGGAGCAGCAACAAGGGCTTCGATGGCAGCGACGCTCGGCGCGGCTAAAGAAGGCCACCCCCAGGAGCAGCAGCAGCGGAGGTAGGTAGAGGCTAGCGGCGGCGGCTATAGTAACTCTAACCCTAAGCTTAGCTCTGATACCATGTTATGAATATTGTGTGTATATCGAAAAAGCTCAATGGACAATATATATAGAGTACAAAGGGTGTATACCATATAGAGATAAGGCAATACAAAAGGCAAATAAGGAAATATAAAAGAGTTCCTATTCTATCTCTAATATATCTCTAACACAAGTCTCTTCAACTTCAAAGACTACAGCCAGCACATAACGATCCTAATGTAAGAAAAGCCTTTAAAAAGGTTTATTTGAGGAAAATCAGTATAGTCTCATATGTCATCTATGACTCAACAATACCAACCCTGGTTGAAATCAGATATTCCGGTGCCATCAGTTCTCTAAACCCGAGTCCAACTGCACTACAAACCATCAAGTCTCTTCAAACTTCAAAGACTACAGCCAGCACATAACGATCCTAATTTAACAAAAACCTTTAAAAAGGTTTATTTGAGGAAAATCAGTATAGAGGCAGGCTATGCCATATGTTCCATTACTCTTGCTTCCATTCCAACGTCAATATTAACTGTGAAGAAATGAGCAAATTCTAAGTAATTGCTGAAACCTACTATTAACTGCTTAAACAATATTCCTCCAAACTATTTTCATAGCATGTAAAATTATTTTTTATAAAGAAAGCCCCTTAAATGTGTAAACAAGAAAGCATACTTTGCAGAAGCTCACCAGCAACTAAATTTAAGCTCACCAGCAATTTATTATGCTAAGTAGTCAGTAGCACAAACCTCAAGCATGGTAGCATTGATGCTGGTTTCGGTCTCTGTGTCAACCATTGTCACACTGAGAATAGTTCCAGTCCCCTGTCCCTTCGATTTACCCCCAGAAGTATCACGCTCTTCAATCATTGCCCGGTATTGTTTTGAGCTACTGAGCAAGCATTCACTCAGATACTCTGCTGCTTCCTGACCAAAATCATCTTCTAGACTGGGCACTTTTATGAAGGCAAGGCTGCAGAGCTGAGCAAGGGCTGGAGAGGAGGAAACTGATTGGTCCACAGGTCGTATGCTACTGTAAGGAACCACTTCTTGGTTGCCATAATCAATGTAGAATACTTCAAACTTGTCATCTAGAGATTCTACAGCTCCTCGAGGTCCATTAACAATCTGCACAAGAGTAGTTATAATGGAAATGCTTCCTTAGCATATAGTATTTTTTGTGGAAAGACAAGCCAAGAATGGGAATCTCTACCTAGAAAAGTCTAAGCTAAGGAGTCATGAGAAGAATGAAACACAAGCATGTGGCATTTGCAACATATTTCCAACAACAGTGGCAAGATATTGCTAAACTATTCTGGCCATGTGCAAATTAGGTACTTAGGTCTGACACTCACATATTCCACTTAAAGTTATACTAAAAAATGCACTTAGTTATGTTACTTAATAAACCAAAGATTTAGCTGCTTGAAAATTTGGATTGTGCCAAACTTTGGGTAAATAAGACAAGTTTGTGAACATAAGAAGTGGCTATGTAATCAACAGTAGCAGAACATCACTGAAGTTTAGAGGCACATAAACATGAGATCTACGAAAACCAATAATGATTCTACTAAGAATAAATTTGCTAATTCCTTTTTTTGTGATCAATAGCAGGAGCATGGTAATTCATAAACAAAACTTTTATCAAGTCAAACTAAGTACAAATCCTGCCAAATTCCAAGGTCCACTGGCTCAAATAGACAACTTTTTGTTAAATACATATTAAGTTAATTGGTAGTGAACTAGTGATAATCATCTAATAAGGAATTGGCCCAAACAACTAGTAGGATGTCAGAAATTTTAAAACCACCCTACAGTACAATTAATTAACTAAACAATTTGACTCACAAAGGTGGTGTTTGTTGAAATCTTAAATTAATGCCACTGAAAAGTTTTGCAGGGAAAAACTTGAAAATAATTAGATATAACAAAGGAAATTTCAATGAAGTTCTGGGATGTAAGCTCCTGAGGTTAGTGTAAACCACGACCTTGATGCATGAACGTTTAGTTAGTTTCAACATAGAAGTGAATTAACAGTAGCCATACCATGGCTCTATTCCAGGAGTTGTCAAGGCTAAACTGAGCAAGGACTATCTCTCCCTTCACAGGATTAAAAGCACCAATGACTGGTGCATCTTTAAGTTTCAAAGATGCAAGCTGCTGTTGAATGGAAGCCACTCTCTGATCACCAACTGTCTGGACATAGAACTTTCCACCACCAAGGACTTCAGTGACAACAACCTGAATACAAAGGAAGCCATGTTAGCTTCTTGTTTTTTTTTAAAGAAACGACAAGATTGTTCACTCCAATATTTTCTATAACAAACCTTGAGAATTTCCTTTTGTTTGGATTCAGATGCAGATCCGTTGGAAACTTCTTCACCCTCCACGTAGTTCTCCCATATCTTGAAAAAAAAGGTGTCAGTAATTTTTTTCTTATTATATACTTCAGCAAGAAAAGGGGGTTACCTTCAGTTTCTGCTGCTTTGCAGACTGTTCAGCTCTTGTGAGGACATAAGCATCAGGGATCCTATCCAAGCCAAATGAACTAAGCTTGGCCAAGCCAGCTTCCAAAAGAACAGAAGCCATGTTGGTCTTGGACTCCCATAAGGAACCTAAGAATGTTCCAGTTCTATCAACTGCTTCAACCTCTATCTGCAGAATCACTTGGTATCCTTTAGAAATTGTAGATGGAGATACGGATAAACCAGAGAGATAGCCAAAGTCATACCTCCACATCACGCTGTAGAATCCTCCTCCTCATCAAAGCAATAGCTTCATTCGAGTAGGGCTCATCTTTACCAGGGCACCTAACACCAGAAAATGAGAAGGCGATGCTGCAAGTCTCCTTAGGAATTGTTAGTTTGAAACGATGGCCACTGAAAACATATTCAACAATGGCAGAATGCCTTTTGTTCCGCTGTAAGAAGGGAAGGAAGTCTCTGGCCTTCTTTGCAGAAACCTGAGCAGATAACAACCAATAATAAGTTAATAAAGGTGCAAAACAGCTTTCAAAGGAACATAATGGAACAAGCAAGGATGCCAACCATTGTCAAATCAGTTATGTGCATCACAGGAGAATCTTTTGCAGAATGAACTCCCTTCTTTGCTTTCTCAGCTCGTGATTCAGCTGCTAATAGAGCATCGTAATAGTGAGACCTTTCCTCATAGTCCCGGTGTTTAGATGTTCTAGCAAAGCCCCGTGAGAGCAAAAGCTCAGCAACATTAACTCCAGGCTGGTTGCCAGAGCTCGGAATAGAAGATATGTCATCTCCGTCGGCCTGCGATGGTGAACCTAGAAAAACCGAACCATAATCCAAAACTCTGGTATCAGCCGAGTTTGTTGTGGGCACATTCTGTCCATCCACAGTGCTGATCCTTCTAGAGTATTCCATTGCAACAGTCACCTGAAAATTCAAAAGCAAAAGGGGAAACTCAATTAATTTTTAACCAGGGTAACTTCTTTTTATCATTACAACTTCCTTCAGAATATCACAAGCCCCTCTACATACTTGTTTGCCAATCAACCGTGTGCGCAAGAATTCCTTAGCTTCACGAGCAAAATTTTCGGGCTTCTCATCTCTACGGGGATTGCCCATCTTAGGAGCTCTAATGCTTGAAAGATTAACTCGGCGTTCTGCTGAAGGACTGCCATAAGGAGCAGCATCATCAGCAACGATAATGCAGTCCCCACTCACAACCTCTACCACCTATGAAGAGATCAACATGAACCAAATTAGTTACAGTCACATGAATCCTGATGAATAAACTATTATACTATCTGTGAGGACGTAAAAATCCCACTTTTCCAGTGAACTTCTGGTCATGTATTGGCTTTGAATTTGTCACTGGTGGCTTAAATCCTGTCCAAATTCTCAATTGATCCTTTTTAGCCTGAAGCTCTGCATTCTTCAGCTTTATTTTGGCTTCAACATCCAGCATGTTCGCACTCCACTCGACATACTTCGCAAGACCCTGTAATAGAAAGGTTAAAAAACAATTTATCAATGCAAGTAAACATTTTAACTAAACAGCATGGCAATGCTTTCTTCTTAAAAGGAATCATGTGAACTCAAAAGAAGGGGAATGGACAAATAATTGGTCATACATTTTCAACAAGGTCAAGGGCCAAGTCCTTTGCAGTGTCACCATCAGGGTAATACACTGAACCAATTATATTACTAAAACTGTCTGTGCCCTCCACCACAATCCGCACCTAGATAAAAAATACAAAAAAAAAAAAACTGATAAACTATTTATTCCAAAAAGGGGATAAAAAATTGAAACTAGAGGTGTCTTACATCTCTGTTCAGAACTCGAGTTTCTGTGAAGTGCTTAGCTTCCCTTCCAAACCTATCTGGTGGAATTTCAGTAGAAACTGCCGATGCCGCAAGCCTTTGTGCTGTAGTCAGTGGTGCTGGAGTTTCCTCAGAATCTTCACCATTTGTAGTGCCATCAGCAGTACCCTCTGTTTCAGCAACCACAATAGGATTTGGGGGGCGTCTCCCCATTGATGGAGCCTACATTTCTTTGTAATGAATGTCCACCTCCTAATAGTAGACATACAGCAGCAAATAAAGAGTGCACGAGAAGCATACCTGTACTCCAGCAACATATATCTGGACAAATTGGAAACTTGGAAGCAAGTACACACGAACAGTACTTCCATCACGAACTTGTTCGACAATGGCTTCCAGACTCTTGCCTTTATTCGCAACCGCGAAACCCTTTGCATCAAAACCACTTGCTTCACCAATTGCTGATGGTGGAAGATCTCTTATTGATACTTCAGCAGCACCAGGTTCCTGAAAGTAAGCAGAGAAGATGCATACAAACGCAAGCCAATAGAGCATTCATCTCATGCAATACAAAAAAGGTGGTGACAGAAACAAAAAAAAAATGCTAACCTTGCTCCAACGACCTAAATCCTGTTGCTTGGCAACTTCCTCCAATCTTTGCAGCTCAGCAAGATATGGGCTTTGTTCACCCTTTGGACCTTGTTCCTTAACCTAATTAAGCAAATAAGATTAGAAATTAGCGAAACATTTAGTAGGATAAAACAACTGAACAAAAAAGAAGTAAATGATCATCACCCTAGCCCATCCTGCAGCAACTACTGAGTAGGCGACATTCTTGTCACCGAGGTAAACAGTACCAAACTCTCGTCCGACATTAGGAGCTGTGTAGTCAACTCTGAATGTGACCTCCTGTAATAGGTTTAATTTCTCATTTTGAAAAGAAAAGCAAACAAATTTTCTAGAATACAACAAATATATATGTAAGAGTTCAGGAGGATATAAAATTCACATGTTACCTTTCCTATGCAGAGTTTCCTCAGAAACTCCCTGCTTTCCCAAGCAAATGGCTCATCCACTCCGCCACGGCGAGCCTAGAGCAACATGAACTCTCCATTTCAATAGACAAGCGAAAAAAAGGGGAAAGATTAAAGAGATGTATGGCGCAACAGGATGCGGCAACTTGATACTGCAAATGCATTCCTTGAGTGTTAAACTATACTAACAAAATGCAATCAAAGAGTAGGAATAATAATGCAATGATGGATAGAATTCTTGTGTCAAATATACACTCCCATTAGTTCCCAAGCATACATGACACAAACCAATGACTTCCTCAAAATTCATGACAAATGAACAGACAATAAGTTAAAAGGCCAAACCATATTCCACATTATCGACAAGAATTTCATCAAGTACAGATTGAATCTTACCAGCCTTGGGGCCATGAGATATGACAGAGTGATGGACTTCTCAGGCGGAATCTCTGCCTTTGTGCTCCCCATGATGAGAAGGCAATCCCCGGAAGTCACAGCCTTCACCTTACCCCTCAGCCATCCTGATGCTCCTGTGTTCGATGCCATGATAACAGCTATACCCTGCGATCAAAAGGAAAGATGGAACTACATTAACAGTTTAAGCCAAAGTTAGTTGGCTCTTCCCTCCTATTCCACAAATCATAATTTTCCTTACATTTGGATTTCATAGTAACATAGATAATTAATCACATCAATGTCAATTTTTCGCATAAATAATTGCTGCTTTTTTTTGTACGTTACAATTCAATTCAGCCCAATGCTACAGCTGCCATTTCACGATAACACAACATCCAGTGACTCCAATTGGCAAATAATTAACGTCAATACAATAATTAACGTCAATACACGGTAAACAACGACGCAGCATGTATTGAAAAAAAGGGAGGAATCTCAGAAGTAAGCATCAGACATGTAGGAATGTAAAGTGATCAGCACGTAGGCAGACCATCACATCCCGCTCTTATCCTGTACAGGAATGGCTAAAAACGAACAGGTTTCTGTAAAAGGAAACATGGGAAAAGATTTGGCCCACCCCCACCCCATATACCTGCAAGAGTCCAACCGCTCCCGGGTGACCCAAACCCAGAGCCACCTTTCTGCCACGGCTCAGAGCGCGACAGAGCAGCAGAGCAATGCGCACAGAACGTACGAATCTAAACCTAACCTGATGCTTATCACAAACACCACCCAAGCAGCCATGCAAAGCTGCAGCTCTACCAGCACGCGCAGATCTGGCACTAACAACACAAAAACCCATGCGATCTCGCGGAATTCCGATCTCCGGAACCAAAACCCGAGCAGAGCAGAGCACAGCGGAGCAGACCAAGCCGCCGCCGAATCGACCCCGTGCGACACCCGCAACCCACAGATCAGGCCGCGATGGGATCCCAAACCCCCAGATCTACGACCCAGACCACCCAAAACACCACGAAATGGAAACGAAAGCATCGGATCAGGGGGCTCATCTCACCTCGCCTCAGCTCGATCGCCCGGAGAGCGGCGGAGACGGGAGGGTGCTAGATCTGGGCGAGCGGACAGGGGCGGGCGCTCTCCGCGAGCCTCGATCCCAAGCTAGTTATAGGCGTGGGGAGTCCACCTCTCGCCGGCGTGGCGACGAGGCGAAGAAGGGGGGAGCGCGTGAGGTTTTTGGGGGTGTAGCGATGGGCGAAACGAGGAAGGAGCCGGGGGCCAGAAGGGAGAGGCAGTTTATATGCGGGAAAATTCATCCATCATTTGTCCCCCCACCATCGACGAGACTTCTATTGTTTGCCACTGTTTTTCATCGTCTATTGTAAAGTCGTAGAGACATTTAATTATTTATCTTTTGGGTGCGATTAGCGCTAGGATGTACGATCCAAGCTTTAGCTTCATAAGTTACTCTGTAACTACAATATTTCGTGACATTGATTGTAATATCTCAAATCATCTGATACAATAAAAAATTCTATAACTGCAACATGCAATATTTTTTAGGCACATGCAAAAACACTGACAACAAATTTATGAAGCTAACTTAATGAAATATTTTGATTTCATTTATACAACATCATGCGACATACAAAAAAATCTCATTCTCAATCATATGTTACTGCAACATCTGATGACATCGGTTGCAACATCTCAAATCATCTGATGCAACAAAAAAAATTATATAACTGCAACATGCAACATTTATAGGGCACATGCAACCCATGCAAACTCCACCGACGTCACCCTAACGACAGCGCCGCAAGAGGCACGGGAAGCGCCCGAGGGGCTCGTCGGCGCCGGGAGGTGGAGCTCGGGCTCAGGGATGACCGAGGGGGACATGGTCGTCGACGCCGCGAGGTGGAGGGACGGGGGCCACAGGGGTGGGCGAGGGGCCTAAGGGGGGCGGTGTCGCTGGCTCCGCGAGGTGGGTGGAACTTGGGGTGGCCGAGGGGCCTGAGGGGGGCAGCTGAGGAGGTTGGGGCACAGAGGTGAGGCAGTAGGCCGGCGATGGAGTGAGGTCAGGCGCAGCGGAGCTGGGGCAGCTGAGGAGGCCGGGTGCGCGAAGGCGATTTGGGGGAGAGGAAGAAGCACGCGGAGCTAAGCGAGCTAGGGATAAGAAAGGGATGGGGATGAGTGAGCAGAGGAAAGTGATAGAAAATGAGTGGAGCTGAGCGAGCTGGGGATAAGAAGGGGATGGGGATTGAGAGCCAGCTGGAAAAAGTGATATGAAACGAGTGGCTAGGAGAGCGTCTGTACACTACGAACGACTATACAGTACTATTACCCTTATCTTTTAGATATTTTTGCCTTTGTCTTCTCCCCTCCTCACCTTCTTTGCTTCGGCTATGGCAGACCGGCCACCGCTCCACCCTAGTCGTCATCCGCTCTCTGAAACAATGTCACACCCCTCCCCCCTCGAGCCATACTGCCACCGTCTCACCACCAGTTGTGAGTTTGTGCGCCCGTATCTATCTCTCCACCACGACAGGTGAGCGACAAGAGCCCGTCGTCACCGGATCTATCGTCCCCAGTCACGCCGCTGCCAAATCCTGTCATCCACAACTACCATGCCGTCGGATCTGCCTGCCCGCGTGCTTCTTCTCCAACATTGGAGGCGCTCGAGGGAGGAGGGGGCGGCACGGCTTCGACCGGAGAAGAGAGAGGGATTCGTTGCGCTCCCCGCAAGCGTCGCCACGTCGTCCTTGTCTCCAAGCGTCGTGCCACCGCCTTCGTCCCCTCCCATGGATTCGGTTGGCAGCGGTACAGCCATGCGGGAACAACGGTTAGCCAGGCAAAGGTGGCAACCCAGCGACGGTGAACGTCCAAGCCGAGGTGGTGGTCCGGGCAAGCAAAGAAGAGAAGAGAAGAGGGGGATGAGCTTCCTTCTCTGGACCGCCAACCCCGACGTTAGTGTTGCGTGCCTTGGCAACAGTCGTGTCCGCATGCGTGACGAAGGAATGGCGCAGGTGGAGGCGGCACCAGACGACCATAGAAGAGGAGAGGAGAGAAGGAAGAAAAAGAGGAAAGAAGACATGGACAAATAATCGAATGCCTCTGCAACTTTGTGGTAAATAATCAAATACAACGAAAATAGTGATAAATGATAGATAACACCTCAAAAATAGGGCAAATGGTCATATTTCCCTTTATATGTGCTGGTGCGGCGCGAGGGGAGCACTCGGCTACTGGAGCAGTGCGAGCTTACCATTTCTACCTATTTTATTTACCACGGTGAAAGGGTTTATCTGGGATAGAGGGGAGGAGTGAGGTGGCAGGGACGGCGGTGCCCACACGGCAGTGAGGGTGCCACGAGGGTAGGAAGGGGGTTGGCTTGTTTGGGTGTTGCGTGTGCGTGTGCGTGTGCGTGCATCCGGACTCTCTACCTCGAATAGACGTGGGTTTGTTACGGAAACGGGAGACCTGACGTTTGAGGTAGAGATGGGCTGTCCGTCTTTGGGAGCACATGGTAGAGTGACGCGGGGTGCAAGAGATGGATGGTTCACCACGTAGCACTTTATGTTTTTCTCATTCGCATTTTTTCCGTTTTTACTGCATGTGGTTGATGGCCCATGTAGGATGATATGTTGCGTTTATATTAGAGTAGAATCTTGAAATTAAGCTGGAGGAGAAGAGAACTGAAGGCGAGTCTATTGTCGTGGTGGTGCAACCATCTTGGCATGCCCATCTATTCATCCTATCTTTGCTTCATGTTCGGTGCTTACTTATTTATCATCTATTGTGGCGAAGGCGCGCCTTGCAACCCACGAGCAGATATCATCTCCTCCGTTTATCCATGAGCAACTAATGTTGTATGATTCTCATGTTTTGCTTGTTGCTCCCTAACTTCATGAAGCATAGCTTTTTATCTCTATTATGTGTCAACATTTTCTAGTTGCTTCTATGTTGCCCACCCTAACGTATGATAGTTTGCTGTTTTTCTCTATGTCAGCAAGATAACCGTGGTTTGGTATATTCATGTTGTTATGGTGAGAGTTTATATATGTCACATGCCAAAAGTATGACTTTACCTGTTTCTTCAAGCATTCGTGTATAGTTGTAAAAAAAACCTTTTGATGTGGATTACATTACATTAAAGAAACATAAGAACCGAGTAGGTTGTAATTAAATTGGAACTATTATGTAACGTGACAATGTCACTTTTTACTTAAAACATCTGCCACCTCTACGAGTTTATAAGTCCATCACTAAGGAAATATATATGGCATAAATAATGCCTTCTGAATTCCATTAAAGAGAAAAGTTGACAATGTTGGTGTTTGTGTTGCTCCAGGGTCATGCGTTATTCGCATCCACACATCTTGATAGCATGATTCACACTCCTTTCTTTGTAGAGGACCTAGTTAGTGAGATGCTCTCGGACAAGCATTCTTGACCAGATCAATATATCCGGTCAATAGAAGTCAAAATAAAACTCCTTTATCTAGGCCCACCTAGCCAAAGCCCACTTAACACCCTCGTTATTGTAACATTCTAATTTTTTTGTCTTTTTGAAAATTTTAAAATAAAAATAACCATTTAGATTTTCTTGAATTGTTGAAGCTTAATTTGAAATTTCTGAATTAAAAACAATTTAATGTGAGTAAATCAAACTTCAATTAATTCAAATTTCTTTTATTTGATTTTCTGGTTTTATCTTGGATTTATTTTTCTAATATCTTCTTGTTATTTCTTTTGAGTTCTATTTATTTCTTTTATGTTTACCCAAATTTTTCTTTTCTTTCTTTAAAAAAATGTAATTTAAATTAATTATTTCAAAATTTTGGATTTTATTTGGAGTTCATGATTATATAAATTCCAATCTCAAATCAAATTCCAAAATCAAATATTTTCTTGGCCAATTTTTTGAATTCAAATTCTCGTTTGAATTCATCCCTCTTCAAACCTTAACCGAAATTCAAATTCAAATTTCTATTTGAATTTTCTTCGAAATGTAAATCTCAGTATTTCGTTCCATTTTTTTCTTGGGCTGAAAATATTTTTCTTGTCCTTTCCCCTTTCTCCTTTTTCCTCTCTTTCTTTTCTTTTCTTTTTTCCTTTGTTGTTTGCTCTGTTTCGGCCGACGACTCCTCTAGTCGCCAATGCCAGGCCGCCTGCGCCGTGGCCGTGCCTGCGCCCCATTGCCCGTACCTAGCCGCACCCTTGCCCCTGTTGCGCCCGCACCCGAGCCGCACCCTGGCCGCGCTCGAGCCATGCCGAGCAGCACTGCTGCGTCGAGCGCCCCGTGTTCCCACGCTGTCCGCGAGCGTTTCAACCACGTCGGTCGCATCATCATGTCTCCACCACCATCGCCATGAATTTTTCGTTGCCAATGCCATTCATTGGTGCAATTTCGAACGTTTTCAAAACCTAGCCTTTATGTCACCTACAAATTAACGTGCTCGTGGCTGTGTCCACTTGATTCCCTGACCATGCCTAAAAATGGAGCACCAGCACCTCCACCTTCCCCTTTACACCTCCTTCGACTCCCGGCATCCACCGAGCTCTGTCGACGACGAATTTGCTGTCTTCCCAAATGCCGAACACCATACCCAATTTGTGTTCTCGTCATTCCAGTGAGTTTCTTGATGTCCTAACCACGTCACATCGTGTTCCCGAGCCTAGTGATCATTTCCCCTCAATCAATTTCATGTTTGCCGTAGCACATCGCTGGAATTTCACTGCCGTCTTCCTTTAGGCCGAAATCTTCCCCGTCGCTCCATCTCTTACTCCGATGAGTTTTTCATCGATTGGACCGCGTCATCACGTATTCTCAGTCGTACTCTACCTATCCCTACCCTCAATTTGTCTTCTCTGTCACCGTGGAGCACCGCCACCGCGACCACCTTCCTCTTGTTGTTGGCCACCGTCGTGCCGCCTCCTCGGAGTCCCTCCGGCCTCCCCGAGCAACCCTCCACCATCCCTGTGGTCGCGCAGCGCCCATGCACCCGCCGCCTGCCTCATCGTGTCGCCGCACCGCCGCCTCCACCGCGCGCATGTGTGCCGCCGCCGCCTCGGTGCCTCTCCGGTGCCTCTGCCACCACCCGTGGGACCGCCATCCCCACGGGGTTCCATTTTTCACGTTGGTCGGCCGCCGCTCGCTGGCGCTGCCACCATTCCCGTGCGCTCAGAGCTATGCTCTGTTCTTCCTTCTCTGTTTCTTGCTTCTCCCTATGACATGTTGGTCCCATATAGCATTGGCTCCCCATATAGCATTGGCTCTTTCTTTTTCTTTCATTTTCTCTCTCTCTCTCTCTCTCTCACTAGCAAGTGGGCCCAAAGTGTCATACACTTTTACCTTGCATGTTAAATTTCAGAGTAGCATCTTCCAGGAATATTCCTCTCCTTTACAATTTTCAACAATTTAATTTCCGACAAAACTTTCGGGTATTCGTTCCGTCGATTCTTGTTCCTAAATTCAGTATCTCTCTATTGGTACTAATTTTGTACTTTTTTATTTTTTACTGTTATTTATTTAGTTGTACTGTTTTGTGCGTATAGATTATGTCATTGTCGATACCAACTCGGATCAGTCTGCAGTCTGCAAGAGTATCTCCATCCTTCGACAAAGGCAAGTCGTAGAACTTTGTTCATGTTGTACCTATTATTCCAAAAAATATATTGTTTTATACCAACATGCATGCTAATTTTATATTAGTTGTTTTCGAGAATAGTCAAATACCTATTTGATATTATGCCACCTTGAATAATTGTGAATGACATATATCATTGGACACTATAGGAAGGGTTGCTTTTAGTTGGATATAATTGTAATACCAACATGGGTGGCATAGCATGCTTAGTTGTACGATGGGTTTCTATACACAATGATAATCATGATAAATTGACTTAATGATATATGGAATCGTGGTGTGAGGCCATTGTGGTAAAAATTATTGTGCCAAGGCAGGGGATGTCTTTTGCCTAGTTGAACAAAATTATATATGCTTAGGTGAGTGATCGTGTAGTAAAGGAAGTACGTGAGGCACATTGTTTTGGATAAAGTAGTCTCGCTTGAGTAATCACTAAGAACTTACCTTGGTGCGCCATTGATCTAGACCTTATCGTACAACCACATGTCCAGTATGAGATGGACCTGGCTAATTAATTAGCAATGTCTTGATTTTAGTTTTGTCACGGGAGAAAGTGTGAACTCTTGGATGTACATTCACATTGGCGCAAGAGGGGGCCCCGATTGTGATGGATGTAACCAGTCAGTGGTGGAAACCTTAGCTGGCAGAACTAGGTTAAGACAGAGCTTTGTAAAGATCTTGTGATAATCATTTAGTTGCACACCTATGGAAGTGCGTAAGACATAAATTATAAACTGATTATCTCTTATGGGTAAAACTGTACAACCTCTGCAGAGTGTAAAAAAACTGTTCAAACAACCGTGTCCTTGGTTATGGACAATGTCTGATGATTTCACACTAGGTGTAGAATTTTTCTTAAAATGTTGGTCGGTGGTTTGGATGGAAAGTGAACGGGTAGTTCACTGTTTGTTGGTTGGGAAGTGAATGGGTTGTTCACCGGTTGTCACAAAGAAACTATTTAATATGTCTTTCCAACGTACTTTACAACTTATTTATCGTATTCTCCGTAAATATTGCTTTCTGCAAAATAACCATACAACTATTCCTTGTTCAAGCCTTGCATAAATAATTAATTACATAATTTTCCCTACGACTTGCTGAGTACTTTAAAGTACTCACGGCTTTACGCCAGTGTTGATCAGTTGCTAAGGAAGAACCCTAAATCTTAAAGTTCTTCGCGGGGGATTTCTTTGAAGGTTTTTGCGAGCCAGGTTGCGCTCCCCACTCAACTGCCTATGGGCACGACGATTGGCCACCTCGAGTCTTTGTTATTCGCTGCAAGAGTTTTTGTTTGTCTCCCAATCCTTGTGTTGCAAGTTTCGTAAACCTGCACCTTAGGGTTAGCTTATGTTATTATTTATTAAGTTGTTATATGATTTATTCTGTGGTTTGGTTGATATTTCATCTATGTTGTCATTGTGTGAACTAGTTCAGAATACACAGAGGGTCCGGATTTGCAACTTCGGGTCCCAATAGAGATGATATTAGAGCCATATCGACTGTAGGACACAACCATAGTTAGTATGGTCGTTTTGGACAAAATTTTTAAAAGATATTTTCTAAATCAAACTAATCAATTATCATGAATAGTTATTCTTCTCTCGTCTTATTCTATTATAGTCTTCTCTTATTATAATCTTTTCTCGTATCATTCTTAGTATCTTATCTCTTGTCTTTTCTGAAACTTTGTTTTCAAATTTAAATTAACCTCCTCACCTCATAAATCTCTATAGTCGACTCGAGTCTTCGGTGATTAAAGCGATGGATGTCCTGGAAGTTTCAAGATCTGCCAAGGGTTTCAAGTTGACCATTCATATAAGATAGATTAGTAGTGTCGTACTAGAGTTTCCCTTCTCATTTTTAGTATCGTTCAGTTCGAGTAATAGGATCTCTTGCTTGAGTTTTGACGCCTTTTAATAGCTTTCCGGATATTTGTTTTTTGGGTTTAACCGACTTTCTCGAGTTACTTTGTTTTTGCCTTTCTCTCTTGTTCTCTCTTGTCTATTGTGCTTTTCCCTCTCACCATCATCCCTTCTCCCCGTTGAGCACCTCCGTTCACTCCGTCGTGGCTGCAAACGCCGTCGACCATCGGTTCTCAAGCAGCCACCGCCATCGAGCTGACATTGCCGCTGCGTGTGTGCCATGTCACTAACACCTTAGCCCTTGCGCTTACGTGTCATCTGCGTCAGTGCTAAGTCAGCCACCATCTGCGCCTACCCTAGATCCAAACCCATGTGGACCCAGTCCACGGTGCACCGAGCCACAGACGTGTGGACCCCACATGTCATAACCCTATTCCATAAACTCAGTCCACCGTAGCCCGTGAACCCGGTCCATAGACTGTGAGTCCCATATGTCAGTGACTCATTCAGTTTTTGGGATCATTTTCATTTCTGGAAATTCTTTTTCAGTGGGTCCCACTTGTCAGTTTCTCTCTCCTTTTTCTTTTCCCCCGAATTTCTTGGCCGATCAACTTCCAAGAGCTTGTTCTTCATACGATCTCCGATTGAGCTCATTCAAGTTTCTAAATTCATCTAAAATCAAACTATACTTTTTAGTAGTTTAATTATATTTTTTTGGAGTTTTTCTCTCTTTTTTGTATTTATTTGTGTTTCTTCTCTCTCGTTGTGTTAGATGTCGATACTTCGGGAGCATTTGAGGAAGGGGGATTTGCTCAAGATCAAGACCAAGGCCAAAAGCAAGAGTTGTACTAAGGCAAATTGTGCTTTGATCATGTTGCACTCAGTTTTACAAAACTATTTTAATTCAAATTATTGCATTGCTAATTCAATTATCAAATGCTTTATTACTTTGGGAATAGTTATGCAACCCATTTGCCTATGTCATCCTTTTGAATTGTGTTGCTATAACCATTTGTCACTTTAGATTGGTTAAATTACTAGTTGGTATTATCATAGCACCAACATAGATTGGTTAGACATGGTTAGTATGCTTAGCCTTGCAACGGGTCATTAATATCATTTAAAAATGTTAACCTCATATTTGACTAAGTGATTATGGAACATATTTGTAAAAAGTTGTGTGCTATATGTTGTCGCATGTTGATAGCATGTGTTGCACTTAATCAATAGGGTGAAAAAAGATTTAGACTAAGACAAGTCGAAAGGTCTGTGTGACATGGCAGGCTTTGTGCTTGGGAAATGTGAATCTTTGTGACTTAGTGTAGTTTGACAGTCTCGTCTTGGTCAATTAAGGATTTAACTTTATGTGTTATTCAACTGAGCCATATCGTACTACCAGAAGCCTGGTATGGGATATGCCTAACTTAGTAAGTTATGAAGTCTCGACATTGGCTACTCATGTAGTAGGTTAAGCGATGTGCTAAGGTGGAGATGTGGACTTTTTCTTAGTGATGGATCACATCTATGGGCGGTTTACCATCTCCAGGTCCAATGGTATTTGAGTGCAGTTTGGTGCCGACTATATGCACATCGGGGGGATCAATTGTTGAGATAAAGTTTTTGAAAGGTTTTGTTATGATTGGTGTTGGACGCACTGGTTATATTGTGGGTAAAGTTGTACAACCTCTGTAGAGTGTTAATAACCTATTCAAATAGCCGTGTCCTCGGTCATGGACATGCTCGGTAATTTATCCGATCCGAATGTTAGATTTTATAAAACAATGTGGAAGGGAAATAGTGTGCAAGAATTGAAATAAGCTTTGTGAATTTTGTAGAAACTCTTGTTACTTATTATTATTATTATTATTATTATTATTATTGATGTTTTAACTTACTCTTTCAATCTATTATTCATTCAATTACAAATGTTGTTTTTCGCAAAACAACCATAGAAGTCATTTCATTTGGAATAAGCTATCATCTATAATTGCATTATGTTGTACAACTTGCTGAGCACTAGATGTGCCCACTCTTGCTATAATCATCATTTAGAGAAAGGATTTGAGGAGTTAACTTTTGCTCTAGAGGAGGAGTTTTTTTTGATGAGGTTGATCGTTAGGTTTTGTTCCCAGTCGGTTGTTTGTGGTAAGTGATGGGTTCCACTGAAGTTGTTTTTGTTTCAGCTGCTATTTCTCTTTATTTGCCTAAACCCTTCGTAGCTTAATAAGTGTAAACTCAATCATAAGGTCAAAACCCATATCTACTTACCAAATTTAGTCGTTTATTCCTTTTAATCGTTTGTATAGAATGATGTTCATCGACGTTGCATTGTGTGCGCTAGTGTAATTCTGGACTAGTGCAGTATATATAGAGGGTCCGGATTTATATATTCGGGCATCGACAATTTTCCACTAATTATCGCTAATAATTGTCAACCCTTATATTAGTATAAATATAGGGTCTGCAGGCCTCCAACAACACAATGAAATCACTCGCATTCTTTGTCACATTCTTGTAAAACTCTTTGGCCACATCAATAAATTATCTGGGTGATTACTATTACCCTTATTTCATTTTCGTAAGTTCGATAGTAGGATCCAAAGTCCCGTTCGTCGGCGCTCTCTTGATGCTGATTTGGTAAAAGTGCATATTATAGTCGCATGACTAAATGTGGAGTTTTGAGTTTAAACATTGCACAAATTATATTAAAAAAATCCATGGCTTTG
Source organism: Ampelocalamus luodianensis (assembly GCA_036346255.1). Classification (NCBI taxonomy): domain Eukaryota; kingdom Viridiplantae; phylum Streptophyta; class Magnoliopsida; order Poales; family Poaceae; genus Ampelocalamus; species Ampelocalamus luodianensis. The sequence continues at coordinate 36,041,167 of CM070620.1, read as the reverse complement.
CAAAAAATGCTAGATATCAAACACTTATCGCAGAATAACCCTTCAACGCTACAGTAATTATCATTCATCCCATCCCACCAATGTTTCAACTTTCAAGGGATCCCATGTTTCAAAGTCAAAACCTCTCGTCCCATGAGCTGTGACAACAATGACTCGGTTGTAAATTGCCAACAGGCACAAGAAGCACTTTTGAATTCTGATCACCATATCAAGAAGCAAAAGTTTTTTTTTTTTTTTTTTTTATGGATCTAGATGTCCCGTGGCTGAACTACGGAGATGAGCATTGAGAAAAAAACGGGAAATGTGTGAACTTTTAATTAGGACTTAAGAACTCATGCTCGAGGCCAAGGATAACGATCAACAGCCGTTGGAGTCCAATGCGACCACATACCACTTACGGATTTTCACAGGGCTAGTGACTGTCGGTGTGGGCATCATCAAGACCGACTGGATCGAGGAAGGGGTGGAACGAGGTGATGCATCCAGAAAACGACAGAAGTCAACCTGATGATTGTCCTATGGTTTTAGCTAGATCCAATGATGTACAGGAGAGTGCGAGAAGGTTTCTCTAGCTATTTGGAAAATGTATAGCTGGCTGCTGGTCTCTGAATGGCTTGATAAAAACTGGCGGGTGGATTTTTTCAGAAGAGGAAATTTGGGTTTTGGGGTTGGGGTTGGGAGTAAACTCAGGGGCCAGCTATAGAGCAAGGCTGGACGGCCGTCCGAGGTAGCTAGTGCTGGTCATCTGCCCTTTCCAGAGGAGGCCAGCTAAACCCATCTCACCATTCACCAATACACATACTGGTCTTCGTCACTTTCTCAATCCTAGTTCACTTCTCCCAATTTGCAAACTCCAAGTCTGAAGTCTCCAACCCTAGGCGGCAGCAGCAGGCTGGTAGGGTGGAGGCAAGGCGCGTCTGCGACTACGAGCGAGGCCAGAGGGGGGCGCGTGGGGGGACGGGCGAACGGCGGTGTGCCGTCGTCGGTGAGGTGAAGCTGTGAGGGCCTGTTGCCTGTCGGCCAGAAGCCTAGAAGGCAGAAGGGGGCGCACGTGGGCGTGGCCAAAACCAGAATAGAAGGAAGAGAGGTAGAAGGAAGAACTTGATCATGATAAAATTAAGAAACAATTTCAAACCATGAAATCTCGAAGAATGAAATTGCCTCGGCCTCCTAGACGTAATTAGTACCTTAATGGTATGCTTTTCTGTTTGTCATGTTCAATAATTTTTTTTATGATTTATGATGAATTAATCTGAATACTCACTATTCATCTACTTTTAATATGTTGTTACTAGTAATTCAATAATTTGGTATTTTGGTGGTAAATTATTCTGTAAACTTCATTGATGTGGTACATTTTCTATATTTGATCTGTCTTTTCTATATTCGCATGATGCGGATTGTAGTTTTGAGATCTATTTAGTGTCATATACTTTATTGAAAGTGATTGCAACGTGTATTATATATACTTTATTTTATTATCGAATAATAGTATTGATTCATGCCGTCTAATCTAAATTTCAATCTAAGCCTGCCACTGAGTCAACTCGCAGTGAAATCCGGGGGCGGGAGGACAAAAACGAAAAAACCGAGCAAGCAAGGGAGGTCACGAATAAGACATTTGACGATCTCGAGATTCCCAAGTCCCAAGTCTCTTTAAAGCTGTCCGGCCCAACCCACTACCACCCGTCGCCGACCCACGCCCTTACCATGTCCGATCTCCGCCCGCCGGAGCACCAGGTCGCCGGCCACCGCGCGGCCGCCAACAAACTGGGCCCGCTCGTCGACAGCGCCGGCCTCTTCTACAAGCCGCTCCAGGCCGGCGACCGCGGCGAGCACGAGCTCGCCTTCTACACCGCCTTCTCCGCCCACCCCGCCGTCCCGCCCCGCATCCGGGACGCCTTCTTCCCGCGCTTCCACGGCACCCGCCTCCTACCCATCCCTGCGCGGCCCGGCGAGCCCTACCCCCACCTCGTCCTCGAGGATCTCCTCGCGGGCCTCGCCGCCCCCTCCGTCGCCGACATCAAGATCGGCGCGTGCACGTGGCCACCGCGCTCGCCGGAGGCCTACGTCGCCAAGTGCCTCGCCAAGGACCGCGCATCCACCAGCGTCCTCCTCGGCTTCCGCGTCTCCGGCGTCCGGGTCGCCGCCGCCGGGGGCGCCGTGTGGCGATCGGAGCGGTCGGAGCTGAAGCAGATGGACACAGCCGGCGTCCGCCGCGTGCTCCGGCGCTACGTGTCGTCGGTTGGCGGTGAGGGACTTGACTGCGCGCTCGCCGTGGCGGTGTATGGAGGAGAAGGGGGGGTCTTAGCACAGCTGTGCGAGCTGAAGGCGTGGTTCGAGGAGCAGACGCTCTTCCACTTCTATTCGGCGTCGGTTCTATTGGGCTACGATGCCAATGCGGTGTCCGCCGCCGGAGCTGGGGGCGGGGTAAGGGTGAAGCTGGTGGACTTCGCGCATATGGCTGAGGGCGACGGGGTGATTGACCACAACTTCTTGGGCGGGCTCTGCTCGCTCATCAAGTTCATCGCCGACATTGTCGCTGAGGCGTCTGAGACGGCGCCTTCGGGTCATTCTTAAGGAGATTTTGGCATTTTGGAGGTGATACAAATGGTAAAGCTAAGATTATATGTTTATTGTTCTTTTCATTTTGTTATATTTGTTCTTGATATGGATGACAATACTAGATATTGAGTCAGTAATTAAAAAAAGGAGGATATAAAGCAGAAGGGAAAAAATTGCTCATGGCTTATATTATGTTCTCTGCGATGGAAGGTGAAGATAAAAGTTAAAGGAAAATATTCTCGTGTCACTCTGATCACCAAATCGGTCACGAACCTGAAAAGAAGAGACTATAATATTGTCATTTGAACAAAAGTTAGGATGCCAGGAATACTTTGCAAAAGAAAGAATTGGTTATGCATCTAGAGAAATTAGTTTGCACTGCCTTCAGGCATATCGGGAAGTATAGAAGTTGTACGATGATAAAGAAAATGTTAGCTGACATGCGAAGGTATTTGCTGTGGCTGTGACTGTGTGCCTGTGAGTACAATTTGTACTTGATTGTTGAGTGGTATGTGTAACATGAAAATAATTTAATTAATGGGAATCAAGATGTTGAATTAATTCATTTTGTTCAAAGCCTCCGAATTCATTGTTTCTGAAATTATTTTATCGGTGTTGACGGTGAACAAAATATTTGCAAAAACTCACCAAAAAATCGGGGAGTTTGTCAAAAACCCACCCGCATCTCGAATTTTATCGGTCACATACCCACAAGTTTTATGTGTTTTTAAATCCCCATCCAGGGCAAGTTGACTAACTGACCACCGAAACTCGAAGAGCATGGTGACCATCAAGGTTCCAGAAGTCGCTCCTAGGCGCCGCCTAGGCGGTCGGCGGTGGCTTGTCGCCGTGACTTGGACGTAGTCGGCCGACTAGGTGGGCCGGCCGTGTAGGATTGGCTAGGCGGTCAAAGCCGGCCAAGGCAACGCTCGACGAGGCAGAAGGGGAAGGGGAGGGGGAGGGGGCGGTGATGGCATTGGTGGCGGCCACGAGGCAGAGTCGATCTGTGGCAGAAGCATGGAGGGCATCAAGTCTTGGTTAGATGGGCCTTGGGCTGGCTTGGGCACGACACAGTCACTAGTGGATAACACCAAATCCCCAAGGCCTCATAGTCACAATCTCGACTTGTGCCAACGGCGACGAGGCGGCTTCGGTGATGAATCGAGCTCGCCGCTAGGGTTCCAGCCATCCCCGCCGGCAGATCTTGTTTCCCCCGTCACCGGCCATCAAGGTATGTCGCCGCCCACGCTCTGCTCCCTACTCCCGCACTCTCTCTACTCCCGCGCCCCCGTCGCGCTGCCCTCGCTCTGTTCTCTGCTCCTGCCACCGCCTTCGCTTTCTTCTCTGCTTTCGCAGTCCCGCACCGCCGCCGCTGCTCTGCTCTTCTCTGCTCCCGCGCCGCCGCCACCGCCACCGCTCTGCTCTTCTCTGCTCCAGCACCGCCATCGCTCTACTCTTTTTTGCTCCCGCGCCGCCACCGCTCTCTTTGCTTTCCCAATCTGCTCTCTACCCCCGATCTGCTTTCTTTGCTCATGCTCTACTTTGCTCTGCTTCTCACCCCCACTTGTGTTGTGCTTTGCTCTGTGCTCTGCACCATAGCCAAGTCGGCCGCCTAGTCAGCCTAGGCACTAGGTGCCGGGCCACCGCCTGACTAGCGCTTAATGCTTTCTTGAACCTTGGTGACTATCATCTCGAACCCTAGTTGCGTCGCCCATGAGTCATCGAGTCGAGTAGGAAATGGCGCTTCAAGTTTGAGTGGTTGAGATGACCCATTATGGTGTGTTGTTATGAATGGGTCCACGTTGGAATGCCACGCAAGCGCCACATCGGACGGTTAGATAGTCAATTGACCATGGGTGGGGATTTACAACCACATAAAACTTGTGGGTGTGTGACTAACTGACGAAATTCGAGATGCATGAGGGTTTTTGACAAACTCCTTGACTTATGGGTGGGTTTTTGCAAAAATTCCTAAACTAATTGACTTGAAAAAATACTACTGACCAGCATGATAAATTACTACTCCATTTGGAATGAAAAATAGGATAATTTCCAAATGTAAGCTTAGGTGGAATACTGGAGTGAACTGGGTCTATTTTAATTGAACTCTTAGATTGATTTCTGAACGCAAATGATAGAGCTAACTAGGTTAGTCTATATGCCTCTCATATAGATAAGTCACATGACCCCTTTCAGTTGTGCTTACGAATCCCAATATAACTAGGCAAATATGCATTTGAGACTCAGACATGGGATACCTTGATATTACAAGGGTCAATGTCCAGAAGGCAAACGAAGTTGAAGCATTTCTACATTTAGTGTTACGGGATTCTATATATACAAGTGCGAATGAGAGTACGATACTCTCTCCATTTTTTTTACTTGATGTTTTTGACATTTTACGGTATTCGAGATGTGATTTTGACTATTACTTTTTATAACTTTACATTAAGATGTAAAAAATATTTTAAATGACAAATCTAATAATATAATTTTCATATTACCAATCTAGATAGTTTTAAACCTATTGGCGGTCAAACTATAGAAAATTTGACGGCATATATTCGAGGACATCATGTAAAGAAAGAACAGATGAAGTGTATATATTATCATATTAATGTATTTTGAGTATGTTTGCTTACTTTTCACTTAGAAAGAGCATGTGTGCTTATTTTCCTCATGCATGTTCTACGCCATCTTATAGAAATGTGAGAGAATATAGAGAAAATTCAAAATATGCTACTGAATAACTACATGATTCACTCGTTGTGAGGCTGACATGTGGGGTTCGGACCCATATGTCAGTGAAACATCAGTGATATACAGTGAACCTACGAAGTTGTTCAGTGGCAATATATGCTATTGGCTCACTCATTTAAGGTGACTTCTATGATAAAAACAACGCCTTTTAAGGTGACTTCTATGATATGTGAAGGAATGAACTAGTGATGGATTGAATTAACCAGATAAAAACAATTGAGTGCCACCTAATCATTGGTTTAAATTGATACATAGGCTGGTTGTATGGCATTGCATTGTACTGTAAATTTTGATCTACAATGAGTGCGAAACATATTGACACTTCATCCTTAAGGCCCCATTTGGAATGGGTAAAATTTTCCCGATTCCTATTTGATATGAATTTCCTGCAAAATTTCTGAGAAATTCCTAATTCCAAACGGTCCTAATGGTTTTGAGTTCCACTACTTATACTCATTTTAATCTATATTTTGTTTATCGCGCGGGTTGTCACTACTTGACATCTAATATTCAATTCTTGCAGGTCCAACATTTTGCGTAGTCTATTGCCGCTTACTAATCTCACACCTATGGGCTATGGAGTCACTTGTCTGAGAAAGGATCTTCGCCGAGCTGCTGGTAATGGAAATGCGAAACGAGCCGCTGCTTAGCTGCCTTCCCGGCAAACATACGGCAGTCTGTACTTTTTCCATGCCGATATTTCTAAAACTTGGGGGGTTCGAGCACATTGGATCTGGTTTGCAAAAAAAAAAAAAAAAAAAGAATAAAAACAAAAGGTGGCCATTGCCATTCATTCCATCAGAAGGTTTGTATTAACCTGGTAATAACAAGCGTGCAGCTGCATCGTGCGTGCAGGCGCGCTGATTCAGCAAGTTAATCAAGCTGGCCTTGTACTATTTTCCTGTGCCGTATATTAACTTATGATGCTACTGCTACCATTTCATTTCGCTCTCTCTCTCTCTCCCCGTACGAAACTGCTGTGCGCACGAGAAGGCTCCGTTCGTACGAGATCTGTACAGAGGACGGCTGGCAGCCGGATCCAGCTGAAGATTTTTTTAAAACTAATATTAACTTTAAAAATAATTACAAAAAAATCGAAAAAATATATAACAAAAATAGGCCAACGTCCCCATTTCACATGGCGACGAGCTTGTCGTCATTTGAAATGGCGGTAGAATACCATTTACTGTTAGTTGCTGATTCAACTGTCTATCGCCATTTCAACTGAAGATTTTCTTTAAAGAGTGTGCAAATCGTCATTTCAAATGGCGGCAGGAACCCATGGGTAACTGGCGACAGAGGACGGCTATATAAACCCTAAAAATTGGATGAAAAGTCATTTTAATTCCGAAAAAAGAGAAGAGAGGGAGAAGTGACATAGCGAGGCCCTGCTGGTTCGTAGTAGAGGAGAGAGAGAGAAGGGGCGGGGGGGGGGAAGCAAATCTGGTCGTCTATTTTGCAGGTAAATGTTCTTGCAACTTTGTACATAAATTCGAAACCTTGTAGGTTAGCAAATAAATAGTGACATAAAATTCAATGGATTAGATAATTTTAGCTGTATTGCGGTTTAATGTAGTACATCATTTTAGCTCTGTATAGTTTAGTTTATCGTATAGATATTATTTATGGTGTAGTATTCGAATGATTTGGAATAAATCCGCAAAAACACTAAGAAAGCTTTATAGGTTTTTATTTTTACATGGTAAATATTTTGTTAATACCGAAAATACTTTTAAACTAGAAAAATAGCAAGACATCTCTAAAAGTTCTATAAAAAAAAATCCAGAGTTGCTACATAGGGTATGTAGAGCTGAACTAAAATATTGTCAACTTAATTTTTGTTTCCATTTGTACACGGTAAATATTTTATAAATGTCGGAGACACTTTTTAAACAAGGAAAATAGCAACATATCTATAAAAAAAATCTATAAAAATTACAGAGTAGCTAAATAGGGTATGTAGAGCTTAATCAAAATAATCCCAACTTAATTTTGGTTTCTATTTGTACACAATAAATAATTTATAAATAAGGAAAATAGCAAGGTACGTATAAAAATTCCAGAGTAGTTAAATATGGTATATAGACCTTAATTAAAATATTTTCAATTTAAGTTTGGTTTCCATTTTTACATGGTAAATATTTTGTTAATGTCTAAGATACAATTCAAACTAGAAAAACAGCAAGACACCTATAAAATTCTATAAAAAATCCAGAGTAACTAAATAGGGTATGTAGATGTTAATTAAAATATGGGACTGTCTATTCATAAGGTGACTAAAATTTTCTTAAGCATAAGTCACCTTTTTTTTTATCTATTGGATCAATATCTAATCATATCACACATCAGTCTCTACACAAATCCAATTGTCACAACAAGTGATTTAAACTTAAAAAAAATTCAGGCGACTTAAAAGTAGCAAGACTGTTAAAATATTATGAACTTAATTTTAGTTTTCATTTGTATACAACAATATACCTCCAAAAATTTGTACGTCCATACAGTTGTGTGCAGATCAGTTTTATATGTGTCGCTAATCATGCAATAATTGAATTAATTAGATATGTCGCTTCTTATTACTTTTTGTATATATTTCGTAGTATTTACAATGTATGCACTGAATTTTCAGGACTGAAGAACCAAGACACACTGCATAGTGGCCGTACGAGTTGCTTGACCCGGCCGTTGACGCGAGTCACCGTAGCCGCCTCAGCACCATCGTCCCCTAGGAGGGCGAGGTGGTGATTGAGCTTGGCACGTTGCAGCTGCTGTAACATCCCAATTTTCTGAGCTTTAAAAATCTTTTGTTTAGTTAGTAGTTGGAAAATTCACCTTTGAGTTTTATTTGAATTTAATTAAAGCTTAATCATGGACTTTCAGTATCAAAACTATTTAATATGATTAATGCCAACATCAATAATTGTCAAAACTATTTTATTTGTGTTCTATGTGCTTGAATATATTTCTAGAATTTTTTCTGAGTTCATTTTCTATTTTCTATTTGCTATTTGAATTCCCAGTATTTTCTAAATTAGAAAATATATTTAAAATCTCAGTTAGTGCTTCGGACCGAATCTCAACCCAAGGCCCATTCCTACTTTTGTTTTAGCCCAGTTCCACGCCAGCCCGCTCGTCCGCGCGTGCGCCCCGCTACGTGTCGCTGATCGGTGGGGCGTGCCTGTCAGGATCACCTCCCACCTCTCGTCTTCGTCTTCATTGTGCCCAAGCCTTCATCCGCCATTGCTAGAGCTCAAGGCCTCGTTCGACAACGGGACTTTTCCAACTAAACCCTATCTAGAAAACGTGTATAATCTTATCCCTATCTGTCCCACACCCAAATTCGGTAAAATCAGACCCCATATCCCTTTCAAACTCAGGATTTTACTCGGGTTCGTTTCAGACTCTTTTAGGGTTCTATCTAATCCGACACGCTCGAGCCCCTATAAATAGCCCCCTAGGTTCGCCTTCAACCCCACACCACTCAGGATTTTACTCGGGTTCGTTTCAGACTCTTTTAGGGTTCTATCTAATCCGACACGCTCGAGCCCCTATAAATAGCCCCCTAGGTTCGCCTTCAACCCCACACCAAAACCCCCCAACTCGCCGCACCTCTAGAACCCTAGAGCCACCACAATTCGGAGATTAGGGTTTTTGATCGAAGCTTTGTTTTTTGCGATTTGCACCGCCGTTGTGAGAGCCCTACCTTCATCATCTGCACCGCCAGGTCCGTCATCGTGAGGGCTACCTCATGCACCAGTCTGCGCCATCGGAGCGCAGCTGGAGCTCGATCTCGACAAAACCTGAAGCCCTTCTCCACTTGTAGCTCGCTGCCGGTCACCACCGTCGTCCTCGAGCGACCGTAAGTGCACCAACGAGTTCGCGATAGCATCAGCTACACGCTGGCACCACTTACCGTCGGCGAAACGCCGTCAATCACCGATGACCATCGGGTCCAAAGCCTCTTCGTCGGTGAAGTTGACGTGTCTGTCCACGTGGCTCGCCACATCAGCGCCCGCTCCTGTGTGTCACCCATGTGTTCAATGAGTCAGCGCCTCGTCAGAGCGCACATGTGCGTCTGAGTCAGCCCGCCACCTCAGCCCTTATGCGCACGTGTCGTCTATGTGGCGTCCACATCAGCGTACAGTCAGCGCCTGCATGTCGGTTCAAACCCAAACCCTAGATCTATTTTGTGTAAACCCAGTCCACTATGAGCCAAGTCACTGACTTGTGGGTCCCACATGTCAGGATTTCTTTTCGGCTTAAATTCCAGGGCTGACATCATGCTTGCGTCATTATCCAATTTTCCAGTAGAAAAATAAATCTAGAAATTCCAAAAATTCCTTTTTGGGTATTTTCTTTAGATTAGATCTTCCAAAAGCCATATCTTCTTCATCCGAACTCCGTTTGAGCCCATTCAAATTTCTAAATTCATCTAAATTTGAGCTCTATTTTACTGAGATTTTTATTTAATTTTTGGAGTTTGTTTTCTCCTCTGTTTTATTTATTTGTTTTGTTTGCGAGTAGACACTGCTACTTCGGGAGATTTTGAAGAAGAAGGAGTTCACCAATACCAAGACTAGTACCAAAATCTATTTCAAGGCAAGTTATACCTTTGATCATATTAAATCCAGTTTTCAAAATTATACTGACTCAAATTATTGCATGTACTTTAAATATTTATTTAAATGCTTTTGGATTTAGTTATTAATCCGAGTTGTTTATATCCACCTTGTCTATTGTTATGTCATGATCTTTTGTCATTCTAGATTGGTTTATTATTTAGTTGGTATTATCGTAGCACAACCGTGGGTTAGTTAAATACGATTAGTCGGTTTAGCCATGCAACGAGTCATCATTCCATTGTGAGTCGCAAATATAAATTTGACTAAGTGAATATGGAACTTTGTAATAAAACTGTGTGCTATGTGCTATTACTTGTTGATGGCAAGTGTTGCACTTAACCAACTGGGTGGTAAAGGATTTAGACTGAGGCAAGTGGTGGAAAATGTGTGATATGGTGGAGCTTTGTGCTTGGGATTGATAGTCTTCATGGCACAGTTAGAAATTGGAAGTCTTGCCTTGATCAATTAAGAAATTAACTTTGTGTGCCATTGAACTGAGCCATACTGTATGACCACATGTCTGGTATGAGACGAGCCTAACTTAGTAAGTTATGGAATCTTGACATTGACTACTCAGGTAATAGGTTAAGCTCTGTGCCAGGGTGGAGGTTTGTTTCTGTCTTTGTGGCGATTCACATTTATGAGCGGTTCACCGTCTTCAGGTCCAACGGTGTGCGACAGACTAATTTCCTATGTGGGCGTTAGTGTTGTCAGTAAAACACATCGGGAGTGTCAATATCTAAGATGAAGTTTCAGAAAAGTTTTGTTATGACTAGTGCTAGCTACACTGGTTATATCGTGTGGGTAAAGTCGGAGATTTCACACGAGGGTTAGATTTTCATAAAACTTTTGGGAAGGGAGCTGTGTGATCTAAGTCATACGGTTGTGTGGATAATTTGATTAGAATTTGTGTCCTTTGTGAAAACAACTATTAAATTAATATTGTTTATTTGTTTTAAATTGTGTTTAAATCTATTATTCATATTCAATTGCAAATATTTCATTTATAGAAAAGAGCCACATAAGCCATTCCTTTGGAATAAGCCATCATGTATACATTGCATTCTGTGGTATGACTTGTGAGTACAGTTGTGTACTCGTACTTGCTAAAATCATTCAACAGAAGTGGAAGAGTCATCACTTGCTTTTGAGGAAGAGTTCTATGGCTGTGCTAATCATTAGGTCTTGATTCCAGTCGGTTGCCTGTGGTGAATCAATGGGTTTCCGCTGAAGTTTATTTGTTCCGCTGCTGCTTATTTAATTATTGCTCGCCTTGTGAGTCTTAATAAATGTAAACTCGACCATGAGATCAAAATCATTATTTGCTATTCAAATTAACCATTTATGTTATTATTCGATTTGTGTGGATCGATATTCATCTACATTGACACTATGTGCACTAGCGTGATCCTGGACTAGTACAGAATACACAAAGGGTCCAGAATTTCATTTTTTGGGTCTCGACAACTGCGCACGCCTATGAGGGCATGGAGGGTGGACCCACACTGGGTTCTGAGGTACGTGTAGTTGTGACCCTCATGTACTCAATTGTAGTCTGACTAGTGTGGGTGGACTCACGTATGTTCTTAATCCTTTCGACGCAGGTTGAGAGCGGCATGCCTCTTTACACTAGCGAGGATGGTGGAGGCGACGTGGGAGGACGACCAAGATCGCACGAGTGGTGGTCGTACGTCGAGGTGGTTTCTGTACGACTGGTGCCTCCTGACGGTACAGGTTGACCGGTGGAGACCGGAGACACACACGTTCCACCTTCCGTGCAGAGAGATACCACGATGCTTTAGGACGTGACCTTCCTGACCGGGTTGCCTTACGCGGGCTTCCCCCTAGCATCGCACAACGTCCTGACCACAAGGTGCACGAAGATCCTCGCAAGGTTCCAAGGGGTGCTGCCTCCTAACACCAGCTACAGGGAGTTCAGCACTATCCACGGGCCATCACTAAAGTGGATCTTCCTGTTCTATGTAAGTTTTTATAACTCTTGTCTTTCTGCTTCAATTGCTTTGTGTAACTTAGTGATGTGTCTGTGTCTTCTTGTAGCCAGAGCGTATGACATAGGATGCACCCGAATACACGGTGAGGAGGCACTTAGAGGCCTACTTATTGTGGCTATTCGGGTGGGTGATGTTCCTAGGGTCCCTTGACGACACCGACGACAAGCACATGATCCGTTACGCACGCGAGCTGACGAACTTCGAGGTGGTGGCGATCCAGCCGTACACCTAGGGCTTGTCGGTGCTACACGTGACATACCGTGCCCTATGCGACGCGTCCCACCTGGTTCAGTACAACTCCATCCTCTCCGGACGCCTGCTATTTCTTTAGTTGTGGTCCTTCGAGCGTTTCTAGATCGGACGACCACAACTGGACCTGGGAGCCTACACCGCCACCATGTACACCACTGACGATGATGTGGACCGGCCAACCATGGGTACGGTGTGGTGTCACTGATGAGTAAGTTTTTTTAACATTTATTCTTTTTCGTAATGTAATTTTATTTCTTGTGCTAAGTTTTCGTTGTTCTATTCCACATGCCACCTTCACTCTAATCACTATGCACGCGTCCTACCCGGACTATGTTGCAATGTTCAATTAGTTGATGGATGACCACGTCATCTGGACACCGTACACTCTCGACATGGTGTATGTGCGTGCACCTCGAGGCCTGTCAAGCCTGTGCACGCGAGACAACGCGTACTGGTACACACAGAGGAACTTGGTGTACGATGTCTTCTTGGAGGAGTACCACGTGCACTGGGTGATGCACCAGTTTGGTCTACGACAAGAGGTCCCAGTACCTTGGGGGCAGCGGTTGCCGCGAAACGTCCATGTGTAAGTTCACGTTTAATTTTTGTCGTAGCATTTGCCTTACGTACCTACGAAATAATCGTTTTGCCTTCCATAGGTACACTAGGAAGGGAGTACATGCTACAACTTTCTGGGCTGACAAGATGTTCCCTTGGGTTGAGCGCTGGATCCATGCCTTGGAGGAAATCATCCAGGAGGATGCGCCCTACGACCTCGAGGCATATGAGGGGTACATCAAGTGGTACTGCAATTGGACGAGGGTTCGTTGCGTTAGGGTCGTGGATGACCCACCACGACACGAGGCCACGACGACTGACACGTACCCGACCTAGCCGGACTCCCCATTCCATCGCGTGGTATGTATTAAATGGTCCATACTTCTTATTTGCTTCGCAAGTTTTTAGTTTCTAACTTGTTAATTATGTGTACAGATCGATCTACAATGGGAGATGCACGAGTTGGCGACCTCCGTGCGTCGTATGACGCTCAGGGAGCGCTTCAACATGATAGCGCGGGATATCAAAGAGGTCATAGACCAGTTCATAGAGAAGATGAGGCGGAGCATCCAGCTTGCGTCTTGCCGTAGGCCGAGGGAGCTAGTGGACCCACCTATGCACAGACAGGGGTTGAGCCACGGTTCATCACGCCCCACAAATCCTCACCCGGATGTGGCGTGAGGGTCCTCGTGGCACCGTGCTGGGAGTACCCCGACACAGTTCGCAGGTCAACATGAAACACTCACGTCTGGTTGTTTATTTGGAACTACACTAGTTACTAACGGTAATTTTCTCTAACAGGTCCTGAGTTCCACCCATACATGGGGCAGGGTACGCGAAGCCGTTCGCTGCCTTTGTACGATGAGGTATGTCTATCTTGTTTACATGCATAACATACTATTTCATTATTTTCACCATGTTTACATGCATAACGTACTGTTTCACAGTTTGTACACCCTGAGGAGGTGGTGTCACGAGGAATCACGCTCCGGGGACTTCGAGTTTGAGCAGGCATGAACACTACGATGATAGGGCGGTGGGCCTTCGCACGGCGAGAGCAATCATGTCTCTGTTGGGGGCTCACAGCTACATGATGCACCTTGACACACCCAACTGACAGCCCCTCTCACGACACCCGTGCAGGCTACTCGCATCGGTAGGCTACCTCAACCGCCAGAGCCTTTAACGTACTCTCACCAGTGCCACAGTCGCACTAGGCGAAGGCAAGGGCCACACGTGGGGTATGCCCAAAGAGGACCCACAAGTAGATATTTGTTCTTGTAAATACCAGTCATGTCGTGTAAATATTAATTTATGTACAACTTATATTATGCTAGTCTCATGTTTCGATACTATTTATTCTTGTGTGTATAGATAACCATGTGAGAGAGTCAATGTCGCGACACCCTACACTACCCTGCTTCTAGCCTTTACACCCTACTTTTGCAGAGCGAGATGACCGCACACTGCGACGCTACCGTTTTAGACAGGAAAGACCGTACTCTAACATACCACCTTTTCAGATCTTAAAGACTGCACTCGGTCACACCACATACTGCCACTTTTGCAGACCGCGATGATAACACACAGCGACGCTACTTTTTCAGACCAAAAAGACCACACTCCGCCACGCCACATTTTTGGACCAAAAAGATCGCACACTGTCACGCCACATGCTGCCACTTTTGCAGATCGAGATGACAACACACTGCGACGCTACCTTTTCATACCAAAAAGACCACACTCTGCCACGCCACCTTTTCATACCGAAAAGAACGCACCACAACATACTACACACTGCCACTTTTATAGATCGAGATGACAACACAATGCAACGCTACCTTTTTAGATCGAAAAGACCGCACTCCGCCACGTCGCCTTTTCAGACCGAAAAGACCCTTCATAGAAGGAGGGAGAAGAAAACTGAAGGAGGAGAGCTGGAGTAGAACACTACACCACCACACCCAACGCTTGACTAAAGCTTGGTTCACACAACAGAGAGGAAGGAGATATCGGACTCATCGACGAACTTTTACGCGAAGATGCTGCATAAGCGCAAGTGGATTTGTCGAGAGAGCTAAACTCTACCTGGATTGTTCTATGAAGGATGCGCCAGTACCACCGGAGTTCCCACGCCCGCAATGTGTATGCGAAGAACTGGCTAAAATCATGTCGGGACCCCGAGTATGCAATCACGGGACCCTCTATGTATTCTGAACTAGTTCCAGATCAGTAGCTGGCTCGCACAGTTACAACATAAATGTGATCATAACCATACAAAAAACTAAAGATGAAGCACACAAATTAATATTACTTAGTAGCAAAAGGATCTTATGGTCAAGTCTTACAGAGTTTGCCATGCAGAGCTAAAGATCACAGAGTAAACTTGCAATGGAACCAAAGTATCTCGTGGTGGCCACCCGACATACCCATAGGCAATCGAGTGGAGGACGCGACCTAATTCGCATAGTCTTCAAAGTACTCCTCTTCAAAGAGCGCGGTGCATCCAGGTTCTTCTGTGGAGACTGATCAACGAGAGGACATAAAGCCATGAGTATTTTGAATGTACTTAGCAAATCGTAGAAAAATATATGCAAATAGTATTCATACAGGGCTTGACAAAGATAGCTTTATGGTTATTTTGCAGAAAGCAGTATCGATTAGAAATACAGTAAGTAGATTGAAAGCACAAGTTGAAAGATTAATACATAAGTAAACAATTTTCTTTGAAACAACTAGTGAACACTCTGTTCACTTCCCAACCATTCCAACCAAACCATTCTAACATTTTTGAGAAAATCTACCCCTCGTGTGAAATCACTAGGCATTGTCCATAACCGGGGACACAGCTATTCGAATAGTTTTACACTCAGCACAGCTTGACCTACAAGACACAACTCTTCTAGTTTGTTTGGCATCCATCGATACCACCACTCACTACCTTAGGTGAGCAGTCTAGAGCACGTGACAAGGGCTTTACAAAGTTCTATTCTGACTCGGTCCTGCTCGCTAAGGATTCGCCTTCCTGGCCCCCTCTTGCGTTGTTCCCAACCAAAACAGAACCGAATAAAAACATTGCTAATTAGTTGACCAGGTCCACCCCATAAATGAACTTGTGGTTGCATGGTAAAGCCTAGATCAATGGCTTACGAAGTTAAGTCCTCAGTGGTTGCTCAGGCGAGGCTTTTCGCATCCCATGTGCCTCGTGCACCTAAGTGCCTCCCGCACCCTATAATGTGCCTTCCGCATTGCCTCGCGCATTCCACCCTTGCCACCGATCACCCGCCCGAGCATAAATCATTTTTGTTCACCCAAACCAATGGCGACCCTAGCCATGGCACAAATTTTATAACAATGGCATCGCTCCACGATTGACACAATTGTGACCTCACACCACAGTTGCACAATAGTGGTATCGCACCATAATTCCATATATCATTAGGTCCAAATTAATCATTTATGAATAAGTGATCATGAATCCCACGTGACTAAGCATATATGATATCCAAGTTGGTTCTACAATATGTTCAACTAAAACAAACCATCCTATGGTGTCTAAGGATTTATGTTATTCAAGGGTACATGTCAATAATAATTTTTCAAGGAGGTGTAATGACAACTAGGTAATTAACTATTCCCGAAACCATTTAATATAAAACTAGTAATGCATGTTTATATCAAACAATATAGTTTTATAAAGTGGGTATGACATGGTAAAAGGTCTACGACTTGCCTTTGTTGAAGTGTTGCGATGCTTCGGTCATCGGGTCCAAGAATTCGTCCGAAACGCTGGAATCTATACGTGTGAAACGAGCCAAATAAATAAATAAATCCTAAATAAATTCCAAATAAATACAAAATAAGCACTAATAGATAGATAATTAATTTAGATGAATTTAGAAATTTTAATCACTCGAACCGGAGTTCGAACGGCGGAGAACGGGCTTCCGGAAGTTTGAAAACACATAAAATCAAGAAAAAGGGTTTTTCCTAATTTTGGAATTATTTTTCTAAAGGAAATTGGGTTTACTGTGTCATCATGATGTCATCCTGGGGTTTTTGATTCCGGTTGAATTATTTTTCAAAAGAAAAACCCGAAAATACCACGTGGGCTGCTGATGGGGCATGACTGGGCTACCACATCAGCAGAGGGCTGAGTTGCCCGCTGACAAGGCACAACATAACTCTTGTATTGAATCCAATCAAAATCCCGAAGCACAACAACCAAAAACACCAAAAACTCAAATCAAAAGGCGGTCAGACCTCTCAGGTTGGGCAGTCTGATCGATGGCTTGGCGGTCTGACCTCTAGCACTATGAACAGTGAAATCAGCACGAAGTCAAAATCATAAATCGACTCAACTTTTGATCTGGTAATCCAAATCCCCTCAAATTTTAACCATAGTTTATCAAGAAAGTCAAAAATCTATTCCAATTGACGATTAGGAAGATCAAGGCCAAGGTTTTATGAATTTCATAGACAAGGGAAGGAGGGCACAAGAACCTAGGAAAATCAAACTTTGATCTCAAAACTTGCTCATTGGTAAAAGATGATCATAAATGTATTCCCACATATCATAGCAAGAAACCAAAGAAAAACTAAAGAATCATCAAAAACCCAAAAGTCACCAAAGAGAGAGTAAGAACAAGAAAAGACTCTTCTTAAAGGAATCTTGCTTGGATTGATTTGAGATAGTTGTTGGTTTATAGCCACTCTATCATGTAGGATAAAAACTCAACACTTAAGCATAAAATCAATCCATCTCTCACAAACCCTAGCCTCAACTACTCAAAAATCCCAAAATCACAAATTATGGTTTTTCTCTTAGAAGGACTTGGGAACTCCACATATGGACATTCCTTTTTATAGGCTAGGCTAAAAGAGAAGACCCTAACGAGCACTCGTTAAACCCCATACACAAATGGGTCTACACTCACACACGTTTCTCAAAGTGGATGACGAACCGGGCTTCCCGAATCCATTTTTTTTGTGATCTTTATCTTCATTTGACATAAACTGCATCTCCTTGCGTCGTATTGCGCCGCGGTTTAGCCAAAGGTCATCAAGACGGTATTTTGGTGAAGTTACCAAAATACCCTTTCTCGATCCTTCTCCAAAGACCGAGTCCAATCTTCATAAAGCAATCACATGCTTTGATACGTGTAGATTGATCAACAGCCCTCTTTACGTTGGCAAGTCTCTTCCATCCGGCTCCCACCGAAACCACCATGGCACTTGCACCAACCCTCGCGCCGCTTGATGTAACCCGTCACACCAAACTTTCCATTCGGTCATCCTTATCTATTTTGTGCCATGCTTGAGTCCACTAAATTCACCCGGCATCCTCAATCGTTCTGGATCTCAGCTCTGCAAGCCTAGTCCCGATCATCCTCACCGTTGACCTCCAAGCCTTCTGCACAACAATAGGCTAAGAAATCGATTCTGGAAATAAGTTCTTCGCAACTTGACCCACGTTTGTCAGAACATGCATCATGCAACACATATGCACTGAAACACATGAAATTGACCTAACATACGAACATCGCCACCATGCCGACCAACGAACAGGGTAAAACCAGTTAGACCGCCACCCATGGCCGTTCTGACCGCCTAGCTAGGCCGATCTGACCGCCAGTACAAGGACTTAGCCAGATTTTTTCCTTGAAAATTCGAAACCTCTCTGGAAATTTAAAATGAATAGAACTTTTAGCTCGAAACTCCAAAAATTATGAAACCAAGTACAGAAGAATCCTCTTTCTTGCCTACACCCTTTATTTTTGGCACAATCTAAAATTCCATGAAAGTTTTGGCCGGTCTATCCGCCGGCCCTTTGGCCTGCACTGTTGGTCCAAAAACCAAAAGGACTCAGTCAATCGGACGCTCGGCAGAATGCTCGGCAAAAACTCTCGCTGGAAACTAATGCATCCTCCCTGGAAACTCACGTACGCAAGACACACATACGCACTGCCCTCCTGGAAGGAACAACACACGCAGGAAGCAATACTCGACTAGAAGTAATCAATACACACGCTAGGGCTAGAAAAATAGCTCGAGGCTCGCGAGCCTGCTCGAGCTCATTGCGAGCCAAGCCGGCTTGGCTCGAGCTCGTGATTTTTTGAGCCGAGTCGAGCCCAGCTTTTAGCTCGGTGAAAAATCAAATTGAGCTCGAGCCGCTCGTGAGCCAAATTGGCTCGTTCCTGTTGATTGCATAGTCACCATCTCACCGATTCCCCCTACAATACATCCTCCCAAATTCCCCAATCCCTACCTCCTTCAGACCTTCAGTGCTTCACCATGGGCCTCTCCCCACTCGCCTTGCCTCCTCCACCTTCACCCTGCTCGCCTCGCCTCCTAGGCTCTTCCACCCGTCGGCTGCCACCTCCCCCTCCCCCTCGCCGAGCTCTCCCCACCGCCTCCACCTCCCCCTCGCCAAGCTCCACCCGCCGCCTCCGCCTCCCCCTCCTGGGCTCCTGGGCTCCCCCTCGCCCCGCCTGCCACGCCTCCTCCACCTCCTCCCCACCCACTTTGCCTCCTCCACCCGCCTCCTCCCCCTCCCCTTCCCCCTCGCCTAGCTCCACCCATCGCCTCCGCCTCCACCTCCCCCTCGCCCTCGCCCAGCTCCACCCACCGCCTCACCCCTCGCCCTTCGCGATTCCTCTTCCACAGCCGGCCAACAGGAGTTTCCTCGGCGGTCCTGTGCCGTCTTGGTGCCCTTCGTGATCCCCTTCCACAGCTGACAGCCGGTAGGAGCTTCCTCGGCGCCGGCCTTCGTAGATGTGGTTCATGTGGATGTGGATCATGTTTTTGGGTTGCATATTGCGATTGGTGTTTTGTATGTGTGGATGATGTTCTTCAACTGCTTCCTCTTCGGTGGTAGTACCTTCTCATGGCTGCTGGTGTCTCCTCGTCGCGATGGCGGATGCCCTTCCCGACGGCTCTTGCTTGTAATTGGTGGTTCCTTGCCTCTCTGAGACCTACGTCCTCCGCGCCGCTGGCCCTTAGCTCCCAGTCGCTCCGTCCTCCACGCCGCCACGGCCCCGCAGGCTCGCAACACCTATGTCCTCCGTTCCGCCGTCGCCCGTCCTTCGCCCTTCGCTCTGCTCGTCACCAGGCTTGTCCTATGCGCAGCATCGTGTGGCTCGTGTCTTGGCTCGCGAGGGCTCACGAGTAGCTCGAGCCCTGCTACCGAGCCGAGCTGAGCCCAGCTTTTAGCTCGTTTCTGAAATGAGCCGAGCCACTATTCCATTTGAGCTTGAGCAAGCTTGGCTCGAGCTGGCTCGGCTTGGCTCGTTTCCAGCCCTAACGCATGCACACGAGAGATAGGACTTGATCCTTGTGCGAACTGGAGAACACACACACACACGGACCGGAAGACTCAAGAACACACGTATACGCTCAGGAAGCGAATAGAAAGATTTTGGTGCTGCATGTATGGCAGCTTTTCTGTTTTTTTTTTCCTTTTATTGCTTCAATCAAAATACATTTGATTACACGTCCTTTTAAAGATTACGAAACTTGCTAACCAAGCCAAAACTAAAAATGAAAAGCCTAACAAAGGAAACAAACTAATTTGATCCGATGCTGATTGCATTATGATCCTAATGCCATATTACTTGGTAAATCTAGATTAGTTTCCAACATGCACATGGCCGGTCAGACCGTCACCATGGCCAGTCCAACTGCCTGAGACCCGACAACTTCTGAATTTTGCTGAAAACGCTTATTTCGACAAATCCTCAACATTATTGTTAATTGTATTATCATCTTAAGATCATGAACGTATCCTTATGATATCCACAAATTCAGATAAGTTTTTCTCATTTTTTTTTTGGTCTTATTACTACTACGTTCTTAAATAATCGTGCAGCGCACAGAACAGATGGAGGTGAATGAACGGACGGACAGGTTTGGTTTGTGAAATCGCCCATCTGAAGAATACACCGTCTTTGGGTGTGCAGTGCAAGCAGTTAGTACTTGGCTGGTTGCTCTCGGCTCCAGGCTTTAATTCCAACAACTTCAACCGGCGTACGTGATGCCGCAGTTTTGGATCTTTTGAGGCTGTGCGAAAAGCTCCCTTTCTTTTGTAGAGATCAGAGACGCATATGTCAAGCTTGCTATTATATGGCCGTTTCGTGCATCCCATTCCCACATTGTAGTTATCGCTTTGATTCGTCAACTTCCAACGGAGGCTTTAGGAATATATATGGTGGTGGCGATGAAGATGATTCCCGTTATTGCAGAACACGTAGAAAATTAGAAGTAAAAAAAAAGAGCTTTGCTATAGAAAAAAAAAATAGTGGCGAGGCCCTACACCATGTAGGAGCGTCGGACTGTCGGTTTTGGTGACACCGACGACGGGCTTTTTGACTTGCAAGCTTTTGCAAGGCTAGCCTTTGGTTGCACTACGGTGTGTGCCATTGAGATGAAATAATCATCAAAAGAATATAATCTTCTATCAAAATTGCTATACATTTTTCGCATAAAAAAATTAAGGATCGCGATCGAGTATCTAACATTTTTCGATGTGCTTGAAGATTCATGCGCCTTTACCTCCGTTTCCGGCTAGTTCACGAGTGCCATCACCTCCACTGTCTCTGCGCGCCTCCGGTGAAGCTGGCCTTTGCCGCCGCCCAGTGTCGAATGCTACCGACGCAGAATGACACCCCCTCCCCTCCTTCCGCCACGGATTATAATTTTCGAGTTATCTTCGTCATGGCACCCGTGGTCCTCTTTGTCTTTGGTGTCGAAGCCGGCATCGCATGATGAAACGAGGGGGCACAGGAGGTGGCGAGCCTTGTATGCGCCAGAGTTGGCAGATACTCCTCTACCTCCAGTCACAAAACAAAGCGGTTTTGGGTTACATGCAATCAAACATTATGAACTTTGTCTATCAATATCTTTTTAAATATTTAGATTAGACATATAAAAATAATATGTGTAGATTTGTCTAAAAAAATACTCTCATAATATTATAATTTTGTTAGGTTTTAAAAATATATTACAATAGAAATAAGTAGTCACGATTGCATTTTGAGGAGGGTGGAAGTGGATGTAAGGTGACTAGGTGAGGATTGGATCTAGAGAAGGGTTTGAAAATTTGAGTATTTTTTTCTTCAATTTTTCTTCAGTATTTTTTAGGTAAAAACACTCAAAGGATGAATATATATAAACACTAGTTAAGTATCCGCACGTTACTACGAAACATCTCATGAATATAATAGTTTATTAATTAAAATAGATATAATATATCTTAATATGTTAAGACGTACATAGTAGAGCAGAAGCGAGAGCAGAGAGAAGGAAGTGACGCCCGTCTTCCGAGGGGATCCTCCTCCAAGGGATCCTCCTCGTCCAAACATCGTTGAATCAGCACATTAGTACTACTACTACACTGATTTGGGCTGCACAGCCCATCGCGGTCACAGGCTCAGCGAAGGCACGGTTGCGAGAAATAAGGCCTAGTCCGGTCTTACAAATAGCAAGGGCTAACGGGCCTAGGCCCATGTCAGTAACTCGATTCTCCACCTTCCTCCTCGTCCCTCCCAAGAAGCAAGCCGCTGAGAACCAGCATCGCGCATCCTTTCATTTCCTTGCAAATACGAGACCTCTCCGGCGAAGTGACTTGAGTGAGAACATACACTAAATTCGTATACATGCCCTGGCATCACGTTAGAAAATGTTTTAATCCAATGTACCAAATCATGAATGGGGATTGAAGCTAATGCTGCCAGTCTCCTATATATCGGACTCGAGGACTCGAGTGAGAACATAGCTAAACTCGTATACATGCCCTGGCATCACGTTAGAAAAATGTTTTAATCCAATGTATCAAATCATGAATGGGGATTGAAGTTAATGCCACGTGCTGAATAGTTATTTTGCGTGTAGGTCGTAGCCTGAGTCGCACTGTCTGTGCAACCTGGTAACCCACGCTTCCCCGCACTATGCGCGGTTAGCCAACGCTGTACCTTCCGCCCGAGATTGATAGTAAAACCCTCACGCGCTCACCTAAAACGGAAGTAAACCCTCACACGCGCATCAAAACGACAGTAAAAACCCCATGCGCGCCAGCGCCCCGCCTCCCGCTCGAGATCGGCAGTAAAACCCCTGAGTGCGCGTGAGGATCGGCGGTAAAAGTCTTGGTGACACCCAAGATGACAGTAAAACCCAATATCAAAGCGAATATTGGTAAAATCGACAGTACAACGAAGACCGCACATCGCCTAAATCGACAGTAAAAGGACTTTTACTATCAGAATTGACGGTAAAAACCAAAAAATCGCTGGTACGCTGCGGGTCGGACTGTAGTTGATAGTAAACCTACTCCCGGGGGGCACTGGAACGGTTGTAGCAAAACTACTGGTAGACTCATGTATACCTGGCTAATTTTACAACCGACTCACTTATTGTTTACTGTCCTCTCTCCTGTTTACTACATTCAATGAGATTTACTACTTTTTCCCCGTTGAATTACTGTAAATGCGTGAATTTTTATTGTTTTGGATGTGTATCTCATTACTGAACCTATTGCTAGCTTTACTTCACATCAAAATGAGTTTTACTGTAAGCCAAACTTATCGATATGACCACTCGAGCTACCTGATGTGTCTCTTCATCTCCCCAACTACAACTTATCGGGATGCTCTCGGCAGTAAAACATATTATAATTTTATTGTCTTACTGTTGTGTTTTTACTATCAAATACATACATGCTCGAATAAAAATCACATGCCGCACGAAAGGCAGTAAAAATAGATAACAACTTTACTGTTTTATCTATTATGTTTTACTATTAAACAAACGAGCTCGAAAAAAATCGCATGCCGCGAAAAGGTAGTAAACTGATTCACGAATTATTGTTACGTGTCGTGTTATTTACCATCAAAATCGAATCTCGTGAGTGTTGCGGGCGTTTCTGGACCGCCGACTGTAGTTGGTGAGCCGCCGTATGCAGGTTGCACGCCCACGCGTCGCATGTGGTGGGCTGCCTAGACATAGAATAACTATTCTACGCTAGGCTTCATAATAGTGTTTGTGTGTGTGTATATATATACTCTAATACGCGTCTGAGCATAAAATTAGTTATTCTACGCTCAGGGCGACCCACCGCACGTCGATCGAGCCGCCCTTAGGGAGCGCTGAACAGGTTATTTTGGTCTACTAACTCACGATCCCTCACGCATGACATCACTTGTCCTGCGCGCACCATGACGAGGTTGAAAGTAATTGTGATAGCAATTTTACTACCGCACGTATCATCGCGTTTATATATTTTTTACAATTGTTTCATACGCGCATGGCTGGATGTGCCAGTAAACTACAAGTGGACTCTAGTATTTTTTTTAATAGAGCAGTAAAGTTATGTGAAGGTTACAGTAAATCTCTTATAGCGATGCAGAATTTTTTTAGTAAACACACAAAGATGTTTTTATTTACAAGACTTATATCATTTTGTTACCCTCGTCGTCACTAAGCTACCAGTAAAAAATGTTTGTGAATTGGAGCTTCCAATCAAAAGTTATTGCGAAAATAAGGAAAAAAATATTCGTGTACAAAGTAAGGAACCGATTGTTTGCTAGTTGGTTGTCTACTTATCTGTACTAGTTGGCTAAGATGACAATAAAGTTATGTGGAGGTTACAATAAATCTTTTTCGTAACATAGCAGCAAAGTCACGTGGAGGTTGTAGTAAATCTTTTTTTTGTAACGGGGCAATAAAGTCATGTGGAACTTGCAGTAAATCTTTTTGTAACAGAGCAGCAAAGTCATGTGGAGGCTGTAATAAATCTCTTTAGTGATGCAGTAATTGTTTTTTTAGAAAATGCACAGATAAGTTTTTATTTGCAAGACTTATATCATTCGGTTACTCTCGTCGTCACCAAGCTACCGGTAAAAACCATTCTTGAATCAAAATTCCAATAAAAAGTTATTTGATAAAACAAGAAAAGAAACATTCGTGTACAAAATAAGAAACTGATTGTTTGCTAGTTAGTTGTCTACTTGTTTGTATTAGTTGGCAAAGACGACAGTAAAGTTATGTAGAGTTTGTAGTAAATCTCTTTTAGCGATGCAGTAAATATTTTTTAGTAAGCGCATATATAGGTTTTTATTTGCGAGACTTATATAATTCTATTACCCTCGTCATCACCAAGCTATCGGTGAAAACTGTTCGTGAATCAGAGTTTCCAATAAAAAGTTATTACGAAAACAAGAAAAGAAATATTCATATACAAAAATAAGTAATCGATTATTTGTTAGTTAGTTGTCTACTTGTCTGTACTAGTTGGCTAAGATGACAATAAAGTCATGTAGAGATTGCAGTAAATCTTTTTGCAGTAGTAAAGTCTCGTGGAAGTTTTAGTAAATCTTTTTTGTAACAGAGCAGTAAAGTCATGTAGAGATTGTTGCAAATCTTTTTGTAATAGAGCAGTAAAGTTATGTGAAGGTTGTAGTAAATCTATTTTAGTTATGCAGTAAATCTTTTTTAGTAAGCACACATACATTTTTATTTACGAGACTTATACCATTTTGTAACCCTCGTCGTGACCAAGCTACCAGTGAAAAATGTTCATGAATCGGAGCTTTCAATCAAAAGTTATTGCTAAAACAAGATAAAAGATACATTCATGTACAAAACAAAGAACCGATTATTTCTTAGTTGGTTGTCTACTTGTCTGTGCTAGTTGGCAAAGATGACAGTAAAATCATATGAATGTGGTAGTAAATCTCTTTTAGCGACACAATAAATCTTTGTTTAGTAAACTTACATAGATGTTTTTATTTGCGAGACTTATATCATTCTGTTACCCTCGTCGTCACCAAAGTACCAGTGTAAACCGTTCGTGAATCGGAGGTTTCAATTAAAAGTTATTGCTAAAACAAAAAAACAAACATTCATATACAAACCAAGAATATAAGTGGGTTTTACTACCAAATTGAACGATACCGAGACTTTTACCGCCAATTACAATGCGTGCGTGTTTACCGCCAATCCCACGTACGAAGCGCGTGAGTTGGCGCGCCGCGCGGCCTAGGCAGCAGCTCACATGCAGAATAGCTAGAGCTGAATATTGCTACCGTGTGTGTACGTGTGTACGTGTGTATGTATATGTGTCTGTGTATATATGTGTGTGTGACGCAAATTCGACTAATATGGTTCGGGATCACAGGGCTACTTTCACATTTTTCCTGTCTTAACGACGGTTAATTACTACTTAATCGGCGCATGCATGCTTAGTTGTTTTCAAAGATGCAGTCTTAGTTTCCATGTGTACTAGTAGCGTGTGAATACCGAATGGAACAGCTAGAGATATTATTATTTCCACGGAGCATTTTTTTCCTTGCACGGCTTCTCATTAGCGGTGTACAGGATGGTTTACTTGATCTCCTTGTATACCGTCCATCGCCATCAGACGAAGAAATCGATCGAAAGAATAGGTCGGCGGTCTGGCCATTCGTAAACGACGACCCCTCTCTCTCTCATGCACGTACCTAGCTTTCGCCTTTCGCTGATTTGGACTTGTAGTTTGAACAAACGAGAGATCGCGCCGAATGCGTTATCCTTGGCAAGGAAAAAACATGAGCTATATGGTCAACAAGTCCGGCCACAGATAAGAATATATCCTTGGATCGACAATATATATATATATATAGATACTTTGCACCGTACGCATGCGGTTAAGTTTCCTCTTCATTTCGATCGATCTATCGCGTCTCCGAAGGAAAGCAACTGATCACGACGCCATACGTCCCACACGCACGCAACGCACGACCCACGACCGGCCGTCATTTCGTCGAAATCGATTGAAAGCCGCTTTGGAGCATCCTCACTATATATGTACAAGTAGTGATCAAGTAGTGGATTTGACTAAACTGTCGCGATTGGTCGATCGATGGGCGATGTATATATTGTCCTGCATGCCTTTGCGGTGCACCTTCCACTAGGGCACCATGAAGGTGACACGCGCGCATTGGGCATTTTGCGACTTACTTTCAAGCGATCGATCGTCGACTGAAGGGGGTGTTTAGTTGTCAGGACGTGTGCGCGTGGATGAGCACATCCCGCATTTGCATATATGCACGGTGCCAGTTGGTTGGCCTTTCTAGGTGAAATTATGCTTCATCTAGCGTGCCTAGGCTGGTGCCCAAAACCCGAATTCAATTGGTCGCAGCCCCTGTATGTAGGTTTAATTCGCATGCGGGGTGACCTCGAGCGAGTACCTATATTTGTTTGAGGGGTGAAAATTCCCACATTAATCAGAAGAAAAGGCAAGCGTATTAATTGAATTAATATACATGTTCGATCTCTGTAACTCAATTCCCCATTATGTATACATATCAGTCAATTTAAGCACATTGGTTTTTTCACATTTTCTTCTTTTGCCCATGGTGAACGTTGAAACGCGCGAGAGAGAAGGATTTAATTCCGAATCCCCTCTATATATGAGGCCCTAAAATGAATGGGGTTATCCAGCCTAAGAAAAGCAGCAAGCTATAGCTTGCTTTAATCTTTGACCCGTTGCGAGTCGCCGGCGATTCCACAGACAGAATCGCTAGCGAAATTTCTAATGAACTACTGCAGTACAAGAAGGCACTCAAAAAGGTACTTATCTTTGTTAGACTTAATCTTGACAAGTAGTATTCGCAAATATGCTTTTACACGTTAGTTGGTCAGTGACCGGATCAAATTTGTTAGTGTGTGTGTAAAATAGGAAAAGATTAATCAGTGTAAACTAGGAAGGGATTAATCGGTTCTAAATTAGGAAGGGATCAATCGGTTCAGATTCTAATTGATCCTAGCGATACAGTAGCCATCCCTGTTAGCGTCAGTTTAGGAATGTATTGATCTGTTGTAAACCATGCCATGTACTCATTTAGTGTATAAATAGAAACCGATCCTACGCAGGATCATTGAGGCGAAAAAGACGCTTACCAGTGGCAGCGTCGTCATCTCTCTGAGTTCATCGTCTTCCCCGTGAAAGTGTGCATCCACGGGAAGTTAGTTCTTACATTTGGCATCAGAGCCGGTGTTGTGATGACGAGGTTGGTGTCTCCGTCGTCGTCGAGGTGTGTCGCCGGTGGCCTAGAGGAGGGTGGCCAACGGCAGCATACATGTGGCCAGCGGCTGCGAGCAGGTGGCTCGCGGTAGGCCGTTGGCGCGAGAGGAGGGGAGTGTCACGCTCCAGTACAACACTACTACAGAAAAGGTTTTCACAGACTGTTCAAAAACATCATCACAGACGGTTTCGTGAGCCGTTTGAGTCTATGGGCCAGTGATGACATGAGGTCATCACAGACAATTTTCAAACCGTTTGTGATGCATACTATTACATACGGTTATTAACTCAGAACCGTCTGTGATATAGAACTATCACAGACGATTTGTGGCTGAAACCGTCTGTGATGATTCATATATCACAGACGGTTTGTAGTTGAAACCATTTGTGATGACTTTTCTCTATAAGTGCCCAAGCAGTGGTTGCTTGTGTCTTTAAAATAGGCTTTATATATATTGTTCTCTATTGTTCGTAGTCCTTCAACCACTTTCGGGGGGTCGTCCAAGCAGCATGAGTAGGATTGGACAGCAACCACAAGCAACTTCATCGAGCCCCCTACCAGTTCAAGAAGCATGGCTCCCAGGAGAACGTGTGGACATCTAGGTAATATGAAATTGAATTGATAATTAGTTCATACTTGAGATCTAATTGCCTATGGTTGCTATCCAATCCTCCTCATGCTGCTTGGACGACCCTCCGAAAGTGGCTAAGAGACTACGAACAATATATATATATGAAGCCGGTTTTAAAGGCATAAGCAACCACTGCTTGGACACTTATAGAGAAGAGATTAGGAATAGAATAGTAGGACGTACCTGGGACGCAGCATGAACACGGTTACACACACAATATCAGATCCAATTGCATTTGTGACATCAGTTAGCAATTCAATTGTATATCAGAATGTATAAATTTCTATGTGTACAGACAGATAAACTGAAGATCAAAGTGATAGCAGTTAGTTGAATGGCAGGACGTACCTGGCAAAGGTGAAATGAATGGCGAGAGGCTAGTTGAATGGCAAGAGGCTAGTCGATTACACAGACAAAGGTAATATTAAGAAGATTGATTATTGCTCTCAGAATGAATAAATTGCATGCTCGAAACAATACAAGTATATCAGAACACCACTCAATGCTACTCGAGGGCTCATGTCACACTAGCAGTATCATCCATATCATCACCAATACCATCACAGAGCAAAGGGAAGGGAACGTGATAGAGAATAAAGAGGAGTAGTTTACCTCAGTGCGACGCGGCAACAGTGGCAAACACCACCACCAGCACAGCCGACATCCATCTCCCCACTATGCATAAATCAACCAAACATCAGAACACCAGTCAATGCTCAAGCATAAAAATGAAACCGTACGAGAGGCAACCGGAGGGAGAGAGGGAGAGCCCCATGTGGGAGGGGGAGTAGAGAGGGGAGGTCGGTGGCGTGGGAGCAGAGGGGAGTGGCGTACCTTGATTCGGCGGCATAGATGGCGGGGCGAGCTCGATTCGGTGGCGGCGAGGTTGAATCGGCGGCGGAGGAGGCACGATGCGGGAGCCCAAACCCTAGCGCACGGGCTGTTATTAATAAAGAGATATCATAGATAGTTCTAAAGTAGAACCGTCTGTGATAAAACTTATCACAGACAATTTGTGTTAAGAACCGTCTGTGAAATTATTCCAATATAAAACAATTTTTTTACTGGCATGGGGCGGCATGAGGCGTGGCATTTTTGGTGTTCTCAGTGCACTTAACAAGTCGTGGGTATAATACTTCACAATAATAAGTAAATTCTAGGGTAATAAGCAGTGAAATTAAAGACAACAGTGATATATTTGTTTTTCATCGGTCAGTAATTAATGCCGTCATGTGATTGTATTTAATTTTACGACAAGTAGTTTAACACTTGTGCAAAGAACTTGGCATTCTCATGCCTAATCCTACATTCATCGCTACAGAAGACGACGTAGTCATCCCATCCTTCTGTCACGCCGCAGCCGGTGCTCGTGCACCGGTGGCCATCTTATGACAGTGCCCATACCCGGCCTAGCGGCCCGACCATCTTCCACGCTGCCTCCGGCACCGCCTGCACTCCCGGTTGGTCCTCTTGGCCGTCTCTCACCCGCCATTGGCCGTTCGCCCTTGACCTGGCTGATGTAGTGCTTCTCAATGTCGTGCGCCTCACCGACCGTGTAGAGGAGGAGACCGAGCACATAGGCCTCAGCCTTGTGGCCGGCATCGGCCGCCCGCTCGAGGCACACGAGGCCACGCTGCATGTCCTGGTGCGCGAAGACAAGAAGGAGGCTGACGATGAAGCAGGCCTCTGGGTTACCGGCATCGGCCAGGCGATTGACGACGGCGAGGTAGCGCTCGTTGTCCAGCCACTTCATCGCCTCCTCCCGCTCCAACGCCACACGCCTCCCCACAACGCCCTCCTTGGACGCCTTGTACATGGCCTTGCAACTCCAATTAATATACGTACATACACAATTCAAGACGTTAGAATAAA
Source organism: Ampelocalamus luodianensis (assembly GCA_036346255.1). Taxonomy (NCBI): domain Eukaryota; kingdom Viridiplantae; phylum Streptophyta; class Magnoliopsida; order Poales; family Poaceae; genus Ampelocalamus; species Ampelocalamus luodianensis. The sequence goes on along the minus strand of CM070620.1, from coordinate 36,010,839 downwards.
TAGTACATATTTTGTAGGCATAAATACGTACGTACGTGGCTCGTAGGCTACAAAGGTCAACCATGGGGTGAGGAGAGCTCGCAGCCACGTGGCCGACAATGTTGACGACGATATCGTGAGGAAGATCAGCGACGTCAATCGCCGACCTCCTCGCCTTGGTCCTCTCCATCATGCTCTGTACGTGATCGCTGCATATACATATGATCAATGCCATGATCGTATATAGAGCGATGGGATCGAGAGGTTATATGTATAGAGTGATCGATGTCCGGATGATCATGACGGATCGATTATCCTTTTTATAAAGATGAAGAGACGCATCGAGGAGCCAAAGCGGCATTGATGCGAGTGAAGAGACGCATTGGCGACGATGGCGAACGAAGAAACTCATCGGGGAGCTGGAGCGATATTATCACAGGCGGTTATAGTTAAAAACCGTCTGTGAAGTCTACACAAACGGTTCATGTTTAGAACCGTATGTGAAATATACAATTATCACAGACGGTTCGTATTAAGAACCGTCTGTAATACTTCACAGTCAGTTTTAAATATGAACCGTCTGTGATATTACCTCTTCACAAACGATTTTTAGCGTAACCAGTAATGCAGACGGTCTCTAAACAAAAACCGTCTGTGATTGTATGTAATACAAACGGTTTTGGTCAACCGTCTGTGATGAGGCATCCAGTATTGTCCTTTTTGTAGTAGTGTCCGTTGTTGACTAGTAGCAACTATGCTGCATGGTCAATGAAAATGCAAGTGTACATAGAGGCACAAGGAGTGTGGGATGCCGTTGAAGAAGACGGCGTCGCGAGGCACCAAGACAGGAAGGCACTTGCGGCCACCTACCATGGTGTGAGCGAGGAGACCCTTCTTGCTCTCAACGGCAAGAGGGCGGCGAAGGAGGCATGGGCGACTCTCAAGTCCATGTACATTGGAGTTGAGCGCATGACGAGGGCCAAGCTACAAACCGCCAAAAAAGAATTTGACAACCTTCATATGTGCGAAGGTGAGTCAATTGATGCTTTTGCCATGAGGGTCACCCTCGCTCTCAGCAAGATGCGGACACTGGGAGAGAGGGTGGAAGACTCTTATGTTGTGGATAAGGTGCTTCAGGTCTTGACACCGAAGTTTCTGCCAATCGTTTGCACCCTCGAGAACCACGAGGACTTGGATGTGATATCGATCGAAGAAGTGTTCGGGCAGCTGAAGGCGTTCGAGGAGCACCACATGGTTGGTGAGGAGGAAGGTGAGCACCTGTTGCTCACCCGCGCCCAATGGGATTCCAGGGCCAAGAACAAGGAAGGCGGCTCCGGCTCTAGCAAGAAGAAGAGCACCTTTGAAAAGGCGAAGGTGCGCTGCTACAACTGCAATAGTACGGGCACTACGCTAAAGAGTTCCGCACACCGAAGAAGGAGGAGGCACATCTTGCTATGGCTGATGCCGATGATGAACCGACGCTACTTTGAAGCTCAGCGCGAAGGTGCTCAAATAACGACAACAAGATTAGGATTTAGGAGGGGTGATTGTTGGAACTAATCTTGTTGTATGCATTTTAATTTGTTGAAGTTGAGTGATGCATGCCCATGCTTGAGATAATTAGTTGCATGTAGTTAGTGGCAGCCGTGAGGTTAGTTAGTTGAGTTGTGTGGAATCCGAGTCTTACGGCTAGTAAGGTGAGTTAATTGCGGCAGTATGGCCACAAGTTAGTAGGATCTCTGATCCATAGAAAAGGAGACCCAGTTGAGTTGTGTCCACGAGCGTGATGTGTGAGTTCTTATAAGTGTGTGTCCAAGTTCTCACATGTGTAAATTCTAATCCGAGTCCCCGTTGCCGTCGAGTTGTGTCACTGGCGAAGGACGTACAATTGGAGCTGAGATCGAGGTTGAGATCATCAGCAAGTTGTGTCCCTAGCTACAAACAGGTAGCGGTGATGTAGTTGAGTCCATCATCGCAAGAAGAGCCGCGTTGTTGAATGCCCAAGTCATCAATGTCAGAGTTGCCGACAAGTCGTGTCACCGGCGGCAAGAGACGGCCGCGAAGGGAGGAAGAGAAGGGAAATGTGTCCCTCCAGTATCCTCTATTCATAGGCAGCAACTGCGTGGCGTGGTCGGTAAGAGGTTGCGGGCGATCCGCAACGGTGAGTCGGCATATCAAGATTAGGGGAGAAATTGTTGGACTTAATCTTGATAAGTAGTATTCACATATATGATTTTACACGTTAGTTGGTTAGCGACCGGATCAAATTTGTTAGTGTGTGTGTAAAATAGGAAAAGATTAACCAGTGTAAACTAGGAAGGGATTAATTAGTGTAAACTAGGAAGGGATCAATCGGTTTGGATTCTGATTGATCCTAGCGATACGGTTGCCATCCCTGTTAGCGTCAATTTAGCAATGTATTGATCTGTTGTAAAACATGCCATGTACTCATTTAGTGTATAAATGGAAACCGATCCTACGCAGGATCATTGAGGCAAAAAAGATGCTTAGCAGTGGCAGCGTCGTCATCTCTCTGAGTTCATCGTCTTCCCCGTGAAAGTGTGCGTCCACGGGAAGTTAGTTCTTACAATCTTGGCCTGTTAAAGCACTGACCATTACCTTAAGCGTGCAGTTGTTGGGGATTTCTGGGCTCCCTAGAGTTTCTCATATAAACACGGGGTGTTTTTAATTCCCACCAACTACTACCGGTAATTGGCAACACATATATTAACCTAATATGTTATAGGAAAGAAACTACTGTTGCTAATTGACAAAACATATATTAAGGTAAAATATTAGTAAGATAATACGTAGTACCATGTTATAGAAAATATATAGGTACGGACATATGTTTTTGTGTAGAATAGGCACTCCTAAACTAAACTATGATGAACAAGGTCTAGCCTAATAGAAAAATCTAGTAGTAGCTTTTGGCTATTAGTCATGGAGAAAAGCCAAAAGGATGAATCAGAAGCATGAGTAAGTAGAGGAGTTTAACAGGAGGATTACATGATGCATATTTTTGGCTAATGAAAATTCGTTGGCCATGTATAAGTTCAAAAGTGCTATGGCATGTAGGCAACCAGCGTGCAAACTACATCTCATATAAGCACGTAGGGCAGTCAATATTATTATTCTATTTTGACTGAAATTAGTGCATTCATAATCTATGTCACATATATGATTTTTGTGGGTCCAGATCCGAAGATACATCTTTTTCGGATGCACAAAAATTTACATCATAAGCTATATTACTAATATTTAGCTCATACTCAACATGGCACAACTTGTCCAGAACAAACACAAGACATAGTGTCACCTTCAAAAGCAACCTGCCTCCTGGCATGTGGCAAGCATTTGCATTCCAATCTACCACACTGCAAGAGAAATGAAATATATAAGTATATACAAAGACAGGCAAATCAAAGATATAAGCATACACTCGTCCGGTCTTCTGTAGGCGTCGTGTGTGTGAGTGCGTGCGTGTGATGGTGTGCGTGTGTGAGGGCGTCTATGTGTTATACTGAGTGTTTCGCAAAAAAAATAAAAATATAAGCATACACCGATACACAAAGGTAGGCTAACACGCTTATGAAGGTGGGAAAAATATATCATCCATCCCGAACTGTAAAATTGTTTGCGGGCAACGTTTTTTTTTTTTATTATAAAAAAAGCAATGTGGTTGGTTCACAAGCAGAAGAACTATCAGTACTCTAATGAATTGTTTAGATACCTACAAATTAATATCAGTTGGGACTGAACTGAGCTACCTGCACTTTGATCCTCGAAATGAAAAAGCATATGTAAACAATATCAGGAGTTTCATTCCTCATACAGCATGATCAGCCAAACGGGTATATCTCCCCAGTCCTATCCATCTTCGAAATGCCAACCATCAACAAGAAGCTTTTACTACAAAAGATCAATTTGGTAACTATGTCTCCTATGAGATATAAAAGTGTAGCTATTCTATATTTGAAGAGAAATCATGTGTCCATCGAAAGGAAATTTAAGCATGAAACAAAAAATGCAAGCTGCAGGGCCCAAACATTACAGACATCTTGCTTCAATCGATAGCAAAGTTTGAACAGGTAGTAAAGAGGTGTAACACAAACAACTTTCTTGTTAATGTTGGTTTACAAATAAGTGAATATTATACTAAAACACCAGATGCCAAAGGTGGCGGACAGAGGCTCCAATTGGAGGAGAAAGGAGGGAGTAAAGGCAGTCTGACATGAAGGGATCGTAATTGCCTCATTCCCCTAGCTTAGATGTTCACTGATCCCATAAAAATAGAGGCACAATAGTAATAAGAATAATTCTAAGTAACACTGAAATATCAAAGTTATATTAGGAGTTTCTGGGAACCCCCCATTGGCCTATGTGTGTTGATGTATGCTTGTTTGGCGCCATGTTAGGAGTTTAGATAAGCTCGGACAACACATAAACCTGAAGGAACCAACCCTAGCAACTTCAAGTTAACCCTTTGGGGTGAGCAAGGATAGAAGCTCAAGTTAGTTCCTACATTTTTGTTCTGGCCCATACCATGTCTCTGTCTATCTCTTTCACTTGCCCCAGAGCCTAAAGGAATGGCTCGTTTCATCAATTCGCTCGAGCCAGGTGCCACTTCAGATTTTCTTCTTTGTTTCTAGAGCTTCTACCCATGTTATCCTACATTTGTGTTCTGGCCCATACCATGTGGTAGTGGGCTATAGCGTGTTTGGTCCCTAGGTAATTACATATTTGATTATAACCTTTCAAAGATTTGATGGACCATTTCAAGTGAGCTATGAAAACTCATTTCAAAGAGTTTGAGCATGGTTGAGCAGAGGAATCACACATTTATTGGTTCAATCTGGATGATGTGTGTCTAGCAATATTTGCACTAATGCACTAATGAATATATGCGATATTCACAAGATAGTTTAAGGATGCAGAAGTGTTGTTTTCTTTTCCACAACAAAGCACAACTAATATCCGAAAAGTATTTTGGTGGTAAGCTATTACATTGGTGGCCCAATTAACAAGCCACAAAGGAATAAAAATAATGCCCCAGAGACTGCAAAAATAATACCCCAAAGATGTGAGTAGTAATGTGATTTTTTTATTTAATCCTTTTTTATTAATATTTTAAAGTTAATCCCTCGCGAACTTTATTTTCAAATCTGACCCCTTTGGTCACGCTACCATACCTGGAGTGGCCAAAGCGTACTGTCACGCCACCATAAGTGGCGTGACAAAACATGCCACGCAAGCCCTCGGCCCTGCGCTGTGCCAGCGTGGAGGGCTTGCGTGGCATCTGTCACGCTGCTTATGGTGGCGTGACAATGTCAAATTGTCACGCCATATCCAATAGCGTGACAGTGGGCGACTTAAACTTATCGGCGCAGCCCATCTTCATCCCATTCGCATCTACCTCCCGCCGCCTGTGCCCCTCCCCGCCGCCGGGTCCTCCCACCGCCGGCCTGTCCCTCGCTTTGCGCTGCCCCGACGCGGCCTCTCCTCCGCCGCCGTCGCGCGCGCCGCGCTGCCGCCCTCCTCCGCCGGCAGCCCTCGGCGTGGTGGCGCATCCTCCCTGACGCCGCCGGCCTCTCCCTCCGCCCGTTGCGTCGGCCCCTCGCGCCGGCCCCGACGCCCTCCGCGCCTGCGTCCCGCCCCGACTCCGGTTTCCTCCTCCGCGCCTCCTCACGAGTTCCTGCCGCCCGTAAGGTATGAATACTCATGTGGTGAATGCGTTCATGTATTGAATACTTGTATGGTGAATACCCGATGTCATTAATGTCTCATATGCATATTCATGTATTGAATACTTGTCTTGTGCCTCCTTGCTATGTGATGGTTGATTTATGAGGTGTGGTTTGGAGTGAGCAAAAATGCAATGGATGGTAGAGTAGGTTATCGTGGGTTGGTAATGATAATGCTACTGATAGTGTTCTTCTCGGTGAAATGCTTAGTTCATATTGGTTAATTCTCTATTGGACAAAATGGCAGTGGGGCATGAGGATGGTGGTTTACCTCTGTTGGTATGGTTGTTTGCTCGAAATGGTAGAGCTAGGTGCTGTAGTGGTTCACGAATGCTGTGGTCATTCACTGGTGTCGTTCGTGCTCCTTTTGTCTTCCCCTAGTCTATTTGTTATTTATGGTTTGTTTGAGATGAAATGGTGGGTTGTGGCTTTGTGAAGGTGTCTTGTGAGGGGAAAGCTTATGGGGGGGGGGAGGTTAGAACAATTGAGTTCCCGCGCCGGCCTCGTCCCCACGCCGGTCCCCTCCCCCGCGCCGGCGAGGTTAGAAAGGACCTCTATAGAAATCAAATATAGGCTGAAGGTGAAAAAAATATGACTTATCTCCTTTCTGCATATCAGATTTCCCGAACGAGTGGTTCGTGGCACTCCGAGCGTGTAGCTCTGGCATACCCAGGAGCGAAGTCCTGGGCGTACTCAGGAATGAGCCCTGAGCGGTCCCAAACACGTGGTTTGGACGGTCTCAAGAACGAGATCTTGAGCGTACCTGGGCACGTGGATCCAGGGTAGTGTAGGTCGCACTCGGAGGCAAGCTCTGAGCGGTCCCAAACACGTGGTTTGGGCGGTCTCGAGAACGAGATCTCGAGCGTGACTGAGCACGAGAGACTCGGATAGTGTAGGATTTTGATCTTTTTGCATCTCATTGTTTCTTGGTGTTATTCGTCCACTGTGTATGGCCTAACACATCTCAATACAGCGTTAGTCTCTTCTAGAGAAATATGAGAGTTATAGATCACAAAACTACAATAAAGCTATTATGAATCATTAGTTTGTACCTTCGAACTACACAACTTTTGTTTTATGCAATGTTGATTGCGATATTTCATACATATGGAATGCGGTTATGACTTTGCAATATTTTGTTGGATGTAGATGGATAAAGCTGTACGTGTATTTACCGGTGGACCGATTAGACAAACGGGTAGTGATGTCGACTTCAGTGGCATGGAAGTTACCGTTATTTTGTTTCGCGAATCACCGGACTTTCGAACTCTTCTGAGTAGGATAAAGTCAACATTTCGATGGGATGAGCCTGGGGTCGTTGTCGGACTGCAGGGGCGATATGATGCTGGTGTGGGTTGTAAAGTGCACGCCTGTTTGGTGCCAATCTTGTCCGACGATGATTGGGACACATACAAGGATCTTGTGCTCGCCTCCCAGGTCCGTTCGTTGGAAGTGGCGGTGGAGAGAACAATCAACGTTGTTGAGGATTTGCCAGAAAATTTGGATGTGGTGAATGGCAACACGGAGGAACTAGACCTTGATGTCCATAATTCGGGAGGCCCCCCAATGGAGGAGCAACCTTCGACAGTATGGTCCTGTCACGCCATGAATCCCGGTGTGACAGGACTTAGCACCAGATCGGAGGACCTTCCCCGCATCGCTTCTGGAGTGTTTAGGAATTTGGCGTGACAACAATAGTGTCACGCCAAGAGTACTGGCGTGGCCGTATGGTCCTGTCACGCCGGAATAAATGGCGTGACAGGACTTAGCACCAGATCGGAGGACCTTCCCCTCATCGCCTCTGGAGTGTTCATAAATTTGGCATGACAACAATAGTGTCACGCCAAGAGTACTGGCGTGGCAGTATGGTCCTGTCACGCCGGGATTCATGGCGTGACAGGACTTAGCACCAGATCGTAGGACCTTCCCCGCATCGCCTCTGGAGTGTTCAGAAATTTGGCGTGACAACAATAGTGTCACGCCAACAGTAATGGCGTGGCAGTTTGGGTCTGTCACGCCTGGATTCATGGCGTGACAGGACTTAGGTTTTACGTTTTTAGGTTTACGTCTCAGGGTTTAGGTTTTTAGGTGGTTAGGTTTAGGTCTCAGGGTTTTGGATTTTTAGGTTTAGGTCTCAGGGCTTTTAGGTTTTAGGTTTACGTCTCAGGGTTTAGGTTTTTAGGTTACAGGACTTAGGGTTTTTAGGTTTAGGTTTAGGTTTTTAGGTTTCAGGTCGTAGGTTTTTAGGTTTACGTCTCAGGGTTTAAGTTTAGGTTTCAGGTCGTAGGGTTTCAGGGTTGAGGTTTAGGTTTAGGTTTTTAGGTTTCAGGTCATAGGTTTTTAGGTTTAGGTTTTAGGGTTTTAGGTTTCAGGGTTTAGGCTTTTAAGATCGACTTGACAACCTTGACTCGTTCGTACAGTATAAGTTTGATCAATGCACGTCGACACCTACAGCTTAATGCACACGACACATCGATGAAACAGTTCAGTAGATGACGCCATTATGTGGTAATGGAGTTTTGGTGATTAATGATAAATCTAATTGGGAGACTAACATTTTTATTGATATACATATTGTGTAGTCTTATTTGGATATAAAGGTGAAAATCATGAAGGCATGCAAGTGATTAAGTGATTAATGACAAATGCACTTGTGAGACTAACACTCCTATTGTTATATCAAGTTTAGTCTCAGCTTGGATATAAAAGCAAAAATCCAAACAGGTATGTATTCATTAATGACAAATCTATTTGTGAGACTAACAATTCTATTGATTATCTATTGCTTAGTCTCGTTTGGATATAAAGATGAAAATACAAGAGGTATGCATTCTATCTCTTCTTATTATATCTTGTTGCATTCCTCGGATCCAAAATATAGGTTAAACTCCACCAAAAAGGTTAACTTGGATATGTGCATATGTTTCCATTACATATTTGTGTATGCACACATTTAGGGGGAGTTCATTCTATATTTTGTGGTTTCATTAGTATTGATCCATATTCTCTTTCCACATATACAAAGGATCTTTACTTTGAAACATATCCTTGAATATATTTAACTTGTGTAGTTAATATATTCATATGAGTATATGAGATTATATGAGACTTGTGTAGTTCATATATACTTATATGTGAGTATATATATAACTTCTGTAGTTCATAGATGCTCGTATATCCTTGAATATATTTAACTTGCGTAGTTAATATATTCATATGAGTATATACAACTTGGGTAGTTCGTATACACTCATATTTAGTATATACAACTTGTAGTTCGTATATACTCATGGTATATATAACTTGTGTAGCTTATATATACTCATGTTTATCTATATTCAATTATTTGAGATTGCATTGTGGGACTAACATGTGTACTAATATGTTTGAAGGCTTGATAGCATAGTTTTTGGATCAAGTTAGGATCATGCATGCATTTGAATTTGAGTTTTGGAAACTCTAAGTGTTTTTGTCAGAAATCGGATGAACCGACGTGTTATGGGCGGTTTGACCGCGCTGCGGGATCTTGGTGTGGTATGACCGCACATCGGTCGTTCTGATTTCTAGTTGGCGGTTGCATAAAACCAGAACCGATGCATTTTGGCTCGGAGCTCTCTCTGAAAATCGGTCGTACCGCATTTGAGAAACGGTTGTACCGCGATGCGGTTGTACCGAATTTTATATGGCGGTATGAGTTTTCCAGAGAGCATGTTGTTTCGGCAGTTTGGAAACCCTGAAATCGGTAGTACCGCTTCCTTTGTGCGGTACGACCGGACCAAGCGGTAGTACCGCAACTTGGTTGGCGGTTGTACCGGTCCAGGTTTTTCAACAGCTTGTTTAGAAGCATTTTGCATGTATATCTTGGTAATTAATGTTAATCATTATGGGACTAACATTTTCCATGAGTTGGATGAATAGGTTATGTTCTAGGGTAATGAAAACTTCGGATGGCATCATGAGTTGATCGTCATCAAGTAAAAGTTCAAGAAGAGGATGCATCATGTGTTAATGCATATCAAGATCTCGAAGAAGAGATGATCATAAGTTGATCATCAAGTCAAGAGAAGACTCATCATGTGTTGATTGAGGTCAAGTAAAGAATGCATCATGGGTTGATGCATGTCAAGATGATGACCCGGACTTGAAGTGAAGATGTGCGTCATCAACCTTCAAGAAGATGCTCAAGGCAAAGGTATGACTAGCTAGGGCTAAGGATGTGTTCCTAGTCTTTTACCGGTCTTGGTGTTTGGTTGGAAGACCGGATTGCTAGTATAGGTTACCGTACTATTAAGAGGGGTCTTGTCTAGTAGCTTGAGTCTCATCATGTGTTGATAGCTCAACCTCACTTGCTCTAGCTCACTCTAACATGTTGCCTATATTTGCGAATGTGTTTTGCAAATAGTTGAGGCTCATGGATAATCCTTGTAGCATGTGACTATACTTTGCAAATGTGTTTTGCAAACGGTTGAAGTCCATGTACCTACTCCTTGTGGCATGATCTAAGTTTGCAAATATGTTTTGCAAATTGTTGGGATTCATGTATCTTCCCTTGGCATGGTCTAAGATTGCTTGTTGCTAACACTTTGGATTTAGACCATGGTAGTGGCTCTTTGGAATTGTGCTTTTTGATTTTATAAAATGTGTCTGAGATAAAATCAAATAGGTGGGTTGTGTAGCCCATTGAATAAGCTTTCAATAGAGTCCAAGATCACTCAATTCCGACATCGGAGTCAAAAGTTATGACCTTTTTACCGAGTGTCGTCTGTGCTGATTTTGAGCTGCGGTACGACCGCCATGTAAAGAGCGGTACGACCGCTCAGAACGGTTGTACCGGCCCTTGTGAGGGCGGTACGACCGCAAATGGCTGTAACGGCTAGTTTTTGGCTGTTTCGTCTCCCAACGACTAGTTTTTGGTGTAGAGGCTATAAATACCCCCTTGGCCGGTTGAGAGGCAATCTTTGGCATCCCATTGAGTTCCTTTGAGCTAAGAGCAAGCCCTCTACTCCTATTTGTGCATGTGTTGCACTTAGTGAGGTTTGAGAGGCAAATCCTATTGCATGTGTTGCATTAGGTGGTGGATTTAGTATCCACGAGAGCTTTGACACTTGATTGGTTCAAGTGAAAGTTGGAGACTTGTTACTCTTGGTGTTTGCCGACACCTAGACGGCGTGGGCGTCGTGGTCGGTGATCTTCTCAAGTGAAGCTTGTGAGAAGGCCCGGTGTTTGTGAGTGGCTTGGTGCTCGCCATCTCCGGAGTGGAGTAAGAGCAACCCTAGTGGAGCGAGGTGTTGATACCTCGGAGGAAGGCTTAATTTGTGGAGCTGGCCCAATTGGTCTGGGTTTCCCTCAACGTGGATTATGGGAGACCGGCAAGTCTCCGACCACCACGGTAAAACATCATTGTGTCCCGTGTCTTCTTGTGATTAGCTTTCATATGCTTTACTTTGTGCAATTTACATTCATTGTATAATTGCTTATTCATTTGTATATTTGCTATCTTGTATGTATTTTATTGATCATATCATTAGTTGATAGTTTACAAGTCTTTGCTAAATTGCTCTATTTATTATTGACTTGTAGTGTTGGTGCACTTAGTTGAACCTAGTTGCTTTAGGCTTTAATTGTGCTAAACCGAATTGTTATTTAGCTTCCGCATTAGAATTCGGTTTTAACGCATAGAAGTTTTAAAACGCCTATTCACCCCCCTCTAGTCGGCCGCCTCGATCTTACAAGTGGTATAAGAGCTTGGTCTCTCATTTATTAGACTTAACCGTCTAGAGAGTAAAGGATGACGACTAGTGATATTGTGCACCTAGGTGAAGCACCACAATTTAATAGCACAAATTATGCTCATTGGAAAATCCGCATGTCATGTTATTTTAAGGCCATGGGCCTAAATATATGGCGGATTGTAGATGTAGGCTTTTCTCCTCTATTGGATCGTCTTGCTCCAACAATTGAGGAAGAGAAATGCTTACATCTCGACGCTCAAGCAATTAACGCTTTATTTAGTGCTTTGAGTGTAGATGTATTCAATGAAGTATGCGATCTCAAGAATGCTCATGAGATGTGGACACAATTACAATGCTATTATGAAATGTCCACTTCCACAAGTGATGATTGCATACAACAATGGATGTCAGGAGAAGAATGCTCAACTTCTAGCTCCGACGATGATGAGACATCAACTCCATCCACTTCGCCTCATTGCTTTATGACTAAAGGTAAAAATGAGGTAAATAATTATGAGCCTTCATATGATGATTTGATGGAAATGCTAGAAGAATTAAATGAATATATTGGAAAAGAAAAGAAGAGATTCAAGGTTTTAGAGAAAGAGCATATTTCACTTCAAAATGATTATGATGTGATAAAAGATGAACATGAAACTCTTCTTCTAACTGAGCTTAAAAAGTCAAATGTGGATATTGGCATAACATGTAAGTTAATAGATGATTTGCCATGCTTAGTTTCTACCTCTTGCAATTCAACTAAAATTGATATATCCACATCTTGTGATGATTTAATTGATATGCCTTGTAGCTCTAGTGAAAATGCTTCTATTTCCTCTATGCTTGTTGAAACTAATCTTGTAGAGGAAAACAAAAAGCTTAAGGCCCAAGTCGCAATTTTGAAAAATAACTTGGATAAAAGCTACAAGGGAAAAGCCACTCTTGATGATATCTTGAGCAAGCAACGAAGCTCAAATGACAAGAGTGGAATCGGCTCCACTCCCATGAAGAAAAGGGAGAATTGCAAAATGAGACACAATCAAAGACACAACAAGAACATCAAGTGCTTTGATTGTCATCAAAAGAGTCACCTCTCCTCCAAATGCCCTAACAAGGAAGATTATAAGAGAGGACTTGGTTTCATCGCCAAGAAGAAGGTAAAGAGCATCCCAAAGCAAAAAGGGAAGATATACACAAATATAAAATGCTTTGGATGTTATGAGAAGGGACACATTGCCTCGGTGTGTCCAAATCAAAAGGATGTCAAGCCAAGACATTCAATGAAGAGGCAAACCGACAATAAGCAAGAAAAGAAGACATCAAAGGGAAGCAAATGCCCTACTTGCTACAATTGTCGGGAAAAAGGACATTTTAGTAAGGAATGTCCGAAAGGTATCACTCCTAAGCCAACTATCTATAATGATCATTATATGCTTAGGAAGGATATAAATGGCAATGTGTTTGCTAGGAATGTTAGTTTACATAAAACTAATGCTAGGGCCATTTGGGTGCCCAAAAGTATTGTGACTAACATTCATGGATCCAACCAAGTATTGGGTACCAAACGCGCTTAAATGTTTAATAGGTACTTGGAGATGCATTGGAGGTTTGACTCACACATGAAGAGGTGGAATTCACCATATGCAAAATCGGAGCCAAGCTTAAGGATGATCAAGTCATATCATAAGCCAATGCTATTTCGGTAACAAGTACTTACATTGAAGTATCTAGACTCTTTACCTTGTGTAGGTTGCATTTCATGAAAATCTTAAAACGCCTATTCACCCCCCTCTAGTCGGCCTCCTCGATCTTACACAGGTGTAGAAGGCATTGCTCTAGCTGCCGAGGACACCATTGGAGTGTCATAGGTTGTAACTACTGCTTCTGCAATTTCTTCTACTTCTGGAGTCTGATCAAGTACTGGCTATTGTACAGAATCACTGAGCACCTGAGGTTCCAGCTGATCATAGATGACATTGAATACTTCCTCAAAAGATGCTCCATCTGTTTCAAGCGTGGCTTTCCAGTCCCATGCTTTGTCTTCTTCAAATATGATGTCATGCGCCACGCTGACTCTCTTGGTGACTGGATCATATGCGCGGTAAGCCTTTGAACCACTCTCATATCCAATGAACACCATCGGGGAGCTTCGATCATCCAACTTGCTGACATGGCCGCCAATCTTCTTTACATGAGCGACATAGCCAAATGTGCGAAGGTGATGAACTACCGGTTTCCTCTTGCACCAAGCTTCATATGGTGTCATGCCAACTACACTTTTAGTTGGTGCATGATTCAAAATATACACTGCGGTTGTCACAGCTTCACCCCAAAACAAGCTTGGCACATTCATACTCTTTAATATGCTTCGCGCCATGGCAACCACTGTCTAGTTTCTTGCTCGACCACACTGTTTTGCTGAGGGGAGTAAGGTGCAGTCACCTTCTGATGCCCATCTCTTCACAAAAAGTTGTGAACTCATTTGATGTGAATTCACCTCCCCGATCTGTGCGTAGAGCTTTTAGTTTTGCATTCACTTCAACCTCAGCAGCTATTTTAATCTTCTTGAAAGCTTGAAATGCTTCAGCCTTAGATTTCAACAGCACAAGCCACATAAATCTACTATAATCATCAATCATTAGTAGAAAAAACCAGTTACTGGTCGGGGTTGGGGGCGAGATGGGTCCACACAAATCAGCATGTATGAGTTCCAATACCCTGTTCGCCCTGAAACTCGCCTCTTGCAGAAAAGATGCACGACGTTGTTTTCCAGCCAAACATCTGTCACATATTTGTTCCACATGATGCACTGGTGGGAGACCAATAACTAAGCCCCCTGGCCTAATTTTCGTAGAGCTTGGAAATTAAGATTACCAAAACGCACGTGCCATCTCCAAGCTTCATCGTTGAGGCGAGTCAACAAGCACACTGGCTGCACGAGGTCAAGGTTCAGGGCGTATAATCTGTTCCTTGTTCTCTTGACTTGTACAAGTAGCTGACCCTCACGATCAAATACTCGCAAGTGACCGTCTTCCAATATGACCTTGCACCCATGCTCTTCAAGCTGTCCCAAACTGATGACATTACTAGTTAACTTCGTGATATACAGTACATCCGATAATACCGTGTGCTCACCCGTGCAACCTTCAATCAACATTGACCCTTGGCTGCCAATGGTGATTGTATCTCTGAATTTGACCGATCCTCCGATTGATGTATCCAGTTGGGTAAATTGCTCACTGCAACCTGTCATATGGTTGCTAGCTCCCGTGTCAAGGTGCCAAGTATTGCCATCAGCTTTCTCGTTCACCCTGTGATTGAGTTGTACATTATACTCTACAATAGTTATTCAGTCAGAAGCTTCCTCTTTGGTCTCCATTAGCTCACATGTTTCAAGCATCAACAGTGCTAGCTCATCATCCCCCTTCTCTAACTTATGTGACCTTTCTTTCTTTGGTCTAAGGCAAAATGACCAAAAATACAACAATTATAACATTTGATCTTCTTTTTATAAAATTTGGGCTTTGGTTGAGTGCCGTGTACTTCCTTACCTTGACCAGCACCTGGCCACCCCCTTTGTTCTGTCCACTTTTATTGCTCTGCCAATTTCCCTTATTGAGTAGACAATGCCTCCCATTGCAAACGAGATAGCATCAAATGTTCTTGGTCTTTCGAATCACTGAAGCCGCTCCGAATTCTTTCATCATACGCTTTATACCGACCGACAAGATCTTCAACAGTGAGAGTTTTCAGATCAACACACTGCTCAATTGAGATTACCAGTTGCATGTAGCATGTTGGCGCTGCTCGGAGGAAGCATCGGGCAACTTCAATTTCCTCTAATGCCTTCTTTCCGAGTTCGCGGATGCCACTGACCAAAGATGAGCCTTGGTCGGTAAAGTCTTCTTTAGGTTCATCTTCCTGCATCTTCAGTCCCTCAAAGTCTCTTTTGAGAGTCTACAATTTTGCCTCTCGGACACGCTCATGTCCAAGGTTTGTTGTCTCAATTGCTATCCATACTGATTTTGCCGAGTCCTTTCTGGCCAGAGTTGACATGAGTCTCTCTGGAATTACCTGATAGATCGTTGTCAAAGCCAGACAATGCTTCTGGTAGTTAGCGCCGCCTTTCTTAAATGCATCACCACCCGGTTCCACAGCCTCCCAGACCTCCTGTGCTTACATAACCACATGCATTTTCATTGCCTAGATGGTGTAGTTGTTCCTCGTGAGTTGTGGATATGCAATCGATACAAGACTTCCTTTCTCCGCCTCTGACACTTCTCCAACTCCTGATGAAGACGCTCCTCCAACCATGAATCGTGTTCTACTAGTTCCTACGATGAAGCCTCGCTGCTTCTCGCGATGAACTCCTCCAGGCTCTGATACAAAATGATAGAAATCACACCTAGATCAATCACCTAGATGAATCACAGTGGAAGTAATCAAAACGCGATCACAGAGCACTATGAATTGGTGCTGCAAACTTGCAGCTTTTCTGTTTTCTTATTGCTTATATTGACAACTAGAAAACACTATTTCGGATCTGGCAAGGTTTAGTCTTTTACAGAGATGAACTCTGTTTCCTAAACCGAATCACAAACTGATTCTCTTTGCAATGCAAACTGTCCTAATTTGTTATGTAATACAATTTCGGAATTGTCTAACACATTGACAATCCAAAAAGAACTCTTAAACAGAAAATACTAATATGACTAACTTAAAACTAACATTTGTTGTCTCAAACAATAATTCATTTGGCATTAGGAAAGAAACAATGAAATAATCACACAAATAGTATCATACTGCGTACACATAGATGTATCTAGAATGGAAAAGGAAGAAACAATGCTCCACCTTCAGAGCCTTCAAAAATTTTGAGGTGCCGCCTAGAGCAACAGTACCAAGGCAGTCCTTAAGCTCATCTTTGGTCATCCCAACACCAGTATCACCATAAGAACCATCAGCAAATGATGCTATTAAAATACTTATAGAAAAACTATGACAAGCACATCTAGTTGAAGCACAAACTTACATGTTAGTAATTGTTGCAACATCTGTTGTGCAACATGGCCGCGCTCAACCGACGTTGGTGTTTCTGCCAAAGCATGGCCTGACGCCGGCGTGTCCACCTCCGGCCCACCATAGGATCAAATTCCACACCACCAGTAGAAGCAAGCAGAGGAGATTAGTGAAGCTTAGCACCAAAAAATGCAAGAAAGCAAAGGAAAAATAACAGGAACAAGAAATCTCACCAATTCTATAAAAAGGGAAGGGTACGACGGCCAAATGAGGGGACGACAGAGTGGAAGGCGGTAGGAAGGTGTTGTGGTGGAGTACGGGGAGGTGAGGGGTAGAGGCTATGGTGAGGATGAGTAGAGAACGACCGTTGGACCGAGTGCACCAGCTCACTAGCACGTTGCATTTCTGGGGACGCGGAGGCAAAACGGGGAGAAGGCACCGACACCGTGAGAAGATGGGGCTGGCGACAATAGAGGTGAAGAGGCGGATGCACCACAGAGACGAGAAGTCTTTGATCCGACCGGATCTAGGTCATGGCCAGTAGATCTGTCACTCCATGTTCGATGGCGGCGGCGTGAAGAGAGACGGTGGCCGGGGATGGCGGGGGGGATGCGGGGGAGCTGAAGGGCGAGGGCACAACGTGGGGCTCAATGCGGGGCAACCGATTTGGCTAGGCGGGGGGGGGGGAGGGGGGAGGGGGGCGTGGGCGGTGCTAGGCACGGCAAGGATAAAGGGGAGGAGGCGAGGGCGAGGCCTAAGCACAGGCTGCGGAGACGGTGAGAGAGAGAGTGAGAAAGGAAGGGGAGGAGGCGACGATCTCTCGGGATCGGGGGTAACCCTAGGGTCATGGGTGCAGAGACGGGCAGATGCATCTGGGCTCAATGCGACGATCACAACCGTGCAATTGCGATCCAACAGTTAACGACCGCCAAAACGGGGACCTCGACGCAATTCTAGAAAGCACGAGGGCATTTTCACAAAAAAAAACCGATGCGGACGCTTCGAGGAGGCGCCGATTCCTCCACCTATTAGAAAGAGATTATTTGTTGTCCATTAGGTTAACTACATGCTTTATAAGAGAATATTCATTGTCCATTAGGTTAACTACATGCTTTATTTATATGTTGTCTTTGATTAATTTAGTACTGCTACATCCAATAGAATATCTGGAGTGAAAAAACTACCTAGTCAAGGAGAGCATCTTGCATATATGCATGTATGAACATGGGTTCGGGTACTAGATGGCCAGATATAATCATATATAGTAAATAGCTGCTCATTTGTTCTGATGCAAATAAATTTAATAAAAACTTTGGGGTCAGAGAAATTAAGCTAGCTAGTAGATCAGTTCGTCAGACCATGATAACATGGCCGAAGACTAAGGCAAAAAAAGATCTTATGGGCTCGAATCAAAATTGATTCGATTACAATAGTTAATTGTAAATTGATTCGATTACAATAGTTAATTGGTTAAAATTGAAATGAGTCAATTTAGAATGAAAAAAGGTTCATCAGGCTCGACTCGAGAGTGGTTCGTTAGCCTGCTTTTAAAATAACCACTTAAACAATAAATAAAATAATTTTAAGCTGAATTACGTCAATTTCAAATAAAACTCGAAAATAACTCGTTAGCCAACCCTACCGAAGACCAACCACAAGCGGAAGAGTACCGGAGTAGGAATATGTTAGTGGCTGGTGCCGGTGTCGTGAAGGCAGGGCTCGGTGTGGCCGGTCATGTGTTCAGTCAGGTTAACACACACTGATCGACCACCTTGTTTTGTCGCCATCATTTCATGGGGCACTATATATATCCTGCTATGAATTTTCAGGAAGATGTCATATGTACTACTCCACACAAATTAATTAAGCCAGTGGGGTTCATCAGTCAAGTAATTGCAGTCACTGTCCCATCGAGCAGCTGATCGAGCTATCTAGATAAGCTTTAAGAAAGCAAGCAAGCAATTCAAGCAAAGCATCGGTTGGTCGTAGGTACAATTGGCACACTAGCTTGCATTAGCCGGCCATTTAATTACGCAGCAAACTTAGTAAATAATTGGGGACAGGATTGGGTTGTTTGGTTCAAGTATACGTCAAGTCGTACGACTGCAACTTTGCAAAAGGGAAAAGGAGAGAGAATCTGTCGCACACATGGGCATGGCTAGAGTTCTTGGACCAGCCGAAGGTGGGGCAAGCTAGCGTTGGAGAGCGACAAGGAAAGCGTTGAAGGAGACATAATAAGCTAATGTGGACGGGGGACGAAGGGACAAGCTAGATCAGGAGACAGGCTACTCTCCATCCTGATAGGGACACAAGCTAGCTAGCTAACTAGAGGATTCAATCAATTGGGTTGAACTGATCAAGTGAATTAAGCATGAAATAAAAGGAGATCTGAGATCTGGGCAAAGGAGACATGCATGGTGGCTCATTGATGGATTGCTTTATTTAGGTGTCCTAGTTATGGCATGGCCACACTGTTAGATGATGAGATTTGAGGGTGACGTTTGGGCCCCAGGGGGAGGGTGTACTAGGAGGTGGTACCAGTACCTATCACCATCAGCCGAGGCGCCAATTTGATCTGAACATTGATCAAGAGGATGGATCCACACTTTGTCATGACGATGATGCATGACCACATGGACACAACTGCCAGCAGG
The DNA here is from genome assembly GCA_036346255.1 of Ampelocalamus luodianensis. Lineage (NCBI taxonomy): Eukaryota > Viridiplantae > Streptophyta > Magnoliopsida > Poales > Poaceae > Ampelocalamus > Ampelocalamus luodianensis. The sequence goes on along the minus strand of CM070620.1, from coordinate 35,991,711 downwards.
TTGTAAATGTCATTACATCATATAGTAGTAGGTGCCTGTGCCGCTCATGGTCTCAACAAGAAAGATGGTACTACAATTAACGGAGTGGAGAAAGCAAGTTTAACGTATTTTCACATTTTTCATAAGTTAATCGTTCAGTCAATGCTAGCTACATCATTTATCATGAAGACTCCCTTTGCTTTCATACTGGTACTACTAGTTGATTACATAAGCAATAGTAACCCTTGAAATCACTAAGATGAGCATTCGTTATGCTATATATTAATAACGCGTGCTGCATGGCATCACGATGCTTTGAGGACAAATTAGTAGCTCTAACTTAACTTTCAGGGCCCTTAATTTACAGTTTCCTTCAAACTGCAGAATTTTTCTGACATGTGGTTTTGGAACACTGAAGAACGAAGTATAAAATTGTCAGTCATTTCAAAGTCCAGTTCTTGCTCATGGATTCTGATCGCCATCTCCTTTCCTATGGGAGCATATGACTATGAGCTTTGTCTCGTCTCACTCTGAATTCAACCAAGAACAGCCACACTGTATAGTAGTACTAGTAATATATACTTGATGTGTAAGTGACCATTGACCAATCTTTCTTGAGAAAGAGACCCATAGATTGAAGATTTCTAGGCTTGGACGCTAAAGATAATCAAAACCCAATCTTGAATGGATTTTACATGTCCCGAGTTGAATAGGTCAGAACACCCGAGGAGAAGAGAACAAGAGGAAGGCAATCTCAAGGCAAGAATTCACATTGGTTAGCGAACAGATCACCGGATAGGAAAAAAAAAAGTAGCGGAGAAGTCAATGTGGCAGCATATGCATGCAGTTGAACTTGAGTTCCAGATTTGATTATTGCGTTTCTTGACATGGAATTCGGGCCTCTCTTCAGTCCAAGAAAATATGGCCGGTGTTGCAGCCACGGCAGTCTTGTGAACGTAGGCAATGATGAGCATAGTCAACAGTACTAGACTGTCCTGAATGCATCTCTGCATCAACGCGCAGAAGCATTCAAAGTTTCAGACTTCAGCTGATACAACTAGCAGTACCTGCAGTAAGAACACTTTTAAAAAATAAGGAAAACATGAGACCTTTTGGCAGGAAATACAAGTATACTCCCTTGGCAAGGTTTGAAAACTTTTGCTTCCTATTGTACGTCAAATTAAGTAGTATTGTATCGTACCGTAGGTGCCGGAAGGCTGAAAGCCTAGGTTTTTTTTTTTTGCCTAAATGACACTGTTCATATTTGCAAATGTGGCTTCCTTCGTACGGTATTTGCAAATGTGGCAGCCCAAACGAGCTTCACGCCCATACGTGTGCAATTCCGGTCACCCCTAGACCAGAGAGGGTTTGTCCGTGTGGTGCGCACGCAGATGCGCCAAAATCCGTGTGCCCCTTGTCCGGTTGCTTATTCGTCCGACACGTGTCTCGTCCGCACTCCCACTGCTCGGACAGCATCGTGTCCGCACGGCCACCGTCCGAACAAAGATGATGTGTCCGCACGGCGACCACCCGGACAAAGGCGTATCCGCATGGCCACCACTCGGACAAGGCGTGTGTCTGCATGCCCACCGCCCGAACAAGCCGTGTCCGCACAACTATTGCCTGGAGAAGGCTTCTCCGCACGACCACCACCCAGACCAGCGACGTGTCGCCCGACAGGCTGGCTCTGCTGGCCCCTCCTCGCCCGGACCTCACCCATGCGCGCTAGCCGACAGCTCCAGATTCCCCATCACCATCCATCACTCCCCCCATCGCCATCCATCACTTTCACACTTTATTCCCTGTCGCATCCATGTCTCTGTATGCAGATCCATACGTGCATGCAAGCCTCGCGCGCGGGAGGGAATCCGATTCCTCTGTCGCGGCTATAAATTCTGAGACGACGGCGAGAGGGTTCACAAACTCTTGCCCTCGCTCGCTCACTTTCTCATTCTCGCTCGTTCTGTCGATTTCATTTTCGCAGATGATTAAGCATTGTTTATAGCCGTCATGAGCAACCATATTAGCAGATAATTTTTTTTTATCATACGTACTTTCTTCATTAATTGTGTAGTCAGTAAATTAGTCGTAGTGAAATGTTCGTAGTTAATTAGTTGTACTTATTTAGTCGTACTTAATTTAGTCATTTTCAAATGTTCGCACAAAATTTTTTGTGAGTTTATTAGTCGTAGTTAAATTAAGCCTACATAATTAATTAGTCGTAGTTAAATTAATCTTACGTAATTAATTAGTTCTAATTATGTAGGCTTAGTTAATTAGGTACCAATTATTTAGTCATAATTAGTTAGTGCTACTTAATTAATTAGTCATAAATAATTAGTTAGAATTAATTAGTTGTAATTCATTAATTCTTAATTAATTAGCCATCATTAATTAGTCATATTTAATTTAGTCATAGTTAATCAGACATAATTAATTAGTTGTCATTAATTAATCATAATTAATTTAGTGGCCTTATTAGGCCGTTATTATTATTTTTAATTAATTAGTCGTAATTATTTTAATGCTATTTAATTCATCATAATTAATTTAGTCCCGAATAATGTAGGTGTCATTATTATTTTGTAAATATTTATTCATAGTTTATTTGTGGTAATTAATTAGTCCTAATTAATTTAGTCACAACTAATTTTTTCATAATTAATTTGGTTGTAGTTAATTAGTGTATATTAATTTGTTGTCTGTATTTGATCATAAATTTTAATTTCTAGTAATTTATCATCATTATCAATATTTTTACTAATAATCTGTCTCTTTCATTTCCTGGAAGCCATGTCTTTATTGAAGCTTCTGGAACCCTTCTACAATGAGAATCACTGGTGCAAGTCATGGATCATCGGGGACGCGGATGGCCCTTCACCCCTTGTGCTTCGGCCTGAGAGGGATTACTGGCAGCTGGATGTTCGCTACGTCCCAATCCTTTGGGACACGGGCTTATTGCCCTTTGTGAGGCTGCTCTCTGTTAGACGCCACTTCACCATAGACAGTAGTCTTATGTCGGCACTTGTCGACAGGTGGAGACACGAGACACACATCTTCCACTTTTGGTGGGGTGAGATGATGGTCACTCTACAGGACATCACATTCTTAACCGTCTCCCGATCAGGGGGGAGCCACTTGTTCCAGGCTGTCCGCCGACGGACTAGAAGGTCAGGTTGGGGTATCTGTTTGGCATACCTATCCTGGACAGTGCATGTGGAGTCCCTTGGACTTGCCTGAGAAATTTCGATCAATGTCCGGAGGATACACCCGACGAGGTTGTTAGGATGCATCTCGTCGCTTACATTTTTTTATCTCTTTGGTTTGGTCCTGTTTCCCATCACACAACGCGATTGGATGTACCCTAGCTTCGTCTGCATCGTCGAGTCTTTGGCTGACATGGAGGCTGGGGCGATGCCTCAGTACAGTTGGGGATCAGCTATCCTTTGCGCCATATACAGGGGGTTGTGTGACACTTCGCGGTGCGACACTGGTGTGAAGTCGAGCCTTACTGTTTACTACGTGTTCCTATAGCTATGGAGTTGGGAGTACTTTCCTGTTGGGCGACCCTTCTTTGAGAAAGTAGTGCATCTGTACCCCGAGTTACACGACCCGATAGACCCAGTATGGGCTACCGGTGAACTGCTGCCCAGTTACGCTGGGCTAAGGATTGACCGACGAGGTGCTACTCATTGTTCCACAACGACGACAACATATGGGCTCCATGGAGCCCAGATTTCATGAACATGGTAGCGCCACACGGACTGTCCGTGTAATGCATGCAGGACGCCGGATTATGGGCGACGACCTACAACCTGGTGTTTACCCATATGGTGGAGCCTTACACGTCACAGTGCGTAATGCGACTGTTCGATTTGTACCAGCTCGTGCCCCTTCCTGACGGTAGGATCCGGCAGCGAGCCGTCCACTTGTGAGTCTAACTCCATCCGAGTAATGTTTACACTTCATACCTACATTCTCTATTCTAACATCAATCCTTCCGGAATGTAGGTAATCGAGGGCGGGTCGACATGCTGAGGACTAGCAAGTAGTCCGACATGACTGGATTACGGTTTGGACGGAGACAGCGAACAATGAGATCTTGCAGGAGCAGCGACCGTACGACGCATGAACATACCGTCAGTACATCGAATAGCACGTACCATGGTCGCGCACCAGACTCATCCGTCCTCCACCAGAGCGTCTGGAGTAGGTGACGCACTAGGACAGGGTCCCCGACTCATTCGATCGACACAGCGCTTCGCGGCATGATGACACCGTGAAACACTTACAACATTTGCTCGTTTCATTGATGATAATTGTACTATTTGTTACTGAACCAGTTTTGTCTGTCACTTCAGTTGGAGTTGTTGCATCGCATCGCAAGTGCATCGGAGACCGCCATCCGCGGCCTAGAGCACACCGTACCGAGGCTTCTAAGTACCTTGAAGTACATCTTCGCGGAGTCGAAGTATGTAATAAAGAACATGAGCTGCGGTCATTCGAGAGATGACGTCCTATACGTTGCGCACCTAGTGGGGCGATCGTGCTCACCTGCTAGGTCATCACGGCCTAGTCAGAGTGTCGTAGCGCTCCCCGTCGGTCATTCACGCTCCAGATCGGCGAGGAGGTAAGTTATGTACAAATTTATGTTCTATTTTTTATTACGCCTTAGGTTCTGTTAACATCAAGTTGTTCTCCAACCGCACGTCCATCGAGATGCATCACTTTTGCTGTCCACACCCCGTACTCAGACTGGCGCTCCCCCTCGGTCATACGCACTACACATCTGAGAGGTACGAGATGTTTAGTTTACTTTCTAAGTATTTATTTCACCTAACATCATTCTGTCTTGCAGCCTTTAGTTGGCTGTGGGGGTGACGGCCATCCGTCGACTGATGAGGATACGGCCCTCCCAGCTCCTGTCAGGGAGCATTACACATCACCAGGGTTTGGACCATGGTATCCAGGGCACCCACCCCTGTTGTACGTTGACCAGTACAGAGTACCGTACGAAGGGTAGAGCTCCTCCGGGGTCGTTGGTACATTGCACGGTCAAGGCCAGAGCTCTTCTGCACCAAGGGACTTGTAGAGAGTGTATCTAGGGGCTGGATGATCAGCTCGTGGATTTCTATATTCCTTCATTACTGACATGATTGCAGGTGGCAACCAGTTTAATATGACTTAGCTGGACAACTTTGACGTTGGACAGACTCAGTAGAGCCAGAGTCAGCTTGCTGATGCACATCCGCCCACTCAATGGTCTCCGTACCCCCTCTGAACCGACACGTGCTCTTCGGACTGACTAACGTATCTCACGAGACGTGCTCGACGCAAAACCAAGATGCGCACGTAGACGCAGCAAGTAGAGAGTGGCTCAAATGAGTGAGCCATATTGTATCCTGTGTGTAACTGCACTATATATTTGTATTTGTATTTTGTATGTTATGTACGTATTGTCGGAGTAAATTGGTTCCGGACTAACATGAAATCAGAAAACACCGAGGTTTACATGAATTCATGAAATCACGATAGTTTGGACATGAAATCAGAAAACTCAGAGTGTCAACATTTCAAGTGGACTTGCAATCTAAAATTGATAAATAAAATTGATGACATTTTGAAATGCACTTTGTGATTTGTGAATTACATGGCGCGCACGGTTTGGTTACATGCATTACAAACGACAGCATGCATGACTGAACAAACTAGAAAACACCTAAGATACACACATGGCTCTTTTGGAATTAGGAAAACAGAGGATCGAAACTAGTCTTCACGGCACAATAGCCCCTTCCCCTTGTCTCGGGACTACCCACGATGGCGGCGAGTGTTGAAGTCATCCATATCCTACGATTCCATGATGTAAATAGACCGTACAACCAAATACACAACCAAGATGCAAATTGTACATAACTCACATCTTCGATATGGAATGCGCCCAGGCGACTGCAAATGCTACAACAGCCACCGGTCTCACTCAGTAGCAGGAGCCTTCCCCTTGTCTCAGGACTACCCACATCGGTGGCGTGTGTCGAAGTCTTCCATGTTCTGCGAGACGGGCTAGATGATTGCATGATGTTAGAAGAACGAAAGGCTAATTACATAATTAGGATGCAAATTGTACATAACTTACCTCTTCTATATGGAGTGCGCCCAGGCAACGAGAGAAGCTGCGATGGCCACTGGTCTCAGTAGCAGGAGCCTTCCCCTTGTCTATCGCGTGTTGTGCCCGGCCGTACTCAGCTTCCTGTTCGGGGGTCCACCACCACCACCTAGCTATCCCGGGCTCCTTCGGTGTGCATTTTTAATAGGGTTCGGTACGTAAGGTTTCCATCGCTGGAAGGTCTCAGCTCGCATTGCGTAGTTCAATATGTACTTCTACTCGATAAAAGGCCTATCGTACATCTTTAGGTTGTCGATCCATTAGAAGAAGTTTCAACGTGTCTCGGGCTGCCATTACATGCGTGTGAAGTTAGAAACTTGTGGAATTCAACGTAGGGTGTGAAAAATCGATTTGTGCGTAAGATTCTCTAACGAGGACGTTCTCGCACGTGTAGTACGCCCAGGCGACGGTGTCTGGATGTGTGGACTGAATGATCTTCGCCGGCTATTTGCACACACATTGCGGGTGTGAAAACTCTAGTGGTACTGGCGCATCCTTCATTGAAAAATCTAGGTAGGGTTTAGCCCTCTTCGCATGCCACTTGTGTTTCTGCAATATATTCGCATAAAAGTTCACCGACGAGTCCGACATATTCTAGGCAGACCTAATGTTCTGCTGTTGCACACAAAATAAGGGCGAGTAAGTTCGGAAGAAATATAATGTCGATATACGTACACTTTAAGAAAGAATGACGTAAACATATACACAAATATGAGCAAACTACCCATTTACATAACATGACAGTCCACCTATAGGCGAACAATAGAATATATTACGACACTGATGATGACTAGATGAGCTCGGTCTATTGGGGTAATCCTTCATGGAGTGCCCAAGAGTAATGCATATCCTATACTTCATCGTGCGGCTCAGGCCTCCACGCTTGCTGTCACATTCGCCAGGAACCACAACCAACTGGATGTGTTCTCATTCTCTATAATGGCAAAAGCAACCAGGAGAAGTTGGCCATTCCCGTCGGTCACCACCGCGATAATAATGGTGCCCTTGTACCTCCCTGTGAGGAAAGTTTCATCCATCGTGAGCATAGGACGATACAACTTGAAGCCCTCTATGGCCTAGACGAAAGCCCAGAACACTCGGTCCAGTATCAAGTAGTTGGAGCCTCGATCAGCATCTTCACTTTCAAGCTTGTTTATGTACATGTCGGGGTTTTCATCAGCAATCTGGTGAAGCATTCTCAGCATATGGTTGTACTCCTCTATGTATGTCCCATACATAGACTCGATAACCTTCTGCTTGGCTCGTCGGACCTTACTGCAGCTGACTAAATAACCAACAAGATTGACGACTTTCGACATCAGCATCTTGGGGGAGACAGACACATCCTCCTCAACTAGGTGGCTGATGAGGCTTGCCACATATGCGGAAGTCACATTCTGATGCTACCGTAGCTAAGCTCATAGTGTGTTCGGTCACCACCTTGACTGTGAAGATCGAGCCGAAGAACTTTACTCGGTGAACGTTGACCTTGCCAGGGCAGCCTTCCACTACGCTCTTCACTGCATAATGTCTTCGGTTAGACCGGTGCATCCGATATACACAGCTAATGGACAAGGTGTAGCATGCTATAGCTTGTTGCACGACTGGTGTCGGCATCAAACCTCCCCTAGACCCTTCTTCTTGTGGTAGTACGAGCAAACGTACCGTGATATCATCAAGTCACGATGCCACATAAGGCATCTCCGATGACACAATTCCGCTAGTTGGACCACTAGCCTACTATGCGTCCTCCTCGCTACCTTTCGAGCCTGGGTCGGCGTCCTCATCGGAGTACTCCAACCCGAGAGGTTGGTCCGGTAGATACTCGAGGTAGTCAATGCGGCCCGACCACCACAGTTCCACCCCCCATTTTGCACAAAATTATGTGCATGTCTTCTCTTGTGGACTTCCTCTAAAATAGCACATTCTGTGCCACCGTCTTCAAGCTCCGCTTGCGGTTGCCTGCTTCTCGAGGCCCTGACATCATCAAGATTTTTCAGCGCCCTGCGTACGAAATTCACGTACACCATCGGTTTCTTGTATATCGCTGCCTCGGGTTGAGAAGCAATCTGCATGTACTGGCCCCATGCTACGCTTCCATTCACTTTGACCAGCTACCATATGTTGTGCTCTTCCCTATTCGTGCAGGTGATCCTCTCGATGACAAGTTTCTTCGTCAACAACTCCATGTTGAACTCCCACTAGATGCAGCTCCTAAGCTCGTGAATATTCATTGCATCGAGCCCCTCCACCCCGACCACCTTGCACTGGCATCTCGACAGGTCCAACCCATTGGATCCGGACCATATGAGACTGTCGCCATAAAATACTATCAAGTTTTGCATGTTCAAAATTACCTAAATCCACAACAACCCGATGTGCGAGATGCGATATAACAAACATAGTATATAGTTACCACAAATTTAATATGACTAAACTATTTAATACTACCTAATTACAAGTAATTTATTCGTTAGTAATTACTCACAGCACAAATAATTAAGACATATTACATGCGAGTAATCAACTAAACCTCTAATGAAATATCAATAATTAATTAATTAGCAACAAATTGATTACTTGTAAAAAATACTTACAAGTAATTCATTACTAGCGTAATTACCACTAATAAACTACGACTCAAACAAATATGATTTATTAAATACCACTAATTAATTATGTCTATTTAATTTTCACTAAATTAATTATGCCTAACTAAGTTCCCTAAACTAATTATGACTGATTCATTACCACTAAATTAATTACGACTAATTAATTTCCACCAAATTAGTTATCCCTAACTAATTACCACTAACTAATTATGACTAATTAATTACAACTAAATTAATTATGACTAATTAATTACAACTATTTAATTTATACTAAAATAATTATGCCTAACTAATTACCACTAAACTACTAAACTAATTTATGACTAATTAATTACCACTAATTTTAACCACTAACTAATTCATACTCAAATAATAAATCCTAATTAATTACCACTAATTAATTATTGATACATTAGTTACGACTAAGTCATTACCTCTTAATAATAAGGTGTAATAAACTATTACTAAATTATTAATAGCTATTTAATTACGACTACAAGCTACATTAATTAGGACTAGCTGAGTAAGACTAATTAACTACGACTACAATCATGACGACAAATGAAGTGGATAAAAAATTATCTACCTTTCAGGGGGACTATTTAATACTGGTACAGTCCTAAGAACTGCTCCAAACTTTATTCTCCAAAATATTTTAATTTTGTTTTCTGTGTTATCAGCGACGAGCGCGAGAATGAGAACGAAAACACAATTGAGAATGACCGAGAGCGAGAGCGACTCTGGTATTTATAGCTGTGCGAAGGCAATTCCCGCATACAACGCAACGCGCTGGTGGCGGGAAATCCGGAAGCACTATCGGGCCGCGGCACTCCGGGCAAGAGAGGGCCGGCAGAGACCGGGTGACACTTGTGCGGAGGAGGCTAGTCCGGGCGGGGGCTGTGCGGACGCGGCTTGTTCAGGCGGGGGCCGCACGGACACAACTTGTCCAGGTGGGGGGCGCACAGACGTAGCTTGTCTGGGTGTAGGATTAAGAATAACCGACTAGAGAGGGGTTGAATAGGATGTTTTAAAACTTTCTAACTAATCAACAAATTTAACCTAGATTGTCTTAACAAAGCTTCCTAGCAAGTATACAAAGAAAGAACCACTAAGCAATTTTAAGACAATTATGAGTTTATGTCAATACTAGATACAATTCTAGCTAAGCAATGTTATGCAAGTAAATTGCTAGAAATGTAAATGTGGAAATAGTAGAGACAAAGAATACACCACAAAGGAGACAAAGAAGTTTTTCCCATGGTATCGAAAACTTGTCGGTCTTCACTAATCCACGTTGAGAAAATTTGAATGAATCAAGTCGGCTCCACGAATTAAGCCTTCACCCTCGATCACTATCATTGCTCTTCCTCCTGTCCGGAGATGGTGAGCACACAACCACTTCACAATCCCTTGCCGGGTAACTTCACACGCTTCTTTGAAGTGATCACCACGCAACTTCTTCTCTAAGCCGTCTAGGTGCCGGTAAGCATCAAGAGTAACAAATCGTTGTACTCGCTTGAAGACTATCAAGTGCCTAAGATGATCAACTAATGATGTAATGCACTTAATAGCTCTCAACTACCTCAAAATATGAATTCAATGTAAATGAGTAGAAGAGAGCACAAAGAACTCAAGTGTATTCAATATGGCCAAAGGTCTTGAGCTTGGTGTAGGTGGGGGTGTATTTATACCCCTCTCCAACCAATCTAGCCGTTACAATCACTTTTCTGAAAAAAAATCAGGATTTGCGGTAGTACCACCGTTGAATCCTAGTACTACCGATTTTCGGTTCAACGATCGGAACAGTCGCATTTAATGCTTCTGAACTAGCCATTACAAAAGGAGTTGCGGTACTACCGCCAACTAGAAATCAATACTACCATAGCGCGGTAGCACCGCTTGGCTAGAATGGAACTACTGTTTTCCAGAGCTCAAGAAATCACACAAAAACACATTCTCTAGAAAAAACATACCGCTATTTAAAAATAGGTACTATCGCACTCCGGTAATACCGCTCAAGAATTTGCGGTCATACCGATTCTCAAGGGAGATCAAAACTCCCAAAAACACACTCTCTGTAAATTACGTTCCGTCATCTATATTTTGGTACTACTGACCTGCGGTAGTACCGCAGTTCAAGTGTGGTCGTTCCGATTTTTAGAGAGGATAAAAAAGACTTAAAATATGCTCTCTGGAAAATACGTACCGTCATGTAAATATTGGTACTACCGACCTGCGGTAGTATCGCCTATTACTAGCAGTCATACCGATTTTCAAAACAGTTTTCCAGAAGCTTAAATCAATGCAATGCATGAACCTAGTTGATCATTGTGGCACATGAATAGTCTCTCAAGCTTCTAGCCATAATCCCTCTTAATAGTACGATATTTATCCTATGAACCCAGTCTTTCTCCAAACTCCGAGAATAGTAAAACCTATAAAATGGTCCTTAGGTCATGCAATACCTTTGTCTTGAACCAAGTTGATATTTTATCACACTAACATTGCCAATTGCCTTGTCATCAATCCATCATTGGGACTTGATCTTTAACACATCTTAGCACATATATTAATCCATAAATATAATGTTGACATTAATTATCAAAACCAATTCTGAAGGCCTAGATACTTTCACCGGGCGGGGGCCGCACGGACGCGGTTCTTCGGGTGACACGCGTGCGGTCCAGGCGGTGGGCGTGCGGAGACAACACGTATCGGCACACCGCTTGTCTAGGCTATAGGCGTGTGGCCGAGCTGCCATTTTTTATAATATGATGTGAGAGACACCACTTCGAAAGTGCCATTTAGCAAAAAAACTCGAAAGCCTAATAGGTGAACGAAGCGATGCAACCAGTAGTTTCCAGTTATGTACTATAGATCGTCGTACGTACGTACGTAGGTTAACAAAGCGAAGAATTAATGGCCATAGAGGAGACAATTAAGGAAAACAAGAGAGTAAATCATGCTCGGTTTTGATGATTTTGGAATGGATCCACAAACCGCTCGTGGTCCTGTGAGTGAGATGTACGTACGTACGTACAGTGGGGGAGAGAGAGAGTACTCCGCTAGCAAGAAAGCGAAAAGCAAATGCTACTCCGGTCGATCGGGTCGATCCATCACCATGCATGTGAGATGTTAATTTGATGATTTGATCCCTAAACACGCGCATCTTACATAGATAAATCCACTCCGAAACTCACAACTTCCTCGCAAGCTGAGCATATATACTACTAGATCGTCTGTAATCGCGTCCGTGCTGAGTAATTAGTATTAAGATGCAAATTTAACACCTAGCTAGCGCTAGAGATGATTCTTGCGTGCCTTGGTATATATGGAATCAGACGGCTCACGATCTCCGAACAGCGTTACAAGACGTCCTACGCCATTCCGAGCCTGATCGATCTCCCTACTGTCACAGTGGTCCATGCACGGATCAGGAACACGGCCATAAATAGTAGAGATCTCATCGACGTACGCGACTATATACGCACGAACGAACCAACAATTGTTCTTTCGATTGGGTCCCAACCACTAGCAAATATACTAGCTACCTTAGCTTGCAAATCTACGTACAGTACACCTACCGCATAGTACAATACAATACAGCAGTACGTATGATCCGGTCCGTGCGTACGCATGAAATGCAATGGATCGATGGAGTCCGGCCGATCCGATCGCGATCGATCCCAGCAGCAATGGCGGTTGCAGCGGCATTCACGGCGTTGTCTTCCTGCCGGCTGGCGCACGTGTGCCGGCAGCCGCTTTTATTTGGCAGTAGGCTGGCCGGAAAGGGAAGCCGAAAGCGAGCTAGCTGCAAATGGTAGTGCTCCCTCAGTTCCAGAAACAAGTCATATATCAATTTTGATAAAAAAAATGTTATCTAAAATATGTAGTTTAATTGGATGTACGAAAGTGGTACGAGCAAATTTATCATGAAAAATATTTTCATAATATTACACTTTTATAAAAAAAAAATTAAAATTTGATAAATCTAGTGGTAAAAGTGGCATCTTATTGACTTTGAAAAGTAAGAAAATGGGTACCTGCATTAACATTACTAAAGGTTAAAATCCATTGTGCTATGTCGTAAAATCCATTGTGCTATGTCGATGATCGAGATCCAGGGTCCCATATCGAGCTTATCGAGAAAATAATATGAGGGTAAAATCTAGACAAAGATCTTTATTGCCATGGACACGATTAATGTTTGTATGAAAATACAATGAGAATTTGAATATAGATGTATTGAGAACGTAATGACTGCGTTCAGAGAGTTATGGATTGCGGATTATGTTACAGAATATGTGGGCTACCCCCTTTATAGCTATTGAAGGGGTGACAGTTAATAGAGCCTAAGGTGTCTTATATCTTCACGCACATTACTCTGTTGAATCTTGAACTATCACGTCTCTTAGCCAACTGTCATAAGTTGCTAGATACGCTAATAACCACTGCCACGTTAGTCATAAGGGAAACTACCATGTCTCCCGCCTAGTTTGCTAGTCGGGGATGACCCAGAACCGTATAGCTGGTCGTGTAGTATACATGACTGGTCGTCTCATGACTTAAACTAGTTTGCAACAAGTTTGACCGTAATAAAACATATTAGACTTTCTTTTAACACTAGTCGTAGGTTAATAATTAACCATTATAATGTGAGCTACTAATATATAAGCCTACTTTCACAGAGACTATGACTTTGATAAAAAAATATTGACATAATCAAGGATCCTCATCAGCTTGCCCCAAGGCTTAAGAAAATAAAGAATATTTTCTTAAGGCCTTATTGCCTTGAAACGTGCATCAAGAAGATTTTATCAGGCACAACATTCCAGACATTTAATGATAATGTGGGAGAGAGAAAATAGTTCTATTTTATTGGAAATTGTATCCGAAGGTTGCGATGAGTGGGTGAACGGTTGTAGTAAAAAAAGAGAGATCATTGCAATCTCCGTCTTCAAGCCTCCTGCCTTTGAGTCTCTTTGTTTCTAACTCTCTCTTCCAAAACCTCTGTTTGATCTCGATCATGGGGATTTTGGGTGCTTCATCCTGCTCCGAGAGGAAGATTTAAGAGCTAGAGAACCAAGGGTATCTCCCAACTAGGTCGGATTATCCTCTTTGCTTCTTTCGTGAAATTCGGTTTTCACTTGCCAGAGAGTGTGTTCTTAGCAGACATTTTAGATTACTTTAGGATAAAACTCTTTCACCTTGGACCAAACTCTATTTTGATCCTTAGTGTTTTTTCACATCTTTGTGAAGTTTTCCATGGTATTCCTCCCACCTGTTCGTCTATTTTGTCACTTCTATCAGTTTACCTGTAACAACAAAGTTCAGAGGAACTGTGGTAGCATGTATTTTAAGCTCCACGATCAAATGACCAAAACAAATCCTTCCCATCAAAGATACATAGTGTAACTAATAGGAATGGTTCTACTCGAGCTCACTTGAGGTAGCTGTCGACGATCAAGTCGTCGATCTTACAAAATGAAATGAGGAAACTGGCTGAGAATTCTTGTATGAGAATAGGGTTGCTCTTTATTGCAATAAACTGGACTTTACAGGGATGCCTTGGACAAGGCGACAGACTAGCCCTAATTACACTGAGTATATTGCTTGGAGAAAGTGAGTTGTCTATAGTAAATATTGAATCACTTGTCTACTCCTACTTGCTTGTTGTGCTTCAATTGTTCTTCAAATCATCCACCTCCTCTGTTCGTCGTCCACCCTTAAATATTAGCGAAAAGGTGCCAGTTATCCCTAGAGAAGACACCTTTTGGAAGTGATGTGTCTGGTCAGGGTGGCAGTTGTTGTCATTTGATCACCGTTTGGTGTTAACGGGAGACGAACATGAGCAATAACTGTATAGTAGTTATTGTCAGTGACTTAGGGCTAAAAAGCATCGCATGGTTTGGAGCAGATAAGGCACGTGTCTCATTCATCACACGGAAGGAATATACTTGGAATCGGGTCCAAGTACTAGTCCAAAGAGCAGTTATCTTATCGAGCAATAGGTACAATGCCTCTCCGACCAGGGTACTCGTAGAACAACCTCTGGGATTCTTACGACCACAGGGGTTGTAACCATAGGGGTTACGACCATAAAGGCTATGTGGACTTTAATTAAATATTAAAGCAATATTTAAGAATTTAATCCTCGTCAGTGGCCATCTTCAATACACCAAAAGTCCTCCAACCTGGTCTGCTTAGGTCATGCAGAATGAGAAGGCTTCCTTGAAGCTAACAGCAGAGGAGAAAAGACTGGTCGATGTTGTCATTTCTTTAGTGGCAGCCAGGCTAACTTGTCGGAATATCATGCACGACTTCCTCTAGCACATAATTAGCCCCTTAAAGAAAAGGGCTCGTTATGTTTGGATGCTCGAAAGGGTTGAGGACCCGACCAAAGTCAGTTCTAGTGGTATGTTACTCTCCAAGTTTCCTTAAAGCAATGGTCGACTTTGTAGTATAAACTTTACTTAGTATATTTTTTGCTTTATTATTGCCAGAGGATGTAGTGAAAGAAAGGACTTCAACTGTGTTGAAGTATGTAAGAGATGGCTTAGAGCCCATTTCTTTCGATGACCAACCTTCCAGCTTAATTGGAGCATCTGTAGAGTTCATAAATGAACTAATGCATGTATATATAATTTTAACCTTAGTTCTGAATTTTTTGCTAAGACTGTAGTTGGTAAACTTCTGTTTCTCTTTAGATGCATGGCAGAAAAGGAGAGTCGACCAGGCTGGATCTAGCAGCCAACCTCCGCCAGCCAAAAAGACCAAGACTACTGCTGCAGGGTCTTCATAGGTCATGGTCGAGAGACCAACGACTAGGACAAGACCTGCTATACCAGTCTTTGCCGGTGCTCTGATAGCTATCACGCAGACTAGTGGTGCACCATCAAGTACCCAGACTGCAGTAGATCCGACTTGTACCCTGTTGATTGTCGGGACCCCAGGTAAACAACCCCAGGACCCTTTGTGCATTCTGAACTAGTCCCAGATCAGTAGCTAGCTCGCACAGTTACAACATAGATGTAATCACAACCATACAACAAAATAACGATGAAGCGGACAAATTAATATTAATAGGTAGCAAAAGGGACCTTATGGTCAAGTCTTACAGAGTGCGCCACGCAGTGCTTAGCAACAAAAGACAACTTGCAGCGGAAACATAATATCTCGTGGTGGCCACGCGACATGCCCACAGTCAATCGAGTGGAGGACGTGACCTAGTTCGCAAAGTCTTCAGGATACTCCTCTTCATAATACTCTGAATTCCCTGGTTCTTCTGTGGGGATTAATCACACAGGGCGCAAGCCGTGAGTACTTTGAATGTACTCAGCAAGTCATAGGTAAATGTATGCAATTATTATTCATGCGAGGCTAGACAAGGATAGCTTTATGTTTAATTTGCAGAAAGCAGCATTTACAGTGAATACAGTAAGTAGATCGAAAGCACCATTTAAAATATTAATACATAAGTAATTCAGTTCTTTGAAACAAACTGGAGATCAACCCAACCATTCCATCCAAACTATCGATTCCACCATTTTTAAGAAAAACATCTACCCCTTGCGTGAAATCATCGGCATGTCCATAACCGGGGACACGGCTATTCGAATAGTTTTTATACACTCTGCAGAGGTTGTACAGCTTTACCCACAAGAGATAATCATCTTATACTGTCAGGAGTTTCACGCTCGAAGGCGTGTGACTAAGAGATTATCACAAGACCGTTACAAAGCTTTGAACTGGCTAAGAGCTGCCTGCTAAGGTTTCGCTTCTAACGAGCTTCGCACCCGCTAGATTCGTGCCCCCTCTTGCGCCAGCGAATCAGCACGCTCCACCACAACAGAACCTAGCCAACTCATTGCTAATTATTAGACCAGGTCCACCCCATCCTGGACATGTGGTTGCACGATGTGACCCAGATCAATGGTTCAAGGTTAAGTCCTTAGTTCGCTACTCAGGCGAGACTAATCCACGTCCCAATGTGTGTTACGGCACCCACACTCACCACCATCCACTCGCCCAAGCATAAAACATTTTCGGTTCAACCCGGCCAAAGACCACCCTAGCCTTGGCACAACATCTTTTAACAAGGTGACCGCGCCACAATTCTGTTAATCAAGTTTATTCATATGAGCATATGGTCATGAGTCCCAACGTACAACTATAACATGGCTAAGCATAATACAATACCCGTGTTGGTAATTTATCAATGTCCAACTAATATAAACCCTCCTAAGGTGTCCAAGGGTTCATGTCATTCAATGGTACATGTCGTTTGCAATTTATCAAGGAGGTATACATCAATTAGGCATTTATCTACTCTCGAAACAATTAATATATAAACTAGCAATGCATGTTTATATAAACCAATATAGTTTTATAAAGATGGGTTCAATATGATCAAAGGTATATGACTTGCCTTCGTTGAAGAGTTGAGGTGCTTCGGTCGTCGGATCCGAGAAATCTTTCGAAAAGTCGGTTTCTACATGTGCGAAAAGAACAAAATAAATAAAACAACTCCAAATAAATTCCAAATAAATACCAAACTAGTACTAACAGCAATAGGAGGATTTTTGATGAATTTAGAAATTTGAATCACTCGAATCGAAGTTCGAACGAAGAAGTTATGGCCTTCCGAAGTTGGAAAACACATGAAATGAAGGATTAGGGGATTTTCAGATTTTTCTAGAATTGTTTTTCTAAAGAAAATTCGAATTATTGCGCCAGCTGACGTTAGCGAGGGGGTTTTAATTTTTGGCCGAATTATTTTCCAACGGAAAAACCCGGATAAGCCACGTGGCGCCGATCGGGCAAACGTCGCAAAGCGTGGCGATCGACCGCGTCGCCAAGAAAGAGTCGACGTGGCTGTGACGTCGCGCCGAGGTGGCGGCCACGTCGGCACCCGAGCCGGCGCGCGCCGTTCGATGGCTCGCCGGCGTTTGGTTGCTGGCGGCCACGCGAGGACCAAGAAGCAAGAGGAGCTCGCGGGGAGCTTGATGCTCACCAGCTTGATGAAGCGGCGCGAAGAGGCGGCCGGCGACGAGGAAGAAGGTGAAGGCGGCGGCGGGGAAACACGGCGACGGCGCTCCGGTGGGTTCTCGGGTTCGGGGAGGCGCGCACGAGGTGGCCCTCAGTGCGGCGATGCCGAAGGTGGAGGCGGCGGCGGTCGAGGGTGCTCGAAGTGGGCGCTTGTAATATCCCGACTTTCATTTGAGAATGCAATTCAAATTGAGAGAATTAATGTAATTCTCCGTTAGTGCTAGAAATAATTTTAGGGAGAAAATAGTTAATCGGTGGAATGTTTCTTTTGGAAAAACATTTAATCAGGAGTTTAGAGGGGGGTTTTCTGCGTTTTCCTGGCAACCTGGGCCTGGGCCTTGGCCCATGAGGCCTGGCCGGCCATTGGGGAAGGTGCCACCCTCCCTAAAACCCTAGCGCCCTTACCCCACCCCTTGGCCGAATTTCCCCTCTCCCTCCCTCTTGCAGCCGCCACCCCTACCCCTCCTCTCCCTTGCGCCTTCCACCTCCTCCTTGGAGCTGCCCCATCCATGGATGAGCGCCTCCCATTCCTTGATGCCGATCTCCCCGCTGCCGGCCTCTCGCGAAGGAAGGGCTGGAGCTTCACGGACTTGTTGTTCAAGAAGGGGGGGATTGAGGGTCATCCTCTACAAGGATCTTCGTCGTCTTCCTGGTGCTCCAAGGGTAATGGTTCTCGGTTGTCGTTGTTGGTTAATCGTAGAGGCGAATTTGATTAGGTTTGATCGGATCAAGTGCTGTCTACTGTAATTTCAATTCTGTCCAGTTTCTTGCGTGGCCTGTTTCGTGTTCTTAGAGGCAGAATTAGGGATTTTTATCTCCTAGAGTTATTTAGATAATGTTCTTAGCTTTCGGTGTGCGCCAAGAACACTGAATTCCGACATACGGATAAAAAGTTATGTTAGTTTTCGTCTCTGCTGTCCAGAAACCTGACGAGAATAAACTGTCAAGTTGTCTTTTAAAATATGAGTGTGTTAATGGAAAATTCAGGGCTTTCACCCAACTAGGTTATTGTAGGCCTTGGTCTTAGCTTTTGATATTGTTAAAGAACGCTCAATTCGGAGTTGTAGATTAAAAGTTATAATCATTTTCATACTGCTGTCTTATTTGTGTAGACAGATTCTGTTCTGTTGTTTCAGTTATCTGTCAGTAAATTAATTTTGCCGAATTGGGTTACCTTGTCAACTAGAGTATTGTAGATATGTCAGTTAAGAATCCATAGAAATTGGTCTCACCTCATTCCGAGTTCCAGACCAATAGATATGATTTTTACCGTTCTGTTGTCCAGTTTCGGGCTGTGCCGGAGTAGTCTGTTTTCAGATTAGAACTAACTAGTTAATTGTGGGTTGTCGGGAAGGTGTTGTAGAACGTTAATGGAAGTGTTCTGTTATATGTTGTATTTATTTCAAGTACTTACTTCTGTAGGCAGAGATGTTAAAAAGTTGAGGTCGTGGTTGTTGCTCTGGGATTCACTAGGGTACACCACCGTTCGTGATATGTGGACAGGGGAGTTGATACCCCGAGTACCAAAGTTAGAGGTGTTGAGCGTGAGTTGCTTTAGAAAGTTGTTCTCTTCTTTGATTTTTGAATTTTGTTCAATTCTTGTCCTGTGGAGGTTGATGAACTTTTCTTGAGTTTTGCTTACATTTCAACAGATGAGTTTTCATCACTCATTCTTGGCTTTAAAATATGAATACTTGTTCTCTCGATCTTTGGTCTATTGTTGATTTTGTGTGAACGTCGGTTATTAGCAAGATTAAACTTTTCATGGGAGTTATACACTTATTGTTGGAAAATATGACTCCTTTATTCGATTGGTATTTCAGATACTACAAGTTTTCGATTGCAAGTGCTTTAACATGTGAAAGCTTTGACTTTATGTATTTCTTTTGGATTACTTCGAGCGTTGAGGTTTGAAGTCTCTCTTTTGCTGAAGTAAGGCGTTAGAATCCTTTTGTGATGACTTGCCATGCTTAAAATGAGAAGTTATAACTAAACGAATAAAATTTTACATTATGAGTTACCAAGTCGGGTTATTAGCATGGTGCAAATCAATTATTCTTAACTACCATCCATGAAAGTGAAATTGATTAATTTGAAATGTCATTGTATTTGATACTTGGTGTATGTTAAATAAAGACTGTCCATATCCGTTTAGAACCTATAGATCTTGCATAAGAGCTAGATTTATCTATTTTCTGGTATGCTAAAATTGTTGAAACTTGTATAAAGGACCAGATGGGTGCTGGTGTATCGATTCGTGAAACCTTATTTATAGAAAATTATGTTAGTGAATCTTTAGCCATGTTTTGAATTGATTTCTGAACAAAGGTGAAATGTGAATCTATGTTTATATATGGTTATGTGATTGCAAATGAAATTAGTACCATATGTACACATATGATTAGTACAATCATCAATTGTTAATGAGCGCTGAAGAAGGTGTTGAGCAACACCAATAGTTGAGTAGATGAATTTCATAAGTAGTCTTTGATATCGTGCCTTGTGATATTGTTATTGCTTAGCATAATCTTGTTATAATAAATTTGTTTCAACCTTGTGGTTTGTGTTCCCTTTGGGAAGTTTTAGGATGGAGTAATAAAGTTTGATGATTCTTGGTACTAGTGTATGTTGTCGATGTTATTAAATCGTCAAAATGTGAGAATGAGGTTAATTCTCGTAGTAATTTGATCACCCATGGTGATATTTCCTAAATGATCAAATTTCAAGTTTTGTGTTCATGATCTTTTGGGGGTTCAGGCTTTATGTGGTAAATGAAGTTTATCGAGTATCCATATGTTGCAAAGTTATAATGATTCTTCAGTGATGCAAGTGCTTCGATCTTGAATACTTATTTGTTCTTATCTGTTAAGGTTCGATATTCTCTTCTTGTGAGGCTTATGCTTTCAACTGTGGGCTCCACTTATGTTCTATGAGTTCATTGCTTAATTGGTTTTCCCCTTGGTCCTGTGTTCAGTGCGAGTGGTAGATGAGTTTTCTAGTTGGTAAAAAAAAAATCTTTTTCATTTGTCTCTTCTTTTAAGAAAGAATCAACTCATTCTTTTCACGTGGGTCTTTCGAAGTGTGTTCTAATTGTTGTTGTGAGAATTGAAGTTAATACCATTCAGATGAGAATATTTCAAGTTTAGCTTTCTTGATATTTTGGAGTCCATGAATCCTCTGGTAGCTGAAATTAATTTAAACAAATTGAGGTATTGAATTGTCTTGTTGCTTCTTAAGAGATTCATGTGATTTAATCTTAACGGGTTTCTGGTTTGAGTTGGCAACGTGAAGCTGCAATTAAAGAAAAATTATGTTGGTTCCCTTAAGAGGAGATTAATTTGCTTGCTTTTCATGAAATCCCGTACTTGGAAATGTTTCGAGTTTGGTGACTGAGATTATTTGGATCTCATGTTTCTTGTGTAGTTGAACTGTTCTGAACAAATATGACGTATTGAAGAATTTTTTAATGGTTCTTAATTAGTCCTTGTGGTTTGGACTAAAGACCTTATCTTGTTCGTTGTGGCAAAACGATGTTATTTAAGGAATTAATTTCAGTGTTAAAAGAAAGAGTGCAGTAGGAATATTTGAGAATTTGAGTCAAGTTTTATAACTTGTGGTTATTTGAATTGTTCATAAACTTTTTGCTCTTTTCACTCAAGAGTTGTCGAGTTTCAATCGCAATGTCATTTTTCTTATTAGTGGTTATTTGCTATTCCTTTTCGAGGATGCGTGCCCTCCATTGTGAACTCAACTTTCGTTTTCGGATCTTCATTACAGTTATTTCTTTTGGTTTCGTGCTCACTGTGAGCAGCAACATTTTCCGGTGTGGTGAAACTTGTCCTTGTTCGTCTCTTTCTTTTGAGAAAGGATCAACAATTTTGTGTTGTAAAGTTTTGCAAAGCGTAAGTTGTTAATTGTTTAGTGGTGGTTAAGTGATTGTTGGGGTGAGATTTTGCTACCAAGGTATTGGAGGAGTAATAGAAGATGAGTTGGTTTTGATCTGAGCCTCTTGGAGGGAAGTTGATTTAGATAGAATGTATGGTTTCGAAGTAAAATTGTATATTGTTCGACTAAGTAGGACCTATGGTATAGTGTAGTTCCAGAACTTTGGTTCATGTTGAAATGTTGGGGATTATCAAATGTATGGAAACCGTAATCAATTTTATAGAGTAACACTATTGGAAAGTATCGCGATGTCGTGTGAGTGATTCCTGATGATGCCAATGAGTGAGTTTGTCGGAATTGTGGATATCTTAGAGATTTAATCCGATGATTTCACTATTTGTTATAAGAGGAATTCATTGTAGAGGTCTCGGAGGTTAACTTTGGGCTTTCCATTTTCATGCTAGACTTTTGGTCGCCCAAAGATTTGTGTGTAGAGGAGATAGAAAACTGGAGTATTCTGAGTAGTGGAATGATTGTCGATAGAACTCTTCTGATGTAGTTCATGAGCGGGTGTACTGCGGATTCTGATGTGTTATTCTTGAAAGTTGGAGGTGATGAGATTGCATGGGTTTTTGAGGTGCTTTGGTGCCTTCTATCAAATTAATGTCATCGGTTGAAGGAGTTGTCTAGAGTGTTGATGGAATAAATAGAGTCTCTCTACAAAGGTGTGGATGATGTATTTCGGTTTAAGCCTAATTTGAGGATGTTAAATTAAGAGGTTTGAGACCGTGTGGTATCACGATGAATTGAATTCCAAGGTTTGAGAGATATTTTTTCCAAAAAGTGAAACTAAGGAAAGGATGTCTTCTTGATTAGTGAAGCGATTTCTTTATTCTCGTATGAGCTTTGTCTTTTGACCAATGTCTTTCGTAAGTCGAGTTTGACTCGATTTTGGTATGTGTGGTTCTTCTCGATTCAGGAAGAATAAAGGAAGTTTTGATTTGGGTATTTAAAATGATTCCTCCTTTAGTTTTCGTGACATTTATTCGTAATTTGCCACTTGGAAAGTGGAAAGATTTTCTTGATGAAATTCGATTTACAGATTTTACTCTTGATTACTCGATTGGTAGCGATATAGTTGTGATGTGAATCTTTCTTATTCGGATGTGTTTTGCGGTAAAAGAGTTTGCTTAAAAGAATTCGATTGTATGTTTCGGTTAAAGGAGGTGATCCTTGTTTTTGGTGAAGAGTTCAATTGAGAGGTGGAATAAGAGTTCCGTGTTCTTTGTGCTTGTCGTGTGGTTCGGTATCTTTGGGAAGGTTAACCCAAGATACATTGGGTTGTTTTAAGCTAGTTGGCGTATCGCGGGATCTCGAGTCCATGCGCGGAGTGCGTAACGTCTTGTATGTTCTCGTGTTGAGTGAGTACAGGAGATCGAGTTTGAGATTTCGTTAACGTCGTAGTCCTTGAGTAGGATCTTACCTTGATTCTCTTCTAATGAGTGTACCTAGAATTTCGGGTTGAGTGTTATGATAGACATGGTTGTATGTCATTTTGTTGTGGTCTCAACAGTCCGAGTGTGAGGCGTCTTGGGAGTTGGGGTTTCGCTTGCGTGAGCATTATCTGGATAAGTTCGCAACGAGTATCTGCTTTCCGTTGTTAAATTCCAGTTGCAGTTTTCTTTGTTGTAGATCGGCGTTTAGATTCGGGGTCGAATCCTTTTAAGGGGGGTAGAATGTAATATCCCGACTTTCATTTGAGAATGCAATTCAAATTGAGAGAATTAATGTAATTCTCCGTTAGTGCTATAGAAATAATTTTCGGGAGAAAATAGTTAATCGGTGGAATGTTTCTTTTGGAAAAACGTTTAATCAGGAGTTTAGAGGGGGTTTTCTGCGTTTTCCTGGCAACCTGGGCCTGGGCCTTGGCCCATGAGGCCTGGCCGGCCTTTGGGGGGAGGTGCCACCCTCCCCCAAAACACTAGCTGCCCCTTACCCCCACCCCTTGGCCGAATTTCCCCTCCCCCTCCCTCTTGCAGCCGCCACCCCTACCCCTCCCTCTCCCTTGCGCCCTTCCACCTCCTCCCTTGGAGCTGCCCCATCCATGGATGAGCGCCTCCCATTCCTTGATGCCGATCTCCCAGCCGGCCTCGCGAAGGAAGAGTGGGCTTAACGGACTTCTTTGTTCAAGAAGGGGATTGAGGGTCATCCTCTACAAGGATCTTCGTCGTCTTCCTGGTGCTCCAAGGTTAACGGTTCTCGGTTGTCGTTGTTGGTTAATCGTAGAGGCGAATTTGATTAGGTTTGATCGGATCAAGTGTTGTCTACTGTAATTTCAATTCTGTCCAGCTTCTTGCGTGGCCTGTTTCGTGTGCTTAGAGGCAGAATTAGGGATTTTTATCTCCTAGCGTTATTTAGATAATGTTCTTAGCTTTCAGTGGCCGCCAAGAACACTGAATTCCAACATACGGATAAAAAGTTATGTTAGTTTTCGTCTCTGCTGTCCAGAAACCTGACGAGAATAAACTGTCAAGTTGTCTTTTAAAATATGAGTGTGTTAATGGAAAATTCAGAGCTTTCACCCAACTAGGTTATTGTAAGCCTTGGTCTTAGCTTTTGATATTGTTTAAGAACGCTCAATTCGGAGTTGTAGATTAAAAGTTATGATCGTTTTCATACTGCTGTCTTATTTGTGTAGACAGATTCTGTTCTGTTGTTTCAGTTATCTGTCAGTAAATTAATTTTGCCGAATTGGGTTACCTTGTCAACTAGAGTATTGTAGATATGTCAGTTAAGAATCCATATAAATTGGTCTCACCTCATTCCGAGTCCCAGACCAATAGATATGATTTTTACCGTTCTGCTGTCCAGTTTTGGGCTGTGCCGGAGTAGTCTGTTTTCAGATTAGAACTAACTAGTTAATTGTGGGTTGTCGGGAAGGTGTTGTAGAACGTTAATGGAAGCGCTCATTATATGTTGTATTTATTTCGAGTACTTACTTACAGTAGGCGAGAGGTTTCGGTTTAGAGACATCTTCTTTACCTCCTACTGCAGCTTCGCGGAAGGCAAGTACTTTGATGTTCATATGTTTGGAGTATGATGCATGCTTGAGGTTGTATTGTATTTTTCGATATCCATGAGAATATTCAAAGTTTATGTTCTTTTCTTATGTGTTATATACATGAGTATATATATGATGTCTTTCATAATTCATACTTGATTCATGCATCTGTTTCATGTGCCTTCCACGGAGTGGATTTTAAGACCCATCAATTCTAGTATGGGCACGTAAGACCCACCAGTCCAATGTGGGCAGTTTTGGACACCCGTATGAAATGTTCTTCATACGGGATTGGGATCCCCGTATTTTTGTTAAATACGGGCTTAAGTGCAGACCGACGGGTGTGTCACTAGCTATACCGGTATAAGCATGTGTGCACTCCATTCTTTTCATTCAATCTATTCATTCTATTCATCCATATACTCATTTGGGGTATGATCGCATTCTTTAATGATGATGTCTTGTTCGTATTTGTGGTATGTTCATTTATTCACTGTACTTGCTGAGTCACGAACTCATTCTTGCTTTGTTTGTTTTATTTTAGGTGATCATTGATGCTGGCTCTATCGGGAGGGAGTAGACACACACTAATAATGCAATTCACCATATTCAAGTTCAATAATATGATTTAGTTTCTATCTTTCATTCGTTAAGTGATGAACTGTAATAAGTAAATTTAGATGGTGAAGGAAGGATACCTTCTCCATGTTATGTTTGATTATGAATTGCTTGTGATCTTCGATCACCCTTTGTTACACTTGCTTGAATTCAGACTGTTGTCATGCCATGGTTATATTAAATAATGATTTCTTTATATCATTAGTTGATATTATTCAAATTCTTCCGCATTATGGATGTATGTTAGATGATTTAGGTGACATCTTGGCTTCCGAATAGCCAGGGTGTTACAGCGCTAAAGGCGGCGGCGACCTCCGGTGGCCAGCGGCGAAGAAACGCGAGAAGGGGGCGAAGGAGGGCGAGGGAGGAGGAGGGAGAAGGGGGAACCGGGAGAGGAGGGGGAGGCGCTCACGGTGCTCCCCTTTAAAGGGCTTGGGGAGGCCCTGAGGAGTAGGAAGGGGGAAGGGTGTCGGGCGGCCACTAATGGCGGATGGCGGTGTCGGCGAAAGGAGCGGGGAAAAGGGGGAAAAAGCGGGGCGCACGAGCGTGGCGGAGGCGGGGGCGAACGGCGCACGGCAGGCGCTAGGGCCAGGCGAGGGAGGAGGCGAGGACCGGTGGGATTCGCGGCGGACTGCTGCGCATGGCCGCGCGAGGAAGAAGGGGGGGTCCGGAGGAGGACGACGAGCGAAGGCCGTCCGATTTCGATCGGACGGTGGGAGGTGGAGGAGGGCGTGGCGGTGCGCGAGGGAGGGGAGGCGCGGTGCGCGCGCGGGGCCGAGTGGGCGGGCCGAGGGAGGAAATTCGGCCCAGGAGCCGAATGAGGATTTTAAATGCATTTTTGATTTTAGAAATACCAGAAAATGAAAACCCTTTTTAGAAAATAGCTAAAGCAGTCCAAAAATTCTAGGAAAATTCACAGAAGATCCTTGAATTAAATAGAACTTAATAAAAAAACTTTAGGCTATACTTTAGTTTTTAATTTTTGCAAACAAAATAGGTTTTTGGCTTCAAACAAAAAGAAAAAACCAAATTAAAATCCAGAAAATGCAATAAAGGCTTAAAATCCAAATAAAATTCAGGAAACTCCAATAAACTAACTTTTTGGTTTAATTGAAGTTGGATTAACTCAGTTTAAAAGGTTTTTGATTTCTAAATTTCAAATTTAAGCTTTTGCAATTAAATAAAATCAACTGGTTATTTTTATTTTAAAAATTTCAAAAAACTAAGCAACTAGGGATGTTACGTTGATGATCAGAACATAGGGTTCCTTATTGAACTTACTCAGGAATGTAATGTGATAACGCTACCAAATGAATACCATGTGTTGTCGTGGATATATTGAGTGCTTGTATGAGCATACAAAGGATGTTACAGAATGATCATAACAATCGTGGGTACAGATGATGAAATTTCTGGAAAGATATCTATGAGATTATGTTACAGAGAACGTGGGTTACCCCCATTATAGTATTTGAAGAGGTGGCAGTTAATGCCACTAAAGGAGCTTCTAATCTTCACGCACGTTCGCTAGGAGTGTCTTGAACCGTCATGTCCGTTAGCCAATTGTCGTAAGTTGCTAAATATGCCAAAAGTCGCCTTCCTGCCAGTCACGTGGGTAACTGTTGGTGTTTCCCGACCAATTAGGTGGTCAGTGATGGTCCAAGGTCGTATAGCTGGTCCGATGATATCCATAGTTGGTCGTTCGTGACCTAAACTGGTCGTCGTAATAAAGGGAATTAAATTTCCTTTATAAACTGGTTGAAACGTCATAGCTATAATATAGTGGTCCTATATTAAGTAGGCCTCCTTTGAGAGGAACTCTGACTTTGACCGAAAAGGTTGACCTAGTCAAGAATCCTCATTAGTTAGCCCCCAAGGCTTAAGAAAATAATATTTACTAAGGCTTATATACCTCGAAATGTGCATCGATAGGATTCGATCTTGCACAATCATTCCAATAATTTAATAAAAATATTGAAGAAAGGAAAATACTACTTTTTCTTGGAAATTATATGAGGAGGTTGCGGTAAGTGGGGCAACATGTCGAACCCAGGAGCGAAGGATCTCGGTTTCTCTGTGTCCCACACACTAGTCTAGGAATAGTTACTGTACACAGTCAAACAAAAGATGATAGCACAAACATAATACACAATGTATAATAATTCAAGTTTATTACATAAGGGCTGGAAGCCAAAAAGAAAAAGTACAGTGGAAGTATAAATGATAAGTAGGCCAGACGATTCGCCACATGTAATCGTCTAGAAGCGTAGCCTAGTCATCCAAGTTCTCACCCTCCTTGTAGTACTCCTCCAAACAACAATTTATAAAGGTGGGTACAAATAATTGTACTCCTCCAAGCAAGGTGGGTACAAATAATTGTACTCCACAAGTTACACCCAATAACAGAATTATATTTCATGCAGGTTCGATCAAGTGGGGTTTATATGGCTTATTTTGCATAAAGCGATATTTTCCATTTAAATATTCTTACTAAGTTTAAGGTAGTTTATTCTATAACTAAAATCAATTTTTAAACTATCCATTTTGTAGTGGATAACCTCCATACAAATGTGGTGAATGATACCCTCCTATCACATGGCTATCCGCCTAATTTTCCCAAGGACTAAACATCCTAAAACATTTGCTAAATAATTTTTATTTTTAAAAAACAAAATTCTAACTTTGAGTGGTTTTGCTCAGCATGTCCATGACCATAGACACAGCTATTCGAATAGTTTTACACTTTAGCAACAAGAGATAATTTGCTTAAAATGTCGGCTAAGACACGCTTCTGAAGGCGTATGACAAACAAATTATCACTAGGCTTTTACAATGTTCTACCCTAAAGTTATTATGCCACCAAGATTTCACTTCCATTGGACTAACCCCCACCGGAAGCCCCTCTTGCACCAAGTGGGAATATTGTCTATCTAACACCTGCATATCAACATGGCACAATTAACAAAGAGGTATTACAAATTATTTAACCTAATCTACCATTCCAGACTTGTGGTAGTACGTGGAGCATAGCAAAATGTGGCTCAAAGATCGGACCTTAACCAACTTGAGCAACATTCCATAAACCGTGGACTTGATCATTGAAATGAATCAATCCTATGCGTTGACTTACACTATATAACATCCATTTTGCCCAAGTTTAAACCAATTTTTAATTTATTTTCCAAGTTAAATCATTTTCTAAAATTTCTATGGAAAAAACAATACCAGGATCAATGGATGGCTAATTAAATGACAAAATTGGATATACAACGGAATTGGGGATATCTATAAATTTAAAACAGGAGTTTAAATTACTTGAATATAAATAAGCATGCAATAATAATTTAAAATAGAATTTAAATAATTTAAAATACTAGGATCAAATGTGATCAAACATGTAACTTGCCTTGCTCAAATGCTTGGTCGTCAAACAATTCTTGCTCTCCGGAGTCGTAAAAATGTATGCATGAAAATGAGCCAAATTCAAGTAAATTAAAATAAATTCAAATGAACTACAAATTAAATAATTTTTGTTTAGTTAGCTAGATTATAATTTTAGATCAATTTAGGAATTTGAATCACTGGAATCGGAACTCGCATGAATGAGAACGAGTCCTCGGAAGATTGAATTCTAAAGAAATTAACCTAAATCCAAATTTTATAATTATTGAATTATTTTCTAAACAAAAATCTATATAATGCGCAAGCATGATGTTAGGGGATGATTTTCAATTTTGGCCAAAATAATTTTCTACGAAAAATCCTAAATGGTCACTGACATGTGGGCCCATGTCCATGGACCATGTCCACGAAAGCGTTTTCGTCTACAGTGAACTCGGTTCATGGAACAATGCGGGATTTATGCACGCGTTGGCGCAAACAACCACATGGGCGCTGACTGGGTCACTAGGGGCTGATGTGGCTGCCAGGTGGCGCCACGTGGCTTGTCACGTCAAACCGACGAGGGGTGGCTCTCGGGTGGTTTTGGTTGCTAGTGCTACGCGCCACTGCGATGATCATGCGTGGTACCAAAAGAAAGAGGGTGATGAGCTGGACCTGATGTACACTATTGCAACGACGGAGCATGAAGGAATGACTAGCGGTGAGGTTCGGGCTCAGTCGGTAACAGCGTTCCTGCAGTCCTCTGTTGAAGATAGCGTGCGTGCACACGAGATAGAACACGAGCTTGTGAAGCTTTTAGTGTAGACGAAGACAACAGAGCTTGAACAGCGGCGGCGCAATCGACGGTGGAGCACCTTGGGGATAGTGAAGAAGAAGAGCAAAATCTGATAAAGCTAGGGTGAGAGGGGAGCTAGGGCTTCCGAGATTGGGATGAGTTGGGCAAGGGCAACGGCAAGGGCGGCACTGAGCTGGTGAGAATGTGGGCGGCTTTTAAGCCAGCGCGGCGGCGAAGCAAATGTGAATAAATGGGGAAGAAACAGGCGTTTTCAATGCGCAAGGGAGTGGAGGTTGATCATTGGAATAATTGCGCACAATCGCAAGTGAAAACGAGCGCATTTATATGCTCAAGCGATTGAAAATGGTGGCGTCGCTGGCGCGGCCGGAGGAGGGAGACAAAGCTGATAGGTGGGTCCATTGTTAGTGAGAGAGAAATAAAGGGAGAGAGAGGCTCACAGGGCGGACCCGCACGTCAGTGGGAGGAGGAGAGGAGAGAGGCGGGCGCGGGAGCTAGGCTACGTGGGCTAGTGCAAGCGCGTGGGAAATAAGTGTTGGTGATATGCCCTAAAGGCAATCATAGAGATGATTGTATCACGTCTATATTTATAAGTTATTCAATAAATATTATTTTGTTCCTTGAATGAATCATTGGTTATAAAGATTAAAAAATATATGACTTGTTGGTGAAGCTCTTTAACTTATATGATGTCATTCTAAATTGTATCCCTGGTCGGATGTCACTGATAGGAAAACCAGTGACTCTATGACAAGTACATGTATTGATTGATAACAATATTTCACCAGTCATGGATATTGGGATATCGAATCAATAATGTGAAAACATGTTAGAGAACACGGGGTTGGATAGACCCACCTCGAGATACTATTGAGATTGTTATGATTCTATGTGTCATTAGTTGAACTCAAGCAATGATGATGTATAATCCTTAGACCTGAGATCAGCATGGTTCCCTACATGTGTAATATCGCTCTTAGGGGTTGCCAAACACTACTCATAACTGGGTAGTTATAAATGTGGCTTTCGGGTATGCTATGAAATATACGGAGGGATGTGACCGATCGGATATGGGATTTACCCCTCCTAACATAACAAGAGAGATATCTCTAGGCCCCTTGAAGTGGTCAGATAAAGAAAGTGCATAGCCATGCCACAGGTGGTCGAAGAGTTCGACCACATAAGGTTATCCGACACTCGATTGAAAAAGTATTGAACAGTCCATGGATGACACATCATTTCACCTGGAGTTCAAACCAGATATCGTGAGGCAAAGGGAGAATACACGAGTAGGTCACTTAGTTCGGTCAGTTACACACTGGTCGTATGGAGATACGAGCTGGTCGTAGACTGGTCGAACGTAATCACAGAGTGGTCGAAACCTGGTTGTAAGGAGTTACAAACTGGTCGTTACCAAATACGAATCGGTCGTATAGAGATAGGACCTGGTCGTAAGTGATGAGGATCTGGTCGTAGATCATATTGTATTAAGGTTCGTCTGATATAATTCGTGTGTACTCGGGAATCGTTATGTCCTGCTAGGGGGCGCTAACGACTCGTGATCGAAAAGGAGTTTTCGAGTCACAACCGATTGTGCATGAACCTAACGGGTCACACACTTAACGGGTTGGAACAAAATGTGTTCGGATAGGATCTGTCATGGGCACTATATAAGGAGATGCTTGAGACTATTGGGAAACATGCGATACACATGAGTTGTTCCACAGAAAACAAAGCTGCCATCTTCCTAAGAGCCCCACTATGTGACTTGATGCTAGCACACCAGCGTTCAGTTGTTCCTGCCCTGGATGTTAGGATACCGTAGAGGCGCTACTGTGGTTGCTGTTGCACTTGAGGACGATCCGCGATCTTTACAAGGAACGTTGGACGTTGCTGGAGGAGACGATCGACTACGAGGATGTTGGATGATCGACTATGACCACTTCATCGACGCGCTCTTCATTCGACCAGGCTGCTCTGACTCTTCTTCCGTTGCACTACGCGTATGGTGGTAACGATATGTGATTATCTACTTACTTAGCATCCTGGTTTACGTGGTAGAAATTTTGAATTGTTGCTATCGTAGCCTACCCGTATCACTTTAAGAAGGCCATGGTCGGAAAGGAGATTGGGCCCAAGAGGAATTTCTGGATTTTTGTTGGTTTCCGAATTACAGAAATTAAGAAAATTCAAATAGGCTTATAGAAAATATCAAATAGAGTTCAAAAATTCTGGAGAAATTCAAAAAAATTCTCTGAACTATTTTGAACTTAAATAAAATATTTCCAATTCAAAATTGGTATTTAGATTTGCAGATAATTTATTTTGGCTTTAAAATAAATAGGAAAAAACTTTTAAAAATCTAGAAAATTCAAGGAAATTAATTAAATTTCTATTTTTAACAGAAACAATTTTTGGGGATGTTATAGAATGATTCACAGTAAAGGGGATAAAAGTACATCTTTTTACCTTCACCACTATTCGCTCTCATTGCAATCTTCGTCTCCCGCCTTAGCGCCCTTTCATCTTTAGTTCATCTTTGCTCTCAAACTCTTCCTTCTTTAAAAAAAATGTTCGCTTGATCTTCGATCATGGGGATTCTTGGATCTTCAACTCTTTCTGAGAATAAAATTTAAGAACTCTAGAATCAGGCATATATTCCAGTGCGATCCTTAGTCACATGGAACTCTTGCGGTGATGAGGATGCTCTGATTCCGCAAGAAGGTCGGATTATCCTTTTTTTTCTTCTTTCGTTAAACTAGAGTTTCATCTGCCTAGTGTGAATTCTGGCAGATGTCCTAGATTACTTCAAGATTGAACTGTTGCACTTAGGACTAAACTGCATCATAATCCTTAGTGTCGTTTCGCATTTTTGCGAAGCTTTCCATGGTATTCCTCCCTCTGTTCGTCTTTTTATATACTTCTACTAGTTCACCCGAAACAATCGAGGTCAATGGAATTGTGGGAGTATCTACTTCAAACTTCAGGACAAATTGTTCAAGAAGTATACTCCACTTCCTATTAGGAATTCGTGGAAGGATTACCAAAAGGAGTGGTTCGATTATGACATTCTCGACAGTATTCGTTTGAAGTACACTAGAGGCGTTCCACCATCTTAGACAACACAAGACTCAAAGAAGGAGAAGGCCTCTTTGAAGTTGACAGTCGAGGAGGAAAAGGGGGTCAACTTAGTCATCTCTTTGGTAGCCGCCAGTTTAACTGGTTGGCGGATCATCCACGACTTCCGCCACCACAAGTTTAGCCCCTTAACAAAAGGGTCCACTATGTGTGGATGTTTGATGGGGAGAAAGACCCAACCAAGGCTAGTCCTGGAGGTATGTATCTCTTCCAAGTACTTTCTTGTTGGAGACTTTGTAATTAAATATTACTAAGTCTGTGAATCTTTTATTTTTTTAGTTCTTCTAGAGGAGGTAGTCGAGGAAAGGACCTCTATTGTGCTCAAGAAAGTGAGAGATGGTTCAGAGCCAATCACCTTTGATGAGCAACCTTCTAGCCTCATTGAGGTGTTTGTAGAGTTCAAGAAAGAACACATGTGGTATGTACAAGTTAAACTCTAGCCTTGAACGTTTTCTTAAGACTATAATCTAACATCTCCTTTTGTTTCTTTTAAATGCATGGCAGGAAGAGGAGTATCAACCAGTACGGTTCTAGCAGTCAGACTCCGACTACTAAGAAGACCAAAACTACCACTACGGAGTCTACTCCAATCATGGTCAAGAGACCGGCAACTAAGATGAAAGTCGCTGCAGCGTCCTCTTTGGGTGCTCTGGTCACTATTGAGAAGACCAATGCTACAACAACCAATACAGTGACAATCAACATTGTACCGTTGAGTAGCAATGCAGTGGAAATGACCAGCACCCCTCCTGCTATCCGATCGAAGCAAATTCATGATCGGCCCCAGGCACAAGAAAAGTGCGCAAGAAAAAAACAAAGAGTTATGACTTCGCAACAATCATATAATCACCTTCCATTGTTCCCATATGTTCAGGGTGAGGGAGATGAAATTGAGGAGGAAAAAGAAATTCCCCTCATCCTGGTGTGAAAACCTAGGACTGTTAGTCCTAGTTTTAGTATTACTAAGGTCGGCAGTAGCAAATTTGTTCTTGCTGATGACCTATTTGCATTCAAGATCGACATTGGTCTTCGCTTCTAGTAAGTCCTTTTAAACTTAAACTTGGTTTATTTTGATTTTTGAAATATTTACTTAGATAAATGATTTTATCTGTATGTAGCCTCTCGACCACCTCTCTTGCTCCTACCGCTGAGGTTGAAGAAACTAGTGAGGAGCCACTGTCTCTCCTCTTGTACATATTAATTTGGAGGAGGCGACATTGTCTGAAGTGGTTGTCGAGGATGTGGTTAGAGCGATTCCGACCTCCTTTGGACAAATCTCCACAGAAACAGTTGAAAAGACTTCAACTTCTGTGGAAATGGTGTTCGAGAAAATCCACCAGTCCAAGAGGAAACCAGGGAAATCTCGGTGGTCGTCGAAGAGGCTCCGACCACCAAAGTTTCACCTGAAGAAGAGGTTGACATGGTCCCCAACCCGAGCTCTGTTTAGGATGCCAACCATTTAGTCTACTGAACAAGTAAGTGTTCTTGTTTCTTTGGATGTTTTTAACGACTGAGCATTTTTTCTTTTATTTAATTTTTTTCTAGGTCTTTTGAATAGGAAACCATTCTTTCTCCCCCCTCAATTCTTTCACTGGTGCCATGGAAACCACCCTCTGAACTAGAAGGTGCTCTGACCAATTCAAGGGTCGACCAACCTAATATACGAGAGATCTCTGTGTATAGTGAATTGGAGACACAACTTAAAGACTTGCACGACCAGGTAATGATCTTTTTACATAAGTCTTTTAAGTTGATAAAATAGTAGAGTGATGGCTTTTTACTATTAAATTTGTAAAAAAAACAACCGAGATGCTTGGTCTCGTGAAGACCTTCATCAAGGATGCGACTAGCAAGACTAATCTCAAGGATACATAAATTACAAAGCCGACAAAGTAAGTTAAAATAAACTTTTAACCTTTTATTTTCTGAAGAAATTTTCAATTCTAACTTTGGTTGGCTCATTCATGAGTATGAGGACAAGTTGGTCAAAATTGACAACCAATCCAAGGAACTTAAATTCCAGCTTGTTCTCAAAGAAAAGAGCCTTAATGAGAAAGAAGAGGTCATCAAGGAAGCTATTACTGAGCAGAGGCGTCTTGGTGAACTCAATGTAAAGCTCATGAATGACTTAAAGAAGTGTGAACTGGTCTATGACAAGCTTAAGGAAGACCACAAAGCAATCCTTTAGAAATATGAGAAGGAGAAAGCAGGTAAGGGCTCTACCTTCTATGTTAATTTGTTTGTACAGTATTCTGATAAGTGCTCGACCGTGTTTTTCTTCGAGAAGGTTGATATCATCTTCATGTCGCTCATTCTGATTTATGGTATCATGGAGTGTTACAGGTGTAGAACCTAAATGAATTTCATTAGGTAATACCGCTTCTGCTCCGTAGACCAGTTGAAGAAGTGTTTCACTGGTAGCTCTACTGGTAGTAGTACATAGGGCCCAAAGAACTGAGTAGAGGTCATCTACCCAAGTCCCCGTGCATGTTTTTAGTATGTCAAAGATTCTTTTCTTCGTGCCTTGCATGATTTGTCTATTTGCACGCTCGACCACTCCATTGCTCTATGGATCAGCAACAGAAGAAGAACAAATCTTTATGCCTATTTTACCACAGTAATCTTGAAATAGACCACTACCAAATTATGATATATTATTAGTAATTAAGCCTATTGGTACACCAAAACGAGTCACCACAATCTTCATAAAGAATTTCTTTCCTGCAGATGTCGTAATTGTTATGACTAGCTCAGCTTCAATCTACTTAGTGAATGTATCAATGACTACAAATAAGAATTTATACCCATTAGTTGCCCTAGGTAAAGGTCCAACTATGTCGATACCCCATGTCAAAAATGGCCACGACATTGGTATTGTCTTTAATTGATTTGCAGGTCGATATACTTGTCGAACATGAGATTGACATTGGTCACAAGTCTTTACAAGCTGCATTATGTCTTGTAGTGCGGTGGGCCAATAAAAAACCTTATTGAAATGCTTTGCCGACCAGTGTTCTATATGAAGCGTGTGCTCCACATAAGCCCCCATGTATTTTATGAAGTAATGATTTACCCTTTTCTTGATAAATACATCGCATAAGAACACCATGTGCTCCTTTTTTGTATAGACTGTTGTTGAACAATTTGTACAATCTTAACTTTCAAATTAATTTGTCTTTTTCACGTGCATCCTTAGGCTTTGTCCCATGCACTAGATAGGTTTTTAATGGTAAGATCCAATCCGTGTCATGCTTGAGAACGACAACTCTGTGTTGGTCGGTGATACTTCTGTAGATGTGCTTATAGAGGATTTAGACAAACATTCAAGAAAAACACCTGTTGGAACCGATGCTCGTGAGGATCCCAATTTTGATAGTTGGTCTGCTAAAGTATTGTCTTTTCATGGTACATATTGGACTTCGAAACTACTGAAGTGTTTGTTAAATTTCCTCACTTCTTCCAGGTAGTGAGCCATTGTCTCATCGAAACATTTAAAGTCCTTACTAACTTGGTTTACGACTAACAGCGAGTCAGTGACCGCTTTTAGCTGACGAACACCGAGGGATTTGGCTACTCGGAGTATAGCTAGAAGACTTTCATACTTTGCCACATTATTTGTAGTAGGAAAATGCAATTCAATTACATACTGTAACTGGTCGCCTTGTGGCGTGACTAGTACTATACCAGTACCCAAGCCTCGAAATTTCTCGAAAACCATTGAAGTATATCGTCCAGTGGTCATCTTGGCTAGACTGAATCTAATCCTGTTGGTTAGGAGTCCATTCAGCGATAAAATCCTCTAAAGCCTGAGACTTAATAGCTATTCGGGTGATGAAATGGATATCAATATTTCTAAGTTCAACTGCCCCCTTAGCAATATGACCAATTGACTCTTGATTATGTAAAACACCTCTCAATAGAAAAGACGATGGTACTGTAATTTTATGCGATTAAAAATAATGTCTTAGTTTACGGGAAGTCATTAATAGGTCATTGGATTGTATCTCATTCTGCAGTCAGTACAGTGCTGACCACATTGGGTGTAGCAGCCAAGTATACCAATAAAGGTTCTCCTGGGTAGGGTGATACCAATATGGGTAGGAAAGCTAAATAAGTTTTAATATCCTCAAAAACTTTGTTAGCTTCATCCGACTATTGAATTCTGACATGTTTTTGAATTATCTTGACAAAAGGCAATCCTCATTCACCTAATTGAGAAATAAAATGGCTAAGCGCCGCCATTCGACCAGTTAAACTTTGAACCTCCTTCATTGTTCAAGTTGGTCGGAGAGACTCCATAGCATGGATTTTTTTAGGATCAACCTTAATGCCTCTAGAATTAACAAAGAAACCAAGTAATTTGCCAGAAGAAATACCAAAAGTGCACTTTTCTATATTCAACTTAATTCCTTAATTATT
Source organism: Ampelocalamus luodianensis (assembly GCA_036346255.1). Classification (NCBI taxonomy): domain Eukaryota; kingdom Viridiplantae; phylum Streptophyta; class Magnoliopsida; order Poales; family Poaceae; genus Ampelocalamus; species Ampelocalamus luodianensis. The sequence continues at coordinate 35,954,590 of CM070620.1, read as the reverse complement.
TAGATTTACAAAAGTTTCTACCAAGTCAGACACATGATTAGAATTTTTCATGCACTTTACAATGAGATCACGTACATATGCTTCCAGATTATACTCTATCTGGTCGACAAAGGAATTCTGCATAAGTCGTTGGTACACGGTGCCAATATTTTTTAGCCCAAATGACATCTTGATGTAGCAATAAATGCCAAAAAGTGGTAATGAAGGAAGTCTTCTCTTGCCATGTTTATTTGATGATAGTCTGAGTAAGCATCCAGAAAACTCATCAATTCACATTCCGTAGTGAAGTCAACTAGTTGGTCGATGTGAGGTAAAGGGAAGTCATCCTTAGGACATGCAGTATTCAAATTAGTAAAATCAACGCACATGCAACACTTACCATTTGATTTCTTGACCATGACCGGGTTCGTGAGCCAATTTGGGTGGTCGAATTCACGAATGCCTCTTGGCGGACTGCTTCTTCCTGATCAGGAGTGAAATACCGGAGCTTCTGCCTCACTGGTCGTTTGTCTGGCTGTATGTCTAGCCTGTGCCCGATCACCTCCCTTGGGACTCCAGGAACGTCAGATGGTTGCCACGCAAACATATCTACGTTAGCCCAGAGGAAGGTGATGAGCTCAAATTCCTATTTCTCGTTCAGTTTTGACCCAATCTGCACCGGCTTGGACTGGTTGTCAGAAGTAAGTGGCACTTGCTTCACTTTTTTGTTTGGTTGAGAAGTTGCCTTCAACTTTTTCTACTTTCGCAGCCTTGTTTGGATTTACTTCATCATTAGGAACTCTTAATAGTAATTGATCAACAATTTTCAAGGATTTGCGATCGCAATTAAGTGTAGTAGAATAATTACCTTGCACGAAAATAACGCCTTTAGGACAAGGAATTTTAAGGCTCTAGTGGGCGTGGTGAGTTGGTGCCGCGAAGTTTGTTAGGGAAGGTCTACCCAAAATGACATTGTAAGCATACTCAAAATCCACAATTTCACACGTAATACGCTCTGTTAAAAAATTATGAGAATCTCCAAAGGTTATTGTTAATACAATTTGACCAATTGGAGTTATTTACAGACCAGGTATTATTCCAAAGAAAGGATTTGTAACTGGTTTACTTCTAGATCGAGGAGTTTGCAGTATTCAAGTCAGTGAAATCTATACACGGTCTTTACTTACTATTAGATTTTCTAACCATTATAGGATTAGCCAACCACTTGGGGTGGTCGACCTCTCTAATGAAACCTGATTTAAGTAGCTTGTCCAATTCTGATTAGATGGATTCTCATCAATCTGGTGCAAATCATTGTAATTTTTTTTTGCTTTACGAGCTTTTTGTAAGGCCATAGAGCTATCCTATGTTCGATCACCTCCTTGGGCACTCTGGGCATGTCGGATTCTTGCCACACAAAGACATCTGCGTTTGCTCTAAGGAAGGCAATGAGGGTGTCTTCCTATGCGGAGTCGAGGGCGACTCCAATGCGAACAATATTGGAGGGTTCCGTTGTATTCAGTAGAATCTCTTTGACTTGGTGTTCAGCTTTGGTGCAACTTTTGGCTTTGAGTGCTTCGCGATTGTTGCACACTATTTAGTTCCTGAGTTGGTATGTGACCAACCATCTCGAGGGACTTACGGTCGCATGTACGTGCTATCTTCTTATCACAGTGTACTGTGATGACTCCTTTGGGACCTGACATCTTTAGACATTGGTAACTGTAATGAGAAGCCATTAGGAATCGTGCTAGAGTTGGTCGACCAAGAATGACACTATATGTCATATCGATGTCATCTAAATCAAAAGAGATTTTCTCTATTCTGAAATTATTTGGTGACCCAAACGTAACAGGAAGGTAAACTTGGTCAATAGGCTTGGCCGACGACCCTGGTATGATCCCATAAAAGGATTCTCATACCGGCCTTATCTATGTCCTGGGAACATGCATTTCATCCAGCACACTCGTAAAGAGTATGTTTAGTGAACTTCCACCTTCTACCAACACCCGATTAACTCAACAGTTGTTGATGGTAGGCTCGACCATGATCGAAAAACGACCAGGTCGAGTAGATGAGCTCGGATAATCATCCTTCTCGAAAGAGATGGTAACTTCCAACCACTTTGGCAACTTGTTGGCAAGAGGATGCTCGTTAGAATTTACCTCGCGCTCTACAGCTTTGAGTTGTCGCTTCGACTCATATGGCAATGACCCTCATAGATGTGATCAATTGTGTTATCGGGATCCTCGTACGACATCTCCTCATCATCTTTCGACTGTTTACAACCACTTGTTTGCTCCACCTCCTCAAGGGTAGGAAGTGGTCCTTTCTAGAGTAATAGTATTCGAGTTTTCGATGGAAACCCAATAGTTGCGGAGGTCGTGCTCTTCCCTTCTATGGAAATGGCACCACCTCGGCTTGTCTGTCCTTCATTCGAGATGTTTGCCTTTGCCCTAGTTGGAGTACTATTTGGAGCCTCAAGGTTCCTTGTCACTCATGGCTAAGACCTCCTTCGAGCCTTGGGGCTACTTTTTGTTTTTAGACTTGCTCTTGGATTTCTTAACCTGTTTGTCTCTCTCATTGCTACCATCACCCACACCTTGAGTGTCCTTGTCACCATGATCAATTGTGTAATTCCACTCAAATGCTTTAGAACTGGTCGCGTAGCGATCTGCCATCTCGAAGAGTTTGGCGACGGTAGCCGGAGGGTTGAGAGTGATATCTTTTGTTATCCTCTGGTTTTGGACTCCCTGTTTGAATGCTCTAATAACAGAAGAGTCAGAGACTTCAGGAATCGAATTACGAACCTGACTGAAATATCTTGTAAACTGACACAAAGTCTCATGAGAATGTTGTTATATTCGATGTAGGTCATCCTCTTATCCAAGGAAGTTATAGGTGTTGTTATATTCGATGTAGGTCATCCTCTTATCCAAGGCAGTTATAGGCGCCTTGGAAGTTTGCTAGCAGCAGATCGTAAATGTGCTGCCACGAGTAAATCGATTCTATTGGTTGGTTCAACAACCATGATCGAGCAAAACCTTCGAGCAATGTTGGCAGGTAGTTTTCCATGACATGCTCACCTCCTCGTGCTGTTCGGATTGCAGTGGTGTAAATTTGTAGAAATTCGATGAGATTTTGTGACCCATCACATTTCTCCATGTTTGTTGGTCAAAATTTGGCAAGCTAGCGAGCTGCTCGAAGATCAGGCGAGAATGCCCAACATTCGATAATGATATCATAACGCCTTGTTTGCGGGAAAGAAAGGTTAATATCACCAGGTGATCGTAATCGATGATACCCAGTGGAAAATGGACCTGATGTATCAAATGGTACTCCTCGTGCTCCATCTGCCACTACATATTTCTTTGAAGGAGTTGCGAATGACCACCTCTCCTAGGAGTCTGTTGATCACCAGCCGTCGGAGGATTTCTTCTTTGACCAACATTGTTCTCGGGAGACCAACCAAGACTACGGTCTTGTCACTCTCCATGAGGAGAGTTGTTCGAACGGGGTGCATTTCATGGACTATTCCTAATATAGCTTCCTGGACAGTGTTGCCAGTTGCACTCGATTTTGGTCATGGTGTCCTGAAGTCTTTGTGCGATCTCTTGAGCAAAGAAGTCATAGCCTAGCACTTGCACAAACTCTAGAGTCGGGTTCTCAATCAAATCATTGATATGTTGCACAAGCTCATGAAGGTTGAGATCTCGGTCGTCGTTGGAGGCGTCCTCGCCATTGTCACTAGAGCTTGAAGCGTGTGAGCGATGGGAAGCAGACCCATTCTTGTTTCTCGGAGAGTGATCAGGATCCATGGGGAGAACAAAGACCTCCTAAGTGCTGGTGTCCCCACTCACTATTGAGTTCTCCTGACTGGATGAGTAGTCGAAGGACAATGGCTCATGACTTAGAGCAATCCCCTCTAGGAAGGGGAATTCTGGGTTATAACCTTCTCTGGATGAAGGTGAATTCTTCGGGTATATGGTCGAATCCACGGCTGTAACAGGTTCAACCACACTCTGGTGGGAGTAACCAAAGAGTGACAGTTAATTGGTGACGGTCGAGCCCCGGAACCATGGATTCCAGGACGGACATGACATGTCAGATTGGATGGCCTTTGAAGTACTTGAACATTTAGAGGAGGAATCCTCGCTATGTTCAAGACTTGTCATGGGGCAGCTCCAATCATGGTCGCTTGGACCCTTGCCCTGTGAGGACTACTCTAGTTCCTCCTCTAGGCGTAAAGTTGTGGGGGAAAAGGTTCCCTCATCAACCTTGTCTGGATGTGATTCCTTGGGTCCGGTGAAAGATCTCTGGAATTGGCATTGCCGTTGGACGAAACGATGCTTCGCTCGTAGTCGTAGCAGGCATCCATGTCGAGTGCTGTGCGTATTCTACGAGATCAAACCAATTCTCCTCATTCCACTCCCCTGCCATGGAAGCATCAAAGCCTTCCAGACCTGGGGCTGAGTGGGAACAAATAAAATTTGCCAAAAAAAGAAGATAGGATGCTCCCCACAGACAGTGCTAACTATTGATGTTTTAATATCGAACTTATGAAATGAGTACTGGGGGGTTCCTTGATCGAGACTACGCAAGATGACACACATGGATTTTTAGACAGGTTCGGGCCTTCTCCTGAGAGAATAACAACCCTACTCCTGTGTTTCTATATTGATCGTGTTTACAACAAGAAAGAAGTCATCGAAAGCTAAAACAAAGACTCATGTCTTGTTCTTTAGCTATCTCTCACCCTATGTCCATCGTTGTCATCCTTTATATAGCATCTAAGGGGGGTGGCAGTTGTCCCGTGCCAGGAGGCGCCTCAACGATTGATGAATTGTGAATGTTTAATGTATGTTATTGTCATAGAGACACCCTTCCCACATCTGTCTTGCAGTTATGCCAGAGACAGAGAGTTATGTGCAGTTATATTGAAGAATAAAAGTGCATGTTTACTTACTGTATATAAATATACACAGCATATAGAGTTCCTAGTCGATTAGGTCCACATGTATCTGGGTGTTATCGATCATAGGGCGATCATAGTTGACCTGGTCATAGTAAAGTCTACGACCATGAGGTGATCATAGTAAATCTTACAATCATAAGGTGGTCGTAGAAAATCTTACGATCATATGGTAGTCGTAGAATAGCTTACGACTATATATGGTGGTCATAGAATAGCTTACGACCATTAAGTAATTATGATCTCCCCTTAACATTAATGATAAGGCGTACCTCTAAAGGTTGTGTAAAGACACTATTATCTATAACATATATTACTGATAAATAATTTATATTAACATCTATTAGCGCATGGGTTGGAGCCATGCAAAAGGAAGCTGAGGGCAAGCAAGGAAGTAAGCTTGTGGCACCAGTTTGATGGTACACGTAAGCCAAAAGGAGAAGGTTCCAAAACCAAAGTCAATTCGGAAAGGATACTCCATGTGGGAACTATTGAAGTCCCAATCGGATTCAATTCCAAATTCTTTGGATGACTCAATTTTGAAATCTTTATTTGGTATTTTTATCTCTTAATTTCCTAAAGTAAGAGTCCTAGTGGTATGCGTTTAGTCATTAAACTGAGTGGGTCATTAAACCGAGTGGATCCTTTATGCTTGAGTTGGAGTTGGTTTCGGTCAGTTGAAGCAGAGTGGAACTCTTGTGCATAAGTTGTATGTTGTGACCATATGCCAAGTTGTGTGCTTGTGTGTGTGTGTGTGTGTGTGTGTGTGAAGTTCGAGAAGAACCCATCTAGGGTTTGTGCTTGGCACAACGATTGGAGAGGTTGCTGCAGCTCGTCTAGTCCACGTGATTCCTCAAGGATCTTCCATATGATTCTCTCTCCTAGATTAGTTTGTGTGTTTTCATCATAACAGTTTGCATTGGGTCGACTTGATCTTGTAAACCGTGTTTCTGTTGTTGCTTCGGCTGAACAAGAAGAAGGGAGGAGTGTTCTTGTGTTTGCTTTGGCAAAAGGAGGAGAACTTCAAGTGTTGATGTTATACTGTGAAATATCGGGCCACTCGCGCATCAACGACACATTAATCCGTAGCGGCTCAACTCAACTTCGGAGTGTGAATTGATGAGTTTTCTGGATGCTTTCTCAGGCTACCATCAAATAAGTATGGCAAGAGAAGATGAAGAGAAGACTTCCTTCATCACCCCTTTCGGCATCTACTGCTATGCCAAGATGCCATTTAGGCTTAAAAGTGCTAGAGCCACGTACCAATGACTTATGCAGAAGACCTTGTCGACCAGATATGGCATAATCATGAAACATATGTAGATGATCTTGTTGTAAAGAGTATCTTGTTGTAAAGACAAAAGCTCTAATCATTTGTCTAACTTGGCATAGACCTTTAATAATTTGAATTAAAATGGAATCAAGTTAAATCCAGAAAAGTGTACTTTTGTTATTTCTTTTAGCAAATTGCTTGGTTTCCTTGTTTATTCTCGAGGTATTGAAGTTAATCCTTAAAAGATATGTGCCATTGAATCTTTACAACCACCTTCAACAGCGAAGGAGGTTCAAGGTTTAACTGATCGAATGACAGCATTTAGTGGCTTTATTTCTCAATCAGGTGAACATAGATTGCCTTTCTTTAAGATGATTTGAAAGCATGATAGATTTCACTAGTTGGATGAGGTAAATAAAGCATTTGAGGACATTATGACTTATTTAGCATGCCCACCCATATTAGTCTCACCCTACCCAGGTGAACATTTGTTGGTATATTTTACTGCTACACCTAATGTGGTCAGTGCAATACCGATCGCAGAATGAAATAAGGTCAAATGACCTGTTTACTATGCAAATGAAGTATTACATGGACCAAAGGAGCGCTACTCCCTAGTCCAAAACTTACTTTACACTCTATTAACGACTTCTCGTAAGCTAAGATATTATTTTCAATCACATAAGATTACAGTACCATCGTCCTTTGTCTTGAGAAGTATTCTTCACAACCAAGAGGCAACTGGTCGTATTACTAAATGGGCGGGTACAACTTGGATCATTTGATATCCATTTTGTTGTGCAAACGACAATTAAGTCATAGGCTTTGGCAGATTTTATTGCCGAATGGACTAATTCTGAACCACAAGAACGGATGGAGTCTAGCCTAAATGACCACTTGACACTATAGTTCAATGGCTCTCGAGAACTTAAAGGCTCGGGGGTTGGTATACTAGTGATCATGCCACAAAATGACCAGTTACCGTACGTAATACAATTACAATTTCCTACTACAAATAATATGGCAGAGTATAAAGGTGTTCTTGTCAGGCTCTAGGTAGATAATTCCCTTGGTGTCCGTCGATTTTTAGTGAACGGTGATTCACAATTGGTTGTAAACCATGTTAGTAAGGAATATTGGAAAAATGGCTCACTACCTGGATGAAGTGAGAAAATTGGGAAAATACATTAGTAGTTTTGGAGTCGTATACATTTCGTGAAAAGATAATACTTTAGCAGACCAATTGTCAAAATTAGGCTCCTCACGATCACCTATTCCAACAGGTGATTTCCTTGAATATTTGTCTAAATCCTCTATAGTTATATTCATAGAAGTACAACAAACCACTTCAGAGGTCGTCGTACTCGAGCATGATGTAGATTGGGTTCAACAATTGAAAAGCTATCCAACGCACTGGACAATGCTCGAGGATGCACATGAGAAAGACAAAATAATTCGAAAGATGAGAATGTATAAACAGGTCGACAATGACCTATACAAAAAATGAGCACATGGTGTTCTACTGTGTTGTATATCATATGAGGATGGTAAAAAATTACTTAATGAAATACATGGGGGCTTATGTGGAGCACACACTTCATGTAGAACACTAGTAGGGAAAGCTTTCTGATAAGGTCATTATTGGCCCACAACATTACAAGACACAATGCATCTTGTAAAAACTTGTGAGCAATGTCAATTTCATGCTTGACAAGTACACAAACTAGCAAATCAATTACAAGCAATTCTATTGTCATTGCCATTTTTGACATGAGCAATTGATATATTTGGACCTTTACCTAAGACAACTAATGGGTACAAATTTCTATTTGTGGTTATTGGTACATTAACTAAATGGATTGAAGCTGAACCTGTAGCTACAATTACTGCATTAGCAGCCTCGTTTTGGCGTACCCAATCGACTTATTACAGATAATAGATCGCAATTTGTTAGTGGGCTTCTTCAAGATTACTGTGATGAAATAGGTAGAAAGACTTGTTTTGCTTCTTTGCTCATCCATAGAGCAATGGAGAAACTGAACATGCTAATGGTCAAATCATACAAGGCATGAATAAAAAAGACTTTGATAGACCCAAAGTATGTCGGGGGCTTGGGTAGACGAACTCCACTCATTACTTTGGGCTTTACATACTATAACTAGTAGGGCTACCGATGAAACACCATTTCAACTGGTCTACGGAGCAGAATCTAAATTACCTAATGAAATTCATATGGGTTCTACACGAGTCAATCTCTATGATAAAGTCAATAAAGACTAGCAACATGAAGAGGATGTCAACCTTCTGGAAGAAAAATGCGATCGAGCACTTATCAGGTCGTTAGCCAATCTACAAGGGTTGTATCGTTACTACAATAAAAGAGTTCAACCACAAACACTTAATATGGGTGACTTGGTTCTTAAACAAATTCGTAATCAGTCTAATTTGAACAAATTATCTCCCAAATTGGACATTCCTTTTCTTGTAGTGTCTATAACACGACATGGTTATGTTTGACTTGTTATGGTGGACGAAAGAGTTCTATCCAATGCTTAAAATATAGAGCATCTTCAGAAAAAAAATTGTGCAAAACATTCTATATTATCAATAAAGTTTGTGATTTGCATTCCTTCTTTCAAATCTTTCTCTTTTATTTATATATTGTTATTCTATATTGCTTTGTACTATGTGATCAAGGCTGGTCTACATGACCTCCAACCAAAGTTTCCTAACATATACAATGTCATTGGTCATGTCTTTAGATAACTTCTAGTAGAGACTTTTCCTATAAGCCAGCCCTTACTACTTGAAAGCTCACAAGATTGACATTATCTAAGATCTTGTTTCTAGATACTACATTATCTTTAATTTATCACACTATTAAGTCACTATGATGAGTTTACTATTTCATTGGTCAAACTATCACATTCGGGGGCTAGTAACATACCATAAATAACAAGAACAAACTAAAAGAATTTCATAACAAAAATATTTACATCATTACAATATTGTTTCTGTAAATCATCATATTTCCATAAATTGGAATTTAACATTCTTCGTGTATTCATCTACTAGAGTAGCTACTTCCTCTCTTCTCTTCCTGGTCTCTTCTGTAGAGCTAAAGTGTAGATCAGGAATAAGTCTCTCCAAGTTTGTTGCATCCTTGTAAAAGTTCTTCAATTTGATTAATAGAGTGCCAACATTGACAACAATAACAGATCGAGAGAGATCTTCATAGACTGGGCCATCTTTGGGAGGAGTCGACAATGTGCTTTACTTGAGACCTCATGCCGTCAACCAGTTCTTCAACAGATCGCTCACTTTTTGTAAGTTCAATCTCTGGACACTTCACTTTTATGGCAATTTCCTTTAAAAGTGTCAAAATGAAAGTTAAAGCTATAGAGTTGGATTCTTTGTTGTTCTCGATTGCTTCCATGAGAGATTTCTTTTCCTTTTTGATCTTTAATTTTTTTTCTCATGAATTTCATATTGAAGTCTATCTATTTCACTTTTCTCCAACATCTCTTTATAATTGGAGCCCCTCTGGTCTTTCAATTGTTTATATAATTCTAAATATTTAAAGACAGAAAAAATTGAATAAGTATGAGTAGCTTGCACTTAACATTGTATAAGAATGAGTATTTCTTTTACCTTTTGTCTCTTCTTTGTGTTTGCAAAGAAGTGTGACGTGGTCTTGCACAAGCTTTTCGCGAATCACATCACGCTCGTTCAGATCAGATGAAAGCTTCATATTAAGCTATTGAAGGCGCTTGCGCTCTGTGGTAGCCTCCTTGAGACTTTTATCTTTCTCTCTAAGACTTTCATTCTTTCTGACAAGTTGGAATTTACAATCCTTGGCAATATTGTCCGTATAGACCAACTTGTTCTCATAATCATGGATGATTCGACCAAAGGATTATTTTTCCTGTTTGAGTTGCCTGAGATAGCAAGAAGTTAGAAAGACAAATATTACTCAAGCAATTAAAGTAATGATTTATTTAACTTACTCTATTAGTCTTGCAATCTCTGCATCCTTAGATGGATCCTTTTTAGCGAAATTATTCATATAAGCTTTAACTATGCCAAGCATTTCAGTTGTATTATATAAACATGCTAATGAGAAGTTAGAATTCTCTGCTATCCAATCAACATTAAAAATTATGGCTTAAGTCAAGAAATTATTACCTTATTATTCAAGTCTACGAGTTGATTGTCTAGTTTGCTATACGTAGGTTCATCTGGTATAGTAGGCTGGTCAACCCTTGCATCTGCAGAACTGGTCAAAGCGTGTCTTAGCTCAGAAGGTGGTCTCCATACAACCATGGCACCAATATCAGAGGTAAGAGTCATTCTTGGAGAAGGAATGTTTTCCTATTCAAGAACCAAGATAAAAAAATAAAATGACAATTTCTCAGTCATAACACATTGAAAGGTAAATAATACTTACCAGATTAATTGGTTGAGGAGTTAAATCTTGACCAACATTTTGGTTAGGAACAACTTCAACCATTTCTTCTATGATAGGAAAAACTTTAGTGGTCAAAGTCTGCTCAACGACCACTTCAGTTTGCCTTGTCTCCTCTCCTGTGGTTGGGACCTGCTCGGCCACTTTGTCTATAGCAATCTAGGATTGCTTGATTTCCTCTCCTGTAGGCTTGTTTTGGGGAGGTCGAAGATGAAGGGACACGGGTAGGCTACACTAGCTTGCAACGTAAACCAGAAAGCCATGTAAGCAAGAGATCATAGATCGTTACCACTAAACGCGCAGTGCAGTGGAAGAAGAGTTAGAGTAGCCTGATCCAACGTCGAGCGCGCTGATGTAGTGGTCGTAGTCAATCGTCCAGCGTCCTCGATGCCGATCGTCTCCTCCAGCAACCAATCGCCTTCCTTATTGAAGATCGTGGATCGTCCTTGAGCGCAACAGCAACCGCAACTGCGCCTCTACGGTATCCACACTTTCAGAGATGGAATACCTTACACCGTGTGCTAGCACCAACTCGCATGGTAGGGCTCTCGAGAAGATGTCGGCTAGGGTTTTGGTGAAGCAACTCACGTCGTTCTCGCTTCTTCTCCTAATAGCCTCATGCATCCCCTTATATAGGGCCTATAAGGGATTCTATCCGAACTCATTTGTTCCAACTCGTTAAGTGTGTGACCTTGTAGGTTCATGTGTAATCGGTTGTGACTCGGAAACTCCTTTCCGACCACCAGTCCTTAGCGGTTCCTAGCAGAGCATAATGATTCCCGAATACACATAAATAATATCGGACGAACCTTAATGCAATATGATCTACGACCAGGTATTTATCACATACAACTAGGTCATATCTCTATACGACTAGTCCGTATTTAGTCATGACCAGTTCGTAACTCCTTACGACGAGGTTTCGATTACCTAGTGATTATGTTCAACCAGTTTACAACCAGCTCGTATCTCCATACGACTAGTCCATATCCAATCGAACTGAACGACCTGCTTGTGTATTCTTCCATTGCCTCACGATATCGGTTGAACTCCAGGTTAGATATTTTGTTATCCATAGACAGTTCAATACTTTCTTGATCAAGTGACGGATAACTTCATATGGTCAACTCTTCAACCACTAGTGGTATGGCCATGCACTTTCTTTATCCAACCACATCGAGTGGCCCAGAGATATCTCTCATGTTATGTTAGGAGGGGCAAATCCCATACCCGATTTGTCACATTCCTCCATATGTTTCATAGCATATTCGAAAGTTACCTTTATAACTACCTAGTTACGAAGTAGTATTTGGCAACCCCTAAGTGTACTATTACACATGTAAGAAAACATGCTGATCTCAGGTTTAAGGATTATACATCATCATTGCTTGAGACTAACTGATGACACATCATAGCAATCTCATTAGTGTCTCAATTTGGGTCAATGCAACACCATGTTCTCTAACATGTGTCCACATTATTGATTCGATATCCCTATATCTATGACCGGTGAAACATGGTCATCAATCAATACATATGTTGGTCGATAAGTCAATAGTATTTCAACCAATGACATTCGACCAGGGATACTTTTAGAATGACATCATATAAGTTAAAGAGCATCACCAACAAGTCACATACTTGTTAATCTTTATAATTGATGATTCATTCAAGGAACATAATAACATTTATTCAATAACTCATAAATATAGACGTGATATAATCATCTCTATGATTGCCTCTAGGGCATATCACCAATAGAAGCATTCCTGACCACTTCCCCTACCACAACCATAGGCGTTGTTGCTTCTTCCAAGTTGGTTGGAGCTAACTCACCACAAGAGTAGGCAATCGCTTCTCCCTAGTTTCTTCTCCTTTAGCTCCATTAATTGGATGAGGAGAAGTGGTCGAGGGGCTTATACAAATAAAACATCAATTTATCTGAGTAAACAATGTAAAAAAATCAAGTAAAGAAAGAGTTGAGTTAGATAACTTACTCAAAATGGGTGCCAATTTTGATCCCAAAATAAAACAAAACATTGGTAGCAACCAAAGTACCGCTACCACCACTTGATTTGTCTTAAGAAATATTACACTAGGACTGCTAATCCTAGGCATTCTCACTAAAATCAAATGAATCTCTTCCTCAATGTCGTCACCCTCACCCTGAACATATGGGAATGAATGAAGGTGTCGATGAGATGGCTTTGAATATTTACTCTTCTGGCTTGCTCTTCTGGTAATTCTAAAGCAAAAAATACAAATAAACTTAGTAATGTATGTCCTACTAAGTTAAACATTGCTTTAAGGAATTTGAAGAGTGAAACATACCTCCAGGACCACCTTTTGTCGAGTCTTACGTCCCTTCAAGCATCTAGGCATAACAGACCCTTTTCTTCAAGGGGCTAATTCTGTGTTGAAGGAAATCATGGATGATTTTTGGACCAGTCAGCCCTGCTGCCATGAGAGAGATAACTAGATCAACCCGTCTTTTCTCTTCGGCCGTCAACTTTAGGGAAGCTTTTTCATTTTTTACATCTTGTGCAGACAACGTTAGAGGACTTCATGTGTACTTAAGATGGCTACCTCTGGGGAGTTTGGAGTAAAACCACTCCTTTTAATAGTCACGCCACACATTTTTAATTGGAAGGGGATGATTTTTTGGCCATTTGGTCATGGAGCTTGAAGTACATGCTACCACAATTCCAGTGACCTATATTGTTGCAAGTGAATTGATAGAAATGGCGAAAAATACGAGCAAACGGGGGATGCCAATGAAAGCTTCACAAAGATGTGAAAAGACACTAAGGATCAAAATCGAATGAGTTCTATCCTAAAATAATCTAAAACAACTACTAAGAACTCACTCTCAGACAAGCGAAAAACCAATTTAACAAAAGAAACAAAAAGAACGATCTAACCTTCTTGAGAAATTAGAGCCGTTCCATTGCCGCAAGGAGTCCATCCGGTCCAAGCCCTAGGCGGAAGATAGCCTTGATTCTCTAGCTCTTGGATCTTGCTTTCTCGAATAGATTGATTGGCTCAAGAACCCCACGATCCGCACCTCCCCGCAGCGGGAAGAGGTCTTGCGCGCGCTGCAGCGCCGAGGCTCGTGAGTCGCGACCTGATCTAACGGCACCACGACCTCTCCTTGTCTTTCCGCCGCTTTGGACCTCCCGAGAGCTCAAGTTTTCTAAGTCTTTTTGTCGTTTCAAATTTCAAAAGTGCATAACTTTGTCATTCTAACTCCTTTTTGAATGATTTACTTGCCGTAGCTTGGTTATGGTATGAACTTTAACTGAGAATGAAATTAGCCCGTGTTGTAGCAGTAAAATGATTTAAATAGCATGAGCTTGTTTAAATGAAAATGAGGTCTAGAAATTCATGGAAAGTTTGTAAAACACATAACTTCTCTCTCTGTAGGTGCAAAGTGAGTAAACTCAACCTGGTAAATTTGGCCTATAGACATGCTTTAAATTGATCTAGGCTTTGTCTTTATTCATGTTCCCAGAAATGATATATGCTAGTTGTAGAACTTAGAAAATCATAACTAAATCATCGTTTTACATCTTGTGCGGACAACGTTAGAGGACTTCATGTGTACTTAAGATGGCTACCTCTGGGAGTTTGGAGTAAAACCACTCCTTTTAATAGTTCACACACACATTTTTAATTGGAAGGGGATGATTTTTTTGGCCATTTGGTCGTGGAGCTTGAAGTACATGCTACCACAATTCCAGTGACCTATATTGTTGCAAGTGAATTGATAGAAATGGCGAAAAATACGAGCAAACGGGGGATGCCAATGAAAGCTTCACAAAGATGTGAAAAGACACTAAGGATCAAAATCGAATTTGGCCAAAGTTGATTGAGTTCTATCCTAAAATAATCTAAAACAACTACTAAGAACTCACTCTCAGACAAGCGAAAAACCAATTTAACAAAAGAAACAAAAAGAACGATCTAACCTTCTTGAGAAATTAGAGTCGTTTCATTGCCGCAAGGAGTACATCCGGTCCAAGCCCTAGGCGGAAGATAGCCTTGATTCTCTAGCTCTTGGATCTTGCTTTCTGAATAGATTGATTGGCTCAAGAACCCCACGATCGAGATCGAAAGAGGTTTGGAAGACAAAGTTGGAGATGAAGAACTCAAAGCCTAGAGGCTTGTAGACAAAGATTGAGATGAGAATAGGATAATGTAAAAAGGAAGGAGTCTTTTTTGTCCCTTTTTTACCGTAGTTGTTCACCTATTTACCACTATCTTCAGATACAGTTACCAAGAAAACAAAATATTTTCCTCTCTCCCACATTTTCATTAATGATTGGAATTATTGTGAAGTAGAAAATATTTTTGGTGCAGGTTTGAAGGCTAGAAAGCCTCAAGTAAGTATTTTCTATTTTTTCTATTAATGAGGGGGATTCTCGACAAGTTAATATTTTTTGGTTAAAGTTAAAGTCTCTATAAAACCAAACCCATATATTAAGGACCCGCTTTATAACGGTTATATACATACAACCATGATTAAAAAGAAGCCTAATCCCTTTTAGTACGGCCAAATTGGTCGGAGACTAGTTTGAATCATGACACGACCAGTCGTGGACACTATATAACTAGTCATATGGTTAGGCCGCTTCTGACTAGGAAAACTGGTCGAAGGACAAAGCAGCTTCCCATATGAGTAATGTGAGAACAGTTATTAGCGCATTTGGCAACTTACAACTGGCTAAGAGACATAGTGTTTCAAGACTAAACGAAATCACAACCGTGAAGATAAGAGTCGTCTTTAGCGGTATTAACTGCCACATCTTAGATGATTATAAATAGGATAGCCCGTATATCTTGTTACACAATCTGATCTGACTCTCAATCTCATTTCCATCGTATTATCGTAAAAACTCTTGCTGTGTCAATGGCAATAATGGCCAATGTTTCAATGGTGCTCTGATGTTATATTTCTCGGTAAGTTCGATAAGGCACCGAAACGGAGATACACATATGTTAGCAGGTGCCGCAATGTCCACGGAATTTCGCGGTGGATGCATGGCGAGATCAATGAGCAGCCGGTGGCGTGCACTTATCCACTCGCACCCGAAAGTACATGTCACGGCTCGGGAGCGGACAATACGATGGACGAGGGCAAATTTGTTGACGAAAGAAAAGAAAAAACTTGGAAACTAAGCAAGCCACGGCATCGATCAGGACGTGCTGGGACCGGTAGTGCATGCGTCCGTGCGAGGTTAGGATGGAATTGAGCACTATTTTTATCTTTGCGGCCGTGAGTTGACCACTTTTGTCAATGCGCTTTTAAATAGTGCCCTTTAGCGGAAAAAATCGCATGCATGCCGGCTGATCGATGAGCCGCAAGCTTTGTATGACCAGGAAAAAACGGATCGATGCGTACACAGAAGATGACATCTCGCTGCTTAATTTGTCCGTGATCGTTGCGTACGTCATGGCCTGGTTGATTGTAAGAGTAGGTATTATTTAACAGTCTTGTTATTTTTAAATCGTCTAAACTTTTTTTAAGTTTAAGTCACTTGTTGTGACTATTGGATTTGTGTTGAGATTGATGTGTCATATGATTGGATATTGATCCAATCACTACTACAGAAATGATCTTCACAGACGGTCAAAAAACGTCATCACAGACGGTTTCATGAGCCATCTGAGTCTATGGGTCATTGATGACATGAGTCATCACAAGCGGTTTTAAAACCGTCTGTGACAGTAGACTTTCACAGACGGTTTCATACACAAACCGCTCAGTGATAGTATCACGACGGTTTGTGTATGAAACCGCTCGTGATGATTTTTCTCTATAGACGGTTTGTATCTGAAACTGTCTGTGGTGACTTTTCTCTATAGACGGTTTGTAGCTGAAACCGTATGTGATGATTTTTCTCTATAAAGTCTCTAAGCAGTGGCTGCTTGTGCCTTTAAAACTGGCATCATATTTTACATATATATATATATATATATATATATATATATATATATATATATATATATATATATATATATATATATATATTGTAGTCCTCGGCCACTTTTAAGGATCGTGAGCGCAGATAAGGAGGATGAGACAGCAGCCACGAACAACTTCATCGAGCCCCTGCAAGTTCAAGAAGCATGACTGCCAAGAGAGCGTCAGGACATCTAATTACCCGATTTGTCGACGGGTAATTGGACGTCGTTGTGTTCAGAAAGTAACGTGGTTGATACCAGTCGGAGTAATTGTGCATCCACATCACTTTCTAAACACAACGACGTCCAATTACCTGTTGACAACATCCAGGTAATTGGATGTCCTGACGCTCTCTCGGCAGCCATACTTCTTGAACTTGTAGGGGCTCGATGAAGTTGTCCATGGCTGCTGTCTCATCCTCCTCATGCTGTGTGGATGACCCCCGAAAGTGGCTGAGGGACTACGAACAATATATACATAATATATATATGATGTCGGTTTTAAAGGCAAAAGCAAACACTGCTTAAAGACTTTATAGAGAAGATATCAGGATCCATCATAGAAGTATCATCCAAGGGCACAATCTATACACAATACATAACAGCAGGTAATCTAACAACTCAAGGCACAATTAATCTATACACAATATCACATCCAATTGCATTTGTGACATCAATTCATCATAGAAGTATCATCCAAAGGCATAATCTACACACAATACATAACAGCAGGTAATCTAACAGCTCAAGGCACAATTAATCTATACATAATATATAACAGCAGGTAATCTAACAGCTCAAGGCATCAATTCATGCTGATAAAGCAGTCCGCACAAGCAGGATGTCCTTGACTGCATGCTGTCTCATCCTCCTCATGCTGCTTGGTAGATTTCTTAGACGTCCATGGTAAATAAAGAAATCATGATCCAGTGCAGACATGACGCGGCAACGACGGCAAACACCTGCCACCAACAGCACAACCCACATCCAGGGGAGAGAGGCGATCCGCCGAGGTGAGGTAGCCGAGGAGCGAGGGAGTGGCGCACTCGATTCGGTGGCGTAGATGGCGGGGCGAGCTCGATTCAGCTTGGGAGATGGCGGGGCGAGCTCGATTCGGCGAGGGAGATGACGGGGCGAGCTCGATTCGATGAAGGAGATGGCGACGAGCTTGATTCGGTGGTGTAGATGGTGGGGCGAGCTCGATTCGGCGGGGGAGATGGCGGCGAGGTCGAATCGACGGCGGAGGAGTCGCGATGCTGGAGCCCGACCAAAGTCCCGAACCCTAGCGCGCGCAGGGGAGTGATGAGTTAGGGCGCAAACCCTAGCGCGCGGGCTCCTATTAATAAAGGTATATCGCAGATGGTTCTATTATGGAACCGTCAGTTGACGTATCACAAACGGGTCCATAATAAAACCGTCTGCGATATGGTCTCATATCACAGACGGGTCCACAATAGAACCGTCTGTGATACGTATCACAGACGGTCCCATAATAGAACCGTCTGTGATATAGTCTCATATCACAGACTATTCCATAATAGAACCGTCTGTGATATGATCTCATATCACAGACAAGTCCATAATAGAACCGTCTGTGAGACGTATCACAGACGGTCCCATAATAAAACCGTCATCCTTTTGTCTGTAGGTGAAATATAGTTTCAAAAATTTGGTAAAAATTATATTAATTCATGATAATTATTCTAATATTTGAATAAATTGGTTCCAGATGATGATCATGATAAAAAGAAGTTCTCTCTCGTTTGGAAGTCTTTGACAAATACATAAATACAAATTAAAAATTTAGAACATTTGACACATCCTGATATAGATAAATGCAAATTATAATATATATATACATAAAAATAGTTAATTTTACGGCAAGTAGTCCAACACCTCTACAAAGAATTTGGCATACTCATGCCTAATCCTGCAGTCATCGCTGTAGAAGACGTTATAGTCGTCCCACCCTGATACGCCGCAGCCGGTGCTCGTGCACCGGTGGCCATCCTCCGATAGCGCCCACACCCAACCCAGCGGCGACCCGGCCATCCTCCCCCACGCCGCCGTCTGGATCATGTCCACGGTGAGCCTCTCACACCGCCTGCACTCCCGGTTGGTCCTCTTGGCCGTCTCGCACCCGCCGCGGCCGCTCGCCGACCGCCGATGTATCGCTTCCCAACGTCGCGCGTCTCGCTTGCCGGGTAGAGGAGGAGGCCGAACACGTAAGCCGCGGCCTTGTGGCCGGCGACGGCATCGGCCGCCCGTTCAAGGAACACGAGGCCACGCTGCATGTCTTGGGGCGCGAAGACAAGCGCGAGGCCGACAATGAAGCAGGCCTCCGGATTGCCGGCGCCGGCTAGGTGGTTGACGACGGTGAGGTAGCGCTCGTTGTCCTGCCACTTCATCGCCTCCTCCCGCTCCAACGCACCATACGGTGAGGTAGCGCTCGTTGTCTTGGAAGTTTCACAGACGGTTGTTTGTTACAAACCGTCTGTGATAATGGTTTACTTCACAGAGGTTATTTTTATGAACCGTCTGTGATACTTCACAGACGGTTTTAAACACGAATCGTTTGTGATATTTCCTCTTCACAGGCGGTTTTTAGTGCATCCATTTACACAGATGGTCTCTAAACCAAAACCGTCTGTGATTTCATGAATACATACGGTTTTGGCCAACCGTCTCTGATGAGGCGTCCAGTATTAGCCTTTTTGTAGTAGTGAATAGATAAAAAATATGACTTATGCTTAAGAAAATTTCAACCACCTTATGAATAGACAGCCCTATTATTTAATTATCTCGATCAATGCTTAGCACCGCTGAGAACCAAGCCTTAATTGGGTGGCTAGTGGAGGTGGTTGTACCCCCAGCCCACTAGGGTTCAAACCCCAGGTTTGGCTCTGCGTGTCTCATTTAGGAGGATTTTCTTTTAGTGGGAGGCGACGTGTCCGTCGCAAGCGAGGTGCTGGTGGTGACTTCGTTATTTATTCGTCAAGCTCCGCTCGTCTAGTCTTCCGTAGGCATCGTGTGTGTGAGTGCGTGCGTGTGGTGGTGTACGTGTGTGTGGGCGTCTATGTGTTGTACTGGGTGTTTCTCAAAAAAAAATGCTTAGCACCGCTGATTAGTTCCAATTTGACAACGTCATTCGGCAACTAGCTAAGGGATAGTATCGATCTTGAATTCGTGATCGTAGGTGGTGAACGAAGGTCGAGTGACTTCACTTCTCTTCACTACTACAAAACAGGTTATACTAGACGCCTCATCATATACGTCTATGATAATCGCAG
The DNA here is from genome assembly GCA_036346255.1 of Ampelocalamus luodianensis. Classification (NCBI taxonomy): domain Eukaryota; kingdom Viridiplantae; phylum Streptophyta; class Magnoliopsida; order Poales; family Poaceae; genus Ampelocalamus; species Ampelocalamus luodianensis. The sequence continues at coordinate 35,934,647 of CM070620.1, read as the reverse complement.
ACATCACATACGGTTATCACAGACGGTTCTATTTACAAACTCGCTTTATATTAACCGAGTCTCCTTACACCTCCATCTCCTCCTCTGCCATCTCTCCTCTAACCGAGTGCCGCCGTCTCGCCCAGACATTGTGCCCCGGCTTCCCCCAAGCTTGTCGCCCGCAGCCTCCTCCACCTCGCCCAGGCCTCGTCGTCGCCGCCTCCCCCGAACTCATAACCCATGGGCTCCCCCGATATCGTCGCCCCCGGTCTCCTCCACTTCGTCGCCCGGCCTCCCATGACCTCGTCGCCCCCGACCTCCTCCACCTCGCCCTGGCCTTGTCGTCGCCTCCCCAACCTCGTCACCCCAACCTCCCTCGACATCATCGCCCCCGGCCTCCACCTCAGATCGCGCATAGTCCAGTAAAACCGCCATAACTTTTGCATACGAACTCAGATTGCGATGTTCTTTGACTCATTGGAAAGCTAACGAAAAGTTCAATCCAAAAGTCCATAAATATATATCAAATTCATTCGCGAGGCTCATGAGGCTCCATATAAAGTGAAAACCCAAAAAAAGGTCGTTTATAGCCTCAAAACAACCTCCAAAGTTCCATATGCAGATACTCGGGTCCAACTGTCCAGCAATTGATTGGTTTGGCTCAAAAGTCGATTTTTTGCAATAAAAAAAGCTATCACAGACGGTTCTAAACAATAACCGTCCGTGAAAAAAGCTATCACAGACGGTTATGAACAAGAACTTTTGTGATAATCAATTACCACAGACGGTTCTTGTTCAGAACTGTCTGTGATAGCTTTTTCACAGACGGTTATTGTTTAGAACCGTCTATGATAGCTTTTTCATAGACGATTCAAAAACTGTCTGTGTTGGCCTCATATCATCACAGACACATAAATTCGGACGGTTCAAAAACCATTTGTGATGACGGTTTGGAGCCGTCTGTGATGACCCTCTCTGTAGTAGTGCTTTCTACTCAAGTTAATCACTACCGTCGCTTGTGCCATACTCCATATGGTATGCAGGCCCGTACCATATGCATATGCAGCATGAGCTGCTACACATGCCCCCATTTTTTTATCTATTCTTGAGTGACTACTAAAAAGACAAAAAATTCAAAAACATATATTTGATTTGAATTTGGTTGAAATTTGCCACCCCACAACACTACGGTTCCTTCCATCCCACCCACCGCCTCTGCTACTATCACCAACTCGCCACCACCGCATATGCCGCCTTGCCGCCGTTGCTCAACACACCGCTCCGCCTACCACCGAGCCACCCCACAACACCGCCCGTCCCGCCGCTCACGCCACACCTTTAGCCACCACCGCATATAAGAGCCACCCCACACACCCACCGCCACACACCTTTCCTTCATCCCTAATCCCGGCCACCGCCATCAATCGCCGCCACACCCAAATCCTTCCGGTTAGCCCCCTCCCGGGTCCATGCCCCGTCCACGCTCCTGTCCCATTGACCCCATCACCGCCGCCTCACCACCGCGAAGCTATCCCCGACCTCCAAGCCCACTCTCCCCATCGTCAGCTCACCGTTGTCGTGTTCCGCCGTCGTGCCACCCATGACCAGAGGTGCCAGACTGCCACAAGCCACCCCAAGCCTCACCGTCGATACCACCAAAATCACCTTGATCCTCTGGTGCTCAAGCACCCAGTCATCTTGGCCAGAGCGTGCCTGTAGCAAGGCCGCGTTCTTCCTCTGCCTTGGTCGTGCGCCACCGCCCGCCCTTCGCCAAACCTCTACCGCCCGTGCAAAGCCCTAAAATGGGTTACACTACCCTCCCCGGTGCTCAGTGCACCACCTAGCATCGCTATCCGTCATCGCAGCCGCCACAAACATCGTTGTTATCGTCGTCTTTAGGTCGAGAGCCATGGGAGAAAGCTCCTAGCTCGCTTGCACGAGCCAGGACACATGCCCTAGGGGCTGTGGTGGTGGGCTGGCAAAGCCAGGCCAACAAGCCTCCCAGCCCAACCAGTGAACTCAGCCAACCAATGATGACACACACTATGCGACCCAGCACTATTCCAAGCCCAACCCAACCGGTCCAACACTGTGTAGCCCAATAGTGACTGGCTCAAACCCACTATTGTTCACCCTACTCGACCCATTATGAATAGTTTTAACCTGATACTATTCACCAAACCCATTACAATTCCGCCCGAACCCGATAGCAAATAGTGCTAACCTGGCACTGCGCAACCCAACTTGACACTATTTAGTACAGAGCCATTAAGACATAATATGTCCATTTTAATTGTTTTGTACCTGTGAAACCCAGTTTTTTCTCTGTTTGACCTAACCATTATTTCTAAATTTATTTATTTTGTTTTGTTTATAGCTCGCCTCTTCTTGAGCTCGGACTTATTTATTTGATTTTCTTTCATGTTAGAATCTGAATTTGTTGATCAAGCTACGAAAGGAGTTGATCAAGACGTGGGAGAAATAAATCCTGTCAATTACTACAAAGGAGGAGGAAAGTCGCATTCTTTGATCATATTGAGCCCATATTACAATTACTATTATTATTACTACTTTCATTTATTGTATTTATGCCATTTATTATTTAATGAAATAATAATTTAAAATGTCATGATGAATAGTTAATTCCAACCATGTATAAGCCCACCCGTTCTCTTGTAGGCCATAATCACCTTGACAAGTAAAATGTAATATAGTGCTATTTAATGGTTCAGTTTTGTCACACAATGTTTCCATAAAATACTGATAAGGATGATTGGTTGATTGCCAATAGATTTGGTGGAGAGTTGAGGGTTGAGACCAATAAGATGGACAGCCATGAGTTAGTTGAGGGTCCATCTCTGCACCCAATAGACTCAGAAAAAGTGAGTCAAAAGTGAGACCTCGAAGGTGAACAACCACGAGTTGGTTGAGGGTCCATCTTCTCACTTAAGATAGGTAAGAACTAGAACCTTGTGCCAAGTAACAAACACATAACTCGCCCAACTCGCCCAACTACAGGCTTGGTATATTCAACCTAGCTCCGTACATTGTTCTTCTAATTGAATATCTACAGGTGGTCACATGCTCTTGTGGTATTCGACAAGAGTACACCTATTTGACAACTCTGTAGAGTATAATCAATGGTATTCGAATCCGCTGTGCTTCCGGATAATGAAGTTGTGTTCATAGGTGATTCCATCAAATGAGGCATAAATACAAATTTTGAGATGTTAAGATGGTAATTACAAATGTTGAGAAAACCCATGATATTATTTAGTATGGTTTTACTATTTTAAACACAAAATGCTTTAACTCAAATTATGCATCCACATACACCTAATACGGTGAACACTCATCAATCAATTGAAATTCTGGCAATTAGTTAAATAGCTTTCCCATGTGGCTTGACACTTTGGAGAACGTGTTAGGGATGCAACCGCACTCAAGCTTTTCTATGGAAGCTCTTTGGTTATTCTAAATGTAGGTTAAAGTTTTGGGCTTGAGATGCCCATTCAGCTATTGCAAAATAGCCGTTAGGCCATAATTGAATCAAATTAATGCATTTTAAATGCTCGTGAGCAGGTTTTATACTATTTCAGTCTGCAACTAAAATTCTGGGCGGTTACGAAAAATGGTGTGACCCTGTTTGAAAAATAGGGTCATTTCAGCTACTTACTAATCTTTGTACTAGTAAGATCAGGAACTAATAAGCGACAACTCTTTTATTCACTGCTTGCTGAAAACTACAATTGATTCACATCCATTTCCCTTCATGCTCCCCTCTTTGTTTTCTTTTGCCAAATTTTTACTCTAAAAAATCATTCCTAAGAAAAATGTTGTGTCGTCAATATTTTAAAGTTTATGAAATGACATACAGAATTTTTTTTACTATTTCGATGAATATTGCATCTGTAAAAATGAGCTTGCATAAATTGAAGTTGTTAAAGTTGTACTTGTATTCTATAATGACTCGGGAAAGACTTAACAATAGCACTTGCAATTGATGTTTAATTTGGCAAAGATTAATCACATAGATAATTCAAGATTTTAAGATAAATGAAGATTTCCTTTCAAGGAATACCAAAAGAATGATGTTTTTCAAGTAAAAATTCTGGTACTAGTTTAGAGACTTGTTTCTTAGCGGGACATAATCCTTCGTACCGTAAAAAAGTTGTATTACAATTGTAATATTGAATAAATAATATATTTTATTTTGGTAATTGACTTTAATTAAGTGTATGGTGTAATTTTAAATTAGCACATGCTCCCGAAAATGTCAGGCCTGATGGTATGATAGAGTACTAGGTTAGATTAATCTTACATTAACTATTATTGGGATGTGATAAAAAGAAGGGTATATAGTGCCTGTCTTGATTGAAATACAGACAAGGGTGGATCTGCCCGCGTGCTAGGGCACCAGCTCCAGCCGGCGCACCTCTGGACCGTCCTCGTGAACTGGAGCCGAATAAAAGTGTGGTCGTCTTCGTGTGCAATCGTCCATTTCTCACCAGTCACCAGCACTCTGCGAATTCTTGTGTTAGCTACTGATACCAAATGAAACGAAGCTTCACGAAATTGACGATCATGTATTCCAAACATACCTGTCACGTAAAATCAAGGCAATCCCAAATGTATTCATTTTTTAGTATCGTAGAAAAAGCACTCCTACTTCAGACAAGCTAAGCACTGCATGCATGATAGCTAGGAAGAAGTACCTGCACTACTACAAAATAAACTATACTAAACGTTTCATCACAGACGGTTCCAAAGGAACCGTCTGTATTCTATTTATCACAGACGGTTCCAAAGATACTTAACTATTACAGATGGTTTATAACTAGAACCATCTGTGATAATTCACAGACGATTCTTAACAAGAATCATCTGTGATAATCGTAGACATCACAGACAATTCTTATTAAGAACCGTCTGTGATAGTGAAACATCACAAACGGTTCTTCTGTTGGGACAGTCAGATATTTATAATGCATGCATATCATATACGGTTCTTAATAAGAACTGTCTATGATATGCAGGCATTATAAATATCTGGCCGTCCCAACAGCCTCCCTACCCCTAGCACCTCTACCCCCGTAAGAACGGTTTGAGTCGCCGCCCCTGCTGCCTCCTCCCCCCCATTGCGCCACTTTAGAGAGGAGAAGGAAAGGAGGAAGCTAAAGAGAGGAGGAAGGGAGGAGAAGGAGAAGGTGATGAATCTCGCGGGATATTTGGGATTTTCATCGTGAGCTCTGAGGGTAACGATCTGTATATTTGCTCCAGGTTAATCGTTAATCAATTTTAGTATGTTTGGTTAATAGGAAGAGTACTTGTTATTTATTAATATAATTTAATACTAATTTGTTACGTGCGTAGCATAGATAAACTAAAACTAGATGTACGGTGAGAACCATGTGAGTGAAGAGTACATTAATGGCGTGTTTGCTTTTAGAAGAGCCGCTGAGCATGATATGTTGAAGAAGGGGATAAAATTTATGTATTATCCATGTATTAATTGCGGTAATCTTAAAATGTTTAACAACCCAGTGCAGATCGAAGCACACTTGATTCGAACGGGTTTAAAAAAAGGGTATACATGTTGGACCATTCACGGTGAAGAGCAGATTATACAGGAAGTTAATAATGATGACATCACCGAGGAAGTCAACGATATGCCAGATGTGGACTGTGCTTTTGATGAGGATAAATCGCACGATGACAATCTGGATCAAATACTACACGATGCAGAAGGAAACTACAGTGAGAGAGAGTTTGGTAAATTCGAGGGCTTAATGGAGGACTCGGGAAACTTTTGTTCTGTGACTGCAAGCCGGAATACACAAGATTGTTAACCGTGCTTGAACTGCTGAAATTGAAGGCAAGCAATAGTTAGTCCGACAATAGTTTCACAGCATTGTTAGTTCTCTTAGCGGACATCCTTCCGAGGGAAACATGTTGCCCATCACTAGCTACCAAGCCAAGAAGGTTCTTTGTCTATTGGGAATGGAAGTAGAAAGAATACATGCATGTCCGAACGATTGTATCCTCTATCGTAAAGAGTATGCAAACATGCATGTATGTCTCGTGTGTAAAAGCATCCCGATACAAGTGTAAGAATAATGCTAAGGTGAAGTAAGGACCTCCTGCTAAGATGTCGTGATATCTGTCTGTGATCCCATGTTTGAAGCGTTTATTTGTGAACCGAAAGGAGGCAAGATTGTTGCATTGGCACTCGAAGGAGCGTAAGAAAGATGAAAAACTAAGATACCCTGCTGATTCTATCCAGTGGAGAAATTTTGATCAGAGCTTCAAAGAGTTCATTGCGGAACCGAGGAACATAAGATTAGGGTTGAGTACATATGGAATTAATCCTTTCGGTAACATGAGTAGCCGACATAGCACCTGGTCCATGAATCTATATATGTACAACATTTCTCCTTGGTTGTGTATGAAGTGGAAGTATATTTTGATGTTACTACTTATCCAAGGGCCGAAACAACCTGAGAACGATATTGATGTGCACCTAGCACCATTGTTGGAAGATCTTGTGACACTGTGGAACGAAGGGGTACAAGTATGGGATGCGTACAAATAAGAGAATTTCACTTTACGCACCATGTTGTTCTGCACCATCAATGATTTTTCTGCCCTTGGTAACCTATTGGCACTACTACAAAACAGGTCATACTGGACGCCTCATCACAGACGGTTCCAAAGGATCCGTCTGTGTTGAACTTATACAGACGGTTCCCTTTAGAACCGTCTGTGATAGTGCCTCATCACAGACGGTTCTTATTACCAACCATCTGTGATACTTCACAGACGGTTCATAATAAGACGGTTGGTAGAAGGAGCCGTGCGTGATGAGGACACTCATTCTATTTGTTAGTATAATGAACCGTCTATGATACTATCTGCACGGTTCGTGATACCAACCGTCGCTGATAAGACACCTCATCACGCATTTGTTGAGATTAACAACCGTCTGTGATTTTGATTTTACCATGACTTCAAATTTTTCTTACTCTGTAATTTTACTATGGCTTAAAAATTTTCTTACTCTGTGATTTTACTATAGCTTAAAATTTTTCTTACTCTGTGATTTTACTATGGTTTACTCTCTGATTTTATTATGGCTTAAAATTTTTCTTACTCTGTAATTTTACTCTCTAATTTTACCATGACTTAAAATCATACCATGACTTGGAATTCTAAGCCATAGTAATGATTTTACCATGACTTAGAATGTTTCTTAGTAAAATTCTAAGCTATAGTAAAATCATACCATAACTTAGAATTCTAAGCCATAGTAATGATTTTACCATGGCTTAGAATTTTCCTTAGTAAAATTCTAAGCCATAGTAAAATCAAAGAGTAAAATTAAAATCACAGACGGTTCTTAATCCCAACCGTCTGTGATGAGGTACTTATCACAGACAGTTCGTATTAAGAACCGCTCGTGATGAGTTACTATCACGCATAGGTTCGTGATACGAACCGTCTATGATTTGTCATCATAGACGGTTTTTGTATGAAACCGTCTGTAATTCGCAGCGCGGGAATTTGAAAATTTTGAACGCGTGCGCGGGAGGCAAAATATGTCCTTATATATTATGGCCGACCTCCTCTGGGTGCTCAGTCTCGTAGTCCCGATCCTCCTTTGGGCTCGGTCCTCCCTTGCTCCGGCAGTCCTCCTCCGAGCTCCGGCTGGTAGCTGCTCCTCCGGTCCTCCCGCAGCTCCCTGGCCCTCACAGCACCTCCAGGCTCCGGTCCTCCCTTGCTCCCACAGTCCCCAACCTTCGACGTGGTCTTCCTCCCCAACAGCTAAGAGTCGACGCCGACACCAACGCTGACCTCCTCTAGTCCTCCTTTGACGCCGACGCCGACCTCCTCCAGTCCTCCTCCGACGTCGATGTCTCTGGTATATGAGGTTTTGTTGGTACTTTTGTATATCTATTAGATTCAGATCCAGATTTGTATGTATGAGCTTGTGGTACTTGTGTTAGATTCATATCCAGATTTCTGTTAGATTCTCCTCCAGATTCTACTTCTGTTGGTACTTGTATATGATCGAGTGTATGCACGTATCCATGAATCCATGGCTTGAGAAATTTATTGGGAGGCTTAGGAGTTGGGAATCCATGTATGTGTATCAATGAATCCATGTTTGGGAGGCTTCGGAAATGGCAGTGTATGTGTATGAGTATATCCATGAAATGGCAATATTTTTTTTGCAATAAAAAAGCTATCATAGACGGTTCGAAACAAGAGCCGTCTGTGATAACCGCCTGTTATCACAGACGTACTTTTACACAGACGGTTGGAAACCGTCTGTGATGACGGTTCCGAACCGTCTGTGATGAGGCTTTCTGTAGTAGTGTGGGGTTCACTACAAAAGTAGCCAAAGCTTGTCCGCACTACTTAGATGGTAGAGAGAGTGTATGGCTGGACAACTCACGCAAAACTGTGTATATACGTCACCGTAGGTTCCTTCCCAGGATTCACCCATACCGCAAGATGAAGAAATAATTCAACGAAAATAAGGAGGATGGTTCAGCTCCAAGGGCTTTTAGAGGGAAAGATCTCTATAATATGGTTAAGAATATCGATGTTGTGCTTGGGAAGGGATGTAAATTAAGGACCCATCAGAAGAACATCTGAAAGAAACGGTCATTTTTTTGGAACTTGTCTTATTGGGAGCACTTAGAAGTTCGCCACTGCATCGATATCATGCATGTGGAGAAAAATGTATGTAATAGCTTGATTGGTCTCTTACTAAACACTAGTGGCAAAATAAAGGATGGTGTTAATGCACGACGTGACTTGATTGATATGAACATAAGGACCTAGTTAGCACCAAAAGAGACCGATAAAGGACGAACGTACCTTCCCCAACTTGCTACACTCTGTCCAAGACTGAGAGAAATGAACTATGCCAGAGCTTGCATGGTGTGAAAGTTACGTCTGGTTACTCCACCAGTATTAAGAAACTTGTTTCTATGGAAGATTTAAAATTAATTGGTATGAAGTCTCATGATTGTCATGTGCTGATAACACAAATATTTCTTATTGCAATTAGGAGTATCTTGCTAAATAAGGTCCGAGTGGCAATCTTGAGGCTGTGTTATTTTTTTAACTCAATTGCTTAGAAGGTCATCGATCCCGAAGGACTAGATTCTCTACAGACTGAGGTGGTGACAACTATATGTCATCTTGAGATGTATTTTCCTCCATCATTTTTCGATATCATGGTCCATCCCATTGCTGACCTTGTGAAAGAGATAAAGATATGTGGCCCTGTGTTCCTACGTCATATATACCCATTCGAGAGGTACATGGGAATTCTCAAGTCCTACATACGGAATCGATCTCAACCGGAGGGCGGCATCATCGAAGGTTATGCAACGGAAGAGATCATTGAGTTCTGTGTCGACTACATGGCTTAGGTGGAACCAGTAGGTGTGCCTCTATCTCGTCATGAGAGGAGACTAGAGGGTATCGAGACCATTAGAAGGAAAGCAATCAATCCTAATTTAGATACGTACGCTCAAGCCCATTTCATGGTCTTGCAACACATGAACCAAGTGTCTCCGTACATCGACGAGCACAAAGACATGGTACGCCAACAGAATCCAGACCAATCGGAGGTTTAGATCACGAGAGAAGACAACCGTTGGTTTAACGAATGGTTAAAGGTGCGATTCACTGGGAGGTCATCAAGTGATGATACACTACTATGGTTGGCAAAAAGGCCAAAATTTATAATTGTGACATGGCAAGGATACGACATAAATGGGTACACATTTTATAGGACAACTCAAGATAGGAAGAGCACAGTCCAGAACAGCGGTGTCCGCATAGATGCGTTTCACGAGTAGTTCAATACTGCCAGGCCACGTGGGTTGAACTCCTACTATGGGTTCGTAGAGGAGATTTGGGAGCTCGACTATGTACTTTTCAAGATCCCCCTATTGCGATGCTATTGGGTTAAACTTTTGCAGGGTGTGAAGGTCAACAAGTACGGTGTCACTACTGTGGACCTCATACGTGTCGGATACAAGGATGAACCATTCGTACTCGCTAAGTAAGATGTTCAAGTTTTTTATATAACGGACCCGGCAAATAAGAACCGCCACGTAGTTCTTCATGAAAAAAGAAGAATTATCGGAGTTGAGAATGTCGTGGATGAGGAAGAGTACAATTAATTTGACGAGTTGCCTCCTTTCGGAGACGGCATCAGGCTTGAGGAAGAAACCAGTGAGGAAGCTAGCTATATGTGTGTCGATCATCATGAAGGGCTATATTTTAATTAAGAATTTATTCTATTGTAACTTATTCCATAACATGAGACATGATCTGTGTTTTCTACTCTTGGTTATTATTTCGCTGTCAATGTGGACTTGCCATGTGTTATGGACTTGTAATCTCTTATTTTGATGACAATGTGGAATTGTCATGTGTTAATGTGTTATGGACTTGTCATCTTTGATATTGCTGTCAATGCGGACTTCATTGTAATGTGGAATATCAAAATTGGTTTCGCTTGATTTGGAGTTGAGTTGAATTATATATGAATTTTTGAAGTTAAATGAATTTTCAGTGCGTAAATTAATGTTCGGACGGTCCGATCAGAGCCAGGTCTAGTCGGACGGTTCGATCAGCCCAAAAGTGACGTTCGAACGATCCAAATGCTAGCATATCACGGACGGTTCTACTATGGAACCATCTGTGATATGCGACCATATCACAGACGGTTCTATTATGGAACCGTCTGTGATTACTTATCACAGACGGTTCCATAATAGAACCGTTTGTGATATCTCTTTATTAGGAGGGAAACGCTAGGGTTTGCGTCCTTACTCGTCACTCGCCCTTACTCTCGCCCGTTCACCTCCCCAGCGCCCTTAGCCCCTTACTCTCGCTCGTTCCCCTCCCCACCCGAGCACCCTTGACCTCGACGCCACTGCCGCCGACATCGACGATGCTGCCGCCACCTGAAGCCCCCTCCCCGACGCCTCCTACCCTGAGCCGCAGCACTTGGCCTCCTCCTCCATGCTGGAGCCACGTCGCTCGGCCTCCTCCTCCCCCTTCCACCCCCACCGCCATCCGAAGCCACCTTTGAAGGTACATCTCTGGTTCGAAGTGCCTACATTGTTCGTGATGTCCTTCTGTTGTTGCTTCATTTTAACCCAAAGGATTGTGCCTACATTCCGATTCGAAGCCACCTCCGAAGGTACGTCTCCGATTTGATACTTTGATTATACATGCCTAATGAACTCTTACTAAAACTTGTGACGAGGCATTCAGAGAGTATGTGCCTTGTTTTTCAACAAAAGTGGAAGTGGACCAATGAAGCAATGTTCTACTTAAATTCCTATAGACGAAAAATCTTTTATAGTTTGAATGTTTGATAGCTCAGTTAGCTTCAGCTAGTTTTTAAGCCTTTTTAACTTTTACTGTGAAGGAGACAAGAAATGGCTTGATTTTAGCTAAGCATCTTTTAGGTTGCTATTGTCTATGGACCTTGCTACTGTGAAGCAATAATATTATATTACAGTGTTGTTAGGAATGACGTGAAACATGTGATATGCTTTATACCAATTGATACGCTGTTGTACGAACAATTCCGCAATGTCTAGCATTTTAATGTGCGGCCTACTGCCCTTATGAAATGTTTATGGCTTACCCATGCTTTTGAATTCTGATATATGAAATTAGTGCTTCTGTAGAGGGTAGAATACTACCATCCACCTTGCTGATAAGATTATTCTACACAAAAAGTAGTATAACAATTCGATGAGCTATAGAATGATTATGATGGTTATTGTATGTTGTTTTTGAAGTTCAATGCATGTGCTGTAGCTGACACACGAACAATTATTCAAAAATGATTTGCCAAATCACATTTGGAGAGGTCCTAGTTAGGGAGGCAGCAGTGAGCCTTTATTAGTCCTTTAGTACTATGATTGGGAAAGTGTACAGTTAGTGTTTTTTATCTATTCTCTTTATTGTGTGCCTAGTATGTTTTGACGATGCTTATGCCTTGACATGTGCAATTATGTGTCTATCTAGAACTCTACATCTAGCAAGTATCCCATGAGTACTTCACACGCATAGATCTAGCTAGTGCTAAGATGTAAATTTGTCGAGTTAGGATTTAAATTGCCTTAACATTGACTGGGCATTTGTTATTCACGATAAGACTTTTAAGTTTCAACCCTGAAGTAGTAATTAGTAAACACTAGTGCTGCAAGATGTGTACCATTTCAGTTTTCAATTTGCTTTACTACGTATTCTATATTTAAGTTCAATGGGTAACTTCTATTTGTTTATATCGTTACTTTGTTTATAAGGCAATTTTAGTTAATTGGTTGGGTAACTTGTATTTTTTTCTATATAAAATATGTTTCCAAGACAAATTATCTTCAAAAATACCTAGTGGATATCACCTTGCAATCTATTTTATTTAAACTCTAAGCGTTTTGAATTCTGATATTTTAGTTCACTGCGTATGTAATTTATATAGATAGCAAGTAAGCGAGATGGCATCTGCACCGTCTTTACCGCCATCATCGACGTCGCCAAATGCGTCTGAATCTCCGAGGAAAGTGGTACATAAGCAAGATGGCAGAGGAATATCGAAATTGCCTACGGGCTGAATGACCATCACGGAGGTTAGTGCCGTTGGGGTCCCTATGAGTCCCAAGAAAGCAGCGGCAAGATTCCGGGCCATCTGCGGGATACTTGGAAGGGAACAGGTCCCCATCACCACACCAAGCTGGAAGTCTCTGATGGACGTAAAGAGAGGCCAGCTGTGGACTAAAATTTTAGGCTCGTTCACTATCCCAGAAGCAGACCAAGCACGCATGGAACGGCAGGCGTTGCTCGCGATGGGACACGTGTGGAAGGCCTTCAAGAGCACGCTTGTTACGAAGTATGTGAACACGGGTCAAACGCCCTTCACGAAGTATCAATTCTTGTCGCGGGATATATGGAACGCCTTTGTGCGGATGAAGATGATGGCCGAATTTCAGGAGCAAAGTGCGACGCACAAGGCTCTCCAGGCACAAAACACTCACCCCCACAAACTCGGCACCGCTGGATACGTGAGTAAAACCACGAAATGGACGGTGGAGGATGAGAATGCAACCCGGTCATTTGCTGGGATCACAGACGAGCCGTCTGCGATGACGGTTCTGAACCGTTTGTGATGACCCTCTCTGTAGTAGTATTGTATGATACTAGTACTACCTTCGTGCTAAGTAAACGAAAATGAAAGTAAAGTATTTTGATCTCATCACCTAGTACTGTTATTGTCGTCATTTGGGCTGTGTAGTTTAGTGTTGAGTTGGGTGTTATTTTTACGGTTTTGCTAGTCCACAGTCACTTGACAATCAAGGATGACCTTTGGATCGCACGTGGAGATCCATGCTCGAGGTCCTCTACTTCTTCTCCGGCCGCCAACGGTTGCGGCACCGAGTTAGAGTTAGGGTTCACCGGTGCTCGAAGGGCTTAGAGGGAGGCCGAGGTGGCGGTAGACTAGTAGGGGCGGCGGCGGTGCATCGAGGCAGCGGCTACGGCGGTGCTAGACGCGGGCGAGGAGGAGGGCGGTGGGCGGTGAAGGTCGGTAGGGGCGACGAGACCGAAGTTATTAGGAGACTGTGGCAGATCCGGAGTGGTAGCCGTTGGAGACGAGGTAAAGGGCAGCGGCAGGGCATTTCACCACAAAGGAGGAAGAAGCGGCGGCGCAGGCTAGAGAGGCGGAACGGCAGGGGAGGTGCTCGTTGACAGGGTACGCCGGTGCCGGAGGCAGCGATGGAGAGGCAACAAGAGGTGGCACAAGGAGGCGGAGCGGGGTGCGGTGTTAAACTGTATACGTACATGGCCCATGCATGTCACGTGACCGAACTCCTCTACGGATAGCGGCCGAACTCCTCTGGACTCCAACCGACTAGGGATTGCTTTCCAACCGACTACAGCTAGGATATCTCTGGTCTTTGGTTTGTAATCTTTGCTTCCTTAATTAGTAGTACTATATCTCTTGTATCTATTTGTACTCACAAGATCGATGCAAACCGTATGGATGATTTCCACCGATCCTTCCGCACTTTCATGCGGGCGTTGCGAGGTGAGGCCGCGAGTGTTAAAGTAGTTTGCACGAATCTTGGACGATGAGTCAGTTGAAAAACGGCTATTATTTTTAAAAATCAACCCAATGTGCTACAGTCGCCCCCTATTTATAAGGCGGTAGGCAGTAATTAACGTGACATGACGCGAGGGGAGGACGGCACAGGAATCTCGATGGCATCGGAAAAGGAGAAGCAGCCAGTGCCGCGCGTGGCTCGGCGACTATGCATGCACGGGGCGCGACACAGCACAGGGGATCTTTACTGCCCGCAGGCCAAAGAAAACGGGCATCACAAATACACGTCATATTAGGTAAACTTTTATTTTTTAATTTATTGTTTAAAAATGTTTTAAAGATAATATTTTTTTAACTTTATTCCAATTCTGATATCTTTGTCTTCGTCAAAACGTGTAGCATGGCAAAAGTACGTTGTCACAGCGTGGCAAACGATTGCTATCATGTTATTCTTCTTAGCGTGACAGGACTTAACCCCAAAACAGACGTGTATTAGCACAGAGGGTTATCGTGGCAGGTTTGATCACACCGCAGTCGGTGGCGTAACAGCACAGTTTAATCACATCAAGAATCATGACGTGATCAAAGGGGTCATAATTAGAATAAAGTTAAGGAGAAGTTGTTTTAAAAATATTTTTTAAAAAATAGATTAAAAATAAAAATATTCTATATTAGGATGTGTGTAGTTAAATTTTTAAAACTTTAACTATTTATATTTTAACAAATATTTAGGTTAGATATATAAAAATTGTATATATATATTTGTCTTGAAAAATATTTTTATAATATTATAATTTTAATAAGTTTTATAAATATATTATAAAAAATTAGTGATCAAAGTTTCGTTTTTGGAACCATTGATATATAAACGATGTGTATCTGTGACCGGAGAGAGTTCTGCACAAATGACCACATTTATGTGATTCTGTCACCTCTCGATCACCCGCGCGCCCTGAGCCAGTCAGGTCGATCTCTGAACATGTAAGCACAAACAAATGGGCGGACCGGTGAAAGGGCGAAAAAAGAAAGCAAAGCTGGTATACGTATATAGTCTTTTATATTCTTTTATTTTTGTCAATGCGCAGCAGCCAGGCGCCGTGGCTACAATGTCTACTTCACTCTCCCAGTCCCAGCAGACAGCAGCTGGGAGGATCGGGTTTACCCAACGCGTGCATGCACCTGCGATGTGTGTCCCCCCTGTTCATCTCCTTCTTTGACCCCCATCATGGCGTGCCTGCATGCCTCCCTGTCCAGATTCCAGATTCCATGCGTCCATGTCCCCAGTTTTGGAGTGCAGTTTCCCTTGTCATTTCCTCGCGTCGACGCTGTGCTGTGCATTTCTGGGCGAACGCGTGCTGCGGCCGGCCATTACGCGCGTGCCTAATGACATGATGATGATCTCCCGACACGGTTTAATCCAACTAAGCACGCATCCCTCCAAAGACGAAAACCGCACACGCACACGCACACTGGCCAATGACCAAGACCACACGGCACAAAAAAGGCAAAAGTGGGAGGAGAGAAGAAGGCCACCGCAAGCACCTCGACGCGTGCGTTCGTGCAGAGACCAGTGCATGCATGCATGCATACCTGTGCGTGCCGACTCCGATCGGCCGAATCTATAGCTGCGCGCTAGCAAACCAGCACCGCGCCCGGCCGCGCGTCCTGTAGCCTGTAGCGAGCACAGCTTTCTTCGTTTCCTGCCATGGCCATCGATCGCTGTCCACGCGAACGCTACGAACTCGCCGGTACAGTACCACCACTGCTTGCAGTTGCAGGAGCAGCTTTCCTTTCCTTTTTCTTTTTTCCTTTCTCTTTTTTTGGCTTTTGAGGAGGGACTGGGAGGCCGCTGGATCGAGACTGCAGTGGTGTTGGAGTACTATATATTTACTGGAGTACTCTCGCTGCCGCTGCTGCTACGCTGCAGTGACCTGAACAGCAGCTGGGGATGGTACGGGCATTGCCTGTTCCCCCACGATCTTGGCTTCCTGCTGCGTGCCTGACTTGCCATGCATAGATACATCGCACAGCTTGCTGAGAAAAGCGAAAAGAAAAGGTACAATACAATAGAAAGTTATTGCTGCCACTCGGTGGCCACCAGGCGAAACATCAAACCGTGTACTCGATCACAATTGCACATGAAGTCATGCATGCACGCACGGATCTGCATGTACATGCACACACCGCAATAGAGAGAGAAAGAGCGAAGACATGCAATAGTTAACAGTAATAGGATAGGGGAGCATTAGTAACTAGGGTAGCAGGTACCTGGTAGCCTGTGGTGTCGCGCGCACGCAGAGGCAGAGGTCCATCTTTGCCGTGCAGCCGCTGCTCTTCTTAAACAGCGCGTCGTGGCGTCCTACCGTCTTTACTATAACGTAGCAGGGCCACGTACGACCAGCCTGCCAAAAATAAGATTACTGAACTGTCACTAATGAGAGAGAGAAAGAGAGAACGGCCAAGCTTGCCAACTGTACCCTGGCCCCACCCACCCCATCGCTCCGAAATTTGCTTTGTAGGCAGCTAGCCGCATAGCGACTAGCCAACTACGCTCGTGCTCGTGCTCGTGCTCGTGCTCCCATCTTACCCCCACCAAGAAAATCTGTTCCTTTGTTTCTTTGTTCCATTGCACGCATTATCAGGTCCATGACTACACCGACTTTCACTCATTCACTTCAATCATCATTCTTCTCCCTCAAAAATAAAAAATAAAAATTGGAGGTGTCTACATGGTACGTAAGTGTTTTATTGTTGGAGGGTACTTGAATTTTCATTGGATCTAGATCCAAATGATCCACCATTGGTCCGCCCTCACCCCCTCCTCTCTCTATACCCTCGGCACGGTAAACCTAAACCCTAAAGCGGTTAACCCGAACCCTGACTCGCCACAGAGCTGCCATCGACGGAGATGAAGGTAAAACAAGAATCTTGATGTAGATCAAAAGGTGAGAATTCGAGTACTCTCGACCCCTAAGAACACATACCTGTTAGCAATCTTCAAAAAAAAAACATCACTCACATGTTTCACTACAAATCTCCATGATAAGGCACAAACAGAGCGAGAAGACATGTGTGCTCCTTTGGCCGACACGCCAGTGGTCAGGGGCAAAGACATCGTACATTCATTCACTCAAAACCGTCCTGCACTGCGCAGTGTCGATGTTGGCATCGATCGCGTCCTGTGTTCCTGTGTCCACTGTGGCTAGCTGCACGGCCAGTTACTTAATTACAAACCGGGGCCCAACCAAGGCATGCAGGCAAGGCAAGCGATCGATCGAGATCGTTCATGGGGCACTGGCTGGACCGGCACGGCACAGGCACTGCACTGCACTGTGTTATAGCTAGCTGTGATCACGTATCACAGTGGCATAGCAATGTCTGCATGGTCCCCGCCCGGCTGGCCGACGTACGCGCAACATTGCCGGCCCTCTGTAGCGGATGGATCGACGGATCCGTCTCCGTCGGTCGGAATCCTGCCGCGCGCGATGCGTCGATCGGATCGCCCATCACGACCCATCCCGTCGTACAGGCAGCAGCAAGTAAGGCGAAAGCAACAGCTCGATCGAACGTGCCAACGTCGACTGGAGGTGTGTTTGGCATGCTTTGCATCCTGATTTTCAGCTCTAGCTCTTGGATTCTTACTCTTCACAGAATTTGAAGCTATTAGAGAAAAGTATTTAGCTAGAAAGTTGGCTCTGAATTTTTTTAAAATGAGAGGATTGCATGCAAAAATATCCGTAATGTACGTACGTTGACCCTACGCACTGTGCGTTGCACGTTCGCCGTCACCTTCTCGAGCGTGTGGTACATACATATACCGACGGATCTTGGATGGGGCTCGATGTCGATCGATGGGTGTGCGTAGCATGCTAGGTAGGAGCCCATCGGGGAACACACTACTAGCTAAGAAGAACAGGGCTAGCTTGCTCGTTCATGGCGTTGCTGTTAGCTCCACGTACTGTGCGCGGCAGGAGTACACTTCAATCCGTGGCCTGTCTCTGGTGGCCGTAGGTGCTCCACGCGCCTATGTGATTTCCGAGGCTGGGGCCATGCATGTACGAGCGGTGCTTGTACTGGTGTCGTAGTACCGTACGGTCATGTGGTTCCTGGACATATCTTTGGTGGTGTGCGTTCATATGTATGACGAGGGCTCGTGGTGCGATTAGACGGCTTTGTATGCACCGTAAGCTGGACATGTTCATTCAGGGCATGTTTGAACTAATCTTAGCTAAACGTGGTATGCCATACTTCTTTTGGGTTGTGGCACCAAAAATCAGCGTCCCGAGTGTGACAAGCTTAGTGAAAAAAAATTGAGTCTATGGCATGTAGAGCCATGGGCTAAGAAAGAATGATAAGCTTTAATTGTGGCAATGAATCAAACACTCGTCTAAGAAGATGTGATGTACTTAAAGTTTGACGTGGCAATATTAGGCTTCAAACCAAACACCCCTTGGAACGACGACAGATTATATTATTCATTCGATTTATGAATCACGCGCGACTAGTTCTCTAGTTCTTCTACGACTTTGCCTCCAGAGACTTTGATATGCTACGTAGCATATGATTATCAGAGCACAAAGCATTTGACCGGGGGGAAATGGATCAGATTATTGAGCAAAACAAGCAAGCCGCCTATATGGATAGTCATAGGATAATGTTAGGCATACGAATGATTGCCACTTAACTAGTCAATCTACTGTGAATCGTTCGGAGGCACGTCACTGCGTGCGCTCGCGCGCGCGATGGATGGATCTGTCACACCAGTTCCACTATTTATAAACAGAAAAACGAATCCGAGACGGGGGAGCCGTACTCTACATGTTGATCACAAGCCTTGTCGCTTTGCGCGCGTCACAATCCACATGCAACTAGAGGAGCAGCTTAAAATTAGATTACCGGTTGTGTTGTAGAAAAAAAAAAGAGAGAACAGATTACCAGTTACTTCAAATACCTCTGACGAGGTGCTTGCATTGCATTGATGCGTGGTATTTTGGTAGGTTCTGGTTGATGTGCCGTTCAAAAGTGCACATCATCAACGAGCTAGCGGTGCTTAATTGCATTAGCACTCGATCGGATGCATGACACGCACGGACTGTGAATTAGGGCAGTGTAAAGATAAGGCGGGGCAGGGCGATCATCCTGTTGAGGGTTTGATTGGATTCCTTTGAATTGACTCAAAATTTAAACTATAATCTCTTCCAATATAAAAGAATTAGTTCTAATCATTCCCCTGCCAAACAAACCACGAGAGGTTTCTAGCCCGCGCGTCCGGAGAGCAAGGTAAATGGAAAATAAAACGAGGCTGAAAAGCAAGCAGCAGCAGGCTAGTCGCGCGCGGATGGACGCGAGCGATATGGTGGTCCGTGCCAATCGATGGTCCAGGGAGCCCGGCCGCGGCTGTGGCGCAGGTACATGTGTACGTGTGACCTCAGAGTGGAGGGGGCAAGGACAAGCCATGAGGTCATTGCCACTGTTACCACGCGTCGCTCCATCTTACCGCGTCGTTGCCTCTGCCTCTTGGTGTTTTTGTTTGTCTTCGTGTTAGGACGCCTGGCGCGAATTAAAAATGGGTCACTGCGTAGCAGTAACGTACAGTACAGGACGTATTACATGCAGACTAATGGTAACGGTGAAACGTTACATGCATGAAAGAAGACTACACGCATGCAGGCTAAATATGTTACTCCGGTGAGTGAATCCGCACACACTAGCTTGGCGTGGAGTAGTAATTGAGGACCATTGATTATTTATTTTGATTGTACAAGGAAATGTTGCATACCATATAAAATCAATCTTACTGTACGTTTTGTTTATGTCTAGACATAATTTTTGTGCCTAATAGGACTAGATTGTGCAAGCACGAAACTCTTAACTATTGCATCCTGCACCACCTGCAGTATATATGCCGATCACAACTCATTACTTGCTCGATCTGTCTCCGTGCATCGCCGGGCGTGCATCGCGCGCGGTTGACGCGCAGAGACACAGATATCGAGCAAGTGCAATTGCTCGCCACTGCACGCACTGACCCAACGACTATACACTATGATATGCCACGTACCATACAGGCAATGCCTGTCACTTGAAATTTGTCACAGGCAAGGTAACCAGCTGCGCTTCGGAGTTCAATACTCCTAGAATGCATGTACACGTACGTGTACCGCGTCTCTAAATTAGAGCGGGGCACTGAACTACTGGCGCTGGTGCGAGCGCGACCCTGCAGTACGAAAGATCACATGTAGCGGCAGAGGCACGCAGACCAGGCTGATTAAATCGTCGCGGCTATACTGCTGCTAAAACTTTTGTTTAGGCGTCCCATTAAACGAGATTAGATCCGGTTGTGCAGGGCATCACGTCAGGTACCAGTGCTATACTTGGCGTTGCTGGGATCCGCGCGAATAGTGAACGCGTCCCATGCACAGTATGGAGCAGGTTTACCAGTACGGTCTACGTGGTGGGTCGCCTCGCCCGCCTTAATTCCCGAATCGGCACGAGCCGTTGCATTGCACGCACCCGGGAACGCTCGGTTTTGCGCAAATAAATTCACCGTTAGTTCATTAATCCTGCGTTAAAGAAACGTACGGCGCGGTGACCAGCTGTGCCTCTGACCGTGGGGTGGTGTACAACGCCTCACTAGTGCTCGTATCTCGCGTGAGTCGTTGTCCCCCCAGCTGCGCTCGGAGCCGCCTCGCGCACGCTGCGTCGAACAGAGAAACGCCGGCCGTCGGATCGCCCCGTGCCTGCCTCCGCGCCGTCTAATCCGGCTACTGCACGTCGTCCGAAGCCTCGGCTCTGCGTGCGCCACGTCGCCGGGAGAGCAGGGCCGTTCGATCACGCGTTCACGCGCTCGTGACCGTCCGATTCTAGCGCTCGCGCGTCCTGGCCTTGCCGGCGAATGCTTGGTCTCACGCGCTTCACGTCGCGCTGGATGCGTGCGCCGTCGGATCGCCTTGCACGCTCACGTCGCGCTGGATGTGTGCGCCGTCGGATCGCCTCGCGAATGGCCAATTCCAGCGTGCGCGTTTCGTGGGAGAGATCGTCGTTCGTGTGGCCCACTTCAGTTCGGCAAAAACGGCCCACGGCATCCTCCGGGGCATATTTTAGTGAATTTAAAAGGTCGAATTGATGCTTCTCATCAAGAGAAAATAACCATGTTCATAGGTCTAACGTTTCCAGTGGAACCCATATAAAATTATGATGTACTAGTAGTAGTAGTGGGAAAACAAAAACAACAAAAGACAGGCTTGCCTGCGCCATAGAGTATGTACGATGCACATTATGCAGGTGCTTAGCAAAAGAAAAGCTGATTTTTCTTGGCAAATAGGACATAAAAGTTGCTTATTTTATAGAATTGATGTTAATTAGGCACCATGCTTAACATGTACTTATGGATATAATTGTATCTAATTTATAGATAATACAACATCTAAGAACCTACATAGCAGCCACTTGCATTAGAGGAAATAATTTTTATATGGATACTTGATAACATATCTATATTATCTCTTTAAGCATTTATATATAAACATATTGTATTGTATATGTCCTAATGAGTTGTGCAGCGTATGGGGCTTGGTCTACCAAAAGTGTTGGATTTCGGAGAAAACTCACACGAGAAGAAAAAAAAAGCGAGGATAGATTTGTGGGACTGCTGTCTTCACCAGCCAAATAGGCCACAGTCAATGTTAAACTACCTTCATCACCATCCACCGTAGCAAACCCGTAGATCCACAGCACAAGCCACTTTTCTTTTCCTTACAGAAAAAACGGAGCAAATAAAAGTGTAAACCTAAAACATCAACTTCAGAGTTAAGACAGGCGAGTGGGCCCGGTCCTCCTCCCGAATCCCACGTCTCCTCCCCCGTTGCTGCGCCGGAAAGCCCAGACGAATATAGTAAACGATAAAATTATTAAAGCGGGGAAAGAGAAAAGACGGAAAAGGCTGGCGGGGCATCCATCCAATCCACCCACGCATCCGTTGCTTGCTCGCCTGTTTGTGTTTGTCCACTCCCCCCACCCACACAGTCCCACCTTTTGTTATCAAAATCCGGAGAGGTCTACTCATGTAGTCTATAAATATAGCTTATGATTTTAAAGAGAGGATGAATGAATAAAAAGACCTCTACCCTTATACTCCGTGTCTTCATGTCTCCTATGTGATTGTTCTTGTGTGATTAATCTACACTGATATCACGACGACTACTGAAATTGCAACACGTTATCAGCACAATGCCTCTTCAAATCGGGCATGTCGCTTCAAAATTGTTAGCAATTAGATCAATTCCTTTCAGGATCTAATCACGAATTTGTCTGTGATTTGTTTGTATGATCCGATTCATTGCCGCCGCTGGCCTCGGCAACGCACCACAATGAGTTTATGTCTGGATCGAGAGAATCGGATCAAGAGTGCAATGAGCCGAAGCGATCTGATCTGGATTGTCGTCACTGGCCTCCTCGGCAACGCACAGCACGACCATGATTGTACATGGATCCGCATGGATCTTCCACGCGAATGGCATCGGATAGATCTACATCAAACCACCCCGTGAGTTTGTTCCCAGGTTCTAGTAATAGGATATTTTGGATTTAAGACTCTGCATTGTGGTAAATCAGTTGATTTGATCACAATATACTTACATATATTCATTTTCAAAAAGTGTATGAAAGGCATTAGAGCAACAAAACTTCGGCGGAAATTGTCTTTAGGGGAAGCATATGCTAAACACTAATCATCATATTTGAGATTTTGAACATTGTAGTCAAGCCTACAAGGTGTTGATACGATGATTCCTACTTAAATTCACTTTGAAGGTTTTACCACTTAACAATTTAGATCCAGTTGGTCCAGTTGGTCGAAAATACAAAGATCATGAAGATCATGCATAGATCATGATAATCATCACTAAATACTGAAGATATGCTGACTATCTGTCAAATCCCTATAGTGTAAAATCTCATAATGGATTTATATTACTTTGTGGTGGTACAGTTATCTCTTGGTGGTCATCTAAGAAGACCTTGGTAACTATTTCTACCAACCACTTAGAGATTATAACACTATATGAAGCCTCACTTGAATGTGTTTGGCTCAGACGTGTGATTAACCACATCCAGAAGTATTGTGGTATTAATATCATCAATACCCCCTCAATTATCTATGAAGATAATGCTGCTTGTATTACACAAATTCAAACGAGTTATGTTAAGAGCAACATCACAAAGAACATTGCTCCTAAATATTTTATCCTCAAGGAATCCAAAAAAATAGTGAGGTGAAGATTCTACAAATAAAGTCTTGTGAAAATCCAGTTGATTTATTCACTATGTCTCTGCCTACATCCAATTTTCCAAAGATGCATTCATGGCATTGGAATGAGACAGATTTAAAGAGTTGCCGAGTTTATGGGGAGTAAATCTCTAAATCATAACCCTTATCAAATCCTGAGGATTTATCCAAAATCTTGAAGATTGAATCCCGAACATTAAATGTTGTACTTTGTTTCTTAATGAGTTTTCTTGAAGTTTTCTCGCATGAATGTTTTTAATGAGACACCAAGTGTAATGCAACTTAACGTGTGCTATGTAATCTTTTCTCTATTCCTTTTTTCCCCTATGTTTTTGGAAGGAGTTTTTGATGAGACATATGCGCAACGTGGTATTTGCCCAAGGGGAGTGTTATGAAACCTAGGTTTTATGGGAAATTACCAAAATACCCCCTGGAAGGAGTCCACCCATGTAGTCTATAAATATAGGAGTTTTTGCCGTATATAGCACTGTTTGCGCCGTTTTTAGCATAACTGGATGTTCGCATGGGGAATGGCACTTTTGGAACCTTTGTCGCTGCGCCCTAGCTCGGACGACTCTCCACCCGCCACGTCGCCCTGTGCCATGCGTCTCGCGCCCAGTGGCCACCATGTCTGTTGCTCCCTGGCGCAGACACCCCTGGTCCCTTCTCCCCTAGACCGGACGCCACTCCTCGGGCCACATCGCCTTCTCCGTTCCATGCTGGCGCGGACAAGGTCATCCGTTGCTCCCTGGTGCGGACATGCGTATCTACCCGGCCTTTGCTTGCCCTCCCTTGCTCGAACTCGCCTGGACACGCCACATGGCCTCTGCTGGCCCTCCCTCCCCGGACTTGCCTAGACGCGCCATGCAACCTATGGTGGCCCTCCCTCGCCCGGACTCGCCTGGCATCTGTTGCTCCCTGCCACGGACGCCCTTCTTCGTTGCTCCCTACCACGAACGCGCCGAAAGCCCCGCACATTCTTGTCGCTATTCATCGCCACGCTTTATTCCCATTGCCCGTCCATCGGTGTCTTGGGTGTGCTTGCATGCATGCAAGCCGCACGCGGGAGGGAATCCGATTCCTCCCGTCGCTTCGCGGCTATAAATTCGAACGCACCAGC
Organism: Ampelocalamus luodianensis; assembly: GCA_036346255.1. Taxonomy (NCBI): domain Eukaryota; kingdom Viridiplantae; phylum Streptophyta; class Magnoliopsida; order Poales; family Poaceae; genus Ampelocalamus; species Ampelocalamus luodianensis. Next base: position 35,910,122 of record CM070620.1, on the reverse strand, counting down.
GAGATGCTTTGCGAAATCTCATTTGGTCGTTTTCACTCGCTTGCTTGGTCTACCGATTTCCTTTTTGCAGACGCAGGATTGTTTGGAGCCGTCTTTAATGGCAATTTCAGCAGGTCTTTTTTTGCTCGTGCGTATTTTCTCTACTAACTGTGTAGTTAGTTAATTAGTTGTGCTTGTTTAGGCCTCATGAATTTAGTCATGTTCATTTTTTTGTAATTAATTTTTGTTAGTTTAATAATTGTAATTAATTAGGTCGTACTTAATTAGTCATAGTTAAATTAATCCTACATAATTATTCATGGCATAGTTAATTAGAAACTAATCAATTAGTCAGTGTTAGTTAGTTACTCATAATTAATTAGTCATAATTAATTAGTTAGAATTAATTAGTCGTACTTAATCACGCCTTTATTAATTAGTCGTAATTAATTTAGTAGCCATTTTATGTCATATTTAATTTAGTGGCCTTATTAAGTCACAATTATTTATTTGTAATCAATATGTGGTAATTAATTAGTTGTAATTAATTTAGTGGTACTTAATTCATCGTAATGAATTTAGTCCTCAATAATCTTGTTGTCGTTACTAAGTCGGAATTATTTCTAATTCATTTGTGTAGTTAATTAGTCCTAATTAATTTAGTGGTATTGAACTACTCAGCTTAATTTTGTCACAACTAAATTAGTCGTACTTAATTAGTCCTAATTATTTAGTCGTAATTAATTAAGTATTAATTAATTGGTCGTACTTAATTAGTTCTAATTATTAAGTCGCAATTAATTAAGTATTAATTAATTGGTCGTACTTAATTAATCATAACTAATTTGGTCATAGTTAAATAGTGTATGTTAATTTGTTGTTTGTATTTAGTTGTAATTTTCAATTTCTAGTAATTCATCGTCATTATTAATTTATTCACAAATAATGTGTCTCTTTTATCTCTTGCAAATCATGCCTCTACCAGAGCTACTAGAACCCTTCTACGACGAGTATCACCGGTGCAAGTTGTGGATCGCTAGAGACGTGGATGGCTCTCCACCCCTCGTTCTTCGGTCTGAGAAGCATTACTAGGAGCTCGATCCACACTACGTCCCAATCCTTCGGGACACAGGCTTGTTGTCATTTGCGAGGCTGCTCTCGATCGGACGCTACTTCACCCTGGATGGCAGTGTGATGTCGACACTTGTTGACAGGTGGAGACCCGAGACTCAAGCCTTCCACGTTCTTTGGGGAGAGATGACGGTCACTCTCGAAGATATCTCATTCTTGACCGGTCTCCCGATCAGGGATGAGCCACTTGTTCCTGGCCATCCGCCGGCCAGCGGTCTCCTAATCAGGGAAGGCCCAGTTGGGGCATCGGTTTGGTATACTTGTGCCGGACAGCGCCCCTGATGTCCCTCAAACCTGACTGAGGAATTTTAGCCAATGCCCGCCGGATGCACCTGACGAGGTTGTTAGGACGCACCTCGTCGCCTACCTTCTCCATCTCTTCTGTTAGGCCCTGTTTCCCATCACACAAGGAGATTGTGTGTGCCGCAGTTTCTTCTACATCGTCAAGTCTTTGGCTGACGCGGAGGCTGGGGCGATGCCTCAATACAGTTTGGGATCGATCGTCCTCTATGCCACATACAGGGGGTTATATGACGCTTCGTGGCGTCTAATCAGTGTGAAACCGGTCCTTGCCATTTGCAACATGCTCCTACAGTTGTGGAGTTGGGAGCACTTCCCTATTGGACGACCCTCCTTTGGGCGAGCAGTGCACCTGTACCACGAGTTGCACGACCCGATCGATGGGCCCACTATGGGCTACCGTGGACTACCACCTAGTCGCGCTGGTCTATGGACAAATCGGCGAGGTGCTACTCGTTGTTCCACAACGTGTTTGAGTCGTTGCATGACAACGACATCATCTGGGCTCTATAGAGCCCAGATTTTGTGAACATGGTAGCGCCGCACGGACTGTTTGTGCAATGCACGTAGGGCGCCAGATTATGGGCGACGACCTGCCACCTAGTGTTTTCCCATATGGAGCCTTATGCGTCGCAATGCGTAATGCGCCAGTTTGATTTGTACCACCTTGTGCCCCCTCCCGACGGCAGGATCGTCCAGCGAGCCGTCCACTTGTGAGTCCAACTCCATATGAGTAATGTTTGTATTTCGTGCCCACATTCCCTGTTCTGACATGAATCTTTCTCCAATGCAGGCAATCGAGGGCGGGCCAACATGCTGAGAACTGGCAAGCAGTCCAGTATGATTGGGTTACGTCTTGGACAGAGACACTGCATGTCGAGGTCATATAGGAGCAGAGACCATACGATGTACGAACATACCGCCAGTACATGGAGTGGCACGTCCCACGATCGTGCACCAGACTGACCCGTCCTCCACCAGAGCGTCCGGAGTAGGCGATACACCAAGAGAGGCTCTGTCACTCCGTCGATCATTACAGCGCCTCACGGCGTGATGACACGGTAAAACACTAACAATCTTTTCTCATTCCATTACTGATATTTGTACTGTTTGGTACTGAACATGTGTTGTCTATCATTTCAGTTCAAGTGACTGCAGCAGATCACAAGTGCATCCGAGGCTGCCATCCGCAACCGAGAGCACACTGTACCAGGGCTTCTAAGCACTTTGAAGTACATCTTCGCGGAGTCGAAGAATGCAATAAAAAACATGAGCTACGATCGTTCGAGAGACGAAGCCCTACACACCGCGCACCAAGTGGGTGGACCGTGCTCACCTGCTAGGTCGTGACGGCCTAGTCATACCAGTGGGCATCCTAGCGCAGTCGGTCATTTGTGTTGCAGATCGATAGGGATGTAAGTTATGTACAAATTTATATCTTGTTTTTTTATTACGCCTTAGGTTGTTCCAACATCATGTCGTCCTGCAGCTGCACGTTCGTCAGGATGAATCTCTTCTGTCGTTCACACCCCGTACTCAGACTGACGCTCTCCTCGGTCATCCACACTGCACATCCGAGAGATACGAGATGTTTAGTTTATGTCCCAAATTTTTATTTGGCCTAACATCATTCCATCTTGTAACCTTCAGTTGAGCATGCGGGTGACGGCCATCCATCAACCGATGAGGAGATGCCCATCCCAGCTACTACCAGGGAGCAGTACACGGTGCCAGGGTTTGGACCATGGCACTCAGGGCACCCACCCTTGTCGTACGTTGGCCAGTACAGAGTACCGTACGAAGGGTAGAGCTTCTCCAGAGTCGCTGCCACATTTCACAATCGAGGCTAGAGCTCCTCTGCACGACCGGACTTGCAGACAACGTACGTTGGGGGCGGACGATCCGGGTGTAGATTTCTCGACTCCTTCATTACTAACATAATTGAAGGTGGTAACCAGTTCGGCATGACTCAGGTGGACGATATTAATATTAAACAACCTCAGCTGGATGATATTAATATTAGACAAACTCAGTTGGGTCAAAGTCAGTTTACTGGTGCACCTCCGCCCACTAAACGGTCTTCCTACCCCTCTGAACCGATACACGATCTCCTGACCGATTAACATATCCCGTGGGATATGCTCGACGTAAAACCAATATACGCACGCAAACGCAGATGCAACGAGCAGAGAGTGGCTCAGATGAGTGAATCGTATTGTGTCCCCTGTATATTTGCATTGCATAGATCTTATATACTGTTGTTCTGGTACATTTGTATGTATATTTTGTATGTTCTGTGCGTATTGTCGGAGTTGATCGGTTGCGAAAAATTACAGTAATATATTGTGCTTTTGTTGCACTATATTTGTATGCTTGCTGAGAATTGTTGTAATATATTGTTTAAACTCGGAGTTCAAGTGGAGTTGCAATCTAAAATTTGATAAATAAAATTGACGATATTTCCAAATGCACATTGTGATTTGTCAATTACATGTCGTGCGCGGTTTGCTTACTTGTGGCTTTTTGGGAATCGGGAAAAGGAGGACCAAAACTAGTCTTCATGTCGCCATAGCCCTTCCCCTTGTCTCGGACCTGCCAACGATGGCGGCGAGTGTCGAAGTCCATCCATGTCCTGTAATTCCATGATGTAAGTAGGCCGTACGGCCAGATACGTAGGCAGCTTGCAAATTGTACATAACTCACCTCATGGATGCGGAGTACGCTCGGTCGACTGGAAACACAATGACGGTCGTTGGTCTCAATAGTAGTTGCCTTCCCCTTGTCTCGGGACTACCCACGTTGGTGGCGTGTGTCGAAGTCCTCCATGTTCTGCAGTACGGGCTGGACGATTACATGATATTAGAAGAACGAAAGGCAAATTACATAATCAGGATACATATTATGCATAACTCACCTCTTCGATACGAAGTCCGCTTGGGTGACGGGAGAAGCTGCAACGGCCGTCGGTCTTAGTAGCAGCAGCCTTCCCCTTGTTTGTTGCGCGCTGTGCCCGGTCGTACTCAGCTTCCTATTCGGGGGTCCTCCACCACCACCCGGTTGTCCCAGGCTCCTCTGTTGCCTTTTCAATAGGGTCCAGTACGTAAGGTTTTCATCGCTGAAAGGTCTCGGCTCACATGGCGTAGTTCAACATGTACTTGTACTCAATAAACGCTCTATCATAAATCTCCGGCTCGTCGATCCATTGGAAGAAGTTACAACGCATCATTACACACGCATAAATTTAGAAACTTGTGGAATTCAACATAGGGTGTGAAAAATCGATGTGTGCGTAAGATTCTCTTACGAGGACGTGGTTGCACATGTAGTATGCCCAAGCGACGATGGCGAGGTGTGTCGACTAAGTGATCTTCGCCGGTTATTCGCACACACATTACGGGCATAGAAACTCAGGTGATACTGGGGCATCCTTCCTTGAAAAATCTGGGTAGGGTTTAGCCCTCTTGGCTAGCCACTTGTGTTTCTACAATATCTTCGCATAAAAGTTCCCTGACGAGTTTGACATACTGTAGGCCGACATAATGTTTCGATGTTGCACACAAAACAAGTGTGAGTCAGTTGGAACAAATATAATGTCGAGATTCATACCCGTTAAGAAAGAATGGTGTTAAGATATGCACAAATATGAGCAGACTACCCGTTTACATGACATGACGATCCCCGTACAAGCGGACAATATAATAAATTATGATACTGAGTGATGACTAGATGAGTTCGATCTGTTTGGGCAATCTTTCATGGAGTGCCCGAGTCTTGCATATCTAGCACTTCATCATGCGGCTCAGGCTCCCACACTGGTTGTTACTCATCGTCCCTTCCCATGCCATAGGAGTGAAACTCTGCACTCCACGTATCGAAAAGGTGCTGCATGTCGTAGTACTCGGAGATATACGGTGTAGACATATACCTCATTTGCTCACATGCCTTGTACACATGCGAGCATGGCTTGTGCAAGAGCTTCGGCTTGTTGTAAGTGCATGTAGCCATATCACCTAGGGTGCATACATATTTCCTTTTCCTTCTGGCATGACTGTTGATATATTTTTGCTGTAGCCTAATCTTGTGCTTCCTCCTGAGGCCATCGATCAACCGGATGTCATGCATTTCGGCTTTTGTATCTTATGGTTCATATATATCTGCATGTTCTTGGACCACTACTTCCCTTCTTCTAATTGTCCCCTCGCTACAGTGGCTTTATTGATGAAGTAACCGACTATGCGAGTCCATGTCTCCTTAATGATCGCGATGATAGGGAGGCACCACACACCTTTGAGCATGATGTTGTACACCTCGGACATATTGGTCGTCATAATTCTGTACCTCGCACCGTCCGTGTCATAGAGCAGGGACTATTTCTCTAACTCGAGAGTATGGAGATTAATCTACTGTGTGAAACTGATCTTGCTCTTAGATTGCCTGCTGATGGCCTGCTGCCCCTCCTGTGCCTCTGGGGGACTCCCTTGTATGCCTTGTGGTCCGATGTTCGAGATCTGTCCAAATGGAATTAAACTTCCACCTCTGGTTCTGCAGGCACAACGCCTTAAACGTCTTCATAAGCTTCTGACCGCAGAACTGCATGAAGAAGTTCGATGCAAGATCCCCCATGCACTGTCGGGTTTCCACATCGTTCCACTGGCGAGAGGGTTCCGTCCCATTCTTCATGGTGTTCAGAGCCGATAACAACCCAACATTGCGGTCTGTGATAAGGCATAGTTAGGCCATCTCCTACAACCGCCTGCTTCACATTCATCAGGAACCACAACCAACTAGATGTATTCTCATTCTCTACAATGGCAAAAGCAACTGGGAGAACCTGGTCATTCACGTCGGCCACCACTGTGGTGAGAATGGTGCCCTCGTACCTCCTTGTGAGGAAGGTGCCATCCATCGTGAGCACAAGACGACAGAACCTGAAGCCCTCTATGGCCTAGGCAAAAGCCCAGAACACGCGGTCCAATACGAAGCAGTTGGGGCCTCCATCTGCATCTTCACTTTCAAGCTTGTTTATGTGTGTGTCGAGGTTTGCCTCAGTAATCTGGTGAAGCATTCTCTGCACAAGATTGTGTTGGTGATATGCCCTAGAGGCAATCATAGAGATGATTGTATCACGTTTATGTTTATGAGTTCTTGAATAAATGTTATTCTGTTCCCTGAATGAATCGTTAGTTCTGAAGATCAACGAGTATGTGACTTGTTGGTGAAACTCTTCGACTTATATGATGTCGTTCTAAAAGTATCCCTGGTTGAATGTCACTGGTCGGAACACCAGTGACTCTACGTCCAGCACATGTATTGATTGATGATCATGTTTTACCGGTCAAGGATATAGGGATATTGAATCAATAATGTGAACACATGTTAGAGAACATAGGGTTGGATTGACTCACCTTGAGATACTATTGAGATTGTTATGATCCTTTGTGTCATTAGTTGGTCTCAAGCAATGATGATGTATAATCCTTATACCTGAGATCAGCATGGTTCCCTACATGTGTAAAGAGCACTCTTAGGGGTTGCCAAACGCTACTCGTAACTGGGTAGTTATAAAGGTAGCTTTCGGGTATGCTATGAAACATGCGGAGGGATGTGACTGGTCGGATATGGGATTTTCCCCTCCTAACATAACAGGAGAGATGTCTCTGGGCCCCTCGAAGTGGTCGGATAAAGAAAGTGCATGGCCATGCCACTAGTGGTCGAAGTGTTCGACCACGTAGGGTTATCCGACAACTCGATCGAGAAAGTATTGAACAGTCCATGGATGACTCGTTATCTCACCTGGAGTTCAAACCAGATATCGTGAGGCAAAGGGAGAATACTAGAGTAAGTCGCTTAGTTCGATCAGATCTAGACAAGTCGTATGGTGATACGAGCAAGTCGTAGACTGATCGAACGAAATCACAGAGTGGTCGAAACTTGGTCGTAAGGAGTTACGAACTGGTCGTGACCGAGTGCGAACTGGTCGTATAAAGATAGGACCTGATCGTAAGTGATGAGGACCTAGTCGTAGATCATATTGCATTAAGGTTCGTCCGATATAATTTGTGTGTATTCGGGAATCGTTATGTCCTGCTAGGAACCGCTACGACTCGTGGTCGGAAAGGGTTTCCGAGTCACAACCGATTACACATAAACCTAACGGGCCACACACTTAATGGGATGGAACAAATCAGTACGAATACGATTTGTCAAACGTGTTCGGATAGGATCCGACACGGGGCACTATATATAAGGAGATGCTTGAGGCTAGGGTGGTGATGTGAGACAGATACGTGAGTTGTTTCCACCGAAACCCTAGCCGCCATCTTCTTGAGAGAGCCTTCCCGTGCGACTAGGTGCTAGCACACCGGCGTACGGTTGTTCCTTCTCTGGACGTGTGGATACCGTAAAGGCGCTACTGCGGTTGCTGTTGCGCTGAGGACGATCCGCGATCTTCACAAGGAACTGTGGAGGTTGCTGGAGGAGATGATCGACTACGAGGACGTTGGACGATCTTCTACGACCACTACATCGGCGCATTCTTCGTCGGACTAGGCTGCTCCGACTCTACTTCCGCTGCACTGCGTGTCTGGTGGTAATGATCTGTGATCATCTAACTTGCTTGGCTTCCTGGTTTACGTAGTAGAAATTTTGAATTATTGCTAGCGTAGCCTACCCGTATCCCTATAGTGGTATCAGAGCCATCCTGCATAGTTTTTGATCTAGATCGGTCGCATATACTGGATATGTGGCAGTAGTAGATTGGATCTATTACTGGTTTGGTCTGATAACCTAGATTGGTTCATATGGATGAAACTATCTAGGCACTGGTCGATAGGATCGATCAATGTTTAGCGATAGTAGATGGGTTTTTCGATAAGGCACAAACTAAGAGCGCGATGTGATTTACTCGATTTGTTTTCTCAATTTGTTTTCGACTACCTTGCATGATACTCCTACCGGTCGGAATTCTGCCATCGGAGTATATCGCAATGTGTGGTCGTATCAAAGCAGTGATCAGATTGGTTCGGAACAGGGTTAGTATGATTAATCCAATGATTTCCAAGGCTCGGATGTGTGAATAATATTCATGTCTCCCGATAGAGTTGGACCGCCGTGCTGGTTTTTCGTACCGTGCATTATAAATAGTTTGTGTTCATGTCGCCCGATAGAATTGGATTCTATGCATAACTTATTTTTGCAGGGTTTGATGTGAATAGTATGGCCTATTGTGTATGTGATGCATGAATGGATTTTCATGGCCTGCGTGCCATGTTGTGAGATAGCCATCGAGCTACATATTATTGTATAACGGCCTACGTACCGACTTGTGATGCTTGAAATTATCCTATGTATTTCTTTACTAGCTTTTAGGAGTAAATGCTTAGTAGATGAATGCGGTCGGTGGCTTCAAGTATAGTGGTCGCAGAACAGGAAGCATGCTGATGGAGATCGATATGTTAAGGGCCATACTATTTCACAATTTAATTTGATTATCTGTGAATGTCTGTGTTTATTCCTGTTATGCTATTTGATCATGCTTTATCATTAGATGTTTTGACATGATAGAATAGTATCCCTCAGAAAAATTAAGTAAAATTGATGCCTTTCCAATTGCTGCACCTATCACGGTTTTGATCGTTAATTGGCAGGTCTACTAAAGTCGGGTGCCATTGACTATCTTAATAAGATGGGGTGGGTGTCGGACACCCACATGCATAGTGTTGGTTTGACTTGACAAGACTGGACGATCGACTACGACTACGAGGACGTTGGATGATCTTCTACGACCACTACATCGGCGCGTTCTTCATTGGACTAGGCTGCTCCGACTCTACTTCCGCTGCACTGCGCATCTGGTGGTAATGATCTGTGATCATCTAACTTGCTTGGTTTCTTGGTTTACGTGGTAGAAATTTTAAATTGTTGCTAGCGTAGCCTACCCGTATCCCTACAGATTGTACGCCTCTTCATATGTTCCACACATGGACTCGATAACCTTCTGCTTGGCTCATCGGACCTTACTGTAGCTGACTGGATAACCAACTAGATTGGTGACTTTCGACATCAACATATTGGGTGAGACGGACATGTCCTCCGTAAATAGGTGGCTGATGAGACTTGCTGTCGCAGGGGCTCGCTAAGCTCGCAAGTATGGTCGGTCACCGCCTTGACCGTGAAGACCGAGCCGAAGAACTTTGCTCGGTGAGCGCTGACCTTGCTAGGGCAGCCATCCACTATATACTTCACCGGGTAATATCCTGGGTTAGACCGGTGCACTCGATACACATGGCTGATGGACAAGGCATACCGTGCTATAGCTTGCTGCACGGCCACCTTGTTAGGGAAGTACTGTCCAACTAAGAGGGTGTCAGCACTAAACCCTCACTGGGACCCTTCTTCTTGTGGCAGTATGAGTGATCGTATTGTGATATCATCAAATCTGGATGCCACGTACAGCACCTCTAAAGACACAATTCCACCGGTAGGACCAACACCCTGGGGTGCATCCTCCTCACTCCCATCCGAGCTTGGGTCAATGTCCTTGTCAAACTCCAAACCGAGAGGCTGGTCCGGTACATACTCATGGCAGTCAATGCGGGCCAACTACCATAGTCCCACCCCCTCATTTTGCACAAAATTATGCGCAACTCCACTCTCACCAGCATCATCAAGGTTTCCCAGTGGCCTGCGTATGAAATTCATGTACACCATCGGCCTCCTATATATCGCCGCCTCGGGCTGGGAAGCAATATGCATGTACTGACCCCAGACAACGCTTCCATTCACCTTAACTAGCTCCCACACCCCATGCGTGCAGGTGATCGCCTCGATAACAAGTTTCTTCGTCGTTGGCTCTGTGTCAAACTCCCCCGGATGCAGCTCCTAAGCTCATGAATATTCATCCCATCGAGCCTCTCCACCCGGACCGCCTTGGACTGGCATCTCGACAGGTCCAACCCATCAGGGCCGGCCCGTACGAGACCGTCGCCATAAAAAACTACCAAGTCTTGCATATTTGAATTTACCAAAAGCCAGAACAACTCGGTTTATGGTACGCAATATAACAAACAGGGTATGTAATAAGCACTAATTAATTTACTATACAAGACTATTTACATGAGATTATTCCTTCAATCACAACTAATTAAATATGAGTAGACAAAAAAGTACTAATTAATTATGAGTAATTTATTTGCCACTAATTACCCCTGACACAAATAATTACGACACGTGACATACAAGTAAGAAATTAACAACGAGTAATTGAATACGAATAATTAATTAATTAGCAACAATTTTATTACTTATCAATAAATTACTTACAAGTAATTTATTGCGTCCAAGTAATTCCCACTGAATTAATTATGATTAATTACTTAAGACTGGTTAACCATGCGTCATTAATTAGTCATAATTAATTTTGCTGATTTAATTACCACTAATTAACAACGAGTCAATACTTACCAACAAATTAATTATGTCCACGTAAATTCGACCACTTAATTTGCACTAATGTAATTACCACTGATAAACTACGCAAAATTTAATTACGACTAATTAATAAATTAATATTTCATTTTCACTAAATAATTACGAGTAATTAATTACGACTAATTAACTATGAGTACTTAACTAGGATTGCTCACTTACCACTAGTTTAATTACCACTAACTAACTACGACTAATAAATTACCTCTAATTAACCGCGACTGAAATAATTACAACTAAACCATAGGAAATAATTTTACCTGGATGTCGACTTCAAGGTACTTATACGGTTGTAATCCTAACCACTACTCTAAACACTATTTCCTTCACAGCGTAAACCGAACAATGTTTCAGTTCAATTCTCTTTGTTCTCAGGGAGCGCGAGAACGAGAATGAATTCTGGAATGATAGTGAGTGTGAGCATAGTGTGGGCGTTTATAGGCGTTCTGCGTAGACGGGGTAGCGTGATTAGGCACGCATACGGATGGAGGCAGGAAGGCGATGGATGGCACGGGGGAAAGGATGAGGGTGGTGATTTTGGCGAAACGGGCCGTGTGCCCTACTCGTAGGGCGGTGCGTCGTCACAGGGAAAAAGGTGATGAGATCTGGCCCTAGAGACAACGGAAGCGCCGAAAGTGAAGGTAGAAGGGGCTCAGGGCTAGGGGGCACGAACTGGGCGCGGAAATGCGGTCACGTGGGAAGGCGTGAACCGTTCGTGCTACCAATCAACGGCGCAGGGGAGTCCAGGGTAGGGTGGCACGGATGAGCGGACGGCCGGGTGCCGGATGCGTGGTAGCGTTGTCCGGTGTAGGATGGCACGGATGTGCGGGGGCTGGCCGCGTGGCGAGCGCGGCGCTATCCTTGCCACCCTGGCACGGACGACGGGGGGAGGGGTCGCGCGGCAATGGCTGTGTGGCGGGCGCAAGGCTGTCTGGGCCACCCTGGTATGGACGAGGGGAAAACTGGACACAGGAGGCACGGTTGAGGACAGGTATCGCTTGCCAGGATGTCTGCCGTTTGAGCCGCCATATTTGTCAAAACTGGTATCAATAATGCCAAATAGGAAAAAAAAAACTCTAAATATGGGTTATGATTGTAAAGAGAGTACGGATAAATAAAAAGAGCTCTACTCTTATACTTTGTGTCACCAAGTTTCCTATGGAATCTTTAGAAAACTTCATTTGTTTTCTTGATTAAAATATCACATTTTGAACCGTAGGATGAGATCGATATCACTTATCATAGAAACATGCTTTAAAAAGAAACTCAACACACATCTCAATGCATATCAAACGGTTCAAAATGTGACTGTTTTCAACTGAAGAAAACAGTCGCAAGTTTTCTAGCAAAAACTCTTCCTACGTGATTGTTTCAACGTAGATTAATTCCGATATCACGGCTACCGAAATCTCAGCGCCTCTGTCGCCTTTTAATCTCAGCGCCTGTCCCCTTTTATGGCCACCTCGCCCCACACCAGCGTGTCTAGTCCTCCCACTTACGGCTAACCCCAACGCCCTGCCATATATAACCTCCTCCTTCCGTGCCGTTCTCCCACCCCCACCCGCACCCTCCACGACGCGTACAAGTGCAAGTGCGGCGTGAAACAACCTCCTCCCGTCCGTCCGTTCCATCGCTGCAGCAACACGGCACAACGCCATCCTTGCCTCCTCCCCTTGCTTGAGAGGTGGTGTGGTGGTACTTGTGAAAGGGGGGGTGGTGCTAGTTGTTGATGGCCGTGCAGGCGCAGTACCTCGCCCACGCCTTCCCCCATGACCCCCGCGCCATCAGGTCCGTCTCTCCATCCGTGCCGCGTGCATGCGTGCGTTTCCTGCGGATGCATGCGTTGCGTCCGACTCTCTTTCTCTCTCACTCATGCGCCTCGCGCTCCTCTCCTTCCTCCACCCCTGGCCTATTTATCTCTATCCGTTCGAGAAGAACCTCCTGGCCTTATTACGATTGATTCATCCCTTGTGTGTGTTGTTGTCTCACAGGCCGTCTCTGGACAACGCGTCGGTGTTCCTGGACGAGCCCGGCGGCCTCGCGGCCGCGGTGCAGCAGCAGCAGGTGGCGGCGGCGGTGGGCAACACGGTGTTCAGCGACCCGCTCAGCGAGCTCACCTGCAACCACCTACAACACCACAACAACAACGATAGCGGTTGCTTCGTGCCGAGGAAGCGCGTGCGGGTGGGCGGCGACGACGACGGGACGGCGGCGGGTTTGATCATGGAAGGGCACCGCGCGCTGCTGCCACCGGTGCCGCAGGCGTTCGGTATCGTACAGCAGAGCAGCAGGGTCGGGGGTTCCGGCGCGCCGTCCACCAGCGGCCGCCCTGCCAGCGCCGCGCCCGTCTCGCACGGCCTCCTGTCGCATCTCTACCGCCAGAGCGTTGAGATCGACGCGCTCGTCCGCTTCGAGGTGCGTATATCTCAAGGCAAAGGGGGGACACTGTTTGATCTGGTCTCGAATGGTGTTTGATTCGGTGCGTGGATCATTTATTCATTTGTGCAGAATGAGAGGCTACGGGCGGGGCTGGAGGAAGCGCGGCGCCGGCACGTGCGGGCAGTGATGTCAGCAGTGGAGCGCGCGGCCTCGCCGCGGCTGCGTGCCGCGGAGGCCGAGCTGGAGCGCGCGCTGGGACGCAACGCGGAGCTCGACGAGAAGCTCCTGCAGATGAGCGCGGAGGGTCAGGCCTGGGTGGGCATCGCCAAGAGCCACGAGACCGTGGCCGCGGGCCTCCGCGCCACGCTCGACCAGCTCCTGCAGTCGCCCTGCGCCGTCGAGGGCGAGGGCGACGCCGAAGACGCGCGGTCGTGCTGCTTCGTGCAAGCGGACCCGGCGCACGGATCCGCGGTGTCCAGCGGTAGGAAAGCGTGCAAGGCGTGCGGCGAGGCGGACGCGTGCGTGCTGCTGCTGCCGTGCCGGCACCTGTGCCTGTGCCGCGGCTGCGAGGCGGCCGCCAACTCCTGCCCCGTGTGCGCGGCCACAAAGAACGCCTCGCTCCATGTCCTCCTCCCCTGACCTGACGCGGCAGGCTAACATGTCTGCTCGACTGGTCGTGCATTCCAAGGTTGTGAACACACAAAAAAAAGTTGCTCCTTTTCCTCTTGTGTGTTTTAGAACTTCAGACCACAATCTGGGCTTGTTTTAATGGGTTGTCTACGAAGAGACTCAATATGGGCTTTATGGGCTTCATATGTGGCATTGGATTGGTGGAGTTGTTGAAACTCAAAACGGTAAATAGATTTTAGATTTGTCTTAGGCACTGCAATTTGTTCATCTGTGTCTTCTGTTTGTATTTTTGTCTACCTGAATACTTCCCGTTAATCACGCTGGCGGAATGCACTTTTAGTTCGCTTAGTCGCATCGCGACTAGTAATAATATCATTCATAAAATGCAATACTAGCTTGCATTAAGGAGCGTTAGTTCATCAAACTTTTCTGAAACGAGCACGTACGTATCATCAAACCAACTCCTCTTTTTCCCTGCCTTGTGGGATTGTAAAATTGGCTACAGGATATTAAAATTTGTGTCCTTAGCCAGCGAATACCTAAAAACGTGCTTAGCTAGCGAATACCTAAAAACGTGGTTGTATTGGAAGACAAATTTTGTGTCCTTAGCGGTGAACACCCGAAAAATGTGGATTTGGATGAAGATATTGAAATTTTGTGGATATTGGGCTCTCGAACACTAAGGTGTGTATTATATTATTAACCATTGTCTTGGAGAGAAACACCACAAAATGGCTAATACCCTTCCCTCTATGATGAGTGGGGCCCAGTCCGTGAAACAGAGAAAGAAGAATCCTTGTATGACAAGTGGGGCTCGTATGGAACAGAGATAGAGAAAACAGAGGATTCCTGAGGAGGTGATGGGAGCCATCGAGTGGTGGCGCGGGAGTAATCCTGAGGAGGTGATGGGAGCCATCGAGCGGTGGTACGGGAGTGGTAGGCGATGACCAAATGGGTTTGAGGGGTCCCAGAGAGGTGATGGGAGGCGACGTCGGCGGCGCTAGCGGCGAGCTAGGCGGCGACCGAGACACGGGTGGCAATGATTGTGGCGAGGGGGCAAAGGAGGTAGTGGCCGTGGCGAAGGGTGGGGAAGAAGAGGAAGCAGTGGCCGTGGCGAAGGGTGGGGAAGAAGAGGAAGCGGCGGCCGTGGCGAAGGGGGATCTGGAGGAGGAGGCGGCGGCCGTGGCGAAGGGGGAGCCATCTCGAAGGCCGTGGCGAGGGGGATGTGGTGCCAGTAACGGAGCTAGAAAATTTTCGATAGGGGTGCATATTTTACACAAGTCTAAAGTTGTGTACAATAAGACTGACCAAGTCTCAATGGAACAAATAATTTGGCCCTAATACCTATATACTTTCGGCATGCTTTTGAATTTTTTTTGGTGTGCCGATGCATACCAGGAACCACTCCTAGCTCCGCCCCTTGGTGGTGCGGCTGTGGCATGGGGGAGCCAGTGCGAAGAGGGGGATGCGGCGGGTGGTGGCAGCGGAGGTCATGGCAAGGTGGAAGCGGCGCGAAGAGGGGCAGTCGGTGGTGGTGTTGGCCAAAGGAAGAGAAGAGAATATGAAGGAGACCGAAGGGCAAAATGGATATTCCATGTGCTTTCTCTCCTCTTTCATCCAAAAATAATATAATAATTGTCTCAATGTCCTACTGCCAATATCCACAAAATTTAAGTGTCTTCTGAGAAAGCCACGTTTTTTGGTTATCTGCTAGCTAAGGGTTCAAAAGTTGAATGGTATGTACACAATTTTGCCTTTGGGGAATGACTACCTTTTTTTTTTCCGTGGGCAAACTACTAGCAGGGCCTTCAGTTAGAAAAGTGAGTACTCCCTTCAGTCGCAAATAATATCGTTTTGAAAATTGACATGGTTCTTAAAACGTAACTTTCATCGCTAATTTCTATTATAATATATTTATAACACCGAATAAAATTATAATAATATGAAAATATTTTTTGAGACAAATCTATACATATGATTTTTTATGTATCTAATATGAATATTTAAAAAGACTAGTTCAATGCCCGTTCCTTGCTACGGATTAAAACAATTATAGTCTTATAATGTCGGGTTGTCAACCATCATTGTACTCAGCAATGCGGTCTGGGTTGCCGATTCAATGGACGCTAAAAAAGATAAGGAGGACGAACGACGACCAACTCCAATTTTTAAATAGTAGAGATATCGATAGTTAACGTTTTGAAAGTTTGATCGCATGTATCCCAAAATGACAGTGACGTACAATTTTAGATGGCAAGATTAAAGAGTGCATGATCAGTTTTAGATTATATTGATGATCGATTACCACTAGTGGGGTCAGATGGCTCATTAGAAAATGACATTTTTCTGACCTATACAAGAAGCACTATAAATCCAAGTCTAGTCCACAATTAATGGACCATAGAAAACAAACTAATTGCACGAGTTTGTTGGCTTTAGTAGACATAGTACGGTGTATAGTACAGAAAACTTGGCTTTATCTGTGCGTCTGTTCGAGAAGTACACATATATACTTGTGGCTGAGAGTTCAGTTCGCACATATAATTTCTGGCCGTAAAACTTGTTTTAAAAGAGAATCGAAATCCGTCTATAATTCTAAAATGGCAAATTTGAATATATGTCACTGAAAAAGTTGTCACTTCGAGATACGCCACTTAGTTTTCTAAAATTTGAAATTTACCACTCTAGTTTCTTCCACCTTTGAAATTTGCCATTATCACATCTTTTCTCCTATTTTCCATCAATTCCTTTGTGATATACCTATTTTGCCTCTATCCCTTCGGAATAACCAGCTCCTTCCTGCCCAGATTCAAGGCAATCGTCTCATTTCCTTTCTGAAGAATCAGCATCCATCCGAGCTCCCCCGTGAGACGGCACCGCCTCCCCTGTGCTCCCGGCCGGTCCCGCCCCCAGTCGGCCGCTGCCGCCGCCTCTGGTGCCAGCCCCCAGTCGTGCCTCCCCCGAGCTCCCCTTCGGTCCTTTCCCGCCTCCCCCGATCGAGCTCCATGAGAGTCCAGGCCCGCCTCCCCGGAGCTCCTCTATGTGCGCACCCCTGCCGCCATCGCCGGCGCACACGGCGACGACCTCCCGGGCGAGCTTATCGACGCGGCCCTGGTAGGCTCGCGTGAGCTCAACGGCCTTAACCTCGCGGTCTCGTCGAGCTGCACGCACAGCCGCTCCTCGGCCTCCAGCTCCGCCTGCAACGCCACCACCTCCCGCTCCAGCTAGGCGTTTTGCCGTAGCAGTAGCTCTGCCTCGCCCAGTGCCACGGCCTCCGCCGTGGTGCCCCTCCGCTTCCCGCCCGAGGCTGGCACTGCAATGCCAATGGAGATAGCCAGCGCCATCAAGACACACACACACACACACACGTGACAAGAAGCCAGCAATCTCGAGATGAGATGGGAAGATCGAATTCAACTGGACTAGCAGTAAATTCATGCGTTGCTTGTTGGGATCTATGGGGGGCAAAATGGGTAGATCACAAAGGAATTGATGGAAAATGAGAGAAAATAGGTGATAATGGCAATTTTCAAAGGTGAAAGAAACTGAAGTGGCAAATTTCAAAAAACTGAGTGGCATATCTCGAAGTGGCAACTTTCTCAGTGGCATATATCGAAATTTGCCTTCTAAAACTGTCCATATGGTTTCTTCAGATTTGAGTCTACAACAACTGGGACGACGGACTATCTGATCAATTTGAGTCCGAATGTTGACGCACGATATGCCTATCGATCTAGCGAAAAAAAAGCATGAGTAAAATTTACTTTGCACCATGTTATAGTTTTACTTTGCATCATTCTTAGCAAATATTTTTATCATCGCCGCCGTTGCTATGACCATCGCCGGCGATGCTTCAGCCATTCTTCTTCGCTTTTGACCTATTTTCTAGCTCCATCTACCTCTCTTCTCTCCATCCCATGCCTCGTTGACACCTTTGACATCGTCGTTCACCGTCAGTGAGCACCGAAGAAGGTGGTTAAATACTTACCTTGATGCAAAGTGCAACACATGGTAAAAAATATAGTGCAAAATAAAAAGATATTAAAGGCGATATAAAGTAAAATTATAGTAAGATTACATAATCTAAAGAAAATTTATTCAAAAAGCAGGCACACGTTGCCCATACTGGCTGGCTGGATGGATGAGTTGTCCCGTGAGACTGAGATCTGCCAGTGTTCAAGATCGCGCATAAATGGCTCCGGGTGGTACGCTGGTACCGACGCTGTCTCTACAAATTAGTAGTACGTATTGCTCTTCCTCGTTTCGGTTTTACTTACGTCGATCACTCGAATACTCCCGCTTTAATCGTGGTTTACTTACTTGACGGCCAACTCACTCCGACCTGCAGGTCTACCGCTACTCGTTTTAATCGTGGTTTACTTACTAGTACTGCATGCTGCCGTCTACGTGCGCACGTACTGGTGCGCACATCTGCTACCACTACTCGTTGCGCCGCAGAATCATCCCACTCGGTGAGGGAATTATCTGTTGTCCTTTCGAGGTAACTTCGATAGGATAGCCCGTGAGTTTTGGGGAAAATGGCTCATGCACTGATAACAACTTTGCGCTAACTAGTTTCTCAGACACACTGTTCTACTTTTGATCCACACCCACTCAGGCCATCTTACTAAAGACTCACCAGTGTTACGCACGACGGGCAGTCGAGTTGTACTACTTGTTACCTCCTCTACCACGCGTACCACCCCCGTGGTGGTGCGGTGATGGTCGCGCACATCGATCGCCACTTCGTTCGAAGTCTGCTGCTACTCTGCTTTGCATCCCTGTGAAGTGTGACACCGTATGAAAACAGCAGCGACTACGACGAAACCAATTCACTACCGGGGTAGTAGCACTATGCACTATACATAAATGCTCTCAACTTTTACCTAGTCCAGCTAGCCTAGTACTAATAGTAGCCCCATTAGCTTCCTTTTCTTCTCTTTCTCTCTCCAGGTATCTACAATGGCGTACTCCACCTGTGCGTCCATCTTTTTATGTTGTTCGTGCATCGGTCATGAGTGAGTACGTTAGCGCGGTGATCTAGAGCTAGCAGCTGCAGATCGAGGGGACACTTCGTGATAGGTGAAACTTTCGCTGTTGACTTGCTGTCGGCTCTCCGTTCGTGTCTACTAGCTAGGCTCGTTCTTAAACTGACTAGTAGTACTCACTACTGTTCTGATTAGTGGAGTAGCCCTTTCTTTCTCTGTGATTCGGAGGATCCGAGGTCATAATTAGAGCATGTACAATGCAGGTGCTTAGAGAGGTGTTTAGCAAAGAAAAACTGATTCTTTTTGCCACGTAGGATAGATAAGGTGCTTATTTTGTAGCATGGATGCTTGATTAAGCACCAATGCTTAAGAGGTGCTTATGTATATAACTATAGATAATTAATAGATAACACAATTATCTAAGCACCTACAAAACAGATGCTTGCATTGGAGGAAACGACTTTTACATAGGTGCTTGATGACGTGGTTACATTCTCTTTCTTTAAGCACTCGTTTATAAGCATCTCGCATTGTACATGCCCTTACAGTGTTAGTGCTTCGTGCCACGGTAATTAATAACTGAACTCTCTACTTCGATTGATAAACTTTGTGAAACAACACTAGACAAAACATTTTTAATACATTTTTTTCTGAAGCAATAGTACTACTAGTATGGCTGTATTCACGGGGACAAATTAATAGTAGTAGTTATTGTTAGTATTCAGTAGCACTAGTCACTGTACGTACTAGCGGGCTGGTAAACCGCCACAGTACAGAGCTATGGTTAGGTTTAGATTAGGGAGCAGACTTCGCAGTTGGAGTCGCAGCAGTACCCAGAAATAGACGATGAATCGTGCATGCAAGTAAAGGACGGTCCCTAGCAACAGGGGGTAGGAGTAGCACTGGTACAACTACAAAGGCAAAGCTCAGAATCCCCACAAAACGAGAAAAGATGTGCCCACTTTTTGCCCGCAAACCGAAAAGCCTCCCTCGCTCTTGAGGTTTCCGTTTAGCTGGGGCATTGGAGTGTGGACCTTACCCACCCAGCGATCGATCTTACCGGGCAAACTTGTACTCCATACTCTCCTTTTTTTTTTTCAGGACAGTACTCCATGCATTTGACACTTCACGGTAGTACATGTTGTTCTCGTTCGCAACTTAATAATTTTCGCAGAAATTTCATAGCAAACGGAATAAAATTTCAGTGAGATTAGGTACTAGATCTTCTTTCAGCTCTGAAATTCCTATAAAAATCGTCCACTCTCTGTAGGGTCGATTATGCTCAGTTTTTGGTAAGTCTAGACGTGGCAATTGGGTAATTTTTTAATAATAAAATTTGAAATATAATTACATAAATAAATATCCGTTTAATAAAATTATAAAAATAGACTTCTATTGCAATTTCAATTGGCGACACGCCCCGGTCATATGAACCGACGACAGGAGCCCTATCGCTGGTCAAACCTAGACCTGTTCGAACGCTGAGTCAGGCTGGGCTTGAAAAGCTCGATCGCAAATGGGCAGGCCCGAGCCCAGCCTGGCTCGAAAACTCATTTTTAATTTAAATATATTATTTTAATCCTTTTTAGAATAAAAAAGTATTATTAATTCATTTCCAGGATTAAAAAAATAAATTTCCATTTTTTATTGTGTTTATTCGGGATTTTGGCCCGAGCCGGGCTTATTTCGGGCTGGAATTCCAGTCCCAAGCCTGGCTGGGTGTCGGACTCCAAATTTGGAACTTGGGACCCACTGTGTATGTTTGTGCCATTCCCTGGATCAGTACTTGACACACACAGTTATATTGTTGGTTCAAATACATATCACGAAAATGTATAATTATCACATAATATTTAGCAAAGCACAAATATACCTTACGACTTTTGACTTGCAGACTGGCCGGGTAGGCCAAATATCTCCAGAGAACAGTAGCAGAAGAATAATCAAAGCGCAACGCGTGGAACCCTCACGATATGCCCACCAACAATCGACTATGGGATCACGACCTAGTACTGGCCTTCTTGATCTTCAGTCTTGATCAAACAACCATAATCATCCCCGGGCAGGCCTACGACTAGGTATTGGCCGATGGTTGTAGTCGTGTAGTGCAGGGAACGCTGCTAAGAATCAACGACTAGATGCCCCCATGCTGCGCTAGAGGGAACGGTCCAAGCAGTCCTCGATGTGAACAGTCCTCAGTGTGAGCAGTCCTTTGTGTGAACAGTCCTTGGCGTGAACAGTCCTCGGCGTGAATAGTCCTCATTGTGAACAATCCTCATAACTGCCTATGTAGCCTTCTTATATGCTTAAGGGCTAAAAGAATGTAAATAGCGAGTATGAGTACACAATCGTACTCACGAGCCAACACACAATGCAATTATCATAGATGCAAGGCTAGTCAAAGAAGTTTCAGAGTTCTTTTATTTGCCCAAAGCCATGTTTGAATTATATTAAGTATTAGCAGATCCTGAGACTTAGCATTTTATGAACACAAGCTTTATAAAACTGAGTTTTTATTGTAAAGTACTAGTGGAGGTACAACCTCCTATACCATTGAGTGGCTCCATCCACTCAATGCTCAGGTTATCCCGTATTTACCATTGGTCCCAGACCAGGCTTTCTTAAATCCCTAGGGTTCCATCCCATCTTTCCTTTCCATCCACAAATTGTTTTATAAAACCGAAAGCTATATCAAGCAAGTTCTCAGCACCGCTCTTGACCGTGAGCACGGCTATCCAGATAGTTTTCTTACTCTTGCAAAGTTTGTGCGCTTTCCCACAAAAGATAAATCAACTTATACTACCCCATCACACTTATGTAGGTGTGTGGCTAATGTTAATTATCACAAGGTATTTACAATGTTCCACCTCTTTGCAACTTCGCACCGCTAGGTATCACCTCCCTAGGGCCTCCACTTGCCTACGGGTGGTCTCCCTTTTGTGCCGTGCAGTTCCTGTGGCTTCATTCTCCCCTGACTATCCACCCGCATCCACCAACGACGAAGCCATGCCAAGGCAAAACAAATTAATTAGCCATGTCGTAGGTGTTACTGACTTGCGGTTGCACCGTTTTTTTACCTGAGAAGTTATCACAGGATTCTGTCCTTAATTGACTCAGGCGATATATCCACATACCCACAACCTCTCGCGCCCCAGGCACCAGCCACTCTTTCCAGCCACCTGAGTTTAAATATGTTTTTGGGTTTTATTTTGTTTCGAAAATAATCCTTTTATCTAACATACCAGCCAGGCTCTAAGCCTCGACTGCCCAAATTCATTTTTAAATGAGTGAATGATGTCGGGCAATTCATTGCCCAAATGATAATGTATCTAAGTAAGGCTAAGCATGACACTTAGATACAGACTTATCAACTAGTATGTAAACTATTAGTTCTGGGGGTGACAAATGATAGTGTCCAAGTTCAAGGATTGAAAGTTTATTCATAATTATCATTAAGGCATTAACTATGAGCTAGACCAATATAGTTGTATAATCCATAGCAATGCAATTTCATAATTTAAAGAAACATAATTTTCAAAAAAGTAGGTGCAATATGATCAAAGTGTTGACTCACCTTGCTCAATGTTCTGATAAAGCTCTACATCCTAATGCGCTCGTTCGAGTGTCTCCCGAAAACCCTCGAACTGTTGAATCAAGAAGAATTGAGCCCACAGGATCTCTTACCTTGCTTGAGGGGTATCGACATGGTCGACTCGGTCGCCCACTGTCTTGATTAAGTAGTCCAAGTGACGGCAAGCCTCATCGAGATATGCAACATCGTTGTGGAGGACCACTTCGATGACGAGGTTAACTCGCCGGAAGTGGGAGATCACCCGGAAGACGTGGCGGAGGAGGATGTCAAGACGGCGGAAGGTGGCCGTCACTTACTCCGACAAATCCTCAGACAGAGGAGTGAGGACACTGTTGAAACAGTGTCCTTCCGCAGCATCCACCAACGTACGGCCAGAGAGGTGCTCATACAGTATGGCCAGGTAGGGCATCAATGCCGGCGACAAGGAAAATAAAGAGAGAGTCATTTCTGCTTTAGAAATATATAGTAGAGTTATATGTGGGGATGATCATCTTCGATGATGGATGATCATTTTTATAAAACAAGGAATAAATTCGGCGCGTAAGACGAAGAGACGCATCGGGGAGCCGAAGTGGCATTGAAGCGGCATTGATGTGACGAAGAGATGCATCGGCGACGAAGAAACTTATCGGGTGACGAATAAACTCACCGGGGAGCTTAAGCGATATTATCACAGACGGTTATAATTAAAAACCGTCTGTGAAGTCTTCAGTGAACCGTCTATGATACCAATATGAACCGTCTGTGAACATGAATCGTTTGTGATACTTCACAGACGGTTTTCAATATGAACTGTCTGTGATATTACCTCTTCACAGACGATTTTTAGCGCAGCCAGTAACACAGACGGTTTCTAAACCAAAACCGTATGTGATTGCATGTAATACAGACTGTTTTGGTCAACCATCTACGATGAGGCATCCAGTATTAACCTTTTTGTAGTAGTATCATCTACCCGTTGTCGTCTGTTCGCATGCTTCCTCTAGCGAAGGTTGTTGCATGTATTTTTCAACCATGTTGCAGCCCCTTTCTTCGTTTGTTGCATGATATGTTCTGGTTGTTGTGGTCTTCACAAATTTGTTGTGCATTTGTTTATCTGTTGTTGCATTTTGTTTGTAACATTTCAATTCCACGTGTGCAACAATCTTTATATATAAAAGAGGGCTCACTTTGAGCTCAACCAGGTGGCCACGTCATCAAGTTTTTCTTAGCCGTCGGATTTTCCTCTCAGCTCGTCCTCGCCGTTCGATCGGGGCTGAGGATTTCTCGCATCGCTCCGCTTGCCACGCAGCCCAGCACGTGCTCTTCTCTTATTCTTTGGTTGCCTCCGTCTTCCGCGTGTCATCGTGCATACACAGGAAAGGGACCTTCCGGATCACTCCAGTGAAGTTCGCCATTCGTTTCCTCCGCCGCCTCGCTCATACGCACCCTAGGTCTCGCGGTCCTTGCCGGCCTCACTGGCCTCGCCGGCACAAGCCCCGCGCGCCGGCCCGATTTCCCCTCGCTTTTCTCGGCTCTTCTTCTCCTGGCGCCGCTGCCGTCGCTTGGTAATGTGGCCAGGGTGCCACCTCCTCGGCCTCTTCGTCAGCCTTGCCGGTGCTGGCCTCCTCACCCACGACCCCGCTAAGAAGACCCCAAGCCTCCTTCTTCCCCAGCCTTACTTCCCCCTTTTCCGCTTGATGGATTTGGATCTCGCTTTTTTCGGCTCTTCTTCTCCTGGCACTACTGCTGCCGCTCGGTAATGTGGGCAGGGCGCCACCTCCACTGCTTCTTTGTCAGTCTTGCCGGTGTCGGCCTCCTCGCCCACGACCCTGCCGAGAAGACCCCAAGGCTCCTTCTTCCCTGGACTCACTTCCCCCTTCCCCCTTTTCCGCTTGATGGATTTGGATCTCGCTTTTTTCTGCCTCTTCTTCTCCTGGTACAACTGCCGCCGCTCAGTAATGTGGGCAGGGCGCCACCTCCACTGCCTCTTCGTCGGTCTTGCCGGTGCCGGCCTCCTCGCCCACGACCCGGCCTCCTCACCCACGACCCTGCCGAGAAGACCCCAAGGCTCCTTCTTCCCTGGCCTCACTTCCCCCTTTTCCACTTGATGGATTTGGATCTGGAGAGACCCTCGTCCAATCCGACGGTTGTGAGAATGGCGTGCTGCTAGGCACCGTTGCAACTCCAGCCGTCCATCTAGCCTTCCAGGTTTGTCCTTCTTCCACCTCTAGCTCTAAACCCTAACCGGCAGATTCATGGATTATGCATGGATGAATGGGGAATATCTAAATTGATGCTTAATGTCTAGAAACATAGATGGATGCCATGCACCTACATTTGCATCATTATTTTTCAGAATTTGGTTTAACATCCTCTACTAGCATGATGATGTCTTGGTTTTCAGATGATAAGACATGATTAAATTGAGCAATCAGCAACATTAGTGATCTCTTCTTTTGAGTCACTGACCCCCAGGGGTAAGGTCTTTAACTCTTGAACTCATAGTCTCGTATAATCAAGATTAATGCTTTTAGAGCACTATATTGACGTTTCTAATGCATGAAGTGGGTCACATGCTATATGTCTGTATTGATGTTTTAATTTTCCTTTTAAAAAACTCTATAATCTACAGTTTGTGGTAAACGAATTATTATACAAAGTGCAATGGAACATCCAATTCTTGCTAATGCGGAACATGAACCCTCAAGACATCCAATTTCAAAACTCGAGTTTGAATTTGAGAGACAGAAGCTGACAAAAGATGATGTTAGAGAATTGATTTATCGAGAGGTAGAGAGCAATAGTTTGGGTTTCCTTTTTTTGTTTAATAATATACTTGTGTCGATTGAAAATGGCTTATTCATGAAAATCAAACAGATTCTAGAGTATCATCCACAGATACTGCAGGAGTATTTGAAAGGTGGAGAACAAATCAGCTTCCTCTATCCAAGGTGTAGACTTGCATTAATTTTTCCTGCTTTCTTAGGTTTTGTGTCTACCATGTGAATGGTGAAGATCAACCTATCTTTTTTCCGAACAAGTTCGCTGTATAGCTTGTGTTATTTATTTCTTCACACCTACTATTTGTCTTTGCCAAGTAGCTTGTCTTGCAGTATGATTGTGCATTCAAATAGTTTTCTTTTGCTATTGAAAGTGACAATGATCCTAGGATGTACAGATGCTTGAACTACTGTTGTTAAAGGTGTTGAGTAGATATTGCACTAATCTTTTTCACTTACAGTTGGTTTGTTCTCAGTATAGCACATTCCTTTTTTTTATTGACACTGCATTTAAGGTTGAATTGATCTTCTATTGTTGTTTCTTAAACATAGTATAGCGCAGTAACATTTCAGTTTGTACACAATCTCATGAAAGTACCTATTGTAGATTATTAGGGACTGGAACAATGAGCTTCAAGATCGTACTGCAAAATTCCAGAAACATGTCACTGCTATAGTTGAATGGGACAGGAGATTTCTGCAAAAATATGAATGTGCTTGTAAGGTTTGAGGTATGCTTTGTCACAGATTCTATATGTATTAAACTCCAAGTCTCATTGTGTTTTGGGGCTCAAACTATCTACCTACCATTTGTTAAGTATGAACTGACAGGGGACAGGCAGTATGTTTACATTTGACAACTAAGTTTTTTTTTTTAATTCTGTCCATGTAAGCTTCTCATCTTTTGTAGTTAGGTCAATATCTGAATCTCTGTAGATTATATGTATACTTGTGGTTGTTTAGTTTGTCATGTAATATCATTTTTCAAAAGACAATGGTTAAGACAGATGATAGCACATTTCATTATTTTGTGCTAAAAGCAGTTCAGTAGGGTAGAAGGAAGCTTGGTTAAATTTAATGATCTTTGCACTGTTGTCTATCGGGACTGTCTGGTTAACGAACTCCTCTATCAATATTATTCTGTGGCACTAATACGTTACAATTCTGTCATTTACTTCTGATATGATTGTGGTATGGAGGAGTGTGCTCTTGCATTTAGCGATGTGTAATTTTCAGGGACACTATGTAAGTTTTCGCTTTTATTGTAATGAAAAATTGGATGTCAGGTGGTTTATGTATTACATACTACTAGGTTGTCTTGATGAGGGATTAGAAAGCTACCCTATAGTGTCAAAATATTTTAACTCCATTTCAGTTTGTAATTTTTTGAGTTAAATAACATAAATCTTTCCAATTGAGAGCCCTTAGTTCTGCCAGGAAATACTTCGGCGTGCAGATGCACGCAGCAGGCTACCAGTAAGTAGCAACAGTTGCAACCGTCTTCCGAAATTGTTGCATGCGTATGTTCAAAATGTTACAGAGATTATAACATCTTCGATTTTTTTCAAACTTCCAAGCTAGTTTATCAAGTATATCTATTTATATGAACGAGATCTATAACTTTCAAGTAATTTTTAACAAGGAACCCCCCCACTAAGTTGCAAATGCTGAATTGTTTTTGTCATGTGTTGTGAGAGATGTTGCGCCGATGCGTCTGACATTCGGGCGCTAGTAGTCTCCTGCCACCGAAAGAAAAAGATGAAAGAAAGAAGAGCAGTCGTCCTACCTAAGGAAGTGAACAGTGTGGTCTTGATCATGGATGCACGCGTCCATCGATCCGAATGGACCGAATAATTATCTGAATGGAATGGAATTGCGAGGAGAATGATCTGGGAAGTCATTCTTGTTGCACCATTATTGCTTTGAAAGAAGAAATTAAGAAAGGAAGAATAAGATCTCTGGGAGTGGGGGCAGAGACAGGAACAAAGGGAAGAAAACAACAAATGGGTGGCCAACATGACAATCTGATGCCATATGCTGTTGGGTTGATCTCGCTCGGCTAACGTCTTTTGAGTTTCAAGGGGGCACGCCCCACTCGCGCCCTGATCGGGGGCGCAACCACTCGTGTTGGTTTTGGTCCCGTTCACCATGCGCTACATAAACAGGAGGGTCTCAGCGAGCTTTTTGGCTAAGTGCTTCCAGGCTACGAAATCCCCAACAATCCGATCCATCTTGTGCGCTCAGGTGGGCAAAGACCAGAGACCGGAGCTCCGTCACCGCGACACCTTCGTCCTCGCCTACTGCACCGTCCACACTCAGGCCACCTCTACGACCACCGACGGTGTTACACCGACAGATCATCACCCTAATGGCATCTTCATCTTTGGGTAAGCACTCACGATTTCGCATCTAAGGTTTTAGTCTAGGTGTTCATGATTTGGAGCTAGGGTTCATGTCTTAGTTCGTGATTAACCTTAAGGTTATGCCTACATTTGGTATCAGAGCCCCTCTAGTCTCATGTTGAACCCAAAATTAGTCAAAACCGAACTTGAATTTGCCCAGATCTAGTGATTAAAGGTTTAGATCTAAGGGTTAGAGGCTCGGGTTAGCACTTAGAAGGAGGGGATTTAAGAATTTTATGCCAAATTGGAACCTCCCGAAGTCTTTATCCCCAAATCAGTACCACCCGTGCCCTCAAACCCGAATCAAAAACCCAAACAGGCGGCGGATACTTACGTTTTTAGGAGATCTGGAGTACCTTCGGTCACGGCGCCACCGTAGCTCCACTCGACGGCCGTGCGCGCAACCTCGGTCGCACGCGCACGACGAGGAGGGCTGCGGAGGCGCCGCCTCATGCCGCACCACCTCAAGATGGCCCTCCGCGCTCCTTTTTACACGGTCGCCAGCAGAGCCGCTGCTGCTCCGCGCGCGCGCCGTCGCCGATGCCGCCTCGCGCGTGAGCGCCGCTGCCGTCGCCCGTGCTTTTCGGGGAGGAGAAGGGGAAGAATGAAGTTAGGGTTCGCCGTCGCCCGTGTTTTAAGTCGCCCGTCACAACGTCTCGACCGTTCGATCAAATCCTACGGTCGCCCTTTTGCGGGCCGATTGAGAGCGTTGGGCCGGCTATTTTTTCGGCCGTTTGATCGAGATCCAACGGCACATGAAGATTTCGGTTGGTGGAGTGATTTTGGGCTCCATCCGCGTGTTTCGGGCTGGCGCTGTGGAAATGGGCTTAAGCCACTAATGGGCTGCATGCGTGTTTTGGGTCAAAAAGTCTTTAGAAGGCCTGAAACTGTGGATTTTATTTTATTTTCTTTTTTTGAGTGCATTTTCTCATGCTTAAGTCTACTTTTGTGCATTGTTTTAATTATTGGTTTATTGCCCAATTACGATATATATCAAGAATAATGTATTATTACCACTTTATTATGTTTTATCTCTGATTAAAATTGAACCAACGAGATATTTTAATTAGAGTTTTTACGTTTTATTTTGGCATTAGTTATGCATACAATTACAATCTGACCAACGTTGACTGTAGTCGTGTGTCGTCATATTAATTGTTCAGTTCTTTTTCATTTTTTGCCCAAAAGTGATATGAATTAGAACTATAGTTTTTGCATGTTTTTAATCAGACCAACGTAGGGTTAATTACATGCAACATATTCTTATGTTATTTCTAATTTTTGCCCTGTATTTTGGTATTCAGCAATAAAGGCATCAAATGTTGTTGCCACAATCGACAACATTGAGCAGCTTACGGGGAGCAATTTTCCCACTTGGATGGAAAGGATACATGTTGTCTTTGGGGTTTTAGATCTCGATTATGCTTTAAGGGTGACCGCTCCCATTCCCCCCACCGAAGGTGAGGAAAATTATGATAACAAAAAGAAAATTTATGAAACTAATGCTGAGAAATGGGAGCGGTCCAACCGTCTACAATTATGATTATGAAGACCTCCATTTCAGTTGGGATCAGGGGAGCAATCCCCGATTCCGAAAATGCTAAAGAGTATTTGGCTTCAGTAGAGGAGAAATTTAAAGGCTCCACAAAAGTTTATGCCAGTACTCTAATTCAGAGGCTCTTGATAACTAAGTATGATGGATCCGGCAGCATTAGAGAACACATCATGATGATAACTGATATGGCCGGAAAACTTAAAGGCATGGACATGGAGATATCTGATGGTTTCCTAGTCCATTTCATTATGACCTCTCTTCCTTCTGAGTACACAGCATTTAAGATCAATTACAATACTCAGAAAGAAAAGTGGAACATGAGCGATTTAATCGCCATATGTGTCTAGGAGGAAGAGAGAATAAGGACGAAAAAGAGAGATCTTGCGCTTCAAGTTTGTGGCTCCAACAAAAGGAAGTTTCAAGGGGACTTCAAATCTAAGAAAAAGCTGTAATTCTCCCCCAATTCAGATAAGTCAGGGCCTAAAGTGCACAATGCACCTAAGCCCCATGTGGCTCCTGCTGGAGCACCTAAAGGGGGGTGAATGTCATTTCTGCAAGCAGCCGGGGTATTTCCAG
The DNA here is from genome assembly GCA_036346255.1 of Ampelocalamus luodianensis. Taxonomy (NCBI): domain Eukaryota; kingdom Viridiplantae; phylum Streptophyta; class Magnoliopsida; order Poales; family Poaceae; genus Ampelocalamus; species Ampelocalamus luodianensis. The sequence continues at coordinate 35,880,342 of CM070620.1, read as the reverse complement.
AAGGACTGTGTCGGATTCCTAAAGTGGCTCGCAAAAAAGGAGATTCCTTACCGCGAGAACACTAAGAAAGGGAGAGCGAAGTCTTAAAGTCACGGATGGAAAGGAAGCCGAAGTAGAATCAATTGGATCTATTTCATTAGTTTTAGACAGCGGCTTCTTGCTTCGTCTCAATAATGTAGTTTATGTTCCTTCTATTAGGAGGAATTTGATTTCAGTTTCTTTGTTGGACGATGAAGGTTTTAAGTGTATTTTTGGTGATAATAAATGCATTATTACGTTTAATTCTAATGATGTTGGTCTTGCTTTTAGACAAGACAAGCTCTATATGCTTTCCCTTAATGAATCTCCTGTATCCTCGAATGTGTGTGATGCTAAGTGTAAGAATAATGAGACTTCTTTGAAATTGTGGCACTGTTGTATAGGCCACATTTCGAAGGGGAGAATGGAGCGTCTCATTAAGGAAGAGATTCTCCACCCATTAGATTTCTCTGACTCAGACCACTGCATTGATTGCATTAAAGGAAAATATATAAAGCAAATAAAGAAGGGAGCCACTCGCAGCACATGACTCTTAGAATTAATTCATACTGATATTTGTGGTCCTTTTCCTGTGACATCAGTGGATGGTTTTGATTCTTTTATCACATTCACTGATGATTTCTCCCGTTATGGTTATATCTTTCCCATTAAAGACCGATCTGAGTCACTTGATAAATTTAAGATATTTAAGGCTGAAGTTGAAAATCAGCACAACTTAAGTATTAAAGTGGTAAGATCGGATCATGGAGGAGAATATTATGGAAGACATGCCCCTTATGGACAAATTCCTGGTCCTTTCGCTAAGTTCCTTCAGGAAAATGACATTGTTGCCCAGTATTTTACACCAGGTGAACCTCAGTAGAATGGGGTAGCTGAGAGACGCAACCGTACACTTATGGATATGGTACGGAGCATGCTCAGCCACTCTAGTTTACCAATTAGTTTGTGGATGGAAGCACTAAAGATAGCTGCACATATTCTTAATCGGGTTCCCAGTAAATCAGTACCTAAGACACCTTATGAATTATGGACTGGGAGGAAACCGAGTATGAAATATTTACGGGTGTGGGGTTGTCGTGCTGAAGCTAAGATATTTAATCCACATATTGGGAAGTTAGATCCTAAAACAGTAAGTTGTCATTTTATTGGGTACCCTGAGAGATCCAAAGGATATCGGTTTTACTGTCCTGATAGGATAACTAAGTTTGTAGAAACAAGGCACGCTGTGTTCTTAGAGAATAATGAGGAGCTGGAGCCCAAGAAAATAGATCTTGAGGAGAAGCGGGTTTATGTACCTTCACCGCTTATCCCAGAGACCTTTATTCCTGTGCCTCAGGTGGTTGCACATCCAGTAGAAAAATACTGTTGTTGCACCCGCTGTTGAGGTTTCTGAACTTCCTAATGTTACACCTAATGATGAGCCTCAGCAGTCTCCAGTAATAGCAAATGAACCTATTAGAAGATCACAGCAGGAGAGAAGATCTACATCCCAAATGATTATGTTGTATATATGAATGAGGATATTAATGATATAGGGAAGGTAGATGATCCCACCTCTTATAAGGAGGCCATGATGAGTGAACATTCTCCTAAGTGGCTTGATGCCATGAAGGATGAACTAAAGTCTATGAGCACTAATGATGTATGAGACTTAGTAGAAATTGCTGACAGAGTCAAAACAGTAGACTGTACATGGGTCTACAAAACCAAGCACGCCTCTAAGGGAAATATCGAAATGTTCAAAGCAAGGCTTGTAGCAAAAGGCTTCTCACAAAGAGAGGGGATTGACTATAATGACACCTTTTCTCCTGTCTCAACTAAATATTCATTCAGAATTGTCATGGCACTTGTAGTTCATTATGATTTAGAGCTGCATCAGATGGATGTTAAGACGATATTTCTTAATGGCGACTTGCAAGAAAACGTTTACATGGCTCAACCGGAAGGTTTTGTCGTGGAAGGCAAGGAGCATATGGGATGTCGACTTAAGAAATCAATTTATGGCTTGAAACAAACGTCGAGGCAGTGGTACCTCAAATTCGATAAGATCATAAGGAATTTTGGTTTTAAGGAAAATGAAGTTGATAACTGCATATATGTTAAGTTCAAGGGGAGTAAATTCACCATTTTAGTACTTTATGTGGATGACATCTTATTGGCCAGTAGTGATAAGGATATGTTGTTTGAGACCAAAAGATTTCTTTCATCTAATTTTGATATGAAGGATCTTGGTGATGCCTCTTACGTTCTTGGCATTGAGATTCACCGAGATAGGTCCAAAGGAATGTTGGGTTTATCCCAGAAGGCATACATTGACAGAGTACTGAAGAGATATAATATGCATAAGTGCTCTGGCTCGCCTGCTCCTATTGTTAAGGGCGATAAGTTTGGGACATTTCAATGTCCAAGGAACCAATATAAAACTGATAAGATGAAGTCGGTTCCTTATGCTTCAGCTGTCGGAAGCATTATGTATGCTCAAGTATGTACACGCCCTGATTTAGCTTTTGTAACCGGGATGCTTGGCAGATATCAGTCAAATCCAGGACCGGACCACTGGAAGGCCGTTAAGAAAGTCTTACGCTATATGCAAGTTACTAAGCATTTCATGCTCACATATAAGAATTCTGATAACCTTGAAGTTGTTGGTTATTCAGATTCAGATTTTGCGGGATGTGTTGATACTAAGAAATCCACGTCAGGTTATATCTTCACACTCGCTGGAGGAGCTATCTCGTGGAAAAGCTCCAAACAAACCCTTACGACATCTTCAACGATGCAAGCTGAGTTTGTAGCATGTTATGAGGCCACCGGGCAGGCTGTATGGCTTAAGAACTTTGTCCCGGGACTTAGAGTGGTAGACAACATCTCTAAACCACTCACCTTGTACTGCGATAACGAACCCGCAGTCTTTTATGTGAGTAACAACAAGTCAAGTGGTGCTGCCAAACACATTGACATTAAGCATCATGTTGTGAAAGATAGAATCCAAGATCAAACCATTAGTATCAAGCATATTAGTACTAAGTTAATGCTTGCGGATCCACTTACTAAAGGCTTACCACCCAATATCTTTCGTGATCATGTTGCCGGCATGGGTTTATTGGAAAGCCTCTGATTCTAGATAAAAAGACCTTAAAGAAAACCAACTCCTATTAAGTATAATGAATATCCACTTCAAGATAGGATAGTACACTATAGATACTGAGGTTGTATGACACTTCATTGGCCATACGACGTATTATCTTGGTATGCTATTTTATTGAGAATGAGCTTATGATGTTAGCCTTACGATCAAAGGGGAGAATGTTGGGTTGATCTCGCTCGGCTAACGTCTTCCGAGTTTCAAGGGGGCACGCCCCACTCACGCCCTGATCGGGGGCGCAACCACTCGTGTTGGTTTTGGTCCCGTTCACCGTGCGCTACATAAACAGGAGGGGTCTCGGCAAGCTTTTTGGCTAAGTGCTTCCAGGCTACGAAATCCCCAACAATCCGATCCATCTTGTGCGCTCAGGTGGGCAAAGACCAGAGACCGGAGCTCCGTCACCGCGACACCTTCGTCCTCGCCTACTGCACCGTCCACACTCAGGCCACCTCTACGACCACCGACGGTGCTACACCGACAGATCATCACCCTAATGGCATCTTCGTCTTCGGGTAAGCACTCACGATTCCGCATCTAAGGTTTTAGCCTAGGTGTTCATGATTTGGAGCCAGGGTTCATGTCTTAGTTCATGATTAGCCTTAAGGTTATGCCTACATATGCATGTTACATTGCATTTTCTCCCACTATTTGTTTTGTTTCTAACGTAGATTTCTTCATCCGTTCCGTTGGCGTGCAAGCTAAGATGTGATGTGTGAAATGTATCATGCATGTACATGTGTGCCGAGGGGGCTGACGAAGTTGCAACAAAGCAACCTCTTTGGATGCAACAAGAAAAGGAGGGTTTAATTGTTGTGCCTGTGCCCACACATGAGGTGGCATATTCCCCTCTGAAAGTATGGGTGTTTGTGATCTTTATATAGGTCCTGGTGAGTGGTGACGATCTCTAACCAATGCAAGCCCCGGAGGCAAAGGAAAAGGACACTTTTGTAGTACCCCCATGAGTGACCCCCCTTAACTAAAACAAACAAATCTTGATTTGGTGCCCTGGGAAAGAGAGAGAGAAAAAGAATGTGGTAAGTGAGATGAGGAGATCCTCATCTTTTCCAAGGTTTTGCATGCATGACCCACTTGAACATGTCTTGGACTTGATATGAGGGCAAAAGATGCCATGCCATGTTTCCACCGCACCCCCATCCACACAAGGACATGCACCTTCTTCATCTTTGCACCTTGCTTTACTCAAGTATACTAGTACTACATGTTTTCGTCGTCCTCCTTTTCCTTTCTAGCTGCTTGGGAATCTATACATCTATCTATCTACACCGATCCATGGAGCTATCTGCTACTATCTAATGATGATGGATCACCCTCGTGACACCTTTGCTTGTTGGCGTGGTGGTGGTGGTGGTGGTGTCTGGATCCATTTGGAATTGAATTCTTTGCCTCTTTTCTCATCAGCTAGCCGCATAGGAAGTTGCAAAGCAGTGGTGGAGGTGTCAAGGTCCAACTGCCCAAAGCTCCTCCCAAAGTAATAAGTGCATGTAGTATAAGGGGATCAAAAGCAGGCATGGTTGGGATTGGATTGGATTGGATACCTAGGGCTCATCACAGGCCACTATGGCAGGCTGGCCTAACTTGTTCCTGCTGGAGTGCTACGTGCTGCTGATATTGCTGCTGTTGGCCACCTTCCAAAAGGTGCATGGTGTGGTGCCAAACGGAAAAGAAGAGAGAAGATGTGCAACCATCCGTTGCCATTGGAGGATGTGGTGAAGTATACTAGTACTAGTATAGTAGTAGTCCCCTTTGGCGCCATTGAAGTCATCATCTGCTGGCTTCTGCTTACCACTGTTGCTCTTGGCTGCTACTGTTGCCTCATTTGCCATGGCGCCATGCAGGCGTCTCTGCATTCATTTATTTGCTCGAGGCCAACTCCTGTCTCTCTCTGCGCCTCTCTCTCTCTCTTTTGGGCCCTTTTAGTTTTCTAATCCATCGTGATGCAGTTAGAATACTTATAATACTCACTACTAGTAGTACTCACTGCTCTAGCTTGGGCTACTACTGAATGTTCTATCAATTATGTGGATTAATCGATTCCTAGCTAGTAGAACGCTGGCTCGAGTTTCGCTCTGGAATTTTTTGGTTTTCGAGATATCAATCAATCATATGTTCTGGACGAAAATGAACAGCGCGACGGATTAAGATACCGACATGGCGACATCCAACTAATTAATCCCCAGACCTTAGCGCCGTCGGGTTTCATCATATCCCGGAGATCCACTTGCGTTGATGCAACGCATAATCACTCCGATCACAGATGGATCAATTCTGCGCATGTTCAAATTGCCGCGCAGAATTAATCGTCGTTATTGGCAGATGAATCAGATAATGAAGCCATCGGGTTTTCGGCAATACCCTGAGTAGTTACATGTTTACCCTAATGCCCCTTTATAGGTGTTTGCGTGGAGAGTTAAGGTAAAATCTGCAAAGTGCAACTAATGCCAACTAGTTAGTACGCACCGACTGGTCCGACCATGTACTTCATTTCAATTACTAGGTATATTTTGAATGCACGCTTTACACAAGTACTGAAAATGTTACAAAACCACGAGAGCGACGAAAGGAAATGACCATACTATCCTTGTTATAAGTACATTGGAAATGTAGCGAGGGTTTATTACATATGTATGCAAGAAAGGAGGGCAAAAAAGGAACATCAACTCAAATTCCATGCGCATGTACGTGCTAGACTGTTACGAAACAAGATAGGAAAACTATACATTCGTCTCATGATTTGAAAAGGAGCGAGTAGAATGTATCGCTGTAGTTCACATCGATCAACCTGTGCTTGACACCATGCACATGCGCGTACGGTCAAATGAACGGGAGAGCTTGCACGAGAGCCGAAGGGGTAAGATTTTGTGGGCTGTCCATCTGGGAGGAATGTCAGTGACTGCTGTGCCCACAAAACGATCGCCAACCGTTGCGTTTGGGAGGCTGCGCAGCTTGTTCGCCCGATGATTGGGCCTGAGCGGTGCACTACTAGGTTTCGTAAATTGGTAGGAGCTACACACCTGGGCCAGCACGAGAATATCATAGCTTGTTTGCGCCAGAAAGTGGGATATGGGAACGAAAGCAGCATCTCCGGGCCTAAATCGTCACGTTTCGTGACCCCCGCGACCACGGGACGGGAGAGCAGGCAGGTAAGCTCACCAAGGCCTCCGGGCCGGTGGAAACCCTCGCAGCCATCGCGCCCATGCCGCCGCCATCGTCTCCTCACGCTCGCTCTCCTGAAGCTGAGTCCCGACCTATCTGATGTTCATCATTCTCCTCGGAAAGGAAGAGCATAGAGAACGCTAGCCGGCAGCTTCTGATTAAGATTGAAACAACCCAAAATTTGCAAAATTTTGCACTTTTTTAATTCTTTTGGTCTGAATTTGAAACATGCCCAATTCGGAAAGTTTCTTCCCTTCTCCACTTTCCTCTTCCGTCATTCCCGTTTTCTCCATCCGAAAACGTCTCCTGCCGGGCGCTTCTTCCCCGCCCCTTCTTGCTCCTCATGATGCCACCGCGCACGCCTCGATCCTTCCACACCAGCATCGCCTCCACCAACTTCTTCTACTTCTTTGCCGCCACCTAACCCTGCCACCCTACCTCACCCGGCGCCGCCCAACCATTCCCGGCCGCCCACGTCGCCGCCACTGCCGCGCTCGATTCCTGCTCCCACCGCCTCTTCGACGGCTATAAAAGCCACCAAGGGCCAGCCTCCTTCGTCATCTCCCACCTCCGCCACCTCCCCATGACCCACCCCCTCCAAGGTCGGTCGAATTTGAAGATTTCACCACCGCCACCTCTTTCCTCTCCGGCGACCCGGGGTGAAATTCTCCACCTCCCTTCCTCTCCATTCCTCCTATCGCCGGCTATGGCACTACCTCACCCCCCGCTTCTATTCCCCACCCCTCTAGCCCATCGGAGCCCACCGGCGTCGAGCTCCACCGCCGCCTCCTTCACAGCCGGGACAACGCCTCCCCTGCTCCACCAAGGCCACCCCATGATCCCCGTCGCCGCCAATGCTCACCGCACCATCCACTTCACCAGCCGGCCGCCGGAGCTCCGCCGACCTCCACCCCCTTTGCTCTGGGCGAACGCGCGGGCCTTTGGCCGCATGGCTCAAGCCGCTAGAGCTGGAACTTTACGGCCTGGACCATTTGGGCTGTAGCCCATTTAAGCATTGGGCTCAGCTAATACTGTTCACAGCCATGAACAGTAAGATAAGCACTGTTCATTGCATAGTAAAATTCGATTACTATTCCTAAATACGAAAAATGCACAGTAAACTCTATTTACTGTTCATAAATCAGAAACAGTAAACTTGTGCTATTTACAACCTAGTTTCATGCATGAATAGTAAATACTATTCACTATCCGACCTTTTTCGCCCGAAACCCTAAATTGACAATTTATACTCTTTTCGACCGTTTTGAGCCTGTGAATCCAATTCTCAGCTCTGTTCAGTCCAATTAAACACCAAATAAATTCCTACCCTCCCACACCACCTTCCTTTATGTTCCTTTTCTGGTTTTACTTACTTGCATGTTGTTCCCAGCTCATTCCTTGTCGAGTCGGATTTTATTCGATTTATTTTATTTGTTTTTGCGTTAGATCACGACTTTGATAACCAGACTCCAGAAGACGCTGGACAAGACCAGTATCTAGAAGAAATTGTGCAAGGAGGCAAGTCACATTCCTTTGATCATTTTGAGCCCATTTTTCATGTGATTATATTATTACTTTCATTACTGTATTTGTGCCAAATACTATAAATATTCAAATAATACTTTTGAATGCCATGATAATTAGATAAATTCTGTTGCCCTACATACAAAACCACCCAGTTCTTGTAGGCTATATTCACCTTGATAAGTTCACATAAAATGATAGCTATATAATTAGCATTGTCACACAATGTATTTATAAATCCTAAAAAGCAGTATTGTCACACAATGATTTTGGTGGAGAGTTGAGGGTTTTGTCCAGAAAGTTGACAACCCAATAGACTCGGTAAAAGTGAGTCAAAGATGAGATTAAGCAAGTGGACAGCCACAAGTTGGTGTTGGTCTATTTCCTAACTAGAGACAAGTAAGGACAAAAACCTCATGCCAAAGTAACAGATACAGTAACCGCTCAACCACAAGTGTGGTCATTACTCCCTAGCTTAGTACACTGCTCTTCCAATTGAATATCTACAGGATGTTAATTGCTCTTGTGTGATAGAGTAGAAGGAATTAGGGTGAGTCAAGAGTGGGCCGATTAGGACACTCTCTGAACTACACAATGGTATGGGCCCATCAACATCGGAGTACGCATTCCACAGTTGGCCAGTGGTCTCCCGAGGCTGTATGGAGTAAGAACCTACTGGGTAGAGGCTAGAAAGGTTGAGAAGTGAAAAAGACTTATTATCTCAGCTTAGTCGCACGCTAACGTGTTGCGTGTATATTGCATGACAGTATAAGCATGAGATATCTTGTGGGTAAAGTTGAGCAACTCTGCAGAGTGTATAATTAAAGATATTTGAATACGTCACACTTCCGGTTAATGAAGCTATGTTATTGGGTGATTCTAGTACAGATGCATAAGTAGAGATTTTGAGAGGTTAAGTTGGTAATTGCAATTGTTGAGAAACCCCTGATGTTATATTTATTATTATTATACTGTTTTAAATGATAAACTGTTTAAATGCAAAATGCATCCACATATACCAGGTATGGTAAACCCTAAATCAATCCATTGAACTCTTTGCATGTAATTATTTAGCTTTTTCATGTGGCTTGTTGAGTACAATGGTAGTACTCATTCTTGCAACATCTGCAAAACATTTATAGAAGAAACCTGGGAAAATGCAGAGGATCCTAATGAGTAGGATTTTGGTGGGCCTCAAGATGACAGTGACTACTGTTATTAGGTCTCGACCACGCTCAAGCGTGACTATGGTTTAAAGTTCTTTTGTCTTTTATTATATTAATTTTGGGCTTGGATGTCTGTGTCAGGTTAAAACTAGCTGTTAAGCCTTAAATCCTATATAATAAAAGTCAGGTTTTTGTTGTAATCGGAAGCTTGATTGAAATGCTACTACTTTGTAACTGCATGTAACATCCCAATTTTGGACTTGTGTTTCAAATGTAAGAAAATGAGTAGAAATTAAAAAATTTCTTACATCATGTATTTCCTATATGTACTAAACAATTCTTGTAGAAAAATTATGGAAATGCAAAGTCACAAGTCTTTTTGATCCAAAACCTTGTCTTCCAAAAACATTCTTGTCAAATTTTGTGATCATCTTCTGAAAATATTTTTCCTAGGTTCTAGGGTTGGTGTGTGACCCCTCTGAAAAATTTCACAATCTTTGGAAATTGTTTGAATGCTTTTGGAGGGCAGTCAAACCTGTTTTGACTTTCAGTCAAAACCCTATTCCAGAACCTTGCAGAATTTTTGGAGGAATGTGTACTGCATAAAAATCTCTGAAAATTTTACACAAGGTTAATATCTAAGTTAGATAGCTCCTGTAAAACTTTCAGAAGTTTTGGAGATGTGTTGCTACCTCAAATAAATCCCCAAAGTCCAGCTCAATTTAAAACTCTAAACTCAAACTCGGGTCTGAGTCAGACTTGGGCTCGAGTCAGACCCGAGCCCAAGTCGTTTGAATCGGTTGGACCTAGCCGCCTCATTCTGAGCCATTGGATTAAGATCCAATGCTCACGATCTCCTATTTTGTTTTGAACCTCAGGAGCTTTGAGCAATCTCAGCCGTTGGATTAAAATCGGACCGCCCTCAACAGCCCTAGCCTTTTTTTGCTCTTCTTCTTCCTCGCGTCGTGCGCAGCACAGGGAGCGGCATGGCCTGGTCACATCTTGCTCCTTCGGCAAGTGTCTCCCTGGTCGGCATTTAGTGGGTGCAGGTGCTTTCGGCCGTAGGCATGCCCTACCCTGCACCCCATCATTTCTCTTTTTCGGTCCATGGTTGTGCCGTGAGCCAAGCTCACCCGTGGAGCTCGCTTTTGCCCAAACCCTAATCCTCAAGCTTTTTAAGCCCCCCAAAACCCCTTCTGGCATTCCTTTACACCACCCCCTAGCTCTTTCTTTGCTTGTGGAGCTCAAAACACCGAAAAACACAAAACCACCATTTTCGGCCATGAAGCTCCATTGTGGATCTTGATGCTCCAGTGGTTCTTCTTCAAATCTTTTTGTACTCTTTTGGGCTCCTTAATACCCTAATCATTTCCCCTCACTCAATTTTGGGTTTCATTCACAGGAATTGACCAATTTTGAGTTTGGATCTTTTTCGGCCGAAATCATCCCCTTTCTTCCTCAGCTCCGGTAAGTGGTTCATTTAGCGATTACTTGCTTTTGGAGCTTCTCTGAGCTATAATGAAGCTTTAGTGTTGATCTGGTTTCACTCATTTGGCCCAGATCACCATTTTTCACTTCATCTTCACCAACTCCGGCAAGCTCCACCGTGGTCAAAGCTACTTCGGCCATCTTTGAAGCCCTTCTCAGTTAAGGTAGCTTCTTATTAGTTCTTAGATATTATGGCACACGCTTCTTTGGACAATGCAGAGCTTTTTGAGCCATTTTCGTCTTTGGCCTTAGTGGTCATCGTGCCTTTTTCCGGCTCGCCGGCATTGTGGGCCGTTGCCACCGGCGAGGTCATCACCATCGGGTCCGCAAGACTATTGCGAACCCATTTTGGTACTTTGTGGGCGCCGCCGTGGCCGGAGCCGCCGGCGACGAGCCCCTCTTTTTGCTCGGGTTTTGTCGGATGAAAAACCTCTCTGAGCCGTTGTCGTTAGGACATCACTAATAGCTAATCATTGTTAATCATTGCTAATTATGGCTTAGTATTAATGGTTGTCTTAGCGTTGAGTATGTGCCACTGACTAGTGGGCCCAGCCACGTGAACCCCCCCGGCTGGCGCTATTCAACACCCTTAGGACATCAATTAATGTTAATCATTGGTAATTAGTGTGGCCATTAAATGGCTGTCGGAATTGACCTCATGGGTCACTGACATGTGGGCCCGTAGGGCTAAACCGCAAAAGCGGGGTCATTAGGACAAAAATTTGGGTTCATTAAATGCTAATCATTGTTAGTAGTTAATGGCTGTCCGAAATGGGTTAAGGTGCCACTGCCAGGTGGGCCTTCAACCCCCTATGTGCGAAATCGTTAGGGCTCAATCAATGCTAATCATCACTAATCATTGGATTTGTAATTAATCGCTGTCCTAAATGGTCCCTTGTATCACTAACATGTGGGCACGCACATTTAAACCTCTCCGCGCGATCAAAACCCACATGTGTTATATGCGCGTATCGTGGACCGTTGATCTTGAGATCAACGACCCAGATCCTCGGGAACTTTCTGGTCCCCGAACGTCCAAGTCATTAGGGACCGTCAGATCTAGATCAATGGTCTAGATCTGAGTGGCCGTTCGGACCACCCGAACTCCCAATCGTTGCGGGCCGTCCATCTCGCGATGAGCGGTTGGGATCGATGTGCCGTTCGGGTCGCCCGAAGAGCGCAGCGCCCTGAGCCCTCCATCTTTTGATCTGCAGTCGAGATTGTTTGGGCCGTTCGGGCACCCGAACGTCCCACTCCGCGTGGATCGTTGGATCTAGATCCAACAGTGGGCCTCTTTAGGATTGCGCGTGTGCACTATTTCTCCAGCGCATGGGCCGTTGGATCCCGAATCAAAGGCCCGCGTTTGTCCACGTCGATTCCTTTTCGATAAGCTTTGTTTTATTTCGGTAAATCTTTATTTATCAACTGAAAATTATATTAAACTTTGAAAAATCGTAACTAATTCTTTTTAAAACCTTTTTAGATGATTCCAGTGGGGATAAATTCATGTTTAACTAGAGTTTAATCTAAAAATACATTTAGACATGTTTCTGTAACAGAAAGTTTTATAAACAATATTATCTTGTTTTCAGCCATTTTAGAATATTCTAGAAATTGATTTGAACCTTGTAAAATGCATATCTTTTTATGTATAACTCCAAAATGTGCAAACTCAAGCTTGTTTATTTCCTCTGTTAACATACTTTAATATGAAATAGGTTTTGCCCTTGTTCATATTCCTAAAAAATGATATGTGCTAGTTTTACAACTTAGAAAAATCATAAGTAAATCATTTTAACTCCAAATTAGGTAAACTCAACTTTTCTGTTCTTAGGATATCAATATCTATCTGCTGTAAATATTTTTGGTTCCAGATCATTCTAGAAATGTTTGCCATGAACAGTACCAGTAATTAATTTAAATTGGATTTTCCTGGCTGAGAGAGTTTATTTTAGCTATAACTTTTGCATGTTAAGTCCAAATTGAATAATTCTTGTTCCTAAAATTGTTTAAAATCAATACCTTGCAGCTGTATAAATTTCATAAGATTTGGATGAGTTTTGCTGTTGAATTTTATTTGGTGTTCTTCGTTCTTATTGGTTTATCATCTTTTCGCGTTAGGTTCCGAAGAGATTGTTGATCTCGAATCTGATCCACAGCAACCAGACCCTGCCCTCCAGCAAGGTAAATAGATGTAGTATTCATTTGATCATGTTGGTCCTATTAATTTTAAATTCTAATATATTGTTTGCAAATTCTACGTATGCATTGCTATGTTGTTTTAATTATTGTCGATAGTTAACCCATTAGATGCATTATCAGTAGCAAATGTTTATCCTCTACCACTGAGCCTAGGTTTATTTGCTATGATTTTGGGTTCGTTGGATGAGCCCTTGTCACTTAGTAGTTTTCGAGTATGTTGCTTAGTCATGCTTAGCTATCGGTAGAAATAGACGGTTATCGACTTGTCGATAACCTTGATCACACAAACTTATGATGACTCTATGTTTCAGCTTTGTGCTATGTTTAAATTGTGAAAACTAAAAATAAAAAAAAATGATTTGGACTTGGGCACATTGGTAAGATGGTGTGATTTTGGGTGTGACTGGAATGGTGCCCGGGTCATTAAGGACCGAGCTACTTGCGCCACCGTTCTGAGCATTCTTGCGTGCTAACCACACTAGAGGGTATGAGACCTCTCTTGACTTAGTACTTTGGCGGGTGTTGGCTACGAGTCGTAGGTGGGCGTGTGTGTGTTGTGTTGTGGTAAAATGATGTGGTTCATGTGCTGGGAGCATTGTAGTTTTCCGAAAAGCTTTACCCTGAGGGGTAGTTGTCCTTTCGGCTTTACAATGTAAGCGTATGGGCTGCGGTCCATACGAGCGGCTCGTAGTTGATACACAATATTGGAAACGTCTCGTAGGACTTAACTGTGCCGGCATACCTTCGGAAGTGTACTTAATAGCTTGGCAAAAAGGCGGCCTGAAGTGTGGGTACATTGGTACACCCTTGTAGGGTTTAAAACTATTCGAATAGCCTCGTTCTAGGTTATGGACACGCTTGGATACGCCCCGTGAGAACTATACTACAACATTTTAATTAAAACTTGACGGGTGGTATGAATCAGGGATTCATGCTATGTTGTGGTGTCTATTGGGTTAGTCACCTCTAGGTGGTTACTTGTTATTTATTGATTACTCGTTGTTATTTCAATGCTTAAAAACAGATTTTACCAATTGCCTTCAATCTATTATATTATTGCAAATGAAACTTGCTTTATGCGTCCAAATAACCATATAACCATTTCCCTTTAAATTCAGCTCACATGTAGTTATGTATAGGCTTGTTACTCGTAAGTTTTGCGAGTACATTATCGTACTCATCTGCATTGCTTGTTGTGTGCAGAGGAAGAAGGTGAGCCCGAAGGGCCTCACTTTTGTGAGTTGTGCTGTGGCAGTGTGTGGGGCGACTAGCTTGGCGGCCCGGTCGGTTGCCCTGTGGTTATGGCTAACCGGTCGTCTTTTGGTTAAAGCCATCTTATAGCACCTTTTGCTTCCGCTGTTATTTGATATTTATGTCATTTGGCCGGTCGGCTGTCTTGTAATAACTTTATATTATGTACGTCGTTTGCTAGACTTGTTATAATATGATGTATGGAATTGATGCTGCATTTCTGGGAAGCACATGTCCATCGAGGCACGGGTTATTTTGTTTGTGATTCTAGGGCCAATGGAAGGCTAAGTATTACAAGATAAATAAATCGGGGTCTCACACTGCACATTGTGAGCGGTTGTGAAGAGTTTAACGATCTCAAAAATCGGAGTTGTTACAAAGATTTCAAGGGATCTTTGGTTCGTCGCCAGCGTGACACACCGACGCGTCCTAAAAAAAGGTAAATTGCACGCTACATTACCTATTTTAATTTGGGGGACGATCTATATCACATCACAATCGAATAATTTTCCCACAAAAATAGTCAAATTATGAGCCATCCGATCAAGAGCCTCGCGAGTCTCGACCATTCCCATAGACGCAGGTCGCCACTGTCTCTCCTTCTTCGCTTCTTCTTCCTCCTTGAGATTCGGATGCGCTCGTGGGCCACAGCCTCCACCTTCCCTCTAGCGAGCTCCATGCCGACGGCCGGCCCCTCACTCCCTCTATAGCCAGCCCCCGGTGAACGTAAACCCTAACCCGATGAAACCAAGCCCTAAATCGCCACTGCCGGAGCCGGAGAAGACGACGTGTCGCCATCCAGAGCACGGATCTTGGAGGAGATTGGAATGTTAGAAATTTGACTGATTTCACAAAACTTTTTAGTCTAGTGACGTATAGCAATTCAGTTTAATTTGAGTCGCACAAAACACTTGATCTAACTATCTAAGCGATCTTTTCACGTAACGCACCTGTTTTGCCATGTTGTTGCATATTGTGTTGAAAATGAGGGCAATATTTTAATTCCAGATTTTATTAGAAGGAAAATATTACAAAAGACTAATGATGCATAAAACAGTACTGACAGCAGACAACTCATTGTACTTAGCAATATATAAAAAAACAGAATGTAAACAAGTCAATCAATCACACGATAGACTTACAGATGGGTCTGATGAAGAACAGAAGCGGTCGCGCACTTGATGCGCTGCGTAAACGTAGATGTCGCGAGCGCGCAAGCGGTCGCGCATGCATGCGCTTTCGAAACCTTATTGCCGCCCCGTGCGGTCTTCACGGCAAAGAACGGCTCGAGATACCGCTTCCTTCTTCACGGTGCACGCCGAGAAGAAGAGTCGGCGAGGTTCGAGACGGCGCGATACAAGACGCATTAGAAGGAAGAAGGAATGGAGGCTATTCTTCTACTCGCTATGCACCGACGCGTCTCGGGCATATAGAGAGATGCGGTCGTAATCGACAAATTAAACAACCATTTACCCACTGGTAACTGACACACTTAACCAGTCATTTACCCACTGGTAACTATCACACTTAACTAGCCATTTACCCACTAGTAACTGCCTGTCATCATCACCCAATAAAGCCTCATATTCAAATATTTGAATCTCATTCAAACAGAGAGAGAGAGAGAGAGATGCATGGTTCAGCAAAAATAAGGTGGACTTGGTCTGCCAAATGGCGCGCTACGTCACCGCACGGTCGCGCGTCGCAAGTCACAAGTCACGCGATTTTTCACGTGAAAATACGCGAATGCGCGTGTGCGTGCGTGCATGTGTGTGTTTAGCCAAAGCCCTCCTCGTGCCACCCTCATCCATGTGTCACATGTTTTAAGGGGTGGCAAGAATTCCACCTTATATGTTGGTCACCTCTACCTTGCCTTAACAATATGATACTAAACCATAAATGCTTTGGAATTATAGAAAATGGGCCTCAGTCATATGGGCCAATTTCCAACAATCCCCTACCAATTCCAAAGCAAGAAGCAAAAAAGGATATCAAAGATATTGTGCTGAAGTACTGTTAATATACAAGTCTTTTAGTGTAAGTCCCGTACAGGTTGAACTTGCACCTAGAATTATAAGATTCATCTTCTCACAACTGATGAATGAACCATGCCTTGAATTCACAGCTTTTCGTGATTAGATTTCACTTGAAATCTCAACTGATACTAGGCTGTCAAAGAACCGCGCCTAAACGGAGCATTATTTGGTCATGCTCCCTTATCTGCTCATGAGCTTTCTAGAGAATGCCCTATTCTCGTGAACTGCGACCTCACAGTTGGGCTCAAGTAGGTATATTCTTTCTAGGTATCCTGCAGGCTAATATCTTTTCCTCATTTGGACAATAGAATATATTAAGGCTTTATGCCAACCTTCCATACAGTCGAGAGTAATTTGTCTATTAGGACATGGATTCAATGAATATATACTTTCTTGTTACAACATCAACTTGTTTTTCCCATTGCCTAAGTCACGAGATCTCCGATCAAGAAGGTATGGGTTACTGTTGAGTTGTAACTCCAATGGGCCTCATTCCCATGTCCATAGACGCAACGGAAATCGCCTTCCGTGCTAGCCCCTTTGTGAAAGGGTCTGCCAGATTTTTCTCAGTGCGTATATAATTCACAGTAATCACTCCGGAGTTCCTCAATTTTCTTACAGATTTAAGCCTACGCTTCACATGTCTGGAGGACTTCATGTTATCCTTAGTACTTGTAACCTTAATCAACACTGTTTGTTATCACAGTACATTAGGATTGCTGGTATTGGTTTCTCAACCAGTGGAAAGTCCAACAGAAGCTCTTTAAGCCATTCAGCCTCAACAGTAGCTGTGTCTAGTGCTACAAGTTTTGCTTCCATAGTTGACCTCGTTAATATAGTCTGTTTACACGACCTCCATGAAACTGCAGCTCCTGCTAGGGTAAAGACATAATCACTTGTAGCTTTGATCTCATCTACATCAGAGATCCAATTTGAATCACTATATCCTTCTAATACAGAAGGATGCCCAGTATAGTGAATTCCGTATGAGGTTGTGCCTCTCAAATAGCGCAACACTCTCTCAAGTGCCTCCCAGTGATCATCTCCTGGGTTAGAAGTAAACCGACTTAATTTGCTCACAGTAAATGATATGTCAGGTCTAGTGGCACCAGATAGATACATAAGTGATCCAATAATTTGTGAAAATCTTAATTGATCTTTTCCTAACCCTTGGTTCTTTCGAAGCTTAATGCTTGCATCATAGGGCGTTAGAGAAATTTTACAATTCTCATAGCCAAAACGGCTTAAGATTTTCTCAGTATAATGGGATTGGCTCAAAGTGATCCCATCCTCGTTCTTGATTAATTTAATATTCAGAATGACATCTGCCTCTCCTAAGTCTTTCATATCAAAGCATCGAGATAAGAAAGATTTGATCTCGTCAATTACGGCAGTGTTTGTTCTAAATATAAGTATGTCATCTACATATAGGCACAAGATCACTCCTTGACCCCCACCATAACGATAATATACACATTTATCAGCTTCATTCACAACAAAGCCAGCAGATGTTAAAGTTTTATCAAATTTCCCGTGCCATTGTTTAGGTGCTTGATTTATACCATATAAGGATTTCAATAATTTACATACCTTATTTTCCTGTCCAGAAATCACAAAACCATCAGGTTGATCCATATAGATTTCTTCCTCCAACTATCCATTAAGAAAAGCTGTCTTTACATCCATTTGATGGACATGTAGACCATAAGAAGATGCTAACGCAAGGAGCACTCTGATGGTGGTTAGTCTGGCGACAGGAGAATAGGTATCAAAGAAATCTTCACCCTCTTTCTGGGTGTTACCCTTGGCCACAAGTCTTGCCTTGTACTTCTCAATAGTACCATCATGCCTTAGTTTCTTTTTAAAGATCCACTTACATCCTACAGGTTTGCACCCGATAGGATGATCAGTGATCTCTCAAGTCCCATTAGCCATGATAGAGTCCATCTCGCTACGGACTGCTTCTTTCCAATACTCAGCATCAGAAGATGCATAAGCCTCTGAAAGGGTCTTTGGCACATCATCCACGAGGTATATAATAAAGTCATCACCAAAGGTTTTTTCAACTCTTTGTCTCTTGCTCCTACGAAGAGCTTATGTGACTAGATTGTTATCCTCCTCAGGGATATCACATATTGGTTCAGAGATGGTGGGAAGTTTAGAAGTTTGATTATTCTCACTTTCAATATTTTCAATTTGAACATTCTCGGTTTGTGAAGCTTTGTCTGTTGTTCTCATAGGAAAATAATCCTCAAAGAATGAAGCATCTCTAGACTCCATTATTGTGTTAGCAATAATCTCAGGAATTTCTGATTCAACTACTAAAAATATATAGGCCGTGCTATTATGAGCATATCCTAGAAAAATACAATCGATTGTTTTAGGTCCAAGCTTTCTCTTTTCTCGCAATGGTATATTAACCTTGGCCAAACACCCAAGTTCGCAGAAAATTGACATTGGGTTTTCTCCTTCCATCCCTCATATGGAGTAATATCACTCTTTTAGTGATTACTCATTTAGGACGAAAGTTGTTGTCAATATAGCTTCCCCACCATGTCTTAGGCATACCAAAGACTCTTTAACATGGCATTAACCAAGTCTGTTAGTGTCCGGTTTTTCCTCTCAACTACCCCATTTGATTGGGGTGAATATGGTGGTGTAAATTCATGGACTATTCCATGCTCAGAACAGAATTGAAAAAATTTATGAGAGATGTACTCTCCTCCACGATCAGACCTTAGTCTTTTTATTTTCTTCTCTAGTTGGTTCTCAACCTCGGCCTTATAAGTCTTAAAGTAGTTTAAAGCTTCATCCTTAGTTTTTAGCAAATACACATAGCAGTAGCGTGTTGCATCATCAATAAAAGTTAAAAAATATCTTTTGCCTCCTTTTGTCAACAATCCATTCATTTCACACAAATCTGAATGAACAAGATCTAATGGTGTCAAGTTCTTTTCGTCCTCTAATCCCTTAAAGGGTTTGCGAGGCTGTTTTGCTTGCACACATGACTGGCACTTTGATTCTTTGACAATTTCATATTTTGGAATTAAATCTAATTTGGACATTCTAGCAATACTATCAAAACCAATATGACAGAAACGAGAATGGCAAATATTTACCTCACATTTATTTAAACCAGTTGCAACATTCAGATTATAACAAGACTCTAAAGTACTTAGGCGGAACAAGCCTCCGCTCTCATAGCCTTTACCAACAAAATTCCCGAACTTAGACATTACAATTTTATTTGACTCAAAGGCTAGCTTATAACCGTCCCTGCATAGAACAGAACCACTAACGAGGTTCTTGTTTATTGTAGGAGCATGCTGCACGTTCTTTAAGTGGACAATCTTCCCTGAAGTAAGCTTCAGTTCTACCGTGCCAATACCAAGAACATAAGCATGCGACCCGTTTCCCATTAGGACGGAGGAAGCCCCTGCTGCCTGGTAAAAAGAAAACAAGGAAATATCATAACATACGTGAACATTAGCACCAGTATCAACCCACCAATCAGTGGATTGACATGCTGAAAAAACAACAAGAGAATTACTATACCCTCCTGAAGTCGAGGCCTCGCCTATGATCACGTTGACAGCCTTCTTCTTTGGCTGTTCACCATCTCTGCTTTTGCGGAAATGACAGTCTTTCGCCATATGACCGTTTTTCCCACACACAAAGTAGGTGATGTTCTTCATATCCTTCTTCTCAGTTTTCTTCTTAAAGCTAGTTGTCTTGTTCGTTTTGTTGGATTTGTACTTCTTTGCAATGATCTTTTCTCTATGAAATTTGCATTGTTCGACTGTAGTGTTGGGTGCATCTTTTGCTCTTGCCTTTTCTTCCACATCGAGGCGCAATGAGATCTTCAATGTAAATCTCTTCCCTCTTGTGTTTCAAGCTAGTGGCAAAATCCCGTCAAGAAACAGGAAGTTTGGCGACAATGTCCGCAGCCACAAATTTAGGAGGCAACACACAACCCAGATGCGCAATCTCACCAACCAATAGCTGGAGATCATGAGCTTGTCCAACTATGGACTTAGCCTCATCCATGGTAAAGTCGAAGAATTGCTCACACATGTAGAGCCAACGAACTGCCTCTGCCTCTGCATATTTGTGCTCTAGTGCATCCCACAACTCTGTGGTGGACTTATAGTCCATGTACACATCATAGAGCTGATCCGCTAGAATGGTCAGAAGGCAGCCAAGAGCAGTGTTGTTCGCATTATCGAATCGCATATATCGTCAATCAGAACGGATACTGCGGGTGGATTACCCACCACAACCCCAAAGACATGAGCCAAAACTTGGCTCTAGTCTGCCATCTACGAAAATTCTGACCAGAAAACCTCTCAGATTTCATAGCATCAGAAGCTCCAGCCATAGTTGTGTTGCAACAAAGTTTACAATAAGGTTTCTGGAATGTTGAAAATGAGGGCAATATTTTAATTCCAGATTTTATTAGAAGGCAAATATTACAAAAGACTAATGATGCATAAAACAGTACTGACAGCAGACAACTCATTGTACTTCGCAATATATGAAAAACAGGATGTAAACAAGTCAATCAATCACACGATAGACTTACGGATGGGTGCGATGAAGAGCGAAGTAGTGCGGACTTGATGCGATCGCGAAACGTAGATGTCGCGAAGGCAAAGAAGCGGTCGCGCAGATCGCTGCCGAAACCTTATTGCCGCCCGTGCGGTCTTCACGGCGACAACGGCTCGGAGATACCGCTTCCCTTCTTCACGGTGCACGCCGAGAAGAAGAGTCGGCGAGGTTCAGACGGCGCAGTACAACAACACAGATTAGAAGGAAGAAGGAATGGAGGCTATTCTTCTACTCGCTATGCACTGGACATCTCCAGGCATATATAGAGAGATGCAGACTGGTAACTGATAAATTAAACAGCAATTTACCCACTGGTAACTGACATACTTAACTAGTCATTTACCCACTGGTAACTGTCACACTTAACCAGCCATTTACCCACTAGTAAGTGCCTGTCATCATCACCCAATAAAACCTCAAATTCAAACATTTGAATCTCATTCAAATAGAGAGAGCGAGATGCATGGTTCAGCAAAAATAAGGTGAACTTGGTCTGCCAAATGGCGCGCCACGTCACCGCACGGTAGCACTCCTCGTGCCACCCTCATCCATGTGTTACATGTTTTAAGGGTGGAAGAACTCTACCTTATATGTTGGTCACTTCTACCTTGCCTTAGCAATATGGTACTAAACTATAAATGCTTTGAAATTATAGAAAATAGGCCTCAGTCATGTGGGCCAATTTCTAACATATTGCACCAGGCCATCCATCCAGCCAGGTAGGATTATGCAGGGATTACTCTGTTTGAATAGGATGCCAAACTTGTCATGACTTTTTTTTTTTTTGATCTTGTTGGATGGCCGAAGAGTATTGGATGATGAGGGTGTTCAAACATGATCGTGGACTGCGAAGGCGCAAACGAACGTACTCTCTATGAGCATTGAGCAGGATTCGAAGGATTGCTTAAACCTGGTGTTTTTGTGCAACTCAAATCAAGATAGGTGGTGTAATACGCAATTGGGGAGAGTGGCAGATTGGTCCCGTTTGTCAGCCTCACAAGTGTTTTCTTTTTCCTGCCCTGAAAACGAGTGGACAATGGGCATATGAGTCAATGGATTCAGGCAGCTTGTGTTGATCCTCCAAACGACGACACGCCACGCTAACAGATTGGAAGGGTGCGACCAGGGTGTATTCTACAAAACAAGGATAATAGATGGTCCAGTCCAGGCAAGTGGGAAAACGTACGGATACTGTAGCACAGCAAGTTCGGACCTTGCCAAGAGCCAGACCCAAAATGGAACATTGCAAAAAGGATGCTGGGAGAAGGCTACGAATTTTGTAAAAATGAAAGAAGATGTTCATCGCCTTGTAGTGCGATACTTTCGGAGTTCAGTAGAGTACTGCTCGACCCATACAAACAAATTCCAGAAACTGGGGCTGTCCAGGCCAAGGGAATGCAGGATGCTCCAAGGAATCTGCAAAATTGGATCCTCACCATGCAATGTCGAATTTTTGGCCATATTGGCAACTTTTCATCTTGTATTTACACTAATGACCATCTCCGTTTTTCTTTTTGTGTGCAAATATGGCGTCGTTCCCGCACGATCACCATGCGGAAACGCTCCCCGCCCGCCACGTACCGTGCATGAACGTTCATGCATGGCCACTTTGCATGAACGCCCTCGGCCCGCCATGTGTCCATATTAGGGTTCGAGCCAAAATTAGGTTAGGGTTTTGGCGATGTTTGTAGGAATTTTAAAATATAGCAAATGAATACCAAAGATTATGAAATTTTATATGGAGTCTCCCGACACAGTGTACTTACTTGTGTAAATTTGCCATAATTTTATTCCTTCAGAATTTTTCTCGCAATTTCATATAAGTGTATTGTTTGTACGAATTTGTAAATGTAGAAAATGAGCTTCAAAGATTATGGATTTTATTTTGAAGGCTCCTCACACAGAGGACTTGATTGTGTAATGTTTCAACAATTTATATGTGTTCTAGAATTGTCTTGAAAAGTTAGGATTTATGTCGCGAAAATTTGAATTTTAGATTTCGAAAATTAGGGTTTCATGATTTTCATGTGACTTGGAATATATGGAAAAAAGTTGCATTATACCACAGGCTAAATAGGCTTATACATGACGTAGATGATACATAGGACACGACTTTTCTCTACAAAGCAGGACGTGACAACTCTCTGCAAAGCACAAAGAGACCACTCGACTGCCTCAGGGCCGCTGCCTCGTGGACGCGAATTTCTTTCATCCGAATTACAATTCAGCCGCGTACGTAGGGCCGCTCGGCATATAAGCACTATCCCCTCCACGTCGGGTTCTCCTGCATCCAGACTTCAACACAATCTTGCTCAAATGGAGAAGCACTGAGGAGATCCGCGAACTCACAAGGGCTGTTGCGGCCCTAGAGGAACAAAGGGAGCGTGCCAGGAGGGGACGTCCCCGCAATGACGCCGCCCCCCGTAGCAGGAACCTCTACCAGAACATCTCAACTGAGCATTCACCGTAACACCTGCCCGAGGAGGAAACACCGCCCCTCTGTTGGTGCAGACACATGCAAGTTCTTTAAGTCCAAGCAGCGGCTCAGCTTAGGCATGCGTTACTAGGGTTGTGCAACTACTCTGGGGATTATCCCGACCGCCGTTAGGACTCGGGATCGCTATCGGCAGCCGGTAAGTATCTGTTACATTATGTTCTCCTACCATTTCTCTTTCAAAGTACGCACTAACAACCTCTTTTGTCCACCTGTAGTCCCTGGATCCGCTATGTGGCTACCACAAGTGGATCGATAAAGAAATCCACCCACACGACCAGTGGACTCTCGACTGCGAGAAATCGGATGCGGAAAGTACCGGTTACATTATGTTCTCCTACCATTTCTCTTTCAAAGTACGTACTAACAACCTCTCTTCCACCCGTAGTCCCTGGATCCGCTATGTAGCTACCGCAAGTGGATCGACCAAGAGATCCACCCACACGACCAGTGGACTCTTGATTGCGAGGAATCGGATGCCAAGAGGGACCGCGAGAGGAGGGAGGAGGAGCGCCGCAGCGAAGAGCACACTGAGCGTATCCGACGGGAGATACAAGCTCATCTCGAGGCGTGCAGGCGCAGGGAGCGTGAGGCTGGCGAGAGGGAACGCGAGAGAAAGAGGGAAATCGCGGCCAAGGCCAAGGCAGCCGACGAGGAGTATAACGCCGAGCTCACAAGGGCAAATGGCACTAGTCCATGCAATAGATCGGGCCATTGCGTAGTAGTCCCCGGTCCTATCCGCCATGTTTTTTTATTATCCCTTGAAGGCATATATACTTACATGGTCCGAATGCTTGTGTCGCAGTGTACCATAGTAGTAGCGAGGATGACTAAAACAATTAGCCGAACCATCATGCCATGTGATCACGTGTAATGTGCTTCTGTCTGGGACTGTAATATAGTTCTGGTTCCGTGCTTCCCACTTTACCTTCGGTCTATTAGCAGTCAACTGACCTTTGGGTTTCTCGAGACCCAATACATGTCGCCGTCAAAATCACTATTGACCATCTCATCAGCCAAAAATCATTTTCCAGAAGTAGGGAAAAGTATAGCATATTTGAAATATCCCACAACCTCCTATAGATCGCTAATATACCTTGTTGTAAAGACATGTATATCACCAAAATGTAACCTCCTATGAAATATCAACAAATCTCAAATAACTAATGACTGGATATTACATATTGGTGCATGTTTTATCGGAGGCTAAGACATGCTAAAGAACAAAGGTTCTTAATATTTTCTGCAAAATTAAAATCTTATCATAATCCAAGAAATCTCTGACATATTTTCTAATTAAAAGCAACTAAAAAAATTCAAATTTCCTCTTCTCTTATAGGTTATATATTGTCCAGTTAGTCCAAATTTGACCAACTGAATCAAAGAATGCCACGACATACCCCTCTAGAAAAATAATGCTATTCTGGCTCTTTACCTTCGATCGGAAAATTTCATCAGCACGAGTACATTTGTAATAAAAAAAAGCCTCATACAAAAAATAGACTTCGTGACGATGTGAAAATTAATGATCCAAACGTAATATGAAATTCCTGCACCATATTGTATATCGACATCTCCAATGGACTTACAATGCGTTTTTTTCCATACATTCTAAGTCACATGAAATCATGAAATCCTAATTTCCGAAACCTAAAATACAAATTTTCGCGACCTAGATCCTAAATTTTTGAGACAATTCCAAAAC
Organism: Ampelocalamus luodianensis; assembly: GCA_036346255.1. NCBI lineage: Eukaryota > Viridiplantae > Streptophyta > Magnoliopsida > Poales > Poaceae > Ampelocalamus > Ampelocalamus luodianensis. The sequence goes on along the minus strand of CM070620.1, from coordinate 35,855,510 downwards.
ACAAATAAAATTATTGAAACATTACACAATCAAGTTCGCCGCGTGAGGAGTCTTTAAAATAAAATTTATAATTTCTGAAGCTCATTTTCTACATTTACAAATTCGTACAAACAATACACTTATATGAAATTACGGAAAAAAATTCTAAAGGAATAAAACTATGGCAAATTTAAACAAGCAAGTACAATGTGTCGGGAGGCTCCACATAAGGAACTTATTTGCTATATTTTAAAATTCCTACAAATAGCATCGAAACCCTAACCTAATTTCGGTTTGAACCCTAATCCGGACACGTGGCGGGCCGAGGGTGTTCATGTACGGTGGCCATGCATGAACATTCATGCACGGGTGACGTGGCATGTTCATGCACAGCCATCGACGTGACGGGCGGGGAGCGTTCTCATGGTAACCGTGCGCGAACGACGCATATTTGCAAAAAAATTCAGAGATGGTCATTAGTATAAATACGAGATGAAAAGTTGCCAATACGGCCAAAACTTCTGCAATGTGGAGCAAGTCTACTAAATGTCGAAAAGGTGAACAATGAACTCTTCTTACAAAAAAAGGGCTAACAGCTCGAAATCTCTGAACTCAGGAGCAGTCTAAGAGCCCAGAATAATTGCAAGTTGATGGTATTTGCCTGAAAACTCCTTCCAAGGCAGAAAATTTTCGTTGGACGTTGACACGGTCTTCAAAATACAATATTGATCATTCATTTCTATTGTAATATATTTATAAAACCTAATAAAATTATAATATTATGAAAGTACTATTCGAGACAAATCTATTCGTATCACTTTCATATGTTCATTCTAAATATTCAAAAAGATATTGATAGCCAAAGTTTATAAAGTTTGATTGCACGTTACCCAAATTGACTTCGTTTTGTGACCATAGAGAGTACATAAACTGGGATTTTTGCAATAGCACAAACATAGGGTTACTTGAATGCTTGATACTACACACAAGCAGACAGAAGGAGTTATGCTTCAGAACACAACGAAGAGCATGTCAATAACACTGTTGCACTGCAATGGGTAAGAATGGAAAGCGAACCAAATCCCACCAATTAGTTCCAATATGAGCCCCCCTGGAGGAGTTTCAAGAGGTTTGCCACTAATTACATGACATCAGGTGAGTTCCCTGTCTCATACATATGCTATTTCCATTTTGTCCAAGGATAATAGGCATACAATTGTCATATTATGCAAAGAAACAATACTAATAAGTAGAAAGCAACAACTAGAAGAAAACTGAAACAAATCCAAAGATGAAACTTAAAAGATGCACTCATATGCACCACAACCTTTTTGTGGCGGTGGCGTTATCCTTGGAAAACATAGGCTTTCCATTTTGTTATAGTAAGTCCGAAAAAGCTGTTTCTTATTGACCACACAAAATCAAGAATGATTATTGCTTACAAGGATAACAGCAGATCAAATCACCAGCACAAGCAAATAGGACCCTAAAACTCTACCTACTTATGGCAAATGGTAATAAATAAATAAAATGAGGTATAGGATGCAAATTCAACAACATGGCAAGACATATAAGATGTTAAAAGAACAATTTAACTACAGGATTGCTAATGCTTGCCCCATCATCAAAAGGAAACAACAGAAGAAATATCATAGAACTGAAACAACATCAACACACAAACAAGTTTAAAGCTTATAACTAAGTGCATATTAGACGATTGCATGTTACAACATGCAAGTCAAAGAGGTGAAACTACACACTACTGGATTCGAACATTCTAGCACAAAGAGCAACTTAACTACAGTCCACATTATCACCAACACTAAGCCTAGAGCAGCTAATTACTCTAACAACTCAGTTCATTGCCAATTCCAGCTTCTAACTAGTGAATCATCTGTTCTATCACTAGAACCACCTCAGAATGCGTATCAGTTGTGTACAACATATAAGTAACATCAAAACAATAGCAAGATTAACCTCCTTTCATTGCCTAAACTCATCATCCATGTTGGGCTTCTTGCTCCTTTCTGCCCCACCACCAACAAAGCTGGAATGAAGAAATCAGACCCTGAGGATCTGCAGTTTATTGGAGAAGGCAATGGCGACCCAGTCAGGCTGGGTCGCTGACCACTGCAGCTGCTCAATCTCTGCCCCTGCCGTGTAAGCCAATATGGGATCAAGACCACCCTCTGCTGCAGCAGCTGCAGCATTGCCATTTCCATTTCCACCACCATTGCTCCCAGTGCCCATGGAGGATAGGTCCCATATCAGTGCCTGAGAATCATCCCCAGCCGTGCAAATGTGGCAAGAAGAGTGAGGTGCCCATGCGATAGCATTGACAGGGGCGTGGTGGCGGTGGAGCTCGACCACTGGCAGTGTTGGGTAGCGGATATCGAGCACGACGACCTTGGGGCTATCCATGATGATGGTCGCCATGTACCTCGGGTCCTGCTTGTTCCACCCCAGCCTAACCAGCGGCGTCGGGGACACTGCCCCACCATCCGCAGCAGCCGAATTGGAGCCACCGCCAGAACCAGACTCGTAGATAATTGTGGAATGCTCCTTGTCCCGGAGATCAAACACGCGGACAGAACCGTCGGCAGACACGGAGGCAAAGACTCCCGCGCCGCCCCAGGCGATGTCGTAGACCTCCTTGTCATGGGCGATGAGCTGGGTGTCGACGGCCTCGCGCTCGACATCCCAGATGGTGCAGGTGGTGTCGATGGACGAGGTTCCGAGGCGGCGCGGGTCGGCGTCGTTCCAGTCGAAGGAGGTGAGTGGGCCGCAGTAGTCGCTGTTGCGGTTGCCGTTGAGCTCGCAGCGCAGCTCGACGCCCGACTGCTGACCCGGGGCGCTGCCGACGCCGTTGCACCGGACGGATCCGGAGTTGGAGTTGCCAGCGTTGGCGGCGTCGTCGTCGTCCGGGGAGGTGATGCGCCAGATGCGGAGGAGGTCGGCGGAGGTGGCAAGCAGGTCGGGGCGGATGGCGTGCGGGTCCGGGACGAACATGGTCTTGGTAGGCGGGAAGGGGTGGTCGAAGGAGAGCACGGGGGCGATGTCGCCGGAGGACTCGTCGAGCTGGACCACCTCGACGCGGTTGATGAGCTGCTCGAGCAGGCTGGCGATGGCGAGGCGGTACTTCTTATCGCGCCGCACGCTCCAGTTCATGCCGTAGATGTGCCACGCGGCCTCGTAGGTGTAGATCTCCGACCGCTTCGCCTCCCCGCCGCCGCGGCCGCCGCCGTTGCCCTGCTCCTGATCCGCCCACGCGTCGCCGTCCCCGCCTGCGCCGCCGCCACCCATGGCACCACTGCTCTCTTGTTCGGGACGAAGGGAATCGGTGGGGGTGCGGATTTGGGGGTTCTAGATAGGGAAAGGGAGGAGCGCGGTGTGGTGAGGTGCGGATTTGGGGTTTCGGGGAGGAGGAAGAGCAGAAGAGACTAGGAGGGGAGGGACAAGGTCACACAAGACAGCAGCATTGCGCTTTAGCGGTTGGGTTGGGCGGGCCTTTTTTTTGTAAGAACAAGGGAAACGAGAAAATGGGCCGTGCCAATGTTGGTCTTCTGCCTGTACGGCTGTCCATACTACGGGCCTGGGCCTATTTGTTATGCAGAAAATGAAAAATACGGGAGTCGGCAAAACACAGGAAATGAGTAGGAATGCAAGTGCAAAACCACAAGAAAGCAAAACGTAGAAAAAACACAGGAATAGGGTGTTTAGATCAAGGACAATGCTATGCCCGTGTGTCTGGACACACCGCTCACGTCGAACGCCTCCCTCTTGTCTCCGCTCGCTCAACCACATCCATAGGGATTCGACTCAGTCTCGGCCACGCTTGCGCTTATTGGTTGCTCGTTGTACGCCATCTGTCTGTTTTGCATATGTAGTAGTGCGCACTCTCTTCTCCTGCACAATCTTTTGTGTCGTTGCTACTCCTAGCATATCTTAGATTATCTTTCACCTAGCTAGCTATTCTGCTAGTCCATGCAGCTGAGTTATTCAAAGCAAACGAGTGTCTCTGTTTCCCAGCAGAGGCATGCATTTAATCCCAAATAATCTACTCCACTTGACCTCCCAGTCAAATCAACCTTTTTACGGCGAGCCAGATCCTAGCTGTCTACTTAGCTGCACTCCTGCTCCCACTAGCATACCAGTTCTTTCTTCCTCTGTCTCAAAAAATATATATTTCTTTCTCAATGCTTCGCTTTTAATAAGATCTAGCATTGTGGCTTTGCGACGCACCATGATTCACAATTACAGTAGAAACGTCACTAACCCCGCCATGGCTTCCACATTCTCTCTCTTCTTCCCGCGGCCCAAAGTCCAGTGGCCACCGGTGGAAGAAGCCTGACGACGACCATAGCACCGTCACCACCTCTCCTTCCTCTAGTACCCAACTCTACCAAATAAGCTCAACTCCAACCTCAATTTTTGTCGATGATTGAGTCGTCGATCTTACAAAATAAATAGAGGAAAATAACACGAATTTCTGGGGAGAGAATGGGACTACTCTTTTATTAATATGAACTGGATTTACAGAGAATACCTTATGACTAGGCAGTGGACTAACCCTATTTACCCTGAGAGTAATGCTTGCTATGCTATAATATCATACTTGAAACACGAATATGATGTTAATGACTATGCTTCAATCTGGTATGGCCCGATCCCCCTTGCTCTGTCCATGCACCATCTTTAAATAGCCTTTGAAGAGGTGACAGTTATATCTGGAGAAGACGTCTGTTGTGAAGCGTCGCGACTGGTCGGAGCGAGGCGACGGTTGATGGAGTATCAACCGTTCAGTGGTTTTATGTCTGTGAGATACTTAACCGTATGGTGGTTGTTCATCAATGTCTTAGGATAAAGAGACGTCATGTGGTATGGAATATACGCATGTGTTCCATTCGTCACACGGTAGGGAATATACCTGAAATTAGTTATGAATATCAGTTCATACTTTTTACAAGCAGTTAACTGGTCGGAGGCTAAGCATAGGACCTTGTCCGACCAGGGTACCCATTGCGTAACCACTGGAATTCGTACGACTAGTGAGGTCGTGAATCTTAGGGGTTACGACCATAAAGACGCATGATCTTTTATTATGTATTAAAGATAATACATAGAGATTTTAATCCTCGTCAGCTAGCCCCCGAACTTTAAATGAATTGGTCGTGTGAACACTTTTATCCCGATGAAGTCGTATCGGGCAGACCTTCATTTAGTGCTGTGACATTTGAAGCGGTCTGTACTCACTTTAAAGTTGAGAACTTGCCTTGGGAACCGAAGAGTTTTGTGTCCGTTGGAGAAAACAATTTGTCCGTTGGACTTTTTGTATAACTCCCGATTGCAGTTAAAAAATTCTGAAACTACAAAAACCCCTTTGTAGGCCTCGGGTTTTTACACTTCCTGTTTTTCCTCTTCATCTCCTGAGCGGAAAAACTGCCTCCGACCCCTTATTCTTCAACCCTCCTTTCCTCATTAAAAACTTGACCATGTCGGACCAAATTACTAACTGGTCGGCTTTTGATTTAAGCGAGAAGAAACTTGAGAGCTTGGAGAAGATCGGGTTGCTTCCCGACAAGAGTCTGATTTCTTGGAGGTCAACGGTTGGAGAACATTCTCCAAGCAACGAAGATGGGGAAATTCCTATTTTCCTTGCATATATCAAATGCGGATTCATATTACCAATTCACTCCTTCCTTCCTACAATTTTGGAGTATTACAGAGTTGAATTGGTGAATCTTGCTCCCAATGCTATCACCAATCTCAGCATCTTCATCTATCTCTGCGAAGCATACTTGGGAATTCCCGCAGATCTGGATTTATTCAAGTACTACTACAGGATGGCAAAGTCTGGGAAGACGATCGGGACGCCTGGAGAGTGCACCTTGCGCCTCCATGACGAAAAAGTTGATGAGTACATTCCCATATACTCAAAATCTTCGTGGTCGTAATGGAAGAAAAGTTGGTTCTACATGACGGACACTAAGAAAGATAGCCTTTATTATTCTGGTAAGAAGACGGTCGAGAATCCAAGATGGCGCTCCTCCATGGAGAAGGAAGGAAAATTAGGAAGATGGGCCGAAGCCATCAAGCTTCTTAGTGTCAAGGGTTTAATATCTTGGCACGTAGTAAAGGATTTTTCCATGCGCCGATTAGTCCGTTGAAGGCTCGAGCATACCCAATGCTTTGGTATATTAGTTGTGATGATGCGACCAAAGATTCCAAAGAGAGTAAGCTCTGAATGATTTCGACCAGTTTGCCTACATTAGTTGATTACTCCTGTATCCTTAAGTCTCTTGTTCACCTTTACAGCTTTATTTTCTGATGAGATCAGAAGCTGGATCAAAATGATTTGTGCCGAAGAGCCTGGCAACAAGGTTAGTTTCCCTCAGATCCTAGCGGTTGTTTCCGCTGAAGAGAGGGCTGAGAGACTTAAAGTAAGACTGTCAACTATGTTTTTTCTTTTGCTATATATACTTTTTCTGATCGGTGTACCATAGATCATCTTGATGTGTAGTCGGTTGGGTTGAGGATCAATGAGGCTACTAAAAGTTGTGAGACGATTGATGATTCGACCATCCCTACGACCATACAGGATGTTATCTTTACAGAGGTAGGTAACCGAACATGAATGTATATTTGTGATAAATAATTTTTCGTCGCCTAACTAATTTTGATGGTTTATTTAGGCGGTTGTCGTGCACTCCAGTAAGGTCACTAAAGACCTGCCAGTTGCACTAAAGCTACTGTTTTGGAGGCCGATGAATCTACACCTACTGATTCGATGACTAAGAATCTTATTCTTGACCAACTAGTCGAGAACATAGCTTACGATTTTCGATCAGTGGATGTGAGGGATCTATTCAACCCTACCGGTTCAGAACCGGTGAAATTGGTTGAAAAGAAAAGGAAGGCCAGCGCAACGGACTTTGCTCCGATGCTCTATAAGGTTAAGATAAAGAAATCGACCAGGTATGTATGAATGAAGAAGTCATATAAATACATTCCTTGGATATTTTTAATATGTCAGAACCTTGAACTTTCTTGCTTCCTTTTTGTAAAGGTCTTCTGGTGTTCCGGTCGTCTCCAACCAAAACATTTCTCAAAAAACGGTTCCTGAGGACGAGGTGGTCGTGGAAGTTCCTGACTAGAACATTCCTCAGACAGATATTACTGAGGATGAAGTGGTTAAGGAAGCCCTCGAGCAAGCTTCGGTGCCACCATCTGCTCAGGATCCACTAGTAATCCTTACCCCATCTGCGGAGGTAGTCATCCCTGGAGATCCTCAACAGGATCCACCTCCTATTGGTAGCACTTCTCAGGCAAACAAGTTCCCTTTTTCTACCCAATTTATCGAGGATAAGGAACTTGACGAGGCCTAGGGAAAGATATCGGACCGTCAAATCGAGATGGGTCCAGATACGATTTTTGTTGAATATAATGACGTGGCAATTCGGATGAGTACTTTATGACCATCTTCACAATTCTTTCTCTAAAGTTTGTTTAAAAACTTAACAAAGAAGGGAACTTACTTTTGTAGCATATGGTCGAAAATTACGTTGTGGTCAGAAGGCTGACCCAACGAATAAAAACCTAGAGCAGAAACATTCTGAATTGAAAAGTAAGAACTTTTCTCTTTGACTTGTCTTCTTACACTTTGTTATCATGTTCCTCTTTTTGTAAATCAATCTTCTCCCTTTATCGTATTTGATAGATTTGGAGAAAATTAAAGAAGGGGTCGTGGCTAAAGAAGCCATGATAATAAAGCTCAAAGAAGAAAATCAGAACAAGGACCGGTCGATCGCGCACGCGATGACTAGGCAAAAGGAGGTTTTCGACTCTTGCGAGAAGAAAATCAAAGATAACTAGTCATAGATTTGACTAGTATTCCATGTCTCCAATTTAATGTGTATGTTAACTTTTTTATCCACTTGTGCAGAGAAAACTCAAGCACTTGAAAGAGCGGAAAAAACTCTTGAGTTTGAGCATGATCAAGGGGCTGAACTCGATCGGAGTCTTGAAGACAAAGTCAAGGCTCTGAACAAGATGCTCTTCAACCTGGGGTCGGGAACGCAATTGCCCATTTTGAGAGACCCTGCAGAGAGGATCAATTTTCTTAGCCATCAACTCTAGGACCTCAAGAATGTGATAGCAATCTTTCGAGAGAACCATGCCAGGACGATGAAGGAAGCTATTGAGAATGGAGTTAGTGTTGCCTTGGCGAAACTAAAGGCTTCTGACCCCTCTGTTCGTCTTGGAGCTGTTGAAGAAGACTTCAACTGCTCTGAAGATGAAGCGACCAAGTTGATCGAGGTAGTAAAGCCCCTCGGAACCAAGGTTGCGAAGGAAATGGAAGTTAGATCTCCATCACGCAGCGACCAATCTGGTGGTTCTAACAAGTAGATGTATGTAATATTTAGACTTTATAAATAAAACTTACCTTTTATCATCAATGAAGTTCTTGTTTTGTCTTATCAATATCATTAATTACTCATATATTCCCTAGCCCCCGCTGCTTATATTAGTAGATGAACATTATTAAAGAAGCAGTAGACCAAGAAAATGAGTAATAACTACAACCATGGTATATGTGCCGATAATGTTTGTAAAAAATGATCTATTGAATCACCAGGAAATCAATTGGTCGGAACCAGTGTATGATTTCGACTAGTTTAGATCTTGTCCATTATCGGATCACTGTGAGATACCATGTATAGTCGGAAGATATAACAAGACTTGCTTTGATGATAAGAAAGTATGCAAAAATGTATGCAAAAAGAAGAAAACGATAAGTATCTTTGCTTATATGAATTATCCGAAACTGGTCGTAATGAATTCCAATAATTGAAGATATGTAAAATATTTTGCGAAACGTGCTCATGGTCAGGTCCGACTGGCAGCGAGGATCGTAAGAAAAGGACCGTCGCTAGGAAGCTCCTTCCAGTGGGCAGAACCACGTGCAGAGAGGAGAGACTTCGACTAGGAGGCTCTCCGTGTCCCGACCAGTAGCCAAACAAGAGTAGAACAAAATGTTGAAATAAAGAAAGTTAATCTTCAAACTCTTGAGGAAAAACAAAACCATATAAATTATCTGTGTTTTGCTCCTATTACTCGTACGTTTCTTCGATAAAAGAATGTGTGGTCTCGCGTGGGAATTATTGAAACAATGATCATGACTAGGACCAGTTTGGCGTTGGACAATCAAGTCTCAACCAATAAGTAATGGAGAGCCCCCCTTTTTTTGTTAAAGGGATATCAGAGAGAATGAGTGTCTTCTCCGACCAATGTAAACAATAATGATTTGTGACCACAAGCAATGGATAATAATTATAAAACAATTACACTTATGTTGAAAAGGAAGTGCATCTTTATTGAAATATGAAATGAAATGAATATAAGAAATTATACAAAGAACTTACACAATTGATCAATATTCCAAGAATTAGACAAAATTTTCCCGTCCAACATAGTTAATCGTATTGAACCTGGTTGGGTGACTTCGATCGCAGTGTATGAACCTTCCCACTTGGGTGAAAGTTTGTTGCGATTTGCTTGGCTCTGAATTTTTCTGAGAAACAGATCACCTACAGCGAGGCTGCACCTTACGACTGTGGTACCTACGCATGGCTTGTTGGTAGATTGCTGATCGTATCAAGGCTTGATTTCGTCGCTCTTCAAGGAAATTGATGTCATCAAGTCGTCATTCATGCTAATCATTTTCGTTAAAACAATCAGTCCGAGTAGAACCAATTTTTAGTTCCAGAGGAAGCATGGCTTCAGCACCATAAACCAAAAAGAATGGTGTTTCATCGATTGCACGACTAGTCGTGGTACGAACGACCCATAACACAGAAGGAAGTTCTTGAACCCAAGCCCCTGACCGTGTGATTAACTAGTCGAAAACTCGTCGTTTGAGTCCATGCATTATGATACTATTGGCGCGCTCAACTGCTCCATTGCTCTGTGGATGAGCGACAAAAGCGTAATGTATCTTGATACCTAGGTCGTCACAGAATTCCTGAAAATTATCACTTGAGAATTGGGTACCGTTATCCATGATTATACGACTGGGCACACCAAATCGTGTGATCATATTTTTTTGTGAGAAACCTCTTGGCAGCCTCAGTTGTTGTTTTGACAACTGGCTCGGCTTCGATCCATTTAGTGAACGTGTCAATCATGAAAAGAAATTCGAAGCCCCCGGGTGCTCTTGGGAAAGGTCCCAGAATGTCTAGTCCCCAGGTTGCAAAAGGCCAAGAAAGAGGAATTGTTTACAAAGTTTGGGACGGTTGATGTACTTGTCGGCTATGAACTGACATTGTACGCACTTCGTCATGAGCTCTTTTGCATCATGAAGGGCAGTTGGCCAGTAGTATCCTTGCCTAAAGGCTTTACCAACCAGCGTTCTGTAGGAATGATGTGCTCCACAGACTCCTCCATAAATTCTCGGTTAGCAACTTAATGCCATCCAGTTGAGATATGCATCTCATCAACACTCCGTGAGATCCTCGCTTATACAAGGTACTTTCAATAAGAGTGTATGATTTGACTTTTCGAGCTATACGATCAGCCTCTACATCATCTTCTGGAATGAGGTCATGCTGAAGATAATTGTAGATCGATGTCATCCAATCTCCACCTTGATCGTGATAGCGCCAACCATCATCGACCCGTGGAGCATCCATGTTTACAAAATCGAGGTGTGCGATCTCCTTGTGAACATCTATGTCCTCGGAAGGTTCGACCACCGAGGGTGAATCGAGTTGCTCGAGAAAAACTCCGGGCGGGACGGATGTTCTGGTAGAAGCCATCCGTGCCAACTGGTCTGCTAGAAAGTTTTCCTTTCTAGGAATATGTTGGATCTGAAAACCAAGAAATACTTTTCGAGTTTCCGTACTTCCACCAGATATGATGACATATTGGTACTGGAGCACTGATACTCTTTCCCTACTTGATTCGCTACTAGTTGAGAATCGCCTTTCACTAGTAATCTGCGAATTGATCAACACTGGCGAACGAGCTACTCGAAGTCCTGCCAGTAAACCTTCATATTCTGCCACATTGTTAGTAGCAGGAAAGTTTAACTGAATGGCGTATTTTATGTGTTCGCCAGTAGGGGAAATCAAGACGACCCCAGCCCCCGAGCCTTTTAGCATTAAGGAACCGTCAAAGTACATTGTCCACTCTTCGTGGTTTTCGTATGGGCCCTTGGGTGGGTTCAGGGTTTGTCCATTCGGCAATGAATTCTGCTATTGCCTGGGACTTAATTGTTGTTCGTGAGATGAAATGGAGGTCAAACGCCCCAAGCTCAACCGCCCATTTTGCTATTCATCCTGATGACTCACTGTTTCCAAGGACTTGACCAAGGGGATACCCAGTTGGTACTACCACTTTATGGGCCTGAAAATAATATCTTAGTTTCCTTGAAGCCACAAAGAGACCATAGAGCAATTTTTGTACCTGTGGATATCTTTCCTTTGGTCCATGTAAGACTTCACTTACGTAATATATCGGTCGTTGGATATTGTCACGTTCTACGACCAGCACACCACTGACCGTTTGTGGCATTGCAGCCATGTAAATCAATAGTGTCTCTCACGATCTTGGAGAAACTAAGATTGAGGGACTTGTAAGATACTTTTTAAGTTCTTCGAAGGCGTTGTTTGGCTCTTTAGTCCATTCGAAACTTTTATGTTTCCGGAGAAGCTTAAATAAAGGTAATCCTTTTTTCACCTAACCGTGCTATGAAACGACTTAGCGCTGCCATGCAGCTGGTTAGTTTTTGAACTTCCTTCTTTGTGGTCGGAGAGCGCATCTGATCGATGGCCGTGATTTTTGCTGGGTTTGCTTCAGTGCCTCTGGCCGAAACCAGGAACCCAAGAAGCTTACCAGAAGAAACTCTGAACATACATTTCTCTGGATTTAACTTAAGGTTATGACGTCTTAAGTTATTGAAAGTCTCATGTAGATTTGGAATGTGATCGCCAGTGTTGATGCTTTTTACAACCAGATCATCAACGTAAGCTTCTAGATTCCGACCTATCTGCGAACTAAAAGTTTTTTGCATCAACCTTTGGAATGTTGCACCAGTATTTTTAAGACCAAATGGCATCTTTACATAACAGTAAGTGCCATATGGAGTAATGAAGGAAGTTTTCTCTTCATCTTCTTTACTCATATTGATTTGGTAGTACCCTGAGTAAGCATCTAAAAAACTTAACAACTCACACCCGGAAGTAGAGTCTAAAAGTTGATCAATGCGAGGAAGGGGAAAGTCATCCTTCGGACAAGCTTTATTAAGATCTATAAAGTCAATACACATTCGTTATTTCCATTGGCTTTTCTAACCATAACAGGATTGGCGAGCCACTCTAGGTGGTCGACCTCACGAATGAACCCAGTCTTGAGGAGCTTGTCAATCTCTAACTGGATTGCTTCCTTCCGATCAGGTGCAAAACGCCTCAGCTTCTGCTTGACCGGTTTCTTGTCAAGCTACAAAGCTAGCCCGTGCTCGATCACCTCCCTGGGGACTCCGGGCATATCGGACACCTGCTAGGTGAATACGTCCTGGTTAGCTCGGAGAAAGGAGAGGAGCGACTCTTCCTATTTAAGGTTGAGTCCTACTCCGATCAGTAGTTTGGCGCCCTCTAGAGAAGCGCTTTTGTCGAGTAGTACCTCTTTTGTCTGGTCGGAAGGTTTTGGTGCCATCTTTGGCCTCGAGTGTTTGACCTACTAGGTAGTGGTGTTAGTTTCCCTGGTCGGAAGTTCGTCGACCACTTCCAAGCATTTTTATCACATGCGTATGCTATTTTTTGATCTCCTCGAACTGTGATGACACCCTTTTGTCCTAGCATTTTCAAGCACTGATAACTGTAATGCATGGCTATCAGGAATTTTGCTAAAGCAGGACGACCAAGGATCACATTATATGTGGTTTCGAAATCCATCACATCAAATGAAATCTTTTCTGTTCGGAAGTTGTCAGGCCTTCCGAACGTAACCGGTAGGGACAGTGCCCTATAGGCTTGGCGGTAGATCTAGGAACTATGCCATGGAATGCATATTTCACAGGTTTTACCTTGGATTTGGGAATTTGCATGTCTTGCAATGCGCCCACAAATAAAATATTTAAAGAACTACCTCCATCTATCAAGACCCGATTAACCTTGCAGTTATTAATAGTAGACTCAACGACAATAGGGAACCTACCTGGTCGAGTCGAAGGAATGGGGCAGTCTTCTTTGCTGAAGGAGATTATCGTCTCCGACCACCTTGACGGTTTAGCGGCGATCGAAGGTTCAGTAAGGTTGACCTCCCACTCCATGGCTTTCAGATGACGTCTGGACTCGTACGAAGATGATCCACCAAAGATTACGTCGGCAGTGTGTTGAGACTCTTGGTACTCCATTTCTTTGTCACTGTCTTTGTCCTTCTTAGAGCTTGTCTCTCCGAGTTTCTGTATCGAGGGGAGTGGACCTTTACCTGCATAATAATCTTCCAGCTTCTTTTGCTAGGCACAACAGTTGCCCAAGTCATGTCCTGCTTACTGGTGAACTGGACACCACTTCTTATTTTTCTTGTATTCATTGGTCGGGACCTTTGCCTTGCCACGACCGACATAATCTTTCTTTCCCTTGGTGAATTTTTCAGGAACTGCAAGAACCTCCTTATTGTTGGGTTTTCCATGTAAAACCCAGTTCATACTAATAAAAGAGCAGTCCCATTATTACCCTAGATTTCCTATGTCACTTTCTCTTTTTCTTTTCGTAAGATCGACGTCTTGATCGTCGACAGCTGGCGCCATCCGTGGGGATCGCGGCGTGGAATCTTGGAAGAATTACTCTACTCATCAAATCTTTGTCCATTCCCCGTTTGTGATCGCTGATGTGGTTATGGCGGAAAGTTAGGATGAAGAAAACTGGTCCGACCTGGCGGACTATGCCAACCTCGACATGGACGCATGCATGCGCGCCATGGAGGAAAACAGAATCTCTTTATCATCCTCCTCCGCCGGTTCACCTATCGCAAAAATCGGCGAAGTCGACCGGATGGATGAGGATACACCACTACGATCGCGGCGGTTTTAGAGGAAGTGCTTCACCGGCCGAACACCCTAAAGCCTCGCAAGTCTTACTTTTCGATCAGCAAGAAAGGTGACAAAAATTCAACACCGCAACTCGAGGTTCAATATACCTTTGATGCGATCATGGTTGATAGGTACTCACCGACACCTTTCTAGCAATTCCAGAGCCAACCGATACCGTGACGGTATCAATGAAACCTCCAATGGTTATAAACCAAGTGGGATGATAAGGCTCGCGATTCGATCGGCAATTCGCGGATCAGTTGAGACCCTTCCGAAAACCTCAGAAGTGCCGATCACCGATCGCTTCGTCGTCAGGAAGCTTCGCGCAGAAGCTCGAAGGCTCTCCATCGACATGCACTAAGCTCATCTGAGGATCATTGCCGGAAGCACGAGGTCAATGCGATCGAGATACAGATCAAAATGTCGTAGGCGTTTCCTCCATATGTTGCCTCGCCACCACGTAATAATGGAGATGGTACGCGGTCAAGCACCAAATGCCGAGGTAACGGAACTAGTGGACGCCCATCGCCATTCACCGACCGCCCCAACCAATGTAAGGGACCGTGCAAGGTCGACCAGAGATCGGGGATTCAAGCCATCAGACACCTTCTTCTGGCAGAAATCCTTCGAGATCTTCGGTAACAATACAAAACCTGCAGCGAGTTAGAGATATGTTAGATACTTCTGACCCTGCTTTGGCAGAGACTCCGGGTTTTCCCTAACTTGTAGGTCAAGTATCAGATATTATCCAATGACAATGCAACAAGCACGTACATATCGAACAAAGGCACCCACAAAGTCGCACTATGACTTCGCCTCAAAGATTCTTCCCAAAGCTGGGGCCTGCATGGTCGTGTTGAGGATCAGTTGACACTACGACCACCTCGACGATTCCGACCAATAAGTCATGAGGGGAGGAGACTGTTCCAGGAATCCTCACCCTCACTTCGTCGAGAGGAACAATCGCTTGGACCTAGTGATCTTCGACATCACCTAAACCAGGCAAGCGGTCGGATGCGTTCTATTAACGTCCACGACCAAATCGGGACACTGGAGCACTGTGAGACCCCAGTTTATTAAACTTATAATACTTAACCTTCCACTGGTTCTAGTATCACCAATAGAATAATCCTCATCTCGATGAATATGTGCTTCCCAGAACATGCAGCACACATACATCATACCAAAGCATGCATCAATTCCATACATCAGAATATAACAAGTCTACCAAAAGACATACATAATATGTTATTACGTAACAACCGACCGCCAAATGACATAAGTATCAAATAACAATGAAGCAAAGTTGCCATAAGATGGCTTAAACCAAAAGACGCCCGGTTAGCCACATAACACCACAGTGGCAACCGACCGGGCCGCCAAGCTAATCGCCCCTTAAACCGCCACAAAGACAACTCACAAAATCGAGGCCCATTGGACTCACTATCTTCCTCTCGCACAATACAAGCAATGCAGTGAGTACAAAATGTACTGCAAGACTTACGAGTAACAAGCCTATACATAGCTACATGAAAGTCAGATCAAAGGAATGTGGTTATATGGTTCTTTGACGCACAAAGCAAGTTTCATTTGCAATATTGTAATAGGTTGAACAACAGCTTCATAAATCTGCTTTTAAGCATTTAAATAACAAATGAGTAAACATAAGTAACAAATATCCACCTAGGAGTGACTTTCCCAAAGCCACCACAATATAGCATGAATCCTCGATTCATACCACCCATCGCTTTTATTTAAAAGTTGGAGTCTAACTCTTGGAAGACTTCCAAGCGTGTCCATAACCTAGGACGAGGCTATTCGAATAGTTTTAATCCTCGCAGGGTGTACCAATGTACCCACACTGCATCGCTTTTGCCAAGCTATTAAGCACACTTCCTTTGGTATGCCTAGACGGCTAAGTCCTACGAACCCTTTCCAATGGAATATGGTAATCAAGAGACGCACGTATGGGGTTAATCCTGGTGATCCACGACGAAATATAGATCACAAGGACCCATACGTGAGTAGGACACACCGCCCTGCGGGTGTTCCTCTCCCACAACGTGTCCATGTTGCATATAATCAAATATGCAACCCACCACGCGACTCATTAATTAACACACCAAAGTACTCGGCTAAGAGAGGTCCCATATCCCCTAGTGTGGTTAGCACGCACAAATGCCCGGTTGGTGTAACAAGTAGCTCGGTCCTTAATTGACCCGCACCATTCCAATCACACCTAAACGATCACACCATCTACCATTGTGCCCAAGTCTAAATTGTTTTCATTTTCAGCTTTAGTTTTGCAATTTAGACATAGCACAAGGTCTGAAATATACAGATTATAATAGCTAGGTGATCAAGGTTATCGACAAGTCGACAACCGCCCATTTCTACCGATAGCTAAGCATGGCTAAGCACAATGACACGTAAACTACTAAGTGACAAGGGTTCATCCAAATAACCCAAAATCACAGAAGTAATCCTAGGCTCAGAGTAGAGGATTAAACAGCCTTACCGACATGCAACCATCGGGCCAACTATCGATAATAGTTTAAAACAACATAGCAATGCATACATAGAATTTACAAACAACATATTAGAATTTGAAATTAATAGGAACAACATGATAAAATGAATGCTACATCCGCTTGTTCGGTCAAGTGCGTGATCCGCCGCCGTGGCTCAATATCGCAATAATATTATCTTCTAACCTAACTCAAAAGGCGATAAGCAAATAAGAACGAAGAACACCAAATAAACTCCAACAGAAAAGACATCCAAATCTAATGAAATTTACACAACAGCTAGGGAATGATTTTAGACAGAGATAGGAACAAGAATCATGCAATTTGGACCAAGCATACAAAAGATATGGACAAAATGCTCTTTCTCAGCCTTAAAATCAATCTAATTAATTGCTAGAACTGTTCATGGCGAAATTTTCTAGAAAGATCTGAACCCTACAATTTTTGTGACAGGTAGTATATGCTATTCTAACTACAACAAAGTTGAGTTTGGCAATTTTGGAGTTATACTGATTTAGTTATGATTTTTCTAAGGTGCAAATCTAGCATATTACAATTTCCAGAAACATAAATATGCTCAAGCTAATTTTATATTGAAGTATAACTAATAACAGATTTATCAAAGTTGAAATCATCCATTTTGGGCATACACAGAGCAAGATATGCATTTTATAAGATTTTAATTGTTTTCTGGAAAAGCCAGAATAACAGAAAACAAGTTTTTAAGGTCTACAAGAATTTATATTATAGAAACAAGGCCTAAAGCATTTTTAAATAAAATTTTAGTGTTAAGCAAATTTATTATAGGTGGAAACAACTAAAAAGAGTTTAAAATGAATTTACTACGATTTTATAAAGTTTCTGCACAAATTTTAGTTGTAAAATAATTACTTATCGAAATCCCGATAATCTAATCAAAAGATAAAGACGTGGACGCACGAGAGCCATTGATTCAAAATCAAACGGCACAAGTAAGAAGGAGCGGAGGCAACCCAATGTTCCTCGTGATGATCTCCACCGCTGATCTACGATCGGAAGGTCGAGGCGGTGAGCTTCGACCGCGAACGCCTCACGAATCTCACCGCCGATCTCCGCATGGACGCCCGCAATGATGGTGAGATCGGTTACCCGAACGCCCCAAATGATCTTGGCCACGATCAAGAATCGACGGCGGCTATTGATCGCAGCTTCAAAATATGTACCGACACGCGGCCGCTTGTCAAGAATCTCGAGACACAACCGCTAACGCTTTAACCCACGCACAAAGGCATTGAGCCCACATGTCAGGGACTAACAAGGAATTTTTAGGACAACTAATTAATGACCGAGCTAATGATTAGTGATGATTAGCTTTTTAATGTGCCCTAATGAAATCTACAGAAGTGATTAAAACAATCAAAGGGCCCACCTGACAGAGACTAAGAGTGGCGGTTTAGGACCAATTTAATGCTACTAATGATTATCATTAAATAAACCTAAAAGAGACACTAATGACTTCTGGATTTTGATCTTAACCCCTTGGGCCCACATGTCAGTGGTCAACGATAAAGATTAGGACACCATTAATTAACTAATGATTAGCAATCACCGTGCAATTAATATATCCTAAACAATGATTTAAAACGGAGTTTTGCACCAAAATCCCGAAGCGACTTAACGGCCGCCACGGCGACACCGCCACGCGCGACGCCAACCAAGAACTAAATGGAATCACAATAGCGCCTAGAACCTAATGGTGGCATCCTCGCCGGCGCAGGAGGACAAAACGCCACGAGCCTGAAATGAAAAAGGAGCTTTTATCGCTATGCGAAAATAGCGAAAGCTCACCATCCAAGGAAGCGGGTGCCAGAGCCTCTAGGGACTAATAAGAAGCTACCTTGATGAAGGGAAGCTCCAAAGATGGCCGGAGAAGCTTGACCACGGAGGAGACTCGCCGGACTTGGAGAAGAAAGGTTGAAAATGGCACCCTGAGCCAAATGAGTGATTTCAAAGCATCAATATAACTTCATTATGGTCCACGGTTAGCATGAGCAAGTAATCAGAAAATGGAGCACTCACCTGAGCTGAGGAAGAAGATGGCCGATTTCAGCCGAATTTGAGCAAACCCCAAATTGGACAATTCCTGAGAATCAAATCCAAAATTAAGTGAGGGGAAATGTTCAAGATAGTAAGGAGATAAAGATAGGGTAAAGAAACGTGAAGGAGAACCACTGGAACACCAAAAACATCAATGGAGCCCTGGTCAACAATGGCGATTTGGAGGTTTTGAGGAGTTAAGCTCTAACATCAGAATGGAGCTTGGTGGTGGTCTAAAGAGACACCGGAAGTATTAAGAGTGCTTATAAAGCCTTGGAAGCATTAGGGTTTGGACCAAAAGCTTCTCGGGCAGCAAAGCACAAGCACAAGGTGTGCCCGAGCAAGGAAAAGGTGGTAGACGTGCATTAGGTATGGCACGGCGAACACCTCCCACGACCCTCACCGTTGGCTAGGGCGCGCCGAGGAAGCAGCTAAAAGACACCCCCATGCCCTACACTGTGCTCGCATGTACCGGAGGTGGAAGATGACCAGCGATAAAGGCTCGGGTGATTCAGAGCCCCACGATTTTAATCGAACGGCTGAGATAGCGCCACACCTCTGAGGTTTAAAACACAACGAAGGAGATCGCAAGCCCTAGGATTAGAAATGAACGACTCAGATTGCCCCACGTCGCGAACGTGGTTTACAACAGAGGGACAAGCGAGCGTTGGATCTTAATCCAACGCCTCCGATTCAAACTAACAACCGAGGGTGCGTGAAGGTTTCGAGATCCGAACGGTTGGATGGAGATCTAACGGTCGACATTCGAACATGCAACCGGAAAGTCCGAACGCATACACGCACGTGGGCGTTTATTTAGATCCAAAGGTCGAGATCGATCGCGGCTTTTCAAAGAGGGCTCTGCGCGCTTAGTTGATCGACCGAGACGCCTGCTCGAGCCCGAGTCCGACTCGAACCCGAGTAACAAAGCTGAAATCGAGTTTTGACTTTGAAATAGAACAGAGACTTTGGGGATTTATTTGAGGTAGCAAACAACTCCAAAACTTATGAAATTTTTACAAGAGCTTGCTAACTCTGATATTAACCTCGTGTAAAATTTTCAGAGGTTTTTATGCTGTGAATAAATCTCCAAAAATTCTGCAAGGTTCTGATTTAATGTTTGACTGAAGTCAAACAGCTTGATCGCCTCTAAAATATTCAAACAATTTCTAAAAATTGTGAAATTTTTCAGAGGGGTCACACATCATCCCTAGAACCTAGGAAAAATATTTCCAGAGAATGATCACAATACTTGACATGATTATATTTTGGAAACTCAAAGTTTGGATCAAAAGACTTGTGACTTTGTATTTCCATAACTTCTTACAACAGATGTTCAAAGCATACAGGAAATACATAATGTAAGAAAAAGTTTTAATTTCTACTGATTTTCTTACATTTGAAACACAAGTCCAAAGTTGAGATGTTACAAGCACCGACAATCTGGTCCTAGAAATCGGTCTCCAACCGATTATAATCCGACACCTTTTCTAAGAAGGCGCCACGAAACTATCACAGGCTGTCGAGCCTTCTCAGCAGAGCTCCAGGCTATGCGTTGGCCAAATAGGTTCCGACCGGCCAATCTGGATAAATTCAATGGGACCCAAAATCCTTTGGAATTTCTCCAGATATATACCACTGCTATTAGAGCCGCTGGTGGTGATGAAAATGTAATGGCAAATTATCTTCCTACGGTATTAGAAGGATCACCGATCGTGGTTGATAAACCTTCCGCGGGTCCGTATACTTGGGAGCAACTCTGCACCTTTTGATTGCAAATTTCAATGTAATGTATGATCGCCCGAAAGGAAGACGATCTCCATAGAATACGGCAAAATCTAACGAGACTCTCCTAAAGACATCAAAAGATTTAGCCAGTTCGTAACTCAATACCGAGGTTGTAGAATCTTCTCGTTATCCAAGCCTTCAAAGCGGATTAAGAAATCAAGGTTTACTAAGATTTAGCTATACACCCCACGAACAACCATCGAGCTCTTCGACATGGCTGACAAGTACGCGACGGCCAGTGAAGCGGTCGAGTGGAACGAGGCCATTGATCGAAAAGATAAAATTCCCCAACCTGGCTTAGATAGGATAGAAAAGAAGCAAAAGAAGACTCTCAAGAAAAATAAGCATGGCAGAACCAACGACAAGGAGGTTCTTGCCTGTTCTCAAAAATTTACCAAAGGCGTAGGATTATTCGTCATGGCAAGGCTAAGGCCCCGACCAATGATTATAAGAAAAATAAAAAGTGGTGTCCTCTCCACCAGCAAGCAGGAGACAACTTGCGCAATTGTCGTGCTTGGCAAAAGAAGCTGGAAGATTATTATGCAGGTAAAGGTCCACTCCCGTTGATACAAGAGCTCGGGGAAATAAGCTCCAAGAAGGACAAAGATGGTGGCGAAGAAATGGAGTACCAAGCGCCTCAGCACACTGTCGATGTGATCTTCAGTGGATCCTCTTCGTATGAGTCCAGACGTCACCTGAAAGCCATGGGGCGAGAAGTCAACCTTACCGAACCTTCGATCGTAGTTAAACCTTTAAGGTGGTCGAAGACAATAATCTCCTTCAGCAAAGGAGATTGCCCTATTCCTTCGACTCGACTAGGTAGGTTTCCAATTGTCGTTGAGCCTACTATTAATAACTGCAGGGTTAATCGGGTCTTAATAGATGCGGGTAGTTCTCTAAATATTTTATTTGCAAGTGCTTTGGAAGACATGCAGGTTCCTAAATCCAAGGTAAAACATGTGAAATATGCCTTCCATAGCATAGTTCCTGGATCTACCGCCAAGCCAATAGGGCACTTGTCCCTACTGGTTACGTTTGGAAAACCCGACAACTTCCGGACAGAAAAAAAATTCATTTGATGTGGTGAATTTCGAAACCGCATATAATGCAATCCTTGGTCGCCCAAATTTTAGCAAAATTCCCGATAGCCACGCATTACGATTATCGAGTTTGAAAATGCCGACCAAAGGGTGTAATCACGTCCGAGGCGATCGAAAAATAGCCTACGATGCGATCGAAATGTTTAGAATCGGTCGATGAACTTCCGACCAGGAGAATTAACACCATTAACATGCAGGTCAAACACTCGAGACCAAAGATGACACCAAAACCCTCCGACCAGATAAAGGAGGCACAACTCGACGAAAGCACTTCTCCGTAGGGTGCCAAGATATCGCTGGAGCAGACTCAACCCTAAATAGGAAGAGTCGCCGTCTCCTTCCTCCGAGCTACCCAGACGTATTCGCCGCAGGCATCCGATATGCCCGAGTCCCTGTGAGGTGATCGAGCATAAGCTAGCTTTGGCCAACCAAACCGGTCAAGCGAAGTTATGGCGCCAGCATCCGATCGGAAGAAGCAATCCAGTCGGAGATTGACAAGCTTCTCAAAACTGGGTTCATTTGTGAGGTCGACCACCCAGAGTGGCTCGCTAATCCTGTAATGGTCAGAAAAGCCAATGGGAAATGGCGAATGTGTATTGACTTTACAAATCTTAATAAAGCTTGTCCAAAGGATGACTCTACTTCCGGGTGTGAGTTATTAAGTTTTTTAGATGCTTACTCAGGGTACCACCAGATTAATATGAGTAAAGAAGATGAAGAGAAAACTTCCTTCATCACTCTATATGGTACTTACTGTTATATAAAGATGTCATTTGGTCTCAAAATGTGGTGCAACATTCCAAAGGTTGATGCAAAAGACCTTTAGTCCACAAATAGGTCGAATCTTGAAGCTTCACGCCGATGATCTAGTCAGAAGAGCATCAACGCCGCGATCATATTCTAGATCTACAGAGTCTTTTAATAACTTAAGACGCCATAACCTCAAGTTAAATCTAGAGAAATGTGTGTTCGAGTTTAGTCACTGAAAGCTTCTCGCATTCCTAGTTTCGCTAGGGCATCAAGCAAACCCTGAAAATTACCGCCATCGATCAGATGCGCGCTCCGACCACAAAGAAGAAAGTTCAGAAACTAACCGGTTGTATGGCAGCACTAAGTCGTTTCATAGCACGGTTAGGCGAAAAAGGACTACCTTTTTTAAAACTTCTCCGGAAACATGGAAATTTCGAATGGACTAAAGAGGCAAGCAGCGCATTCGAAGAACTAAAACAGTACCTTACGAGTCCCCTAATCTTAGTCTCTCCGAGATTGGGAGAGACATTGCTAATTTACGTGGCTGCAACGCCACAAACAGTTAGTGGTGTACTGGTCATAGAACGAGACCATGTTCAACGACCGATATATTACGTAGTTTAAGTCTTGCAAGGACCAAAAGAAAGGTATCCACAGGTACAAAAGCTGCTCTATGGTCTCCTTATGGCTTCAAGGAAACTAAGTGTAACAGCCCCAAGTTTATAAACAGTAATAAAATGCTTTATGAACAGTAATGAGGTGCTGTTCATAGCATTACTGTTCATTTCTACAATTTGGGCAGTATGTTACACATTAAAAACCTTCCCTTTTTAGCCAAAATCCTAAAGAACCATTTAAAGTCTTAAAGGAATATAAGATAAAACTTGTATTATGACTGGGAAGTGTTTTTATTAAAGCCTAAATAAATTATCTTGGCTTAAAGAAAAATAATTGTCTTTAAATGAATATTTTCGGGCTAAAATAAATATTTATGTATTTTACAAAGTGATCATGTGATTTTAAAATTTATCTTTGAAATATATCATCCCAGTAGCCTCCAGTAAAAATTTCATGATTTTACAAATTTATTTGTTATTTTTAAAAGCCTAGTCAAACCTTTAAGCTTTTGAATAAGGTTTGGTCAACTAATCTGGTCTGGACTCAAGACCTAGCACTGTAGCGACTCGAGCCATGTGGTTGAGTCCAGCCCCGTGCAAGTGGTCCGCTCACACGCCGCGCGCGAGCCCAACCCCATGCGTGATGAGAGCCGTTGATTTCTAATCGACCGGGCGAGGTCGCAGTGTCCCACGAGCTGTCCACGTGTGCGCCCTAATCTCCGCCGTTGGATCTTAATCTAACGATCGAGGTCGGTGTATGCATTCGGACAACTCCGGTTCCCCTTTCGATCTTCGCCGTTCATTTCTAATCCAACCGCACCGCCTCTTTTCTTTTTAAATCTAAAGGCGCGCTTTTCTTTGGGTCGTCAGATTCAAATCTCACGGCGTCCCCTCTTTCCCGCGTGCTATTAAGGCCTGCGTTTCTCTGGGCCGTTAGATTTTCATCGTATGGTCCAGAGCGATGTATGCATTCGGATGACTCCAGAGTCCCTCTCGATCTCCGCCGTCCATCCTTGATCTAACCGCGTCGCTCGTTTCAATTTGGAATAAAAGGCGCGCAGCTATCTAGGCCTTTGGATCTAAATCCTACGGCGCTCCTTTTTGACCGTGGGCTCTTAAGGCCCAAATTTAGTGAACCGTTGGATTTTAATCGTAGGGTCCAGATTTGTGTATGCAATCGGACCATCCGGTTCATTTTCCCATCCCGACCGTAGAACTCCAATCTAACGGTGCCGCGTCATCTCATCTAGTTGGGGTGACGTGTATTCTTTTATTTGGCCGTTGGATTCTAATCCAACGTCCAGATTTGAAAGTAGGCCCCGAAATCCTTTTTGGGCTCCGTTTTAGTCTCGATCGACCGATTGAAATCGCACGGCCCATATTAAAGGATGCCGATTAAAGTCTTTTAATCTCCCTATTTATCACAGCCGCCCATTTCTAATCGGACGGCTGATGTTCTTTTGAGCTTTTGGAGGCGCGCGCGGCTATGAATGACAAAGGGACCCACATGTCAGATGATTCTTATCATCTTCCTTGTCTCTCTGCGCGCAGCTCTCTCTGTAAACAGAGGAGAGGATTTATCCCAAAGTTTATGCAACTAATTTTTGGGATAATTAGCCCTAAAGGGACACCTCATCAACTCTAGACCTTTCCATCTTGCCCTGTAGCTCAACCTCTATATATACAAACCCTAGCTTTTGCTGTTACCAGTGTTGACCGAAAGAATTCTTCATCCTCCATTGTTGTCCAGTGGAGTTTCTTGCTCTTGTCCATTGCTTATCCATTCTAAGAACTGGGTTCACCTTGTATTAAGGTTTTGACATCTTTTGTAGGTTAAAACCGAAGGTTAGCTCTCTATTGAGCAAAATCGACTTTTTCAATCTTTGGTGTCTTTCCTAACCTGGTAAGCTAAAAACCCTAGTTTTGACCTCTTGAGCATCTTAAGGACCTTAGGAGATCATATGAATCATTCTTTTAAATATCAAGACTTCAACTTGCTTCAAACCAAAAGTGATTATTCTAACTTTTCGCCTTTTATGTCATTTTCAAGACCTAGGGTTTTTCCTGTCGACTTGTTATCCTAGATAGGTCTCAGCTAAACCCTAGTAGCATAACAAGTTGATCTTTCAATTCTTGTCATCATCTATTTTGCCTCATAGCTGAAATTTGTCTCTGTTTTCTTTTGTCTAGCTTAACCGACAATATAGGTTTTCTTTAGCTTTTGTAATCTAACCGAGTAGGGTTAGATTAAGGTTAATTTAGGGTATTAACTACCCTAATAGATCAGGTTAAGCTTCATTTTAGAATCTTTGCTTGATCTATTTTCCTTTTTCCCAAATCGCAACTGTCTCTTTACTGTTTCTTTTCAAAATGTGAAAATCAAACTTTGAACTAAACCTAGTTTCGCCATTTGAAAATGAGGGTTATAATATGGGCTATTCTCACTATTATGGGTAGTTATGGCTTAAGCATATTGTCAATCATGCATTTCCAGATTGATCATGCATGTTTCTTCCATTTTGTACTCACTGTCGATTTTGGCATTTATTGGATTTATTTGCTTCTTATAGAATCTGGTTCATCTGAGATTTTTGAATCTATCTCTGAGCAACCTGAACCTGCAACAGAAGTGTATTATTATCAAGGCAAGCATCCTCTCTGCACCATATTGATCCCAAGTTTTATACAATAGATTTTCTAAATCCAGTGATATCTGTGCATGCTAGTTTTTCTGAAAATACCAAAATGGATTGTATTAGTTAGTTATGACCTGAGTGACATTGTGGATTACCTTAATTATAATCATACACTTAACCCTAGCTCAATACTGTATATTATAACATATATTTTCAGATTTGGCTTAGACATGCAGTCTAGAGACTTTAGAGTTTGACAAGCATATCTTGTCAAACATGGGAAATCACAAATGAACTTCTGTTATTTTGAACTCTTTGTCCAGTTCTTTAAATCAAACTTGAGTTTCATATTTAAATTGATCTCGACAAGAGGAAGCTAGTGATGGTGCTTTTGTGCACGAAATTGGGATTTGTGGTGGACTTGTCCGGTTAATTAAGGACCGAACTCGACTATTCAATTCAAGTCCCCACGCACTTCCACATGCAGTTATGGGCGCTGCTTGGTTAAGTAAAATGTTAAGACTATTGGGTTGGAAACAGAAAGTAAGAATATGTGTATTGACCTTGTATGGCATAGATGCTTTGGTCTTATGATGCGCTGTATGCCATGTGAGCTTGTATGTCAAGATCGATGTTCTTAGAAGGGTGAGGCG
This sequence comes from Ampelocalamus luodianensis, assembly GCA_036346255.1. Lineage (NCBI taxonomy): Eukaryota > Viridiplantae > Streptophyta > Magnoliopsida > Poales > Poaceae > Ampelocalamus > Ampelocalamus luodianensis. Next base: position 35,829,294 of record CM070620.1, on the reverse strand, counting down.
TATATGTGCTCAGAGCATATACGCATCTTAATGGTGCCGATTGCATCCTAATATGGGTAGTGAGCCCGCCGCATTTAATTGTTTGGATCGGCATCGACGCAACATGTGTGCCTCTGTTAGCGGATGCTATCGATCGTTGTTTGCGAGATCGGTTCACACATGGGGTCCAACTCAATAGTGTTAGCTTGTTGAAAATACCAAATCTTAGTTTCCCGGCCGGCATACCAAAGGAAGTATGTCATCATTCGAGGCATCCGAAGGCAACGGGCTAGCTAAGTCATGTGGGTAAGATGTACACCTCGCAGGTATAAACTGTCGAATAGCCGTGTCCACGGTCATGGACGATAACTTGAATTGATGTCACCTGTATAGAAGTTTTGATTTACAAAACTGGTTTCAGTTTTTGGCTTTGCATGAGGGATTCATGCACTATGCTGTTTACATTATGTCATTTACTTACTGTTCTAATCCAACTTTGATTTATTAAATCGCTTTATCAAAATTTAGCAATTGTAGGTTAAGATGTATTGCTTTATGCAAATTTGAACCTTTATACCTTCCTGTTGCAACCTTATGCATATATAAATTTTACTCCTTTGCATAGGTTCTAATAACCACTTTCTTTTATTAGTTTGTGTAAGACTTGCTGAGTACCTTCCGTACTCAAGGTGCTATAACCTATTGTTGCAGGTGAGGATGGTTATCTTTATGAAGCACCCGTAGCGCCGATCGTGTGACGCTAACGAGTAGAGCTACTTCTTTCCTCCATGCAATTGCTCATGTGGATGAGGCCATTGGTGGACCTTAATATTTTGTTGTTGCTTCCGCTGTTAAACTTTTGAAGTGACCCAGTCACTTAATATTCTAGTACTAAACCAAATGTTGTAAACTTATGTTTAATTATGTCAATGTATGACCTGTATGTATTTGATGCAATGTTGTTGAAGGATATATATGCAATGGTCGTTGATCCTGGGAACCATTGTGAACTATATATATCCGGGTATCCTGTTTATTGGATCTGTCACTTGTTAAATTTATACCTTTAGCATGATCATTAATAAAGGGGCAGCACTGTTCCTTAATTAATAATTGTGTTACTGTATGAATTTAATTAAGTACATTTCAATAACCCGGCGCCACAAATACTGGTATCGAGCATACGTTGTTCGTGAGGTTAGAAGTAGCATGGCCGGTTATTAGAGAGTCTTCTAATAAAATTATTTTTAAGCAAGAATATATTTTCAAAAGCTTAAGAATGACATCTTTATTTCTTATCTTCTCAATGTCAATTCTTGCCCCAACTTTCTTGGTTTATTCTAAAAGTGAATTGTTTCTTACCTTGTCCTTTTTGTCTATAGATGAGTGGGTGGTACTTGGTCAAGGAGACCCGAGCCGAGGATGTTGATGGATTTCCAAATTTACTGACATGATGTGGCGAGCCAATTTCACCTACCACCGAGTACGCCATCTATCGACGAGACCGAGGCCCGTGGATGGAGGAGTACCGCCTTCATCAACGCCATCGCTAGGCATGTAGTCGGGGTGTTCTCATCGTGTCCAAGCACTTGCCACCTCCGAGACTATGGTCGCTCAGAAGTCGCAAGTAGGATGATGAGCCTTCTTCGCCATGATTTGACGGAATTGTCTCAACCACCCTACGACCACTTCCCGAATCAAGGTCCTACCTCCGGTGAGCATGTTCGATGAGATACGCTTGGCTAAGACCCCAGTGCGGCGGTTGGCGAGGATGGTCCGCATCATGGACCAAATCCATCGCTCTTGTGAGGAGCTATGGGAAACTTCGGATCGCTTTAATGACGCCCAGAGTACCGCATTGGGGTCAACATGAACCGCGCCTCGCAACGTGCTTTATGGTGGCAACGAGATCTCTCCATTCGCCGCACCACCTCTTTACCGACTTCCAAAAGTGGCGGCGCGTGCTCGCTTATGGACAAGTGCGCCAAGCCCGTGATCGCAGGGTTTTCTCGCACTCTGCGATCGCACCTCCGAGGTCATCACCATCGTTGGGTTCCCGAGGCGCCTCATTAGCCCTCTCGATCCTATTGACACGGGTTCCCCTGGAGCTCATCTTTTGAATGAGTTTCCGGTGAACTTTAACCGGGATCTTTATGCTAGTACCTCGACAATGAACCCTCGTGGTTAAGTGTCTTCTAGTCTAGTAGTTGCCCTTAAATAAACTGTATGTAATAGGGCAGTAGTATTTTGTACAGAATATGTAAGTTTAACCTTTGGTTTGTAATCTGACCTTTATGGCCGACTATGATGTAAGACTGGAACCGAATATCTTGTTGTATATATGAAGTTTCTGGTTTTGGTGTTAATTTAAATGCACACCATAACATGATGCATTATATGTACAGTATTTGTTTCTTTTATAATTTTCACCTTGTTTGTGCTTGCCGAGTATATCCTTGTTATGTTGTTAACCATGGTGTGGTAACAGGATGACAAGACCTACTACTCGTGCGCAAGCGCAACAAGGGAAGGGCATGTCGACTCCCATGCCTCATTCTCAGGGAGGGCCGACTGAACCTTCTAGTTCTCAAGGTCCGCAAGGTGGTCCCCAGGAAGAGGAGCTTCCTCCACCACCTTCGATGGCCGATGTGCTCATGCAAATTGAGCGCAATCGAATGGACCAAACGCGCATCTTGGAGCAGATTGCGCGCAACACTTCTTCCCCTGTTGCACCAGCCGTCAGAGACGGAGGTCACCATGTGCAGGGCAGTCTGGCTGACTTTCAGCGGACTAACCCGCCAGTGTTCTCTAGCTCTCAAGACCCCATGGAAGCTGAGGACTGGCTTCGGACCATTAAGAAAAAGCTATTGATTGCTCAGTGTTCCGAGAGGGAAAATGTTCTCTTCGCCAAGAGGTTTCTCACAAAAAGAGTGATCACACGATTTGATGTGCCCAGTCGTATAATCACGGATAACGGTACCCAGTTCTCAAGCAGTAATTTTCAAGAATTCTGTGAGAACCTAGGTATCAAGATACATTTCGCTTCTGTACTCCATTTCTTTATCAAGATACGTCGACATTGTGTTGAGACTCTTGGTACTCCATTTCTTTATCACCGTCTTTGTCCTTCTTGGAGCTTGTCTCTCTGAGTTTCTGCATCGAGGGGAGTGGACCTTTACCTGCATAATAATCTTTCAGTTTCTTTTGCCAGGCACAGCAGTTGCCCAAGTCATGTCCTGCTTACTGGTGAACTGGACACCACTTCTTATTTTTCTTGTATTCATTGGTCGGGACCTTTGCCTTGCCACGACCGACATAATCTTTCTTTCCCTTGGTGAATTTTTCAGGAACTGCAATAACCTCCTTATCGTTGGGTTTGCCATGTCTCTTTTTTTTAGAGTCTTCTTTTGCTTCTTTTCTGTCTTATCTAAGTCAGGTTGAGGGATTTTATCCTTTTGATCAATGGCCTCATTCCACTCAACCGCTTCGCTGGCGGTTGCGTACTTGTCGGTCATATCGAAGAGCTCGATGGTTGTTCGTGGAGGATGTATTGCTAAATCCTCCGTAAACCTACGATTTCTTAGTCCTGCTTTGAAGGCTTGAATGACAGAAGATTCTGTAACTTCTGGTATTAAATTTCGAACCTGTCTAAATCTTTTGATATACTGCCGGAGAGTCTCATTGGATTTTTGCCAGATTCAGTGGAGGTCGTCCTCCTTCTCAGGGCGGTCGTACGTACCCTGGAAATTCCATACCATACGACATTTCTTATCCAGAAGCACTGATGAATAACCACCATGCGGTTATATGTCTCATAGACATATAACCGCCGAGCGGTTGATTCTTTATCAACCGTCACTTGACTCCGACCAGTCGCAACGCTTCACATCAGACGTCTTCTCAAGAAGTAACTACCACCTCTTCAAGGGCTATTTAAAGATGAGGCATGGACGGAGCAAGGGAATAAGAGGACAGAGAAGATAGAGCCATCAGACTAAAGCATAAGTCTTAGATTCGTGTTGTAAGTCTGACATTGTAAAGGAACAAGCAGTGTTCTCAGTGTATACAGGAGTAGTTCATCATCTATGTCGGACACAAAATGCACTGACCCTCGTGTATTCTCGCACTAGTCCAGATCACGCTTAGTGCACACAATGTAACATAGGTGAATATTAATCCACACAAGCGAAATATAACATAAACGAATAGTTTGAGTAACAACTTAGAGTTTTGACCTTAAGGTCGGGTTACAACTTATTAAGCCACGCAGGCTAACACTAAAGAAATACCGCAATGAACGAAATAAACTCGCAAACTCCAATCAAAGACACCACAGCAACCGATCGGGATCGATGACCTAGCGATCAACCTTCTTCCACAAACTCCTCCTCAAAGCGGCGAAGACTCCTCCACTTCAGAGGTTTGGACGCAAGTTTTACAACAAGCGTGAGTACACAACCGCATTTCTACGCAAATCATACCACGTAATGCAATATATAGATGCGAAGCTTATTCCAAAGGAATGGCTTCGTGGTTATTTTGCAAAATGCAACATTTGCAATTGAATACAAATAATAGATTGAAAGCATAATTTAAAACAAATAAGCAATATTAATTTAACAGTTGTTTCCACAAAGACACACAACTAAACTGATTGATTCACACACCATATGATTGAGATCACACAGCTCCCAATCCCACATTTTATGAACACTACCCTCATGTGAAATCCCGGCGTTGTCCATGACCGAGGACGCGCTATTCGAATAGATTGATTAACACTCTGCAGAGGTTTGTACACTTTACCCACACGATACAACTAGTGTAGCTAGCACTAATCGTAACAAAACAGTTCGGCAACTTCGTCTCAACATTGACGTTCTTATTCACACAGTCCCATATCACAAAGCTTAACCTATCCACCTGAACCCCAATGTTGAAACTCCATAACCTACTAAGTTAGGCCTGTCACCGCATATGCGGTCGCATTGCATAGCTCGATTCAATGGCGCACAAAGTTAAGTCCTTAATTGACCAAGGCAAGACTTCCGCTTTTTCTAACTAAACCACACGATAAATCCCAATCACAAAGCCACCAGCTCACACAAGATCCACCACTTGCCTCGCCTAAATCTTTTACCACCCGGTTGGTTTAGTGCAACACATGCCATCACGAGTAATAGCACACAAAGACACACAGCTTTATCACACAGTTCCATAATCACTTAGTCAATTTCATAATTGCACTCACATGAGATGATGACTCGTAGCATGGCTAAGCAATTCTAGTCGGTCCTAACCAACCATGTTGGCAATATGTTAATACCAACTAAATAATAAACCAATCTAGGCGACAAAAGATTAAGGTATACAAGTAGGCAAGGTGAACATAATAGCTTTGGATCAATAACTAGCCCAAAAGCGATTAAACACATAATTAAAGTAAATGCAATAATTCAACACAATATAATTTGGGAAAACTGGGATTCAATATGATCAAAGGTATGACTTGCCTTGGAATAGGTCTATGTACTGGTCTTGAACTTGGTTGAAGCCTTCTTCGACTTAAAACCCCAAGTATCGACGCTCACGCACAAACAAAGCAAAACAACCAAAACAAATAAATAACAGAGGCAAAACAAACTCTAAAAATTAAATAAAATAATAATTAGATAGATCTCGAATTTAGACAAATTTAGAAATTTGAATGGGCTCAATCGGAGTTCGATGTAAAATTTATGGCCTTTGGAAGATTGAAAATACATAAGATCTCAAAATCGTGATTTCATGAATTTCCCGAATTATTTTCCTAAAGGAAAATCAGATTATTGTGCAAGCCGCGTCGTCGAGGACGTTCGGACGGTGATATCGGCCCGACAGTGGGTCCCACTGCCGCGACACGCGGCTCACGATGGATCGAGTCTCACCGAGCCTCGAGCTCGGTGAACCCGTGGATCGTGCGTCGACGGCGAGAGGAGCCACGCACGCGACACGCAGCGGCAGCGGTGAGATGGCGGCCGGCGTGGACGGCCACATCGGCCGACAAGCGGCGGCGCTCTGACCGCGACGGCAACAGCGAACGGCGGCGCCCGGCGAGGTCCGATGGTACCGAGCGGAAGCCCTTGTTATGCGAACCCGATGGTGCACTCACGAGCGCGGAGGCACCGGAGATGGCCACGGCGACGTTAGCGGAGGAGCGGCCGGTATTTGTCGGATCGAGTTCGGCGATGCTCGGCGACGTGGGCGACACGACCAGAGGTTGCTTATGCTCGTGCGATCTTTGGTGGTGCGATCGGCGTGCTCGGGCGGTCTCGGCGGCGCGAAGAGCTCACCGAGACCTTGCGGGTGGAAAACCAAAAACTAGCAACGGCGGCGTAGGGCTCTCGGGTGATCTAGGGTTGGGGTTCGAGATGCGGGAGAGAGCGATCCTCGGGGCCTTTTATAGGAGTCGGAGGGTGCAGGGAGGCGGCGGTGGCAAACCCTAAAAAGAGTCCGAGGTCTGCACGAACTCGATCTCGCGTTAAAGGAATTGGGATATGATTTTCTAGGAAATAGGAACGGGGATAGGAGATAAGATTTGGCGTAAAACAGGGAAGTTTTAGTTAGGAAAGCTCGTTGTCGGATTGAGCTTCTAGAAGCTCTAATGGCGGGCGCGGCACCGACTCGGACGCGGGGAAGAAGCCGCGGAGATGACGACCTCGGCGGGCCCACACAGCGGCAAGATTCGGAGACGAGGCAGCGCTTGTGCGCCGGTAGCGGGAGGCTGTCACACCGGCGGGCATGTAGCGTGCGATGAGAAATGGGCGGGAGATTAGGCGAAAGGATTTCTGAGATTTTAATTAGTTTTTCTAATTTAGAAAATACCAGAAATTCAAATAGGCAATAGAAAATAGCAAATGAACTCAGAAAAATTCTAGAAAAATCTAGAAAATATATCTGAGCACATAGAACCCAAATAAAATAGTTTTGGTTATTGTTCATGTTGGGATTATTCACATTAAATGTTTTTGATTGTAAAGTCCAATATTAAGCTTTTGAAATTAAAATCAAATAAAACCAATTGGTGAATTTTTCCCTACTAACTATTTAAAAGATTTTTAAGCTCTGAAAATTTGGGATGTTACAATCTAGTCGGAGGGCATACCCTGTAAAACCCAGTTTATACTAATAAAAGAGCAGTCACATTATTACCCTAGATTTCCCACGTCACTTTCTCTTTTTCTTTTCGTAAGATCGACGTCTTGATCGTCGACAGAAGGTCTCAGAGGATTTCTGCCAGAAGAAGGTGTCTGATGGCCCGAACTTCCCCCCGACCTCCTAGTTGGTCTTGCCTGGTCCCTTACATGGGTTGGGGTAGAACCAGGCGAATTAACTGATGGACGTCCATCAGTTCTGTTACTTCTAGCATTTGGTGCTTGACCGCTCGTACCATCTCCATCATTATGTGGTGACGAGGCAACGTATGGAGGACCGTACACGGTATTTTGATCTGTATCTCCGATCGCATTGACCTCGTGCCTCCAGTAGTGATCTTCTGATGAGCTTCCGTCGTAATCGATGGAGAGCCTTTTAGCGCTTCTGCGAGAAGTTTCCATGATGGAGAATGGTCGGTAATCAGCACTTCCCGAGGTTTTTGTAATGGTCTCAGTCTGATCCGGCGGATTGCCGATCATATATTGAGCCTTATCATCTCTACTTGGTCTATGACTAGTGGGGGTTTCATTGATACCGTCACCAGATGTCGGTTGGCTCCTGGAATGCCAGAAGCTGTTGGTGAGTACCTGTCAACCATGATCGCATCAAGGGTACATTGATCCTCGAGTCGCGGTGTTGAATTTTCGTCACCTTTTTCGCCGGTCGAGAAGACCAGGCTTGTAGAGGTCTTTGGGTGTTCCGAACTGGTCGGAAGCACTTCCTCTAAAACCGCCATTGGTTGTAGCGGTATATCCTCATCCATCCGGTCGATTTCGCTGATATCTGCGATGGGCGAACCGGCAGAAGAGGAGGATGATGATGAGACTCTGTTTTCTTGCATGGCGCGGATGCACACATCCATGTCGAGGTTGGAGTAATTCACTAGGTCGAACCAGTTTTCCTCATCCCAACTTCCTGCCATAACCGCATGAATGATCACAAATGAGAAATGGGCAAGGACTTGATGAGCAAAGAACTTCTTCTAGAAATCCGCGCCTTGTTCCCCACGGACGGCGCCATTATCGACGTTCGAGTTGTCGATCTTATGAAATAAATAGAGAAAAATAACACGAAATTTCTGGAGAGAGAATGGGACTACTCTTTTATTAATATGAACTGGATTTACAGAGGATGCCTTATGACTAGGCAGTGGACTAACCCTATTTACCCTGAGAGTAATACTTGCTATGCTATAATATCGGACTTGAAACACGAATATGATGTTAATGACTATGCTTCAATCTAGTACGGCCTGATCCCCCTTGCTTCGTCCATGCTCCATCTTTAAATAGCCTTTGAAGAGGTGGCAGTTATCTCTGGAGAAGACGTCTGTTGTGAAGCATCGCAACTGGTCAGAGCGAGGCGACGGTTGATGGAGTATCAACCGTTCAACGGTTGTATGTCTGTAAGATACTTAACCGTATGGTGGTTGTTCATCAGTGTCTTAGGATAAAGAAACATCGTGTGATATGGAATATATGCATGTGTTCCATTCGTCACACGGTAGGGAATATACCTGGAATCAGTTCCGAATATCAGTTCATACTTTTTACGAGCAGTTAATTGGTCGGAGGTTAAGCACATGACCTTGTCCGACCAGGGTACCCATTGCGTAACCTCTGGAATCCTTACGACTACTGAGGTCATGAATTTTAGGGGTTACAACCATGAAGACGTATGATCTTTTATTATGTATTAAAGATAATACATAGAGATTTTAATCCTCATCAATCCTCTTCCCCAAATCACAAGAAATCAACAATATGCAAGTTACAAGACAGAAATCCACAAGCCCATTGCTTCAATAACATTCAACCCCCCTTCCTTCTTCCCGGCTCGGCACCACACCAACTTCATCTGGGTACGTTTTGTTGCAGGCGTTTGCTAAATTTGTTGCAACAGTTGGTTTGAAATGTTGCATGGAGCATTTTTTTTATTGTTGTGATGTTGTTGCATCAAATGTTGCGATAAGAGGTTTTTTTGTTTCAATAGTGTTTTTGAATTGGTACATAAGAGTAAACTTTTTGTTGCAGCCCCTTCACTATTTGATTGTTGCATATTTTGTTCTAAAAATGTTGCAACAATTATTGTCGGATGTTTCCACTATTATTTTCAAATATTACAATAGTATAACATCGAAATTTGTTTGTTTGGATATTTGAACTAGTTTTTAAAAGCATGGGTATGTTCTGTACTGATGGTTTCATATATTTTCAGTAAGAATTTGATATTTTCTTAATTTTTTTAATTGTATTTATCATTTGTGCATTTTATTACACACATAAATTAATTTTGTTACAAACGTTGTGTACGAATGTTGCGTCGAAACATACGATGAAAAGCGTCCAAATGCTAGTTGCTCCCTTAGATCAATTGCAGAAAAAACACACCAAACTTATCCATCTTTCTCTCCCCCTCTCTCCACCCAAAGAGTGAAATAACTAGTGGCGACGGCGGACTACCGAGCTCATGGAAAAACTATCTCATCCCTCACCCTCTCTCCACCGAAGCAGTTTGCTGGTTCCTGTCGTGGGAAAATTTCCTTTGGCTCCCAACTCATGGTTCATTTCTTATGAAAGTATATGTTGCGGAAACTCTACGGAGGATAACGTACGAAATAATAAATTTAGCCTCTCTTGTACATCAAAAGCAAAAATAGCACCACCTTTTACTATTTAATTGTTGCATCTTTGTTCTAAAAATATTGTAATAATTATTGTTGGATGTTTCTACTGCTATTTTCAAATATTGCAATAGTGTAACATCGAAATTTGTTTGTTTGGATATTTGAACTAGTTTTTAAAAGCATGGGTATGTTCTGTATTGATGGTTTCATGCATTTTCGGTAAGAATTTGATATTTTCTCAATTTTTTCATTGTATTTATCATTTGTGCATTTTATTGTACATATAGATTAATTTTGTTACAAACGTTGTGTACGAATATTACGTCAGAACGCACGATGAAAAACATTCAAACGTTAGTTGCTCCCTTAGATCAATTAAAGAAAAAAACACACCAAACTTATCCATCTTTCTCCCCCCTCTCTCCACCCAAAGAGTGAAATAACTAGTGGCGGCGGCGGACTACCGAGCTCATGGAAAAACTATCTCATCCCTCACCCTCTCTCCACCGAAGCAGTTTGCTGGGTTCCTGTCGTGGGAAAATTTCCTTTGGCTCCCAACTCATGGTTCATTTCTTATGAAAGTACATGCTGCGAAAACTCTACGGAGGATGACGTACGGAATAACAAATTTAGCTCTTTTTGTACATCAAAAGCAAAAATAGCACCACGAGGCACACAGACGTGCTGGCCGGATTTCCCCTTGTCCGTGCTCGTAGGGGCTGGAGATGCCACTGCTGTATCCCAGGAGCACGTTGAAGCAAGGCAACTGAAAAAAACAGCTTAAAAAAGAATTTTGACACTATTTAAAATACTATGTGCTTCACATAGTACGTATTTGTCTATCACATAGAATCTGAAATGCATCGACTAGCGCCAGCATTTTGGAAATCACACTTCCATATAATGATTAACTTAATAATTTCTGGCTTTTACAAAATCGTACTTACCATAAATTTAGTAAAGTACTTACCATACTAAATGGTTAAAATTTTAGACCGGCTCTTGTAAAATCGTACTTACCATAAATTTTCGGGCTCTTGCAATTACTAAATTACCCATGTTTACAAATTTTTCTACTCCCAAATTGACCCTTGCAAATCAACGGTTGATCTTTTTTTAAGAGAAGGTACCAAAGCACATGAGTGTCTCTTGCTTGGTGGGCAGGGTCAGGGTGAGGAACAAGCTAGTACAAACAAGTCGACCAGCAAGAAGTGATCTGATGATGGGGAACTATTCTTCAGTCTTCACGCCATAGCAGTGGATCCGAAATTTGTAACTGAATATGTCCTTCCTCTGTTGTGCGCGTGTGAATTGTTCATGAAATCTCTTGATTCTCTTCCATCTCGTCCAAACGAATGATCATGCCGCCACTAAATTACGGTCGTCGCAGCATTCACGAATAAATCACCTTAATTTACTCCATTCACGCATCGAAAGGCTTTTAAAAAGCACAAAAATAAAAGTTAGAATGAAACCAATTCAGACCCACACAAACATCAACCTATTGCAACGGTGAAACCAGGCGACTGCTGGTCAGACTCAGCTACTCAGGCCACTAAGGAAAAGAGGGAAGCTTGCGGATTGTTGAGAGCAGTTTTTATTTTTTAATCCTTTTTTTAAAATATTTTAAAGATAGCATCTTCCTAATTTTATTTCCAATTCTAAACTCTTTGGTCACGCCACCACGTATGGCGTGGCAAAAGCACGTTGTCACGCCACGGATCTTGGCGTGGCAAATGAGTGTTGTCACGACACTCCTTTTGGCGTGACAAAATTTAGCCCGAACACGCCCGCGTATTGGCCATGTGGGTTATCTGGCAGGTTTGATCACGCCGCGGTAGGTGACGTGACAGCACAATTTAGTCACACCACGGGTCATGGCGTGACCAAAGGGGTTAGAATTGGAAATAAAGTTAAGAATAGGGTATCTTTAAAATATTTTTAAAAAAAGGATTAAAAAAAAAACTGCTTGATTGTTGATGTACACGGCCTGGAATATTTGGAAAAAGAAGAACCGACAAATTTTCGATCACAAATCATCATCAGTAAATGAGGTCGAGGCCGAATCAAATAACTAGTAGCTCTTCGGAGAATAGCAATCACGTAGCTTTATGCTTGAAGGACCATATGAGAGGGTTCTAGATTATGTTGTGATGAACCATTGTAATTTGGGAAGGTCGGAAAGTTAATTTGCAAATTTATCAGAGTTTATAGGTTGCATGAGACATATTACTACTAACGTGAGTCAAGTTGTGAAGAACTTGTGCCCGAAAACGATTTCTTTGTCTTTGGATGTGCAGGGTCGCCTGGAGTCAACTACAGTCAACGGCAAGGATCAAGGCTAAGCTCATGGAGGAGCTGAGGCCCAGAACGATTAAGGATGCCGAGTGAGGTGGTGATCTCAAGTATGGCACGAGAAAGACGGGAAATGTTGAAGGGAAGCTCGAACGGTGGGATTGCACTATGTAGCTTGGTTGATCCAAGTGAGACGTGGTCCGATGGAACCGGAACAGGAGAGGCTTGCCAACGCGCGGCAAGCCAGTGGTGCATCTACACGTGGTAAGCATGGCGATTGCTTGCAATGGATGGAGAAGACCGGGTCAAGGAAGATTATTTTGGTAGTTTGACCAAAATACCGGAAACTGCTTCGAAAGAAAACTGCGGTTTAGGTCATGGAGAAGCTGGTATGATCAAGTTGGATCAAGGCTAAGGACTTAGTGGATTCGAGCTTACGCGCTTTGAAGCGTGCATAAGAGTAGAGTGTGAGTTAAAACCTGTGTATGTGAGGTTATCGGGTTTTTCCCATTGTGCTAAGTGGATAGTATCGATGTGGCTAGTTAGCCCATCTATTTAAGTGGTTGGGATGGAGACTTGTGGTCATCCATCCAACTATCCTCTCTTGAGATCTAAGGTTCATGAGTTCTAGGGTTAGAGTTTGAGAGAAGTTGAGAGTTATGGTGTGCTCTCTTGTTCTCCAAGTGAAGTGGCTGTAAAACCCTTATCCTTAAGTAACAATACATCGGTCTTTGTTCATCTCCATGAATTTCTTTTGTGTTGATTGATTTACTTTTGATTTAGTTGGTTTTTCCCTATTTCTCTTCCCTTCTTGATCTTGTTGTGCCAAGGACGTGTAAGAGATGGAGATAACCTCTGGAAATCAATCTCCACCCATCTAGCCACTTTCATGGCAAGATTCATGAAGAAACCTAGTTTTTCCTCTCTTTGGCCTCTCCGAGTGATTTCTTGATCCAGCTGTTTTTGTCTCGATTTCTTTAGTGTTCTTACTTGTTGTGATATGTGGGAACATATCTAGAGTCATCTTGGCCATCATCCATCCACGAGCAAGTCATATTCACCATATTCGGTTTTTGCTCCTTTTTGTACAACTTTCTCTCAAACAAGAAAATGTCATAATTTTGGCAACGATTTTCTCGATCGTTGAGTGGAATAGGATCCTAAAATCCTAGAGAGGGTGCATACCAAATTTCAAGTCATTTGAAGCTTTGGTTTGAGAGTTAGCTCAATTTTTTGTTTTGACCCGATTTTGGTGCAGCAGAGCTTTACAGACCAAAAGATCCAAATTCTCTCAAGTTCTTTCAGATTTTTCTATTGGGATAGGTTCCTAAGATCATGATCTAGCCTTGGGTTAAGTTTCAAATCATTTGGACTTGCGGATCAAAAGTTTCGTCGATTTTTGGATTTGAAATAATGTTGAAACTGTTCTGTTTTTTATGTTTATTTCCCGAAAACACTGTAGCATCGCGATTTCCTTTGGATTTTTGGCATCATGATCTTCGTAACTTCTCATAGCTATTGGAGTGAAGAGTTGGTGAATATTTAGAGGAAAATTTGAAGGCACCATTCACCCTTCACTGTTGCCATATCGGTCCTACAATCAGGGGCGAATCCACCGGGTGGGCTTCATCAGGCTGAAGCCCACCCTCCACCAGCGGCCGGACCCCCCACCAGTTCAACCTCAGGCTCTTGCTGCCATCCATGGCTGTGCGCCTGTGCCAAAACAAGAAGAGGACGACAGGAAGAAGATGCTTGCTGGAGGGAGGCCCGAAGCAGCGAAGCCCAGCGACCAGGCCCAGCTCACGCCCCCCACCGCCACCGGTCCCACATGGCAGTCCCACGTTCCCCTGTTCAAAATTTCCCAAACCCCAATCAATTCCCCAACCCGAAATCCCCAATCGAGTGAATCGAGCAATCAATCCAATCGAGCACCTGAGGGGGCAGCGGCAGCCAGAGGGAGCACCGCCGGTCCAGCCGGAGCCCGAAGGCGGAGGAGGAGGGGCCAACCGGAGGCGGAGGAGGCGAGGGTCGCCGGCGGGCGACGCCGTCGCGCCAAGGAGCGGAGCCGGGAGGAGGAGCGGCCGGAGGAGGCGAGGCGCGGGCGCGCCGACGTCGTTGGCCGTCGCGTCGAGGAGAAGGCTGCGCGCGCTGCGCTGCGGAGTCTGCGCGTCGCATGCGAGGAGGCCGAGGCCGGGCCGGAGGAGGAGGCGAATGGAGGAGGCGGCGCGGCGCGGCCGGCTGCAGGAGGAGGAGCGACCCGCCACCACCGAGGTTTGTCCTCGGCTGGATCTAGGCAGCCTCTAGCTGGGCTGCCCCTCTGCTCTGCTGAGCTGCTCCACTCTTCATTTCTTCAAGACTTCAAGCCTTCAGCTCTATATTAATTGTTGACTGCTCACTGCTGCTAACTCCCAAGTCCCAACTGGTATATACTAGTTACTAGTTAGTCATTAACTCATTAGTCAATTACCCATTTGTTATTTGTTAATTGTTAATAAGTTTGATATAGTGTGGTAATATGGTATATATATACTCAATTAGCCATTAATTCATTATGCATAGGTTTGCAATAATAGAGAAACGAACTTTGCGTAATTATTTCACAGACAATTCAAGTAGCACTCCCCTAACCGATGAGATCGCAACTCAACCAAATAAGCCTTAACTAGAAATTAATTAGGATGAAATTATTGCCGATCCGACGCATCACATACCAATAGAAGATTTTGCAAATGAAATTAGAGATGAAGTGAGGATGATATATTTGTTAAATAGTCCAACTCGAGCAATTGGGCATGCCTTTCCGAAGACATTGGATGGCAAAGTGTGGAGATCCTTTCAAGAATCATGGTTTAGTAAGTTTGATTGGTTAGAATATAGTGTGAAAAAGATGCCGCTTTTTGTTTCTATTATTTTCTTTTCAAGAAACAGTCACAACCCAACACATTTGGTAATGATGTATTTACAAAAGTTGGATTCTCTCGTTGGAAGACACTATAGATGCTTTCAATAAACATGTTGGTGATCCAAATAGTTTCCACAATATTGCAAAGGGTGAGTGTGATGACTTCAAGAATCAACAGTCAAGTGTATCTAGTAAAATGAGCATATACAGTAAGGAGGCCGAAATTGCATACAAAATTCATTTGACTGTATCTTTAGATTGTGCAAGGTATCTCATAGCGCAAGGTGAAGCTAGCGTCTTAGTGGTATGGTTCTTTTATAGTTTTATTTTGAATATTCATAATCATTTAAGTACAATTTGCTATTGTATTACTAATTTTTCTAATTTTGATGTACAAGTTGTTACGTACTAGAAACATATTTACATGTTTTGGGAGATGTATTTTCTATTAGTGAGGTAACTTTATTGTATTTCTCTTTTGTTTGTTTTGCTTTTATTCATGTATGAAACTATGAATTTGATTGCACAAGAATACAAGACTATATTTATTACAAATTAGTTTAGTCATTCGAGACTTTGAGCGGTTGAACCCACCCTTATTTTTCATGTTAGATTCGCCACTGCCTACAATGCTCCTACGTCTTGTTCCGGCTTGTGTAGTCGTCGTGTTTTTTGAGCTCTGTCAGTCCTAAGTTTAAACTCCCCACCTTGCTAAGACTAGGTGCCCCTTCAAATTGACTGCTTTCTGCTCTAATGAAAACAGCGGAGCTCGTGCTTGGGTTTAAAAAAACTACTGTAACTCAAAATGTTGATGCCTTCTACAATAGTACATCATTAGCTGTTCATGTCGAAACAGTAATCCATACATGTTACAAGGCAGATGAAACACGCTAGATACAGAGCCAGAGATTGACGAGAGCATGGTACCTCATTTATTCGATCCAGACCAGTAATTTCTGCGGAATAGATCATGGATACACAGGTAATGGATCAGTACGGCTTGAGGTAGTCGAAGAGATGGTCCCCGAAGGAAGAAGCCGTGTCCGTGCTCGCCGCCGGCGACCCAACGTCGGCGGACGGCGACGGGGCGGTCGGTTCGCCTCTCGGGCTCTCCTGGCGCATGGCTGCCAGAGGCGGCAGCCTCCACTTCTCCGTCTGTACCTGCAGCACCATCGTCTGCCGCCGCCTCTGCTCCCTCCGCTTGTTCACGTAGTCCTCGTGGATGAACACCTCCATCCTCTATCTACTCCTCTCCGGCTAGCTCCCCTACTCTACCTACTACTCTAACTAACTGTAACAAACTAGCTACTCACCAACACTCATTACAAGCTCCTAGTAAGATCTAGAAAGAGGACCATTATTGCTGTGTTTTGTAGCCACTTGTACAAGCTATGCAGGTAGTACCACAAGAAAGTAGGGACCATTAAGCCGTGCCACTGAACCACGGGGCCCACCGTGCAGTGCGGAGAAAAATAGCTGCTTAATTAGCTCCAGAAATGCAGAGCTAGTGAGTATAATAGACTGACTCTTGATGTACTCCCTCTTACAAATATAAGTGGTTTTAGATATTAAGTAGTCACCAAGTTAATACTTTTATCATCAATTTCTATAAAAATATGTTGTTTCAAATGTATATTTTATGATAGATATAGTAATACCAATTTCATGTTAGCAATCTTGGTAATATTTTATATGTTAATGGTCAAATTTAAAAATATTTGATTGACACATATTCTAGAACGATTTAGATTTGTAATCGGAGGTAGCAGTAGTTTGTCCGGGATCATATACCTTCTTTCCGGTGGGCTGCTACTGTCTCTTTGCGGTCTTAATTTTGGCCTCTTCCTCCAGCTCGGTCTTATCCATTGCAGGCAACCAGGCTTGATGTTCTCGTCCCCATCTTGTGTTACGACCTTAATTAATGCTTAAGGATGATGTCATGGGGATGTGACGTTTTTTACTTTTCCAAGTTAGTAAAATACTTCTTCAACTACTAAATTCTCTTATCATAAATTCGACAAGAGTTATAAAAATGCAATGATATGAATGTATTTTTTGACTAATTAACTCGTATCATAGATAACTCTTTTGTGAACGGGGAAGTATATATGAATCAATCAATAAGTGTGGTGCCCAAGTGACATGGAAGAGGACTATGGTGTGTTCCAGTCCAGTGGCATTGCTGCATGCTACAATAGTGACAAATTAACTAGGAGATAAGAGGGGCTTCAGTTTAGTTAGCACTTAGCACTGAAATTATGGCAAAGAACAGTGGCTTCAGTTCAGTTGGCACTTACCACTTAGCACAGAACAAATCTTCAGTGTGAAGAGAGAGCAGCACATCATCTAGGGCAGAATGGTATTTGTTCTAATTTGATTTCACTCAACTCCATCTAGCATTAAGTTCATATAAATTATAAAAGCCAGACATTCACACCCAATGAGGCAATAACCCAGGGGGAAAGGCACTTTCAATTTCCGTTTCGATCAGATCTTGCAAAATTAACTGTCAGATCCATTTGATCAAACATCTAGCAAGCAGCAGTGACTCAACCAGAAGCTATCTATCCATTCACTGAGAAAACGTTAACATCTTCTAATGCAACAACAAATATCGTCAAACTAGCAAATCAAGAATTGTAGGGAAAAGAAAGACGAGATAAGGCAAGATACCACCATAGATGATGTAACAGATGGTTCAAAACCATACCAGAACCACCCAGGGTCACCATCACAAACAGATACTAGAGCACTACGTATTTTTAACAACTGGAACTCCATAGAAAAATTACTACAAATAACTTAAATATTATTGCATGCCTAAGTGACTATTGATCCATGGAACCATGGAGGATTCGAGGCACCTCATAGAAAAACATCGGATGAGACAAGCAGCAGGTTCACCAATCACCATATATAGCATCAAGTAAACATCAGGAACCAACCAATAGACAAGGATCACAACATGGTTCTAGAGATTTTCCCTCACCGTCACAACATGGTTCTAGAGATTTACCCTCACCGTCACAACATGGTTCTAGAGATTTTCCCTCACCAACATAATCACAACAGATTGATGTCACCAAATAAAAACTGCCATGTTTCTGTGTTTTCGAATTTTTTTAACATCACCTGTCAAGCATTTGATGTGGATGGTAATATGTAAGTACTATCATATTTGACGCTACTTTATTGGGATTCCCACAAGTAAATCAAGCACAGGCCACAAGCTCAGCAATGTTCATACATGGCATCTATGAGACTATGACTGGTTATGACAGGGAAAGCCATTAATCCATTCAGTGAGAAACCATTAGTTATCTTCTAATGCAACAACAAATTTCATCATGAATTCAGAAGACGAGATACCGTCATAGATAAAAGGAAAGCGCTGAAAACCTTCCAGAACCACCCAAAGGTCACCACCAGAATAAGATCGCAGATATTAGAGAAGTACATATTTTCAATAAATGGCACTCTTGATTTTTAAAAAATACAAATATCTTAAATACTATTGCATGCCTAAGTGACTATGGATGCATTAAGGATTGCAGAACAGGTCTTGAAAGTAGCAGATTCACCAATCTCCTCAGCATCAAGTAAACATCAACAACCAACCAGTTGACAAGGATCAAAGCATGGTGCTAGAGATTTTTTTGCCTCCCCAGCATAGTACGACAGACTGTTATCACCAAATAAAAAGTACCAAGTTTTTTCTCGAACTTTTTAACATCCTCTGTCAAGCATTTGACGCGGAGAGTAATATTCAACTAGTATCATATTTTACGTTACTTTATTAGGATTCACACAAGCACAAGGTCAGCAATCTTCATAGATGATACATATGATTGTTTGTGACAGAGATATGCGTGTCATGTGCAAACAACAAGCAAATAAATCAATGTCAAATTTTCAGAAAGATGGCATTTCATATTAATAGTTAAACTCGCCGGTAGGGCTGCAAACGAACTCAGCCGAACCGGCTCGCCAAACTCGGTCTTAACTGCAGCTCGGCTTGGCTTGTTTAGGAAATGAGCCAGAAACCATGTTTGGCTCGGCTTGAAAGGTGGCTCGAGCTGCTCGTGATGGCTTGCGAGCCTAGCTGTTATAACTAGTTTGTCACGTGCAGAACTAGTTCCCATATGTTAAACCAAGCTACACCAAGTTGTACTAAACAAGAATTAATTAAAAAAACTACTAAACATGAATTACTTGCTAGCAGTAGAAATGAGATGCGGTAGACTTCTAGGATGACAGAAAGAACATTATTAGGCACGCTAATGGCTAGAGACCATCCATCATGTGAAATAAGTACTCAAACAGAGGTAATAGGCAAACGGTTCATGTTTAACAGTCCATTCACAATTAACACTAAATATATAACCACGACCACGAGTTCTAACTTCTAATTCATCAATAGCCTTCATAGTTCAGGAATAGCAAGAACACCAAACAAAAATCCAAAAGGTCTTGTATTCCGCAAAGGCCACCAAACAAAAGGTCCTATTGTCAACTTGTCATAGCATCATCTTGTCATCCAAAGCATCCAACCGAGCCTACAAGACACAAGCTTGCATCAATAATATCAATGAGAGATCGTGCAAACTTAGAAGTAGTAACACTCACTAGTTGCTCTCTACCACGCTTTGAGGAAATAGAATGGTTTTAACATCATCCTCATCATCTTCTTCCTGAAAAGACACAAAATAATCAAGTTAGCCATGAAATAAACAAAAAAGATGAGAAGAGACATATTACAGTATGGAAGAACATACCACAAATATAGGAGGTTTCATGTCATCATGAGCACCTCTTACTCAGCTAGAAGCACACACCAAATACTGAACCACAGTCAGGTGTAGAGAACTCCAATAGTTATCTAGAACTCTATCTCCAGCACTAAAAGTTCATTCTGAAGATACGGTGCTAGCCAGTACAGTCAAGAAATTCTTCTCCATCTTTGACACTACCGAGAATCTATGTGCATTCAAATTCCACCACTCAAACAAGTTGAAGCTCTTGTTATCTAAACTCCCATTCACTTCATCAAGATAGATGAGCAACTCTGACTTTGATGACTCTGTAGAAGTCGAACGCGAGAATGACTGAAATTGAGATGACACTGAGGATAATGTGCTGCTTGTACCCATAGTTGAAGAGGAGGTTACAACACCTCTATTAGCAGCCTTGTTGCGCCAATGATCCATCTCATATTGTGAATAAAGATCTTCCAACACGACCTTACATCATCAATCTCTTTTGCAGCTTTTGAGGGTTCATACATTTGGTTGAAACACCAACTAATGAATCTCATCTTAAACCTGGGATCAAGAATAGTAGTAAGGACCATGACATTGTTCTTTTCTTTCCAATACTTGTCAAACTTATTCAACATTGCAAGATCCATTTTCTTCAAATGTTGATCTCCAAAATTAATTGTAGCTCTTAATGCAATCTTCTAACAATTTCATCGTTGTTTTTGTTTGCCACTTGCCTTTGGAGAACCCTTCCACCTTTTTGCCTCCCTCTTTGTTCTTCCTTGAGACACGGTACCATCATCTACCACAGCTACTTCTTTATCATCATTTGTACTTGAAGAATCCACCGAAACATGTGATGGTTCCCCTCCTCACCAAATAATGAGATACCATTGCCATCAACATTAGCCATGTCCTCCCAATAGCCATCATCCGAGTTTGATTCCTCGCTTGTTGATTGTGAACCAAAATTTGACCCTAAATCAGACTCACTAAGGTCAGAAAAGAGGACAGTGAAAAATTGGAGACTCACCAAGGTTGTTGGGGGTCGTCATCAGTTGGCTGAGGTCAGGAGGTGGCTGGGAGCTAAGGAGCTAATGTCAGTGGCAGACTTCTTCCCTCGACACGCATGAGACTCCATGCTCTATTCGTGCTCCATACGGTGGATGGCGAGGAGACGGCGAGGCGAAGGCGAGAAATGGCGGGGCTGACGATGACCATGCAATGGATGCCGAGGAGACCACACGGCGAACGGCGGATGGGGCAGCGAAAGAAGGCGGACGGTGAGGTGGATGTCGAGGAGACCTCCGTGCGGCAGACGAGGCGGCTAACAGTGGAAGGCAGACAGAGCGACAAAAGAAGGCAGCCAACAGCCGACGAGGCGGATGCCGAGGTGACCGCGCGGTGGATGGCGGACAAGGCAATGAAGGGTAGACGGGCGACGAAAGGCAGACGGTGAGAATACTGCTCGATGCGGTTGCTCTCTGGCCGCGCCCCCTCTAGCAATGCCTCACTGACTCTCTAGGGTTAAGCAATGATGGGCTGCACTAGGCCTCCCACCTAAGGCCTCAATTGTTTCTTTAGACTTGTTGGCTAGGCCTATTTTTGTACGAGCCCATCGAGCAGCTCGCGAGTGGCTTGGACTCGACTCATTAAGTAGCAAGTTGGGAATGAGTCTTGGCTTGGCTTGTGTACACCACGGGCTTGAGCCAAGTCGGCTCGAGCCTGTTTTGAGCCGAACTGGCTCACGAGCCTCAAGCTTTTTTCCCAACCCTACTCACCGACATTACACAAGCATGCAGTCATCAATCTTGTAGATGCAGCCCATATGTATTCCTACAATCTATGGTAAGATAAAGATGACAAACAACAAAAGATGCAACATAATACTGTAGTAAAACCTGCAACAGAGCAGCCTTTTGCTGAAGCAAATGTGTGTTTTTTTAAGTGGGCTGAAATCAACTCACTTTTTACTCATTCAATGTGATTGAGAATTCAAATACTAGAGCAAACATGTATCAAGCGAAGCCCAACCTACAAATGCTTGCTACCCATTAAACGATTTAGCAATGCACGGCAACATATCCCACAAGTAAGCTTCACCTGCAAACATTGCAGCTAATAGTCCAAGGCATAGATTCTTAACTAGATAGGAAACCACAGCATCACCCTACGGCTCTTGGAATAGGAAGAAAGGTGGCTCGCTGTCATCGACATCATTGCCCCACACTGACAGAAATGCATGCACAACAAAGTTCTCTTCAAGCATAAGTGGGGTGGCAATGGTCCAGTGGTGAGGACATCAGTGATATTGCAGCACAGCCCCACTGACGTCACATTGGATATTTGGAACAGGGTATACAGGCACCACAAAAACACATCTAGCTCTTGGGACACGATGTACGTAGGTGGTTTGTGAGAACCCTAAAAATCAAACTAATATAAACAATGCTAATTGGTAATTAGTAGTAAATAAAATTTATCTAAACAAGAACAAAACATAAGCTCGGTTGATATCGAACACATCGGCAAACAAATTCATACAAGATATATTATCAAGAGTTCATCAACATAATTTACAATTTGAATTATTACAACAAAATTACATCATCGTTATAAAACTCAAAGTCAATTACAATATGAATTCATTACAAGCATACATACAACAGTAATACACTCTCTGAGATAAATTACAATAGGAATTCATTGCAAACAAAATTAAAACATTATTACAAACTCGGAATTTATTACAAGAATCATTTGCAACAGATCAAAATAACAAGTACAGCTTTGAGTTTATTACAAATGAAAAATAAAATCTTGTATGCATATCGCCGAAGCCTTTCCTCCTATTGTCCATGTATCGCCAACTAGTCAAACCCATTCCTCGGCCAATCCAAAGCCCTGCCCACATTTCCATCGTCCGCCATCAACCAAAGGACCGATAGCAAACCAAAAGCTATTAATTGATATTAGAAGTAAAGAATGGATTGTTGTCAGTTCGCATGAAGATCCTCGAGGTTCCCCGACCGACCAAAGTCGGTCGGCACCATCTCACTTCAGTGAGTTTTATCACCCAGTAGTTATAGAAAATCCAACACACACGTTATACCGACTTACCTTCACCGTAGAAAATCCAGAGCATAGTATCGGAACATCCTTTGGACCAAAGCACCGAACCAAGATAGTGAGCTATGAGAGTCAAGGGGGTAAGGGGAGGGCAAAATCGACCTGCACATGGAATGAAAAGCATTCACAACTGAGAGCTCCTTCTCTTAAGCCCTTCTCTCTCTCAAACTCCACTCTTTTAGTTCACAACCAAGCCAGCAAACCTCACCAGCCTCACAAGCCTCACTCTTCTAGTCCCAACCGAGAGCAAGCAAACCAAGCCACTACCACCCTTTGCTCACCACCACTACCCCCATTGCCAACGACAAAAACAAGGAGGAATCGAAGGCACCCATGTCGGGACCCAGAATTACGATTCTGAAACCCACTGTGTATACTGCACTAGTCCAGGATCACGCTAGTGTACACAGTGTCAACATAGGTAAATATCGATCCACACAAGCGATAAATAAAGTAAACGATTAGTTTGAATAACAAATAAGGGTTTTGACCTTATGGTCGAGTTTACACTTATTAAGCCACGCAGGGCTAACAAAAATAAAACAGCAGTGGAACGGAAATAACTCCAGCGTAGATCCCACCAATTCACCACAGGCAATCGACTGTGTTGGAGATATGCCCTAGAGGCAATCATATTGATGATGATATTTCGTTGTATCCATGATTTAATAAATGTTCCTTGAATATTAGCTTTGTGTTGATTAACAAGTATGTGACTTGTTTGTGAAACTCTTTACTTGTATGGTTATTCTAAAGTTGTCCCTAGTCGAAGTTCATGTGAGGACACACGTGAATGATGGATTAGCACATGTATCGGTTGATGACCATGTTTCATGTGTCATAGACATGGAGATGTCAAACCAATAATGTGGACACATGTTTAGAACATGGGGTTGGACCGACCCAACATGAGACATAGTAATTATTCTTATGGTTCTCTCTACACAATGTGTACGCCTTGTCCTTAGACCGAGATTGTCGCATGTACTTGAGATGTGAATCGACCTACTTAGGGGCTATCAAACGCTACTCCAGAATCGGTAGTTATAAAGGTAGCTTTGGGTTTGTCATGAAGCATGCCGCGAGGCATGGTCGACGAGATGGGATTTGCCCTCTCTACCGAGAGATATCTCTCGCCCTCGAGTGATCGGATCCGAAATGCATGGCCATGCCACTTAAGGTTAAGAGTTAACCTAGTAAGGGATTCCGATCACAAGATCGAGAAAGAGTGGTCGCTTGGAGCTCGACCGAATATCGTGAGGCAAAGGGATTGGCATGTACATAACGTTGTGATGGTTCGTCCGATATGATCTTTACGTATGTTTAGGAGTTGGCACGCCTTGCTAGAGGTCGCTACCAACTATTGACCAAGTATGTGTACTCGCGTCATGTCTAAACATATGTGAACCATAGGTCACACACTTATGGGTGAAGCCTAATTCGGATTGGATCCGAATTAGATTGGGCATTGAGTCCTAATGGGCCTCTATTCGTAGAAGCCCATTATAAGGACGCCTATAAAGGAGGCAGTGGGCGCCGGTTGAGGGATGAGTTTTTCGTGACATCCTCAAACCCCGCCGCCACCCTCCCACGCCCTAGTCGCCGCGGATCTAGTAGTCCGGCGTCGCGCCGCTTCCTCCCGCACGTGTGGATACCTTTGAGGCGCCGATCCGTGGCGTTGGGACGAACCGCAAGAAAGGAGCAGACGTGGGACGCCGCGACGAGGACGAGGAAGTAGTACGACTACTGCGCCTGACGCATCGCATCAATCGAGTACGACTACATCGCCCGACGTCTCGCATCAACTTCCGCACCGCACGCCTAGTGGTAAGACCGTGATCTATAATCGCAGTGATCTTGGTTTACGGGTAGAATTTTTTAATTTGCACTAGTGTAGCCTACCCATTGCCCTACAGACTGGGATCCAGACCTTAACGATCAACAACCTTCGGCGAACTCCTCCTCGAAAGCAGGCGTAGACTCCTCCTCTTCTGTAGGTTTGGACGCAAGTTTTACAACAAGCGTGAGTACACAACCGTACTCGCAAATCATACCACAGAATGCAATTTATAGATGCAGGTTTATTCCAAAGAAAAGGCTTCTGTGGTTCTTTTGCATAAAGGCAACATTTGCAATTGAATACGATTAATAGATTGAAACCATAATTCAAAACAAATAGACAATATTAATTTAACAGTTATTTCCACAAAGACACACAATCTAAATGATTATTTCACATAGCCATATGATTGAGGTCACACGCTCCCATCCCAACATTTTATGAAAACTACCCTCGTGTGAAATCTCCGAGCATGTCCATGACATGACACGCGCTATTCGAATAGATTGATTTAACACTGCAGAGGTTGTACACTTTACCCACAAGATACAACTAGTGTAGCAAGCACTAATCGTAATAAAACAGCTTCGTAAACTTCATCTCAAACATTGACATTCCCGATGTGCTTTCCGCTATACCGGCTCACATAGAATTGGTATAACACGCATCACCGACGAGGAAGCGGCGAACCGTCCCGCGATGCAACCACCAAGTAGTCACACCTCCACCCTGTCACACAGCCTAACCTATCCACCTGAACATCAATGCCGAGAATCCATAACTTACTAAGTTAGGCCCGTCCCATACCAGGCATGTGGTCGTACAGTAAGGCTCAGTTCAATGGCGCACAAAGTTAAGTCCTTAATTGACCAATGTAAGACTTCCATGTTCTAACTAAGCCACACAGATTATCAACCCAATCACACAGCTTCCACCACTTGCCTCGGTCTAAATCCTTTACCACCCAGTTGGTTTTAGTGCAACACATGCTATCACGAAGTAATAACATACAGCACACAGCTTTACACAAAGTTCCATAGTCACTTAGTCACATTTGATAAATTGCAACTTACATGAGATGTGAGACCCGTAGCATGGCTAAGCAATTGTACTCGCATCTAACCAACCCACGTTGGTGCCATAATATTACCAACTAATAAACCAATCTAGGGTGACAAGGAATTATGACATACAAGTCCAAGGTATGATAACAATTTGGATACTAACTATGCCCAAAGCATTTAAATAAATAATTAAAGTAGAATGCAATAATTTAACACAAAGTAATTTGAAAATAGGGTTTAAGATGATCAAAGGTATGACTTGCCTTGGAAAAGGTCTATGTTCTGGTCTTGATCTTGGGGTGCTCCTTCACCAAAATTCACCGACGAAATGACGTCTACTCGCAAATGAAACAAATAAACAAAACAAATAAATAACAGAGACAAAAAAAGCTCCAAAAATTAAATAAAAATCTCAGATAAATAGTGCTCGAATTTAGATAAATTTGGAAATTTGAATGGGCTCAATCGGAGTTAGGATGCAAAAGTTATGGCCTTTGGAAGTTTTAAATCTAAAAGAAACCCTAATTTGGATTTTCCAGAATTTCTGAATTATTTCTCTGAAGAAAAATCGGATTATTGCGCAATGCTGACGTTAGCAAAGGAATTTCGGGAATTAAAAGAAATAACAGAAAATCCTGTCATGTGGGACCCACATGTCAGTGAGATAGCTCACAGTAGACCAAGTCTACCGCCGATTGAACTGAGCGGTGGACCGCGCACGCACGCTGCCGACGAGGCGACCACGCATGCGACACGTAGGCGCGAGGGCTGAGGTGGCGACGAGGTGGCGCTGACGCGGCTACGGCGAGGGCGGCGGCGCTCGGGAACCGAGGGTCCCGACGAACGGCGGCGATTCACCGGCGGTGAGTGGTACCGACGTGACGGGGGTGGCACGAGGAACTCGTAGGTGTGCTCACCGTGGTCGAACGCTCGTATGCGGCGGCGCGAGCGTTAAGCGGCGGAGGGCTACGGGCTCGACGGATTGGTGCTCGGTGGCGACGCCCGACGAAACGGGCGCCACCAAGGTGAAGCGCAGCCCGCGTGCGATGCGGTGGTGCGGACCACGGCTCGAGCGGCTCGGTTGCGGCGAAAGAGCTCATCGGAGTTGACGGCGGCACAAAGCGATCTTCGAGCTCCGCGCGGCTAGGGTTTGGCGCGAGGCGAAGCGGCTAGGGTTGAGGCGCGACACCGAGGGCTACCTCCCTTTATACCCGAGGCTCGGAGAGTCCAGGGCACGAACGCCCAAAAATGGCAGGCGGCGACGGAGATCGTATCCCTAACGGACTCGGGAATGAAGCACAGAAGATTCGGGGGCCCACACGCCGGCGGCGGTGGCTCGAGCGCGCGTCGCGAAATGGCGCGCCGCAAAGCAGACTCAAGATCGACCGTCGGATCGATCGAACGGTCCATAATCCAAAGGACGATCGGAACCTCCGGTTAACACACGCGCATCCAGCCGTTCATGCTTGATCCAACGGCAGAGGATGAACGGGGCACTCGGAGAGAGAGAGAGAAGATAGAGAGACTGACAGGTGGGGTCCACTTGTCAGCGGAGGCGGGCGCACGCGCGGGCGAGCGGTGCTGCCATGGAGATGGGTCAGTGCAGCGAAGAGATGGGCCGGAGGAAAGAGATTCAGCCCGAGAGGATTCTGAGATTTTAATAGCTTTTCTATTTTAGAAAATACTAGAAATTCGAATAAGCAATAGAAAATAGCAAATGAACTCAGAAAAATTCTAGAAAAATCTAGAAAATATATTTGAGCACATAGAACCCAAATAAAATAGTTTTGGCTAAAGTTCATGTTAGGATTATTCACATTAAATATTTTTTATTGGAAAGTTCAGTATTAATTTTTGAATTTAAATTCAAATAAATCCAAATGGTGAATTTTCTCCCTACTAACTATTAAAAGATTTTTAAGCTCAGAAAATTGGGATGTTACAAACCTCCCCCCTTAAAGGAATCTCGACCCTGAGATTCAGGCTAGCTAGAGAAAAGGCTAAGAAACTCGGCTTTCAGCTCCTCTTCACGCACCCACGTTGCTTCTCCTTCTGAGTGGTTGCTCCACTGGACTTTGCAGAAACGGACAATCTTGCTTCGGGTGAGGCGCTCTGCGACATCCAAAATCTTGACTGGCTGCTCCTTGTAGGTAAGATCCTCTTTTAAATCAATCGATTCCAACGGGGCTTGCTCTTCTGGTACACGAAGGCACTTCTTCAATTGCGAGACATGAAAGACATCATGCACTCCTGCTAACGACTGCGGTAGCTCCAACTGGTAAGCAACTTCTCCACGGTGTTCCAAAATCTTGAACGGACCAACATACCTCGGGGCAAGCTTCCCTTTGGCATGAAACCTTTTTACATATCTGAGCGGGGTAACTCGAAGATAGACGAAATCCTCGGGTTCAAAGCTGAGATCTCGACGACGATTATCAGCGTAGCTCTTCTGCCTGGACTGAGCTATCTTCAATCTTTCTCTGATCATGGCCACTTGCTCTTCTTCTTCTTGGATGATGTCTGGACTTAATACTGAACGTTCAGCTGTTTCTGACCAATTCAACGGGGTTCGACAGGCACGGCCATACAAGGCTTCAAATGGTGACATTTGCAGACTGGCTTGATAACTATTGTTGTACGAGAATTCTGCATATGGTAAACTTTTATCCCATCGGCAAGATTAGCTAGAGCACAAGCTCTCAAAGATATCCTCCAATATCCGATTAACTCTTTCATCTGTCCATCCGTGCTCAGGATGATACGCGATCGAAATTCATATGGGTACCCAATGCTTCATGCAAACTCTCCCAAAAACGAGAGGTGAACTGAGATCCTCGATTTGACACTATCTTTTTGGGCACACCGTGCAAGCTGACAATTCTGGTCATGTACAACTCCGCAAGGCGGTCTCCTGAGTACGTGGTTTTGTCTGTAGGAAATGGGCGACTTTGGTCAAACGATCGACTATTACCCAGATCGAATCGTAACCCGATTGAGTCTTGGGTAGACCGGTGATGAAATCCATTCCGATCTCTTCCCACTTCCATTCTGGAATCTTCAGCGGTTGCAACAAACCTACGGGTCTCTGGTGTTCTGCCTTTACCTTCTGACAGGTGTCGCACAAGGCAACAAACTCTGCGACTTCTCGCTTCAAATTTGGCCACCAAAATTTGTTCTTAACATCCTGATACATCTTAGTACTTCTAGGGTGAATCGAATACTTTGAGTCATAGGCTTCCTTTAATATTAACTACCTTAGACCATCGATATCTGGTACACATATATGACCATTTATCCAGAGTATGTCTTGATCATCCTTGGTAAAGTTTTTGAATTTCCCTTCTGCCATTTTGACCTTGATGTCTGACAACACAGGATCCTTTGGTTGTGCTTCACGAATCTGCTTCTCTAGGGTAGACTGTACCTCTAAATTGGCTACAAATCCTTCGGACACAACTTCTAGCTTCAGCTTCTGAAATTCTTCATAAAGTGCTGGGCAACTTTCCTTTACTTCCAAAGCATTGCAGTAACTCTTACGACTCAAGGCATCTGCAACTACATTGGCTTTTCCGGGGTGGTAGTGGATCCCAAGATTGTAATCCTTAATCAATTCTAACCATCTTCTCTGCCCCATGTTCAGATCTGACTGGGTGAAGATGTACTTTAGGCTCTTATGATCTGTGTAGACTTCACAGCGATTACCGATGAGGTAGTGTCGCCATATCTTTAGAGCATGCACTACGGCAGCTAATTCCAGATCATGAGTGGGGTAATTCTCCTCGTGAGGCCTCAATTGCCTTGACGCATAAGCGACAGCTCTTCCTTCTTGCATCAGGACGCATCCTAATCCTTGACGCGAAGCATCACAATAGATATCGAAATCCTTGCGAATATCTGGCAAAATCAGCACTGGGGCTGAAGTTAAGCACTTCTTCAACTCTTGAAAACTTTCCTCACAGGCTGGAGTCCAAATGAACTTTTTTCTCTTTCTTCAACAATTGCGTAAGAGGCTTAGCAATCGATGAGAATCCTTCGATGAAACGACGGTAATAACCTGCCATTCCCAAGAAACTGTGAATCTGAGTTACCGTTTTGGGCAGCTCCCAATGTAACACTGCTTTGACTTTACCGGGGTCAACTGATACTCCCTCGGCTGTCATCACGTGATCAAGGAAATCCACTTCCTTCTTCCAAAAATCACACTTACTGAACTTGACATACAACTGATGCTCTCTGAGCTTTTCCAAGACTATCCTTAGATGTTTGGCGTGTTCTTCCTCCGACTTGGAGTACACTAGGATATCATCAATGAACACAACTACGAACTTGTCCAAATATTTTATGAATACTTTATTCATCATGTTCATGAAGTATGCAGGGGCATTAGTCAGACCAAAGGACATGACTAAGAACTCATAATGTCCATACCGTGTTGAGAACGCGGTCTTCGGTATATCCTTAGGACAAATCTTCAGCTGGTGGTAACCTTATCGCAGGTCGATCTTTGAGAACACTCCGGCTCCTTTCATCTGATCAAACAGATCATCTATCCGAGGTAGTGGGTACTTGTTCTTGATGGTAACCTCGTTGAGAGAACGGTAATCAATACACATTCTCATACTTCCATCTTTCTTCTTGACAAACAATACTGGCGCTCCCCATGGCGACGAACTAGGTCTCACGAAACCTTTCTCAAGAAGTTCTTCTATTTGTTTCTTCATCTCTACCAATTCATCTACCGCATCCGATAAGGTCTCTTTAAAATTGGTGTTGTCCTCGCACTAGGTCGATGACAAACTCAATGTCACGATCCGTGGCATTCCCGTAATTCTTCCGGAAACACATCCGGATATTCACTAACGACTGGTACTTCCTCTAAGGACAGGGTCTTCAGACTGTTCACTATTAGATGTCCATCACGAACTGAGGTGGCTAGAAATTCTATCTTGTTTCCCTTGGTATCCTCGATTGTTACGGCTCTTCTGCCACAATCTAGCACGGCTTTGTGCTTGGATAACCAATCCATGCCAAGAATGACATCTAAGGTTTGGGTGTCTAGAACAATTAGGTTGGCTAGAAACTCTACTCCAGCTATGAGTAACTTAGCTCCTAAACATCCCACTCTAGCACTTAGCTCGCTCCAGCGTATCGGACTAACAGAGTATGCTTAAGTTGCATAACTTCCAAATTATTCTTGGTTGCAAACATTCCAGAAACAAACGAATGTGAAGCTCCAGAATAAAACAAAATCGATGCGTGATCGAGTTAACCAGAAACTTACCCAGTACGACGTCCGGTGATTCCTGGGCTCCTTCCGAGTGACGTGGTTGACACGGCCTCGATCACGGATCGTGGTGCTCCTCCGCTTGACCGGCAACTTGAAGCTCCTTGGTTGATGCCTAGTGTCGGCGTCTTGGATGGAGTAGCTCCAAGGTTAAACGCATCGAGTGATTGTTCCCTTTGCGGACACTGGTTGGCAAAATGTCCCTGGCGACGATGTGCATAACAGACTTTTGGTGCGCTTTGCCGATTGCTTCCTAGGTTGGGGTTGACAGGTGAAGGGTTGCGAAGTTCGGGCACCGGACGGGTGCCGGTTGGTGCAGTGCCCGAACGAAGTTTGGGGTGGAAACCGTTGAACCGTGATGGCACCGTCTTGCCCTCTCGCCGTGATTGCCGATTTCTTGTTGAGCCATCCGCGTTTGCGTTATCTTCCGCCTTGCGTTTGTCCTCTAGAACAAAGGCTTTGTTGACCAACTCTTGAAAATCAGGAAAAGTATGGGCGATCAGACTGACTTGCAGTCCAGTGTTTAGCCCCTTCAAAAAGCGACTCTGACGAGCCTTATCTATGGCTACATCTTCTGCTGCATAGCGAGCTAGCTGAGAAAACTTGTTGAGATAGTCAGATACTGACATAGCTCCTTGCTTGAGGGCACGGAACTCATCCTTTTTCAGATCAATAATGCCTTCTGGTACATGATACTGGCGGAATGCTGCAGAAAATTCCTCCCTTGTGATATCTTGTGGCGTCTCATGCGCGGCACATAAGTTCTCCCACCATTCAGCGGCTATGCCCTCCATCTGGTGAGTGGTATACAGAACCTTCTCACGGTCACTGCACTGGGTAATCAGTAGCTTCCTTTCGATGACCCGAAGCCAATCATCTGCCTCTACAGGGGATACATGTCCAGAAAATGTTGGTGGACGAGTCCTCATAAATTCTGCAAGTTTGGATGGTCCATGGTGACCATGAGCAGCTGGGGCTCCATGATGTTGATTGTTGTTGTTGACCTGGTTGTTCATAGCTTGCATCTGAGTCATCATGGTATTCATCAGCTGAGTTTGTGCTGCCATGAAAGCTCCAAAGTTTTGCAAGTCAATTGGGGGTGCTTGTGGAGGAACTGCTCCTACGGCTGGTTGCTCATTACTTCTCTGCCAGGCTTTGGAACCACTTGCAGAGTCGACGAGTTTGAACCATCTAGCTAAGCTCCACGGGTTAGGTAAGGTAGCAAGCACAAGATAAGTTAAGAACTAAACAAGAGGGTAGGTTAAACCTAACGAAACACACCAAGAAACTCAAATGAAATACCTTTATTAATTAGGGTCTTAGCATGGCCGCAACAAATGCGTAGGGCCTTTGCACTCATACTGCACACAAAAAGAAACAACGACCTAAGCACACAAAACTACCGCCTAAAGGGCGACTCACTAAACCAAATCGCTAAGCTCAAAAATCGAGACTAAGACAACTACTCGAAAGCATCCACAACCGCGCGACACTCGAACGGTACGTGGACTCTAAGTGAGCCGACATCTTGGCAACCGATCCGATGCCACGAATCGTGCAAGCAGAATAGGCGCTCCTGCAACTGGTTCACCGGTTCCTCCGCTCGCATCTTCCTCTCGCTCGACCGGCCTTCCTCCGATCTTCTTCTAATCCTCTTCGGGTCTTCCTCTTCTTCGGGAACTTGGTCGTAGAGAATCTCTTGCAGAGTGGCGACCTTCTCTTCAGCTCTCTACAAAGCCTCATAGACATGATCCAGCTCCGTGATAGTCCTCTCCAAGGCTTCCTCCTGGGCGGCCACAAACTGGGCGAGGTGCACGATTGTAGCGTTGCTCTCTTCCCGCGTGGACAGGTAGCGAGCTGGAAAATCCACGGCGGCGGCCCTGGGGTGGTAACGGAAGACGGTGTCTTGGAGCTCCCATGCGTAGATGTTGCAGATATGTAGCATGGATAAGCGTGATGACTCTGGATGCCTTCCAACCAAGTGATCTTCCTCACAGAGATGTGCGAAGGTTGGCTAGCCTTGTCGTTCCTCCTGGCGTAGATCGTCAGACGACAGATCACTCCACGGTTTTGTCCATTCACAGTCCAGTTGTTGCCGACGTACAACGGACGATCAAAACCTCCAAGAACATGCAATAGCTTCTAAAGCTCTGGCGTAGATCCTCCAAAGCGCGCCACCATAGCTCAAGATTCAGGCATCCACAAGGCAGATTTAAGAGGGTAAGGGCAATTTTAAAACAGCGGGGAGAGAAAAGATTATAGCAAAAGTTGAGGCGAGAGAGATATGAGGAGAGTTAAGCAATTCATTAACCTTGCAAGTTAATTTTTTTTTAGAAAATAGTTTGGACACTCTAAAGACGGCCAATCTAACTAAGGTCAAGACCTACAGTCAGTATGGCTCTGATACCACCTCTGTCGGGACCCAAAATTACAATTCTGAAACCCTCTGTGTATACTGCACTAGTCCAGGATCACGCTAGTGCACATAGTGTCAACATAGGTAAATATCGATCCACACAAGCGATAAATAAAGTAAACGATTAGTTTGAATAACAAATAAGGGTTTTGACCTTATGGTCGAGTTTACACTTATTAAGCCACGCAGAGCTAACAAAGAATAAAACAAAGAATGAACGGAAATAACTCCAACAGATCCCACCAATTCACCACAGCAACCGATCGATCCGGACCTTAACGATCAACAACCTTCGGCGAACTCCTACTCGAAAGCAGACGTAGACTCCTTCTCTTCTGTAGGTTTGGGCGCAAGTTTTACAACAAGCGTGAGTACACAACCGTACTTACAAATCATACCACATAATGCAATTTATAGATGCAGGTTTATTCCAAAGAAAAGGCTTCTGCGGTTCTTTTGCATAAATGCAACATTTGCAATTGAATACGATTAATAGATTGAAACCATAATTCAAAACAAATAGACAATATTAATTTAACAGTTATTTCCACAAAGACACACAGCTAAACAGATTATTTCACATAGCCATATGATTGAGGTCACACAGCTCCCATCCCAACATTTTATGAAAACTACCCCTCGTGTGAAATCCCCGAGCATGTCCATGACCGCAGACGCGGCTATTCGAATAGATTGATTTAACACTCTGCAGAGGTTGTACACTTTACCCACAAGATACAACTAGTGTAGCAAGCACTAATCGTAATAAAACAGCTTCGAAACTTCATCTCAAACATTGACATTCCCGATGTGCTTTCCGCTATACCGCTCACATAGAATTGGTATAACACGCATCACCGGACAGTGGAAGCGGCGAACCGCCCGCGATGCGACAACCAAGTAACTTACTAAGTTAGGCGTGATGTGGTCGAGGTGGCAACGCACAATTATCAACCAAGGTAAGCACCATGTTCTTCCACCATATCAACCCAATCACACGCTTTCCACCACTTGTCTCACCTAAATCCTTTACCACCCAGCTTGGTTTTAGTGTAACACATGCTATCACGAAGTAATAACATACAACACACAGCTTTACACAAAGTTCCATAGTCACTTAGTCACATTTGATAAATTGCAACTTACATGAGATGTGAGACCCGTAGCATGACTAAGCAATTGTACTCGCATCTAACTAACCCACGTTGGTGCTATAATATTACCAACTAATAAACCAATCTAGGGTGACAAAGAATTATGACATACTAATCCAAGGTGTGATAACAATTTGGATACTAACTATGCCCAAAGCATTTAAATAAATAATTAAAGTAGAATGCAATAATTTAACACAAAGTAATTTGAAAACTGGGTTCAAGATGATCAAAGGTATGAATTGTCTTGGAAAAGGTCTATGTACTGGTCTTGATCTTGGGGTGCTCCTTCTTCACCAAAATTCACCGACGAAACGACGTCTACTCTCAAACGAAACAAATAAACAAAACAAATAAATAACAGAGGCAAAACAAGCTCCAAAAATTAAATAAAAATCTCAAATAAATAGAGCTCGAATTTAGATAAATTTAGAAATTTGAATGGGCTCAATCGGAGTTAGGATGCAAAAGTTATGGCCTTTCGAAGTTTTAAATCTAAAAGAAACCCTAATTTGGATTTTCTAGAATTTTCGAATTATTTCTCTGAAGAAAAATCGGATTATTGCGCAATGCTAACGTTAGCGAACGAATTTCGGGAATTAAAAGAAATAACAGAAAATCCTGACATATGGGACCCACATGTCAGTGAGATGGCTCACGGTAGACCAAGTCTACCGAGCCGATTGAATCTGGAGCCGGTGGACCGTGCCACGCACGCGCTGACGAGGCAGCCACGCATGCGACACGTAGGTGCGAGGGCTGAGGTGGCGATGAGGTGGCGCTGACGCGGCTACGGCGAGGGCGGCGGCGCTCGGGAACCGAGGGTCCCGGCGAACGGCGGCGATTCACCGGCGGTGAGTGGTACCGACGTGGCGGGTGGCACGAGGAACTTGTAGGTGTGCTCACCGTGGTCGAACGCCTCGGGTGGCCGGCGCGAGCGTTAGCGGCGGAGGGCTACGGGCTCGACGGATCGGTGCTCGGTGACGCCCGGCGAAACGGCCACCAAGGTGAAGCGCACCCGTGCGATGCCGGTGGTGCGGACCACGGCTCGAGCGCCCGGCTGCGCAGAAGAGCTCGTCGGAGTTGACGGCGCGCAAAACGATCTTCGAGCTCCGCGCGCTAGGGTTTGGCTGGCCGAAGGCGCTAGGGTTTGGCGCGAGGCGGCGGCTAGGGTTGAGGCGCGACACCGAGGGCTACCTCCCTTTATACCGGAGGCCCGGAGAGTCCAGGCACGAACGCCCAAAACGGCAGGCGGCGGCGGAGATCGATCCCAACGGACTCGGAACGGCTACGTAAGATTCGGGGCCCACACGCCGACGGCGGCTCGGGCGTGGCGCGCGGCGAAACGCGCGCGCAAAACAGACTCAAGATCTGACCGTCCAGATCTGATCGAACGGTCCATAATCCAAGGGACGATCGGAACCTCCGGTTAACACATGCGCATCCAGCCGTTCATGCTTGATCCAACGGCGGAGGATGAACGGGGCACTCGGAGAGAGAGAGAGAGAGAGAGAGAGAGAGAGAAGGACAGAGAGACTAACAGGTGGGGTCCACTTGTCACGGGAGGCGATGCACGCGGCGAGCTGGGTTGTGGCGCGGAGATGGGCCAGATAGTCAAGAGATGGGCCGGAGGAAAGAGATTCGGCCCAAGAGGATTTCTGAGATTTTAATAGCTTTTCTATTTTAGAAAATACCAGAAATTCGAATAAGCAATAGAAAATAGCAAATGAGCTCAGAAAAATTCTAGAAAAATCTAGAAAATATATCTGAGCACATAGAACCCAAATAAAATAGTTTTGGCTAAAGTTCATGTTAGGATTATTCACATTAAATATTTTTGATTGGAAAGTTCAGTATTAAGCTTTTGAATTTAAATTCAAATAAATCCAAATGGTGAATTTTCTCCCTACTAACTATTAAAAGTTTTTTAAGCTCAGAAAATTGGGATGTTACAACCCACCAGAGCCAGCCAAGCATCACAAACACCATTGCCACTCCCAAACCGAACACAGAGAAGAGGTGAAGGAGGAAAGTAGCGCAAAGGAGTCGGGGAAGACAAAGGGAGCAAGAACGGCATTAGTGACGGCCTCGAACCGTCAGGACCAACACCAAGCTGACAAGGAGGACCAGAAGCATCCGAAGGGAACAAGGAGAGCACTGGATAGCACCATGACCATCACCACGGCCCTCACCGTCATCACTGCCATTCCATCCTTAACCCAACCCAAACAAGGTAACCCCCATTCTTGCCCCCACTGTTATTCCTGCCCAAACCGAATCACCCATGGAAGCCCAACCATGTACATAGAGAGCATCCAACTACAACCATAACAGTGGACTCAGCCAAAACCATCTCAGAGCAAGGGGGGTGGAGTAGAGAGAGTAGAGGGAATATAGTAGTATTAATGTACCTCGGCAACATCGGCATGACCACCTCTGGCACCACTACGCACGCCCGACGGCCACCGCACCCCCATCGTGCGAAAAGCCTCGAGCCCCGCCATAGCTAGCCATGATAGCCACCTTCGTCATATTCACCATACGAATTTTTTTTATATTAATTAATCCTTTTTTAAAATTAATTTTAAAGTTAACCTCCAACGCACTTTATTTCCAATTATGACCCCTTTGGTCACGCCACCATCCGTGGCGTGACCAAATAACACTATCATGCTAGCCTGTTTCTGGGCCAATTCTTGTCATGCCAATGGTAGTGGCGTGACAGTGTTATTTGGTCACGCCACCAACAGTGGTGTGACAAAAATTGTGTTTCTGCAGACTTATCCTATGGCATGATAATGTTGTTTTGTCACGCCATGGATGGTGGCGTGACCAAAGGGGTCAGAATTGGAAATAAAGTGCGCCGGGGGTTAATTTTAAAATTAATTTTAAAAAAGGATTAATTAATAAAAAAGTTCTCACCATACATGGGCAACAAGCAACAAAATCCGAAAGTAAATCAAGCCCAACATTTTAAATTGAAATAATAGAAAAGGGGGACCAAAGGCGAAAGTAAATGGGGGGACCAAGCCTCGGCGGCCTAGCAGCCATGGCGGAGCCGAGTAGCTAGGCACCGGCGGGCCAAGCGCGGCCGAGTCGAGCCGGCGGGAGCAAGGCGCGTGGGTGGGCCGAGGGAGCCGGGCACCGGGGCAGAGGCGACATCGCCATAGAGCCACCAGAGAGGAGGATGGGAATGGGGAATGAGGAAGAAGAGAGGGAGGTCAGGGGGCTTTCGGCCGACACAAAAGAGGGAAAAGGGGAGGCCAGCAAGGCCTTCGGCCAAATGGGATAAGGGAGAGAGAGAAAGATTAAGAGAAGAGAGAAAGAGATTAGGAAAAGGGGGAGAAAAGATTTGGTAAAGGGGTAAAGAGGTAAAATTTAGGGGGGATTAGTAGTAGTAGGGTTAGTTGCGGTAATAAACACCAGTAGTAGATGTTGGTGCAGTATAGCACGTATACGGCATACCTGTAGGTATCAGACTAATCACTAGAAGCAACAAATTTATAAGCCACATGAGGATAAATAGTAGTAGATTGACCGGTAGAAAATAAACATGTGAAAAAATGTAAAATTAATATGAGACCTCATAAATGAATTAATCGATAAAACTCCCTCAAGTAGACAAATAATTTGATGCGTTAGAATTAATTTAATCGTGATAGAATAACTAAATTAAATAACCCCTGGTAAATATCACACATACACACTTGAGTAAAATTGATTAGGAATATTTGCATGAGTAAAATTTAATAGATCTAGTTGCATGCGGGTACATGTAGCATTTTGTCTTTCGTGCGATAAAACGCGAGTATAGACAACCTCAACCCTAGAGCTAATAGACGAGAACAACCGTAGTTGGGAGAGTGCTAACCTAGTGGGGACCCGAAAAAATGTTATTAAATTAAAATCTTTGGCAAAGAAAATCAACCGATTAATGTATGCATAGTAGCACTAAAAATAACTAAGTATTTATTTGTTATTCGCGTCTGCCATATAAATTGCAAAGGATGAATGAATGCAGGCAGGTGTAATTGATCAAGATTTCGTTGACGCTAATCTTTTCTATTACTACGAAGGCAAGCTTACCTCTTAAACATCAACCTAGTTATATTAAATGTAAACATTAGTTTATTGTATCATTATACATATGTGCATAAAAATTATGTCTCAAAATCAAATTGGATAAAAGAGAGGACAAAATAAAAGAGATGATGAATGAGAAAAAAGCAATACAGCTGAGATGAGCAGTTGTACTGCAAGAGAAATATCAGGATGGTAAAGGGGGCTCGTGGCAGGAAAAATAGATGAGGGAAGAGGTGGGACCTCTTTACATACGATTAATATATAAGGACCAACAAAACTATCATTCAGATAAGAGGCCATATTTAAGTGCCAACTATTTTTCTGTTTCGACAGACAGAGAATGCTACCTTGTTACGTAGTTATACTCTTCACAAGGCATAAAATATAGTTATGGAGGAACCCAAGGTGAAGTGGGGATCCAAGGCACTATAGTACCGCAAGGTGAAGTGTTGGGTGCGGGGATGTCCGGCCCAACCAACATTATGGGAACTCGGTCGAGGACGCACCCCAGGACACCGACGAAAAATAGTGGGTGGAGACTTAATCACGTAACTTGAAAAACATGTTGTATTCTGAACTCGAAACCGCATTAAAGGAAATATGGGAGACCTAGCGTAAAGAGAGCTCAGAATAGCTATGGGTAAAGTGGTACAAAGGCTGCGAAGTGCTATATAAAACCATGAATTTATGCCTGTCTCTTGGATTGGAGTCTACGGTGACTGCTAGAGGTTCATCTTCTTACCAAGTGATAAGTAGTCTTTTCAGAATTAAAACTGCCACTTAAATATTGGTAAAGTATTTTCCAAAAAAAAAAACAGATGAGTTAGAAAATATGATAACGAACAGAGAAGAGTCATACAATGCATCTTTGCTAATAAATGCTTACTGAGTACACTAGTACTCATTCTTGCTATTATTCTCCTTTGTTAGATCTTAATCCGACCGAAAACTATCCCGAGTGGGATGAAGGATATACAGTGCCGAAGGAGATAAGCCTTAGAAGGAGATGAGGGCGCTTACTATGAGGTCCAGGGCGAGGTGGACACCATATTCGATGAGTGGGACAAGCAGACGACTGGTGGAGCAAGGTAGGCAAGCAAGGGGAATTCGTTTCCCGTTGTAATTAAATAATTGTATTAAAGACCATAGCCTTGCGTGGCTAATTGCTATAATAAAGTATAGTTTCTATCTTATTGTTCTGCTGCGTTAACTTTGGTATGACTTACTATTCGTTAGCGGTGTCCTATCGGGCAAACGAATAGTAATCCGTTTGCTTAAGTGTGATTACCCTTCGGTAATGACACGGGCACCGCATGGTTCTCTGAATGGATCATAGCCATCATTAGCAGTGATCGTAGTCGGCGACAGGTCAATCTAGTACTTGTGCTCCCATGCCTTGTTAGCATAGTCGTGCAGCATCCATACATGGATTATTGTCCTTGGCTCCTTGCCACGTCGATGATGGCCATTGCGAGCATGCCCTCCATCTCAGCAGCTGTAATCTGCCAATCTGAAGCAAATTGAGCTTGTCGGACTCTACGCTTGCAAGGACAAGAGGACTGATCCACCGGAACTCCTCCACCCCCCTGTCCACTACAACACAGATAGGGATTATAGGGCGTTTAACTAAACCTGGCATTTGGCTTAAGTGCCACCGAATAACAAATCCATGGCGTTTATCTTAATTTAGGACGTTTACTAGGATGGTGCATAAAATGTGCCGGAGTAGGATGCACCACGGCACAAATATGCGTCGGCATATCCTTAATCAACAAGGACATATATTAATGTCGGCTTAGACCATTTGCCGATGCTTAATATATGTCGGCCAATGAAGTAAGAAGGGCATATAGCATTCGTCGAGTAAGATCAAGCACAACGTTTATAAGTGTCGGAGATTTGCAAACGCCAGGTTAGACCATATCCTCTACAGAAACTAAATTTTTTGGCGGGAAGGCAAGTTGGGCGGGAGGACCCATGAAACCGCGCCCTTTTTTTCGTTGTGTGCTAACCCTATCCAATCCTCCACAAACCACAGCAGCCTCCCATTTCTTTCTTCTTCTTGGTGAAAGCTTCGGCCGAATCTCTCCTGGCTCCTCCTCCGGGCAGCTCTCTCCCCTGTGCTGCTTGGCTCTGGTGCAGCTACCGGCGCACCACCCGCGCCCTGCCGCCGCCGGTTCGCTTGCGTCCTGTCGCCGCCGTGGCCCGCGCCCAACTCCTGCTCCTAGCTCGGTCGGTCCTTGGTGCCGCTTCCGGCTCGACCGGCACTACGCCCGGCCGCCGGCGTCGCCGTGCTTTGGTCCACCCACGCCCTGCGCCTGCGCCGCCTTTGGTCCACACGTCGGCCACCCGTGCCCCTATGGATCGGCTCCCCATCGCCAAGCGCCGCCACCGGCCTCTGTGGCCCGGCTTGCCGCCGTGCGCTCGGCCCGGCCTACTTCCTCTCAGGTGACATGCATTTATACACTATCTGTTTATTACAAATTCTAGACTCTTTTCTAGTTTATACCTTTATTTTGTAATTTGGCCTTATGTAACACATACATTCCTTGTTATAGCTAGTTTGGGCGTTCTGCACTTTACTTTTAGTGGGCAAGCCTCTTTGGCCTACTTTTTAGCTTCCTATTTATGTGTTACTGGCATGTCAGATTTTTTTTCTTCTCTAGATTGGCTCTCTTTACATTTCTTTATTGATAAAATTTTGAAAACTTAGGCTGTAACAAATTCTTTGGCAACATGCAGGATACTGTTGATTGCCCAGAGTGGGTTGTTCCATTCCATCTCTTCAAATTACTGGTGGAGAAGGTATGAAATTGTTCTCTTGCTCAAACAGTGCGTCCATGGTGACCTATGCCTTTTTTATTTTTTCAACTAGATGATTGCAAGATTTTGTTGAAATTTTATTGTATCCTATCTTTGTTGTTCTCATTTATATCACATGAACACCTTTTCATTTTTTGACATATTTGCTACACAAACAGATGCATGCGTGGATCGCCATGTGGCTTTTGCTATCTAGGGTGAAGGAAACATCAATATTGATGTGTATGAAAGTTGACGTGTAATATGACTTGGACATG
Source organism: Ampelocalamus luodianensis (assembly GCA_036346255.1). Lineage (NCBI taxonomy): Eukaryota > Viridiplantae > Streptophyta > Magnoliopsida > Poales > Poaceae > Ampelocalamus > Ampelocalamus luodianensis. The sequence continues at coordinate 35,787,491 of CM070620.1, read as the reverse complement.
TCTTATGAGTCATCTATGAAGTGCAAATTTACTTTGCTCCTCTGAGTGTTCAGATTGCTTGAGGTGTAGCTATGTGTACTCAATTTTACTTTTGCTATGCGTTACTTGATATTTGAGATGAATGTGATGGATCAAATAGATAGAGAATGATGAATTCAGGAATGAAAAATGGCAGGAAAAAGTTTTGTATGAACCATTGCACTGTATGATGTCAATATCATGTATGAAATGAGCATATGACGGCGAAGACCTATTATGGCATTTGGCAAATGCTAGGGAGGATCAAATGTGGCGTTTAACTTATGCCAGAGCAGCTATTGATCAAACACGACGCTTAGGATATGCCGGACTTGCGCAACAACCACTACCGGAGACAGCGATTTGCCGAGTGCAATATTTGCCGAGTGCCAAATAGCGCACTTCGAGAAAGAGATATTTTGCCGAGTGCGACACTCGCAAACAAAAACAATCAGAAATCCGCTTGCCGAGCGCCATGCACTCGCAAAGGTTAACACTTAAGATATTCAACCTTTGCCGAGCGCCGCACACTCTCGCAAAGACGGCATGCAGGTAACGGCCCGCTCGACGCCAAATTTTGCCGAGCGCCGCTGCTTGGCACTTTCGGCAAAATAAATATTTGCCGAGTGCCCAGATCCGCACTCTGCAAAGAGGTTTTTTTTGTAATTTTTTTGATTTTTTAATTTCTTTGCCGAGCGCCAGATATGGCACTCTAGAAAGAGGATTTTTTTAAAAAATTTAATTTTTTTTCCTCCATTTTTTTAAAACAGATTTTCCCCATCTTTGCCGAGTGTCGCCTCGTGTGGCACTCGACAAAGACGTTGCAATGAGAGTGCCGTGACTCGGCACTTTCGGCAAACATATTTTTATTTATTTATTTTGCCTCCAAATTTTTTGCAGCCTTCCATAGCCAGCAGTACTCTATGTTAGATTTGGTATATTTTGTGGTTTTGTTATACTTAGTTAATTTATTTCATTTACTACAATTATTTCGAAAATGCAAATTTGAACACGTATCGAATAATGGAATTTAATGATTCAAAAATGATAGTCATGTTATTGAGTGTAGTGTGAGGTCGCATCCAGAACGGACCGAAATTTGAACATCTTGTTGACGAACATGATCGCGAACTTGCGGGCGAAGTGTTTTAAATTCTATAAAGCAAACAACGCCCGAAATTATGAAACTGTGGAGATGTCATGATATCATATGTGAGGTCGTGATAAAATTTTGAGAAGGTTTCAGAGCAAGAAACACGCACGATGCTTTCAAACCGTGATATCTCCTACCGAATATAAGTATCACATGTGAGATGTCCCGTTTGAAAGCATCGACGTGACAACATACACGAAACCTTCTCAAATTTTGATCACACCTCCACATATGATATCATGACATCTCCACGAAGTTTCATAATTTTCTGACGTTGTTTGCTTTTTAAAAATTTAAAACACTTCGCCACAAGTTCATCACATATTTCACAACAAGATGTTCAAATTTTGATCCGCTCTCGATACTACCACACTACACTCAATAACATGACTATCATTTTTTGAATCATTAAATTCCATTATTCGATGCACGTGCAGCTCAAATTTGCATTTTCCAAATAATTGTAGTAAATGAAATAAATTAACTAAGTATAACAAAAGCCACAAAATGTACCAAATCCTAACATAGAGTACTGGCATCAGAGGAGGGTCACAAAAAAATTTGGAGGCCAAAATAAATTTAAAAAATATGTTTGCCGAGCGCCAGTCACTCACTACTTAGAAGCGCTTTTGCCGAGTGCCACATGCATTTACACTCTAGCAAAGATGGGGAGAGGTCCTGCTTTTTTAAAAAAATATGGAGGGAAAAATTTAAAAAAATAAAAAACTCTTTGCCGAGTGCCACATGCATTTACACTCTACAAAGATGGGGAGAGGTCGAGTTTTTTTTTTAAAAAATTTTGGAGGACAAAAATTTTAAAAAAATAAAATCTTTGCCGAGTGCCATATCTCTGCACTCAAAGAAATTTAAAAATTTAAAAAATTAATTTTTTTTTTAAAAACTATTTGCCGAGCGCAGATCTCTGCACTCTGCAAAGAAAATAAAAATTAAAAAAATTAAATTTTTTTAAAAAACCTCTTTGCCGAGTGCCGATCTCGCACTCAAAGAAAATAAAAATTAAAAATTGTTTGCCGAGTGCCGATCTCGCACTTGCAAACCTTCGACACTTATAGTTTTGGCTGCGCACGCGACGCACTCCGCGACACGCGACACGCACACGCTACGACATTACCGCCGCGCCACGCGCCGCCGCCGCGCCGCGCCAGCCGCGCCGCGCGCCGCCGCCGCGCCACGCGCCGCCGCGCTCGCCGCCGCCGCGCGCGCCGCCGCTGCGCGCGCACGCCGCCGCGCTGCGCGCCGCGCGCTGCGCCGCTGCTGCCGCCCGCGCCGCCAAGCGCGCCGCGCGCTGCGCCGCCGCCGCCGCGCTCGCGCTGCCACGCCTCGCCCGCCGCGCGCCGCTACCGCCCCCGCCCGCCGCCTCCCTCACCGCGCCGCCAGTGGCCGCTCAACCACACCACCACCACCTCGTGTTCGCACTCACCCACTTGCCCATTTTGCCCAACCCCGAAGCCGCGTTGCCTCCATCGCGGCGCGAGCCATGCCCCGAGCCGCCTGGAGCCTTCCTGTTTTTCCTTTTTGCTCTCGTTGTCTCTGAATGTGACCGACAAGAGGGTCTTTAGTAAATCATCATAGCTTCGCAAACATCATGGTCACAATTAATTCAAGCAAATGAGAAATTAGATTTGATGTTTAAGATTTGAAGGAAGATTAATTCATAGTATTTTAGTTCTGAAAAATCTTGCTTTTGTAGGTTGTTTGAATAGCAGTCTAAAGAATTTCAGAATTGTCAAAAGGCTAATAGTATGTTTAACTCTAGTATTTAGAGTTTATCTTAATTCTATTAGTTAGTTGACAAATTAGTGAAATCCTTTTGATGAAGTGTTATTCAGATAAGAAAAGGGGATTAGAAGAAAGTTCGTAATGTCAATATAACCATCTTGCAAAATCTTTGATCTAATGCTACAAGTTTGGATGATCACATTTGAGTCACCAATTCGCTTAGCAAATTGGAGGTTTGAGTTTAAAGGAAGGTTAGTCAATAGCATTTTAGTCCAACAATCTTGCCGCAGTGTGTACGAACATTAACTCGAATAAAATCAGTTTTTCAAATAGGCTTATAGCATTCTTAGTTCAAGAGCTAGAAATGTTCTTGACTCTATTAGTCTTTGGACAACAATCCTACTGTATAACCAAATCACAAATAAAAATTTCAATTACATGAATTAAAGATACGTATGAATTAAAAGAACCACTAGATCAAGTACTACATGTGCCATTTTATAAACATATATGAACCCTTTATATATGGAAACAAAGTAAAAAAACTGAAAATGTAGGTTCTCATTCTTCATCATGTTTAAGGCATCATCCATTTTTTACATCACTTCTATTAAGCATTTGCTATGAAAAAATTCTTGGCCCTCTTATTCGGTTGTAGATAATATGTTTTGAGCAAATATGTAAGTGCTATGATCCCTTTGTGCGATGTCAGTGATCATACGGTGTAGTTGTGGTTGTTGTTGTATATGTGGTTGTCGGCCATCGTGCCGTTGTTTTTTGCGGTTTTGGAAACCTCACCGCAGGTGGAGGTTCTCACGATTTTTTAAATGACAAGATTTTGTTCCATTTTGCGAGAAGAGCCCGCTGAGCCGAGTCGGAGTTCCCGCGCCGCGTCGGTCTCCCGCACGCGTTGCTCGCCATCGACCGACCGCCACGGCCCGCTTAGCCCGACTCCACCGCCACCCTAGGTATAACCCTCTTTTCGTGATCATGGTCGAGATCACGAGATGCAATTGATGGTTACATTACTCACGATACATATGTTAGAGGATGGATGACCGCTCATTGGATGTACACGGCCGAGAAGTCGAGTGATTACACCACGCATCGGATGAACAAGACCGATGCTTTCTTGAACTGCATTTGGCAAGGTCGCTAAAGGACATTGTCTAGTTTTGTGTCCCCGCAGAAATGTGGAAACAGGAGAAGGGTAAACAAGGTGGACATGGGTAAACATCTTTTGAAGAATGGATTTACGCGACTACACCCGGTGGGTCCACCATGGTGAAGCCCATCGATGAGAGAGGAGGTGGTGAGACCACGCTACGAGGCTTATGATGTCGATGCCGGTAGCGCATATGTTAGATGACTTTCACCAGGACACTCGATGAGGGACGGAGAAGGAGGAGATGGAGGCAACGACACAGCGTTTCTACGACATGATGGACTCGCACGTAAACCCCTTCACGACGGTCAACGGTGTCTCAAGTGGATGCCATTGACGCTTAATGGGGTTGAAGTCCGAGTTAAACCCGAGTCGAGAAGGCTTCGATAAGATGTTGACCGTGATTGGCACCCGCCTCCGAGGGCCACATTCTCGCCAAAGAGCATGTACGAGTCACGTAAACTCCTTCGCACTTAAGATGCCGTATGAGCGATACATGCTTGTTCAAAGGGGTGCGCCCTATTTAGGAAAGAACACAAGGATGCAAAGCATCGTCCAGTGTAAATCCTCCGTGTACCGAGGTAGACTCTAGTAATGGCCGTAAGAGGCACTTACGATCCCCGTGAAAATCCTACTGCACCTTCCGCTCCTACCGAGGATCCAACGCTATACATGACCGAGGAATCGCAAATGATGACATGGCACAAAAATGGCAAACGGTATAACTCGACAAGATGGTACATCCATCCGATGGTGAAGCATGGACCCGCTTTGATGACAAACATCGTGAGAAAGCGTATGAGGCTCGCAATGTACGTGTCGCTACCGCAATGTATGGGTTCAACTTATGGATCGATGGCTGCCCCATACACATGTTGGCCCGTGTTCGTTATCCCTCAATCTCCCCGGCTCTCCTTTCAACGACATAACGATTCTTGTCGCTGATAATTCCCGACACCCGGGAGTAATATGGGTGTGTTCATGGAGCCCGTGTTTGATGAATTGGTCCGTGCTTGGGACGAAGGGGTATGGACATACGACCGAGCTACAAAGACAAGCTTCAAAATGCACGCTTGGTACCACTACTCCTGCATGACTTCCCGCAGATGGGTTATTCTCATACCGTGTGTTCACTGGAAGTTCCCATGCCCAAGATGCAAGGAAGGTGTGAGGTTCCATTGGTTGCACAAGGGTGGCAAGTACTCATCGCTCGACGACATCGCCAATTCCTCCTCTTGACCATCCATTCGCACAAGACATCAAGAACTTTACGAAAGGTGTCGAGGATGCACCCCGCACCGCGGATTATGATCGGTGCCGAGGTTCATGCTCACATAGATGCTCGTGCCCAATCAAGAAGGTGGTTTTGTGGGATATGGTGAGCAACATATGTGGACTCATAAGTCGCTTGACGAGGCTCCCTATTTCGATGACCTTCTTCGCCACATAACATTGATGTAATGCACACCTAAAAGAATGTCGCCGAGGCACTTTGGGCAACACTCATGGACACCGAAAAGTCTAAGGACAACCCTAAGGCTAGAGTGGACTCGCAATGTTATGCGATAGACCAAATCAAGAGATGCGCCTCCTAGTCGCGGCAAGACATGGAGAAGGCCTAATGCCGATTTCGCCTTGAAAAAGGACCAAAGGAGGGAAGTACTTGAATGGATCCAGACGCTAATGTTCCTCGATGGGTATGCAGCGAATCAAGAGGGGAGGAACTTAGGCACTCGTGAATCAACGGATGAAGAGTCATGACTACCACATATGGATTGAGCGGCTTCTTCCGCGATGGTTCGAGGCTATGTCCTCGAGCATGTCCGCAAGTGCCGCAGAGTTGAGCTATTTCTTCCGCCACTTTGTGCCAAGGAGCTATCTCTGACCGTCATTGATGACTTGGAAAAGTGGCACCCGTGTTGCTCGTAAGTTGGAGAAGATCTTTCCACCCGCTTTTCTTGGCGATGCAAAGATTTGATTGTGCACCTCCCGTATGAGGCACGTATGGGGGCCCTGTAGGCCCGCTGGTGCTATCCAATCGAGAGATGTCTCAAGACTCTTCGCCAAAATGTAGAAATAAAGCCAAAATTGAGGCTTCCATGGCAGAGGCATACATTCTCGAGGAGGTGTCAAACTTCACGAGAAATACTACACCGAGAACCTTCCTAGCGCTCATAATCCACCCTCGCACAATGTCGGCGAAAATGAATCGAACCTCACCTTTTCCAAGGGCAACTCTAAGCGCAAGTGCATTGACCACTAAGCAATTGAAAATGAAGAGTGGCGCAGATCATGCTATATGTGTTGACCAACCTTGTCGAGGTGCGCTGCTTCATTGCAAGTTCTCAACGAACTTGTTTCAATACGCCGTCACTCCTTGTTTCTTCGCCCAACCCCTTGTTTCTCGCTGGTGCGGGAATTTCTTCGTTAATCTCGCATGAATCAAGGGATCCTACCCGCAGAAACCGATACCCTTCTTTCACGTGCGGGACCGTGGAGCCCCGATTTCATTTCTTGGTTCAAATGTAAGGTATCGCCCAATTTAGCTCGCATTTTAGTTCGACATTCCAAGTTGATCGTGACGCTCAATAATATAACGATCTATCCCGCTTGAGCTTGCGTGCCCAAACCGATGCGCCTATAAGTGACGAAGTTGAGACAAAGGTTGCAAACGGCCGTCGTTAGGGTCAAGTCATTTACCGCTATGACGTGAATGGGTATCGCTTTCACACGCAAGCTACGAGCGTAGCCTACCAATCGAAAAACCACAAACAATGGAGTTTTTACGCCCGCACCGATGGCCTCGACTATTATGAAAGAATTGAAGAAATCTACGAACTTCCATTTTATGGTTCCAAACCTCTTAATCTCGCCATATTCAAATGTCGCTGGTTTCATCCTCGAGTAACGAGACGAACCCTAATCTTGGGCTAGTCGAGATTCGACAGATTCCGTCTATCCAGAAAAGATGTCTACATTGTGGCTCAACAGCCGTCCAGTTTATTATACGCCATACGCGTGCCAAGACAAAGAGCATCTTAAGGGTTGGGCTATTGTGCACAAGGTATCGCCACACGGTAAACTACTGTCCCAAACGATGAAGATTACAACTTCAACCCAAACACATATGATGGAGAGTTCTTTCAAGAAGAGAGGCTACAAGGAGGTTTGAGATAGACTTAACCGGCGATAAGAATGGAAGTAGACAATGAAAGGGTTGATGACGAGGACGCTGGAGACGAGGTGCGAAATGTGAAGGACTTACAAATGCTTGAGCGACACGCTTAGGCAATGACAATGAAGACAACATTCCTCCTTCTGATAGTGTTGATGATTTGGACAATGTTGATAGTGATGACGAGACCTATGATCCAAATAATCCCAATCATGAAGATTATTTCTAATACATGTAATATCGTGTTTTTGTAATTATATTTTGTTCATTTTGCATCTATTTCTAATTACGCCTTGCTTATTCTTTTAATTGCAGTGAGTGAACAAAGATGGCTCGCGATCGTTGTAGGGACGTGTCCTCGCTTACTGCAGACCACGACCGCGGAGGAGGAGGCGGAGGGGTCTGACAGAGGAGGAGGAAGAGGACCGTCGCCGCAGAGGGGGCGCCTCCTCCCACGCCGCGTGAGGAGGTGTCGAGGAGGAGGTGGCGCCCGTGACGAGCCTGGACGAGGAGCCGGTTCGGCAGACGGGCGAGGAGGAGGGGCGCGACGAGGACGACGACGAGGCGGTAGGCACGGGTTCTTCTTCCTCCTCTTCCTCGAGTGTCTACTTGCAGGTCCTCGCGAGCCTCCCTCAGTTCCGCATCCTCACCGACGCCAGTTGATTCGCCCGAAGGGCAAAAGTAAGTAACTTTAGATGTTGTCACCACTACTTCATATGATATGTTGAAAAAGAGAAACTAATAATTTTTCTTAATCACTTGTGCAGAACCGGTGGTTGTGTCGGGTGGTGGCGCACGCCCCAATGGCATCCTCGGTCTTCGTGCGGTAGCAACACTACCCGCATTGTGACGACGCCGAAGGCGGAGCCGCCTACTCGCTTGACCACTACGCCGCCGGCCCCGATGCGGAGTACCCCAACAAGGCGCGCGCGGTGAAGGCGGAGTTTTGGGTAAGTCTCCTCGCACAACATTGCTCAATACATCGCATTCATTGGACTTTTCTTGAAATAATGAATGGATACATCGCGCTTGTATGCGATTTATTTCGATGCGATGAGGGATTTGAGGCCGTATGACTGTGGCTACGAAAGCTCGTAAAAACTCATCACCGACATGCATCACGAGGTGCGCATCCGTGCCATCGTAATCTACCACGGTCGGCTTGGAGAGAAGGTCACCAAGAAAGACGCAAGAAACATGACGCCGACCGACCGCATCTTGAGGTAGATGAAGAACATTAATATTGATTCGCTTTGAGATTGGCACGCTTAATTTGATCTTCTTATATGTCAAATACTTGATGACGGTAGATGATTCCCGGTGGTGCCAATCGTATCCCGAGGCCGGGCGATGATCGTGGACAAGTGGTTCACTGAGGAGTATCTCCAGATGCACAGTTGATGCCCGGACCGTCGCTTGATGATGCAAGGTCCAAAGACACCATCAAGGCAACCGCAACCTCTCCGCATACAAACAAGCATGGGTACACGAATTCATTTATCTATTGTGACGCCAATTCTCGCCGATTTCTAATTATCTTGTCGTTTTTCTCGCAATGGTGTCACATAGTGCCCACCTTGCTCGGACTTCCAGCATGGTGTATGGCCCACAAGGGCAAGGCGACGTCCGACGCCTCCTTCAACTCGAGGACCCGCCCGAGGCGCACACGAACCCGAAGCGCCCACACCGCATCGCTGAGTACACGCCGGCGCAAGGTCGGTCCATGGGCCGACTATGATCCGAGCACCTGTGACTTTGATGGAGAGATCGCCATGAGGGTGGGACAAGGCAAGAAGCATGGGCGGTTCGGCTTGGCGACGGCCTCATCGACACGGCCTCTACTCCATCTCTCCCGCATCCGAGCACGAGCACGAGCGAGCCCGGCCATACGCCACGGCAGATCGCAGACAAGACCGGTCGACGCACTCGAGGTTATTCTGCTTTACTCGTCAGACATTGATCTTTACACACCTTTATTAGCTTTGCATTATCAAACATTGGAGTAAAATATTGCAGTCTTACCGAACAAGAAATGAGGCAACGCTGTGAGCCGGAGGCCGAAAGCAAAGAGGATGTCACCCACCGAGGCCGAGCGGCCGAGCAGTAGGCCCGACGCAGAGGTCAAGCGACATGATGGAGTTCCTACAAGGTCTTGGGCAACATACGGGCTTCATTGCACACCGGCCGCTCACTCAACCTCCGCCACGCGCCCCGCACCGCAGCTACTCCCGTGAGTATGAAAGTTATTTGCTTTCGCTTGTGCTTTGCTTGTATGACCTCTACCTTCCTAGATTAGGTATCTAATGTAATCTTGTCTCACATGCAATCTCTTCTCCTTTGTGCACCTCAATCGGCGGTTCGAATAATCCACCTCATGCGCCCGAATGATGGAGCTTTTCCTTCACCACATCGCAGTGGCCACCTTCGAGATGAACGGTAGTTGTATTTTCATTTGTTGTTCACTTGGTGATGGACTTGTGATATACTTATGATGCACTTGTCGATCGTGATGAACTTGTGGATTTGTTTGGATGGACTTGAGCACTTATTGTTATATATGTGATGGATGTGATAAATATGTGATGGATGAGATATATATGTGATGGATGTGATATATATGTGATGGATGAGATATATATGTGATGGATGTGATATATATGTGATGGATCCGATATATGTTTGGATGGATTTGTTTGTCGTGATGGAATGTAAAATAAATAAAAACGCAGCTTTGGGTCATTTGCCGAGTGCAAGACATGGCAATAGGTCCTTGTCGAGTGCCATGGTCATAGCACTCGGCAAAGCGGGAATGTGGGCACCGAAAATCCTGCTTTTCCAGCTTTACCGAGTGCCATGACCATGGCACTCGCAAAGAAAATTTTTAAAAAAATTAAAACTTTGCCGAGTGCCTCTGCGCGCTCAAGAAAGAATTTTCAAAAAAATTTAAACCTTTGCCGAGTGCCATCATTCCGACACTCGCAAAGACATTTTCAAAAAAGTAAAAATTTTGCCGAGTGCCAACGGTTGGCACTCGAAAGACATTTTCAAAAAATAAAATAAAACTTTGCCGAGTGCCGCGGCGCTCGGCAAAGAATTTTCAAAATTTTTTTAAACCTTTGCCGAGTGCCATCATTCGACACTCGCAAAAACATTTTCAAAAACACAAAAAATCTTTGCCGAAAGTCGCGGGTTGGCACTCGGCAAAGCGGCCGTCAACAGGCCGCGCCAGAATCGGGCCTTTTCTTTGCCGAAGGTCGACTCGGCGACTCGGAAAGCCTTTGCCGAGTGCCCAAAGACACTCGGCAAAGGCTGCGCTTGCCGATTAATTTTTTCCGAGTGCCCTTTGCCGAGTGTCGCACTTCGGCAAAGCCTTTGCCGAGTGCAAAGGAGCCTTTGCCTAGTGCCCGAGGCACTCAGAAGTGCCCGAGTCCTCGTAGTGAACGGCGCTTACAATATGCCGGACTAGAATAACCATGGCATTTACTATATGCCGGACCGGAGCAACCACGACATTTACTATATGCCAGAGTTAGTCAACCACGGTGTTTGCTATGTGCCAGCACTGCCCAGAAGGGGTGTCTAGTATATGCCGGTAATTCATCAAAGCTGACAAATGAAAACACCCTAGTTGGCTAAATGCCGGGGATTACTTTTCACTAATGGCGTTTTTGACTTGCCAATAAACGCCTAAAACTATTCAAGGAGTTTAGGCACATAAGTCGGCATATATAAATGCCTCACAAGCCTACCATGTTGTAGTGGTCGAACACAATGATCTTGTTGATTTGCCGAATATATATATCTACGGCGGTCGCTGCAGCTGCCGTGGAACATGGCAAAGCGCTTCTTCATGAGCATGGCGTAACCTAGCCAACAACACCCCATTTAGGGTTGGCGGCATCCCCGAGGATCATGGCACCGATCCTCGCAAAGACACACACGCCACACAAGGTGGAAGATGAACAGACGGCAAGAACACGAAAAGTTTTGCGAGACCGCAATTGCTTGGTCTCTTTTCTACTTTTGTTCTCCGTTATGCACGCCACAATCAAACAACACGAATATCGGGATATCTAAAACACACACATGCATGCAATGTCGGGCTAACATCCCACTACTCTTGCCACGATCCGCATCGGCGCGCAAGATGACTCGGCTTGCAGCGCATCACGCTCGTGTGGCTCATTCTTGTGACCCACCACGATGACCAAGCATCGCTATATGCATTCAAGCTTATCAACTCAACGACTAGAAAACTAGCTCAACATGCACCTATTCAACTTACATGCAGCCATGCAAGACGCATACATTCGCATCTACTGCTGCACTACTTCACGGCGAACTAACTCATGCATACAAACAACTAATGCATCATACACTCAATCTTAATTATTCCTAACAATTTCACCTAATCAAGATGGCTTCACAGAGCGCCGGTTCGTCTGCATCGCATCCGCCTTCACGAGATGCGCTGCTCCTCCTCCTCCTGCGGCATTCAAAAGCAAAATGCCCATAGTCATTGCAGCTGTAGCATTTTACTTTAGCTTTGTCGAATTTGCGATTCCCGCAAGCTTCGCCACATTGCCGGCCGAGCCGCTCTCGCCATCTCTATTCTTCGCCGATTTGGCCTCCCACTGCAGCGCTTAGGAGAAGATGTTCATCGTCGTTGTCGCCGCCGCACCACAGACGCTCCTCATACGCCTTGAGGCGCCGATCACTTCTTTCATTGTCATTGTCTTCAAGTCCTCAAATTGCTCAATGGTTGAAACAATCTACTGTGTATTTGCTCGGGACGCGCAGAAGCTTCATGATGACGTAGCTCTCTCCATCTTGTCACCAAGATCGCGGATCTGGTTGATGAGAGTCACCAATCTCACCGCGAAGTCGCCCATCGACTCCGCTTTCCTTCATGCGTAAACCCTAGAACTCGCTCTTGAGTGTATGCACGCACACCTCCTTGACACGGTCGGCGCCGATGTACATCACAATTGTGACTCAGCTTCACGCGCCATCAACATCGACCAGGTACTGGGCTATGTGCATGCAAGCTTATCAACTCAACGACTAGAAAACTAACTCAACATGCACCTATTCAACTACATACAGCCATGCAAGACGTACACATTCACATCTACTCTAGCACTATTTCACAGCCGAGCCAACTCATGCATGCAAACAACTAAGGCACCATGAACTCAATCTTGATTATTCCTAACAGGGACGTCGGGCGATCAATCTCATGCACAGCGTGCTGCTCCGGGGCGCCCAGGACACGGATCCAGTACGAGCCTTCGATCTGTCGAGCTCCTGGCTGGTACAGCACTTGGTACCCTCTTCCTTCTCTGGGAGAGTCGCACGAGTAGAACCTGACGATGCCGTTGTCAAGGTGGATCGCCGAGAGGAGTGCCCAGTGGCGGGTGCAGGGGTTGCAGACGTAGAGGCCGTTGAGGTAGGAGAGGAGGATGCCATCGCAGGAGTCCTCGACCCTGAATAAGCTGTCCGCGTCGACGATGACGTCACCAGGTCCAACTTGTCAAGGCCTAGCGTGTCACCCAGGGCGTCGGCGTCCACCAGGGAAAACGCTACCGGCTGTGAAAAAATTTTGGAGGGTAGCTGTAGGACCGGTAATCCGCGATTACCGGGTTTTCAAAAATTCGGCTGAAATTTTTTATTTGCACAGTGAAATTTCAATTTTTTCCAGCTAGAATGACCCAAAAAAAAGTCCGAAATTTTGGGAAATTTCGGCAATTTTAATGAGCAGTCTCAAAACTGCTTCCTCTATTGCAGCCTGTTTCCACAAAGCTACCTTCTCTCGCGCGAGAGCCTCATAAAGCTGTGGATAGCAGAAGGATTCATAACAAGGAAAGGAAAGAGCACCGTTGAGGAAGTTGCAGACGAGTACCTGATGGAGCTGATCCGTGGAAGCTTGTTACAATTGCTGGAGACAGATGAGCTTGGTAGAGTAGCCTTCTGCAAGATGCATGACATTGTGCGTGAGTTGGCTCTCTCTTACTCCAGGAAGGAGATGTTTGGCTTGATAGGAGGTGACCTTCAAATAGATCAAAATGAAGATGTCTGCTGCTTGTTGATATCAAAGTGCAACAAGCACATGGGATCAAGCATTGAATTCCCTCACCTCCGTACTTTCATTGCCACTAATGGAGCTGCACACCAAGATTTGCTAAAATCTCTCATAGCCAATGCAAGGTACCTTGCTGTTCTGGAGCTGCAAGGCTCACCCATTAACACAGTTCCAGCAAACATCGGGGAGTTGTTCTATCTTGGGTTCAGGAAGACCAAGGTGAAATTCCTTCCAAAATCGATCGAGAAACTCACTAATCAGGAAACTCTGGACCTGAAATACACCGAGGTCGATCAACTGCCAAAGGAGATCGGCAAACTGAAGAAGCTGGGGCACTGGCCGAATGAATTCTCACACCTGGAGGAGATTCAGACCCCTTTTTTTTTGTAACAGGATCCACCCAGCTTTTTAAAAGCTAATACCAAAAGATATAGATGTTTCAGACCCTTGAAACAGTTGAAGCAACCAAGGACTCCATCGAGCAGCTGGAGCGTCTGACTGCACTGAGAACCTTGTGGGTTGAGAACGTGCACCGCGCCGACTGCGCAAGACTATTTACTTGTTTGTCAGCAATGGAGAACCTCTCCAGTCTGCTCATCAGTGCTAGCAACGACAGTGAGATCCTCGACATCGACGCCTTCAGGCCTGAAAACATGCATCTGCAGAAGCTCATCATCAGAGGCTGCCTTGGCAACGACACATTTGGGAAACCTGTGTTCAGTCAGCTGGCTAATTAATAGGAAAATAGATGATACCCGCCAGATGTTCCTCTCCAATTCAATTAGTATAAATTGGAAGGAAGCTTGTGTCGGAAATAAATTATATGTAAATTTGAAAGGAAATAGTGATACTAGCCATTCAATTGCGTAGCCTACTTGGCTAAGTGCCAAGGAGACAGATCGCCCTTAGATATGTGTGTTCTCACAAGATGGAACTGACGATGTTCATTAAAAAAGCTGGCATGAATCTATTTTCATCTTTTATTTGGTTGTGTTTACCAATTTATACACGGTCCTAACTAAGATTAGAAGATCAATTGTGATACCTAACTAATAGATGACCTTAGAAACCCAAACAATGCATGCATTGCCAATTACTCCGCAGAATTATGAATATTGTGCAAAACAAAATGGGCTTACAGCTTGACTGTACAAGCAGCTCTGGGATCTGAAAAGAAACTCTGTTGGCCTATCATATCGTAGACCTACACATACACAACCTACCAGGCTACCACACATATGAACAACTAACCAGTAACCAACATGCTGTGATCTCATGAATGCAAATCATCTGCCAAGACTGGTCGGATGGATCAATTAATTTTTTTATATAGTGCTTCTGTTAGACCATGTGGTCAGGTCTAGTATATTTTAGTTGATGAATAATTGACAATGTTGATTACTGATGTTAATTGAGACGTGTGGTGTGTGTGGACTTATGTTGGTCAAGTTGTAAAGAACTTGTGCTAGGAAAATATGTTGTTTTGGTCTTTGCATATACAAGGTAACTTGGAGGTGATCGTGGTCTACGGCGGTGACCGGGAGGCGGCTTGGTGCGAAGTCATGGTCCAGAGAGCTGAGGATGCTGGAGGAGACGGTCAGGCTCGAGTTAGAGCGTATGGAGATCAAAGATGGATGATGCGTGTTGGAGTTACGAAGGTGCGGTCTAGAGGCTACGACATGTGAAAATTTTGGAGTGTCCAAAATTAGATTTTGTAATCTGGTATAAAAACCTACGTATTGAGCCCTATAACTACTAAGCTGTACGTGGATGATTAAAGTTTAGAGACTACTATTTTTTCGAAGGGGTGCAGGTGCTAGCACAATTATATATAGATGCTGGTGGTGACTGTGCAAAGGTGAGCCACGTTTTGCGGATTAGGGCCGGCTCGAAGGGCATGAGGTGCTGGCGGCTGTAGATGTGAAGGGCTCACGGCTGCTGTGGAGATGAGACTTTGGGTTGTGTGTGTGCTGGCCATGTTGAGGGGTCTTTGGATGTGAGATTTTGGTTATGATGTGATTGACGATGGCTGTTGAGTTAATGAAAAAGGATTGCTGTATGAGCATTTGGCGGAAGTGCATGCCATGTGATTGATGCTTGTGCTTAAGAGCGTGAGAAGAAAAACATCTTTTGGCATTGAGTTAATCCGAGAGACGTGCTGTTGGTTGATTGATTTGACGGCGTTAGCATTTTTCTCTGCTGAATTTTTTACTCTCCCGTACGTGTACAACGACGCTGTTGCTTGGAGGCGGCTTGACTTGTGCTGTCTTCTGCTACGTTGAACGAAAACAATACCGTCGGGTTATCACCAGAACACGGCTGTTGGTCTTGATCGGAGCAGAGCTTTGTGATCCTTACCGGCGAGTTTTTCGTTTCAGATTGGTTAGTAAGTTCCTGTTCTTTCTTGATTGCATCTTGTGCGTCTGTCGCTAACCATTGGTGTAATCAAGCATTATTTATCTTTTAATTGTTGTTGGTGTAAGATTAATTTGAACCGATCTGTACGTATAGTTAGGGTGAGAAAAATCTTACACAATCATTCACCCTCTCTGATTGTTATTAACGATCCTATAAGTGGTATCAAAGCAGGTTGCTATGGCGTCAGAGAGGTATGTGAATCGTCCTCCCATACTAGATGGTACTGATTTTGCTTTTTGAAGGTATCGTATGCAAGCTTATATTGAGGTTAAAGGTAGTGATGTTTGGAATAAAGTTTCTAGACCTTACGAGGTTCCTATTACTGTTACTGATCTAAATAAAACTGATGTTGATTTAAAAGCTCAACCTCGTAACTTATTATTTCAAGGAATTTTTCGCAAAGAATTTGATCGTGATGAGGACATCACTCCTTCGGATACACGCACTACACAAAATCCTCCAGATCCAGTTGCTAAACTACAAGGTCCTACGACAAGAGCTCGTGCACATCACTTAAATTATGAGGTGAGCCCGTTTCTAGGTATACTACCTAATAATTTATCTATGCAGAATGGTATACTACCTAATAATTGTGATCTTTTGTTACTTAGGAATAATGGGGAGGATCCATCAAGTTACCAAGGTCTACGACCAGGTCTACAAGCTATCGACGGATCGCGACCCTCGACCGGACTGCTGGCGCTACGACCAGTCTCAAGCTCTTCGACGGTCGCTAGCGCTACGACCGGACTGCCAAAGACTACGACCGTGTCTCAAGCTCTACGACCACCATTAGGTGTTTGCGACAATCGCTTTGGGCCTAATAGAGCCTTGTAAGCATGTCGGGTCAAAGCCTAAGTTGTGTACGCCTCTTCCCATGGCCGCACAACCCTAGGTCAACCTTCTCACGCCCCCCTATATATATACAACAGCCGCCACAGTTTAGGGTTGGATTTTTCTTAGATTATTCTGCCACTTGCAGTTTCGCCATTTTACGGTTTGAGGAACCCCACTTTGTGAACTTCATTCATATTCGTAATACATTTTCAGATTGCATTTTCCTTGTTCTTGTGAGTTGCTTCGATTGCTTGCAGGAACAATAACCCTCGTGGTAAGGTCGATCGCGTCGGCGTGGTCGATCTGACGATAGCGTGCGGTGTAGCGAATTGCGAGGTGACGATCTGCTGGTCGAAAGCCTCAAAGCGTCAACGTCCTCACGACGAAATCAATCGAACCTATCAGAAGATCAGGCCGCTGTAGTCATCAGTTGGTATCAGAGCAAAGGTTGCCCGTTAGGTAATGTTGTTTATCCCCTTTTTGTTAGTTGTGTTCCATCACCTAGAGTCCAGAAAATTGCCCACAAAAAGTTTTAGATCTTAGTTTTTCCGTTGTCCAAACCACTTTATGCCTTTCGCAATTTTGTTTTCATTATTTGCGTTGTTGAGTTCGAGTCTATCGTCAGTGTCTTTGTTGCTGGTCTAGTCATCGTGATCTACTTTCTAGCGTTGAGTCTTTGCTGTTTGGGTCATCATGTATCTCGTCTTGTCCTTGGCGGCATTCGTTGCAATTAGGGTTTGTCTGCCATAGCCGAGATTGAGTCCCCCCCCCCCATCCGACCACTTAATCGTGACACCCCCCATCTGACCACTCACTCGAGCCAACACCTCCACCCGACCACCTCCTCGTGTTCAACTACCTAGTAGAATTCGACCACCTACTCGATTTCGACCACCTCCTCGGGTTCGATCACCTAGTCGGGTTCAACCATCTATTCGTTTCTGCCCCGACATCCTACTCGTAATCTATCTGTTTTTGGTTGATCTCAGACACCCCACACACTCATCATATCGTGCCCTACCAAACAAAGGCCGAGAAGAACTTCCATAGTCGAAACATAGCTAGCCAAAGTTCAGAGAGAGACAGAGAGTATCTTTTTATTACCTTTATACCCATGCCCTTTGGAAAAAGTTTGTGACCTATATATATCCCCAGACCCGAAAGAGGGTTTTGAAGAGTTGTGAGTCAAGGTCACTTTCAAAAAAAAGGAACCCTAGGTTGGGTTTCGGCAGTAAAAAAAAAGAACAAAAAAAAGAAAGAAAAGAGGAACCCTAGGTTGAGTTTCGGCAGTCAAAGAGAGAGAGAGAGAGAGAGAGAGAGAGAGAGAGAGAGAGACGACCCCAGTTGGCTCACGACCACCCTCAGTTGGTCTACGACCACTCTCCGGTGACCCACGACCGGCCACTGGAGATATCGGTTGCTTTGCAAATTTTGTTCCTTTGTGCTTGTACCTACCCTATCTTTCGGCTTGCTTGAGCTAGTGCTAGGAGCGCGTTTGGGCCAGCAACTATGACAAGTACCATGGACTTTGATTTAGCTTTGCTAATCTGATTTCATTATTGCTATTCCTTGCTACTAAACATTGCCTGTCCAAGCTCCACATACTTTCGACCCTCAGATTTGATCCTCGCATTCGCCGTCGTCGCGGTCATACATCCCACCTTCTCCGATCATACCACCTGCTGCAATTTGGTAAGAAATTCATAAGAGCTTGGTAAGACGCTTGAGAGTGTGTGATTCCATCTTCCACCACCTAGTAGTTGGTAGGAATAATATATTTGTGTTGCCTTTTGTCTCCTACTAACCATGGCAGATGAGGAATTGTATGCACAAGAGTGTGTCTTGAGGGAAGAGCTCACAACGGTGTTGGATGAGCACTGTCATGCTATTAATGACGACATCGATAGGAAGTTTGCGGAGACAAATGCTACACTACAACAGCTCAATGATAGTATTGCAACACTCAATGCACGTATTGATGGTTTAGCCAATCAACCACCGAACAATGGGCGTGTGGATCCTCAAGGTACAGCCCATGACCATGAGATCGACAACGATAATGAGATGCACCACCACGATGCCTTGGATGAACGACAACGGAACCGATTGAACTTCAACCGTCAAGGTATGAGAGGTAATAATTTTCAGCACCATAATGCACGTGATAATGATGATCCATATGCTAAAGTCAAGTTCACTATACCATCTTTTGCGGGTGCTTATGATGCTGAAGTATATCTAGATTGGGAGATGACGGTAGAACAGAAATTTAATGCTCACTTAGTTCCTAAAGTGCATAGAGTTAGGCAAGTCACAAGTGAATTTAAAAACTTTGCCACCATTTGGTGGAGTAGAGTATGCAATGATGGATTAGCGCCTACTACATGGGATGCTTTAAAGATTGCTATGCGTAACAGATTTATTCCACCCTCTTTTAAACGGGACTTGTGTAAGAAATTGCAGCGCTTAAACTAAGGCAATAGATCCGTAGAAGAATATTATCAGGAGCTACAAATTAGTATGTTACGTTGTGATATTATTGAGGACGAAGAGGCTGCTATGACATATTTTTATGGAGGACTAATACGTAAAATTTAGGACATAGTTGATTATAAAGAATATGATAGTGTTCCTAGATTGTTCCACCTTGCATGTTTGGCAGAAAAGGAATTACAGGGACGACAGCAGAGGCCAAGGAACAATTTTGGAAGCACGTCTACACCAAGATCAACATCAGGGTAGTTAAAACAGTCCCACCTTCAGCTACACGGTCTGCTGCACCCTCCTCGAGTAGGGCGCGTTTAGCAGCATCTCCGACACTATCACATGCACCCGAGGTTAGGGGTGCAAATGGAGCGGATAGTTCCCGACCGACCGACCGAATAAATGTGGCAAAAATTCGGTAATTTTTTCGGATATCCGGGCACTGTTCCCAGATTCGAAATCAGATTGCTTACGCCGGATACCAACTCGGATTCGGATAAGTAGTTAACCGGTCTATTCGGTACTATCCGGGATTGAAATCGGATATATTCGACGACTGTCCGATTTTTCTGGCTGCCCGTCTCCGCCGTCCCGCCCCACCCGACCCCCAAAATCGCTCCCGCAACCCGCATTCCCGCTCGGCGCTCCCGCAATCCTCCCTCCCGCGCCCACCTAATCCCAACCATCACCGCCGCCGCCTCCCTTCCCCTCCCTCGCCACCACCGCCTCCTCCCTTCCCCTCCCAACAGCGCCTTCCTCCCAGCGCCACTCCCCTGTTGCCCTCCTCCCCGCACATCCCCTCCTCCCGGGCTGCCCCCCTCCCAGTGCCACCAAAGCACGCGCAACCCTCGTGATGCTCCCCTCCTCCCCTTTGCCCACTGTACCCTCCCCTTCGCCCGTGCCGCCCACGCATCCCCTTCCACCCTTCGTCGCCCTCGCCGCCGGCGTTGGAGGGTCAAACCCGACGACGCCCTTCGTCAGATCGGCACTGCCGCTAGCTTCTTTCCCCTTCCGCCCCACATTTCCTTCCTCCGTCGCCACTCTCCGCTACCTCCGCTTCCCCCTGCCTCTTCCTCCTCCGCCACCCCCTCGACTTCTCCTTCGCCTGCGTCGTAGCCGTCGACCACCTCCTCCCCTTTGCCCGCGCCGCCGTCCCCGCTCCCCTTTGCCCACTCCTGCCCTCGCTGTTTTTGTTCTTGCTCCTAGTGCTGATCCCACCCACGCGCTATCGATTTGTTTTGTGCAGAGAATGGTGCCGCCGGGGACGACGACAGCGGCATGCTAGCGTTCGTGGAGTACAGCCTTGATGAGCTTCGTGCGGTGACCGACGGCTTTGCTCTCGACGACATGCATATTTCTTATTATTGTTTATGTTTCCTGTGTATCGTATATTAATTTGACATAGTCTTCTTGATGAAACGATGAAATGGTGCTATCATGTTAACAAATATGAGTGTTGTAATTGTAGTCTGCGGTTGTTGGTGGGGCAAAAATATTGCACTAGAATTTAGAAGTAGTGACTTAGTACATGTACGGAACCATTTACAGTGGTTAGACACGCTAATTCACCTACCATTACATTCATGATTCATATTATCCGAGTTGTGACATACAAGCATGACATATCAAAGCAATGAGAAAGAAGTATAGCAAAAATTATTCGTTATTTTACCTAACCTCCTTTTACATCACAATTTCCAAGTTTGCATAATGAAGCCACATATGCTGATCACCTACTCAATAAGAGTGCGACCTTAAAGATGATTTCATCTTGAAAATGATGAACATATTGTAGTGTATATGATTGGATCTTTCCATTGGTTTTCTTTTTTAAATGGCTCAGTATATTCGATAAATAAAGTGGTCAATTGCTCCAAAAATAACATTTCCTTTTTGTTTTGGTTGTCACTTGTTTTCATTATATAGTGTCCATATCCATCTCTCGCTTGTTTTTACATGATGCCGGTGTTTCATTCATCCAGTTGTATTGTTTCAAACGAGCATGGTAATTTGAGCTTCTATTCAACATCGCTAAATATAAAGTGCAACTCCACTTCTGTTTACTACGATTTGATATTAAAAGGTTACACAATTGACACCACTTCTGCTTACTATGATTTGATATTAAAAGGTTACACAATTGACACTCATGCAATTTTCATTGTTAGGTTTTGGACTATATTTTTCAAGTAAGTTTGTAGTCCGATGGTTGTATGATGAATTTTACATGTTACAACAATGCACTGTGAAAGTAATTGATTTTGGATCAGCATGCATGGAGGGCAAAACCGTGTATTCATACATTCAGGTTTTTATTTTGGAACTTCTCAGACATTATTTCTCATATTCTTATTTAAGTAATTTCGGTTAGCTGAAAGTAAGACTTCGATCCTTTCCTTCCATTTGGATATTACAGGTCTCCAAAGGTTCTCCTTGGCTATATGTATCCTCTATATCTAAGGGCAGTTGTTTCATTGCATTCACCATCAGCATCTTGCTCAGTATTTTCTTTAATGCTCTGTTATATTTATCGAACAAGTAATGACTTTTTAAAATGAAGTGTTATCATTCTGCCTTTTCAAGTGACTTGTTTGAACCTTAATAGTTGATATGTGGTCATTTGGGTGCATAGTTGCGAACTATTTTTAGATCGCCTTATTTCTGGAGCATCAAAATATAATGTGCTTCAACGTATAATCAAGATTCTCGCTAAGCCCCTTTACCTATAATTCTCTCTCTAGCTCTGCATTTTGCATGCAATCATGTACATGGTGCATGCTAAAGCAAATGCCTTTATTGAGTTTAAAGTAGTTAATCTCACATTTTTAGCTCTTACATTCTAAGAATTTGACACACTGGACTTCACCATATTAAAATGCTTGTACTCTTTTCTCTTTTTTCCTTTTATTTGAATTCAATATTTATTGGAGTCAACCTCCAGATGACCTGCTAAGGGAAGCTAAAAACACCAGAAGATTTTTAAAACATGTTGGAAGTATTTATTCTGGTAGTGAGGCACATGATGGTCTTGGCAGTGCATACAGAATGTTAAGTGAAGAAGAGGTTGAAGTGGTATGTTTTCTTGTGATTTCACTAGAAGAATCCTGAATTTTATTGTATTATCCCATTATAATGCATTACCTTACTATGTATACCAAATACAGAGGGAGTCCAAAAAGCCAAAGGTAGGGAAATGGTACTTCCCACAATGAAGGATTGACCAACTCATATATACTTATCCTTAGTTCAGAATTGGCAGGTTTGTTTTTTGATGTTTCTCTTTAGTTTGTGAATAAAGCCAAAGATATTGGCTCCTTAGCCCCTGTTCTGGACATCGCAATAGGAAAGTCACATTTTCAGAAGCAGGGTGTTACAAAAACAGTAGAACATGATGCCCTATTGCCCTGTAGGCTGTAGGTGAATGGTTCTAGGATTTCCTTTTGGATGGATAAACCTTTTCATCGTGAATTTGTGATTCTCTTCTGATTGATGAACACCATGACATGTGAACTCGAGTGGCAGGGGAGGAGGTGGAGGGGTAGGAAGAGGGGGGCATTGTCTTCTCCTTCTTTTTTACTTATAAATGTCTTGACTAGGTTTTTCTTTTCACTTGCTTTACTTATATATCTTTTGTTGTGCCTCCAGATTGGGCCCCTTAGATGTTGGCCTAGGCGTTTGTGCTTATCAAGGTCAATCAGAGATCAGGATGTGGGTGAATTTATTGTTCCTGTTCCTCATGTCAAGCAAACAAAGGTATGTCTGGAAAATACTTAATATCAGCTTTACACAAGCCAAAATTTCTAACAATATTAGTAACATTGGTAGTGCATCAGATTACTACAAGAAGTTTTATTTGTTTTGATATCCATTCCCCCTTTTCTATGTCTCTTGCCTAAATGCCTAGGTTTCATATGACAATCTTATAACTGGTTAAATATCTTTTTTTGCACAGTGACTATTTCTCCCCCCATGATAAAAAACCTATTAGTTATTTTGTGCAAAAAAACTATTAGTTGTTTACCTTGTTTTAGAGTTCATTGACAATTTTAGGCTTATACTCTCTTTTTTTGAGTGTATCGTCACTAATCACATAATCACAAACAGACTAATAATCCTTTTGCACATTTATATTTGTGCCAAAAAATATCAACATTCTATTGGCCAGAGACTCTGATCAAAATATCAAAATTTAATACTTGCTTACCTAGCCCCTGTCATGTACTTGCTACTTGCTAGTTAGTAATTACTACTACTTGCTTAAATAGCCTATGTTATCATGTGATATATTTAAATTTGTTTGCTCAAATACTAATCTAGTCATATTTTGGACATATAGTATGGTTGATTGATCTTTATTTGTGCGGCATATATGATTTATGTTTTCGCGCAATATCCGAATAAGTATTCGTGACCGAGACAATCCGTATTCGGTTCGGCATATATTCGCTCTGTATTCGTGACCGAGACTATCCGCATTCATATTCGTATCTGGCATTGTCCGTGTCCGATTCCAAATCCGAGAAAAAATATGGAAAAGGATACGGGATGAGCGATATCCGTCCGTCTCCGCTCCGTTTTCACCCCTACCTGAGGTAAACAAATCTACTAGTGTGCAGGTCCCAGCCAAGAGTTCTTCTTCAGTTGCTTCCACAGGTCGTACGACTGGGATTATTTGCCATCGTTGAAAGGGAATGGGCCACGTCATGAGGGACTGCCCAAGTCAGCGAGCATACCTTGCCACCGAAGACGGAGGTTATGTAAGTGCTAGTGATATTGAGGATGAGTATGTGCTTGCAACTAACATTGCAGGTGGAGGGGACGAGACAGATAGTGATGCTGATGATGTAGAAGAACAAGTAGCTGCTGTTGACACAGGGACTCGTGTGAGCCTTGTTGCGTAGCGAGTGCTGAGCGCACAAGTGGAGAGAGTGGAGCAAAATCAACGGCACAACTTGTTTCAATCCAGATTCCTCGTGAAGGAGAGAGCCTGCAGAGTCATCATTGATGGAGGGAGTTGCAATAACCTTGCAAGCTCCGAGATGGTCGAGAAGCTTGGCTTGACCACACAACCACACCCACGTCCCTACTACATCCAATGGTTCAATTCGTGTGGTAAGTTAAAGGTAAACAAAGTTGTGAGAGTGCAATTTTCAGCTAGTAATTACAAAGATAGTACCGACTTTGATGTAGTACCTATGGAAGCATGCTCGTTGTTGCTCGGTAGGCCTTGGATATATGATAATGATGTTTTGCACCATGGTAGAGCTAATACCTACTCGTTCTCACATAGGGGTAAGGAGATTAAGTTGTTGCCTTTGACACCCACTGAAATTGTGAAAGATGAAGTAGAGCCTGCTAGAAATGAAAGAAATACCACTGAATATGATTATGAAAATCAGCAAGTAGCGAAACGTGTTTTCCCACCTAAAGGGGAGAAAGTGGCGCCTAGTTCCAAGGCCGAGGGAATTAAATTGAAGGGGTGTGTTATGCTTGCCACTAAATCTGAGCTTGCTGAAATTTGTGATAATGAGCTGCCATGCTATGCTTTGATATGCAAAGATGCTTTATTTTCACTTGAGGATATATCTAGCTCTTTGCCTCCTGCTGTTGCTAACCTTTTGTAGGAGTATGTGGATGTATTTCCAGCTGAGATACCTCTGGGATTGCCACCTAGTCGGGGGATAGAGCATCAAATTGATTTGATCCCGGGAGCGACTTTGCCAAACCGTGCTGCATATAGGACCAATCCAGAGGAGACTAAGGAAATTCAGCGACAAGTCCAAGATCTTTTGGACCGTGGGTACGTACGAGAAAGCCTTAGCCCTTGTGTTGTTCCTGTTCTTTTGGTTCCTAAGAAAGACGGAACTTGGCGTATGTGTGTTGATTGTAGAGCCATTAATAATATTACCATAAGGTATCATCATCCTATTCCTAGGCTAGACGACACGCTTGATGAGTTGAGAGGCTCTATTATTTTCACAAAGATTGACTTGCGAAGTGGCTACCACCAGATTAGAATGAAATTGGGAGATGAATGGAAAACTGCTTTTAAAACTAAGTTCGGACTATATGAGTGGTTAGTGATGCCTTTTGGTCTAACTAATGCACCTAGTACTTTTATGCGATTAATGAACAAGGTTTTATGTCTTTTCATTGGAAAATTTGTGGTGGTTTGTTTTGATGATATCTTGATTTATAGCAAGTCGCATGAGCTACACTTGAATCACATACGTGCTGTTTTTAATGCCTTGAGAGATGCACGTTTGTTCGGTAACCTCGAGAAGTGCACCTTTTGCACCGATCAAGTTGCGTTTCTTGGTTATATTGTGACACCACAGGGCATTGAGGTGGATGAGGCAAAGACTGCGCACCATCCAAAGCTGGCCGACGCCTACCACTGTGTCACAGGTGCGGAGCTTCCATGGTCTTATTGGATTCTATTGACGTTTTGTGCGGGATTTCAGCACCATTGCCGCACCATTGAATGCATTGACAAAGAAAGGAGTGCCTTTCCAATGGGGACCTGTGCAAGAGAGGGCATTCCACTAATTGAAAGAGAAGCTCACCCAGGCACCCCGACTCCAACTCCCTGATTTTGGTAAGACTTTTGAGATTGAATGTGATGCTAGCGGGATTGGGATAGGTGGTGTATTCATTCAAGAAGGTAAACTAGTTGCATATTTCAGCGAGAAACTAAATGGGCCTAATCTGAATTATTCTACCTATGATAAAGAATTGTATGCTTTAGTTCGTGTGCTTCAAACTTGGCAACATTATCTATGACCAAAAGAATTTGTTATACATTCAGATCATGAATCGCTAAAACATATTAGAAATCAAGCTAAACTAAATAAACGACATGCTAAATGGGTAGAATTTATCGAGTCGTTTCCATATGTCATAAAACATAAGAAAGGTAAGGACAATGTAATTGCTAATGTGCTTTCTATACGTTATACCATGTTATCTCAACTTGATCATACGATTTTTGGTTTAGAGGCCATTAAGAATTTATATGCTACTGATTTGGACTTTAAAGAAGTGCTTGAACGTTGTAAAAGAGGGAAAACATGGAATAAATATGTGCTGATTGATGGTTTTATCTATCGTGCTAACAAGCTATGCATTCCAGCTAGCTCCGTTCGTCTTTTGTTATTGCAGGAGGCGCATGGAGGGTTGATGGCGCATTTTGGAGCAAAGAAAACAGAAGATGTGCTGGCCGCCCACTTCTTTTGGCCAAAGATGAGGCACGATGTCAAGCGCTACGTGGCTCGCTGCACTACATGCAACAAAGCTAAGTCCTGTCTCAATCCACATGGACTTTATATGCCTCTTCCTATTCCTAGCGCCCCTTGGGAGGATATTTCTATGGATTTTATTTTAGGAATGCCTAGGACAAAGAGGGGAAGGGACAATATATTTGTAGTAGTGGATCGATTTTCTAAAATGGCACATTTTATACCTTGTCACAAGAGCGATGATGCTACAAACATAGCTGATTTATTTTTCAGGGAAATCATTCGCTTACATGTAGTGCCCAATACTATTGTCTCGGATCGCGATGCGAAGTTTTTGAGCCACTTTTGGAGGTCACTTTGGAACAAATTGGGGACAAAGCTGCTGTTTTCTACTACGTGCCATCCCCAAACTGATGAACAAACGGAGGTTGTCAACTGCACGTTATCCACCATGCTGCGTGCTATTTTAAAGAAGAATTTGAAGATGTGGGAAGAGTGCTTACCGCACATTGAGTTTGCTTACAATAGGTCGGTACACTCCACCACCAAGGTAAGTCCGTTTCATGTAGTGTATGGTTTTAACCCCTGTGCTCCTATTGACTTACTACCTTTGCCTACCTCTGAACACATTAATTTAGATGCTAAGAAGCGTGCTGAATTTGTTCTTAAGTTGCATGAAACAACTAAAGAAAATATCGAGCGTATGACTGAAAAGTATAGGGTTGCTGGAAGTAAAGGTAGGAAAGAAATAAAAATTTGAACCGAGCGATTTAGTTTGGGTGCATTTGAGAAAGGACAGGTTTCTGGAATTAAGAAAATCAAAATTGATGCCTAGAGCTGATGGACCATTTAAGATAATTAAGAAGATAAATGACAATGCCTATCAATTGGAGCTACCTGCAGATTTTGGGGTTAGCCCCACTTTTAACATTTCAGATTTGAAGCCATACGTGGGAGAAGCAGATGACCTTGAGTCAAGGACGACTCCAATTCAAGAGGGGGAGGATGATGAGGACATCACTCCTTCGGATACACGCACTACACAAAATCCTCCAGATCCAGTTGCTAAACTACAAGGTCCTATGACAAGAGCTCGTGCACGTCACTTAAATTATGAGGTGAGCTCGTTTCTAGGTGCTAATAATTTATCTATGCAGAATGGTATACTACCTAATAATTGTGATCTTTTGTTACTTAGGAATAATGGGGAGGATCCATCAAGTTACCAAGGTCTACGACCGGGTCTACAAGCTATCGACGGATCGCGACCCTACGACCGGACTGCTGGCGCTACGACCAGTCTCAAGCTCTTCGACCGGATTCGCGGCGCTTCGACCGGACACGCGGCCTACGACTAGGTCTCAAGCTCGACCGGTCATTAGGTGCTGCGACACCGTTTTGGGCCTAATAGGGCCTTGTAAGCGTGTCGGGGTCAAAGCCTAGGTTGTGTACGCCTCTTCCCATGGCCGCACAACCCAAGGTCAACCTTCTCACGCCCCCCTATATATATACAACAACCGCCATAGTTTAGGGTTGGGTTTTTCTTAGATTATTCTACCACTTGCAGTTTCGCCGTTTTACGGTTTGAGGAACCCCACTTTGTGAACTTCATTCATATTCACAATACATTTTTAGATTGCATCTTCCTTGTTCTTATGAGTTGCTTTGATTGCTTGCAGGAACAATAACCCTCATGGTAAGGTAGATCGCGTGCGAGCGTGGTCGATAACGACAGTCGTGCGGGTGTAGCGAATTGCGAGGTGATGATCTGCTGGTCGAAAGCGTCAACGTCCTCACGACGAAATCAATCGAACCTATCGGAAGATCGGGCCGCCGTAGTCATCAGATCGTGTAGCTCATATTAATTCTGCCCATTTAATATGGAAAACTCTTTGCGATTATCATGTTGGAACCACTAAAATTAAGAAAGTATGTAGAAATCTTTATCAATAAGAATATTCTGATTTTGCTATGAAGCCTGGTGAATCTCTTGATGAACTTTTTGCTCATTTTGAATTTTTTGAGTAATCTGCTTAGTGTTAATGTGATCCCAACTAATCAAGATAGTGCAACTAAAATTTTGAGATATTTAGGTTCTGAGTGGTTGATGGTTGTCACGACTATCAATCAAACTATCGATCTAGATATTTTAACCATAGATGATCTCTTTTCTAGATTGAAAATATATGAGATGGAAGCCATGTCATCTAAGATTGATAAATCTTCATCTTTAGCACTTGTAACTAACCCCATGCATACTGCTTCGTCGAGTTCTTTTGCTTTGTCTGCTTTGTCTTCTTTTTCAAAGGAACAATTCAAACAGCTCCCTGAAGAGGATTTGGTGTTGATCTCCTCACGGGCATACAAGGCACTCAACAATATGAGGATGAGGAAGCGAGGTAGCGTGTCAAGTTCGATTAGGTGCTATGAGTGTGGCGAGCCCGGTCACATTAAGGTAGATTGTCCCAAACTCAAGGGGAAGGTGATCAAGGAAGACAAGAATTACCGTCGTCGGCCATCCAAAAACAACAACACCAAGGGTGACAATTTTCGTCCAAATTTGGCTAAAAAGTTACTTTCGGCTATCGAGCATCTTAATCTAAGTGATGTGGAATACGAGAGTTGCGATGACAATGACCACGACAGTGATGATGCTAAAGGAAAGAAGAAGAAGAACGATGACTTCATGGGCATTTGTTTTATGGTAAGAAACGACAACGACGATGACACTGATCCCCATGAGGTAAGACCATCATATGTTGAACTTGAAGATGGTTTGATTAAGCTTCCTATTGAATTAAAAAAGACGAAAAAGAAACTGAGAGAAAATAATAGTCTCGTTGAAAGCTTAAATTCTGAAGTTGATAGACTTAGAGCTTCTATTCCTGATGATGAATCATGTGAATCTTGTCAAGTTTTACATTCTGAGTTGGAGACTGCTAGGTCTATAAATGCTAAATTTGATGATTTAAGACTAGCACATGACTCTTGTGATGAAAAGTTAAAACTTGCAAATGCTGAAATTAAAAAGCTCAAGTCTAGTTATTCTACATGTTTAGAGTCAAGTGTTTCAAATACTCAACTTAAAGCTTGCTCTAATTGTAAATTGCTAGAAGCTAGACTTAATGCTTCTCAGGAATCAATTCAACAAATGTTTTATCATGAGACACTTTCTTGCTCAAACTATCCTAAGCGGAATACTAAAATTGAAGCTTTAGCTAGACAACTTAATGATTTTGCTAAAAAGGGAACATTAGCTCAGTCTAGTGCTTCTAAGAAAATTCAGAATGAATCTGTCAAATGCACAGCTTGTCCTACTCTAGCTAAAGAAAATGAATATTTTAAGAACACTTTAGAGATATTTTTTTGCAAGAAAAAATTGAATATGGTCCTAGACAAGTCAAAAGTGAGTGTTAAAAATCATGGTTTAGGATTTAATTTTATTGAGCATGCCAAGAATAATCCTCATACGGTTGTTAAGTTTCTTGAACCTGAAAAATTTAAAGTAAAATCTGAACCAAAACAAATTGTGTTTAAATCTGCTGGTTTTGTGCAAACACTACTACAGAAAAGGTTTTCACAAACGGTTCAAAAACGTCATCACAGACGGTTTCGTGAGCCGCCTGAGTTTATGGGTCAGTAATGACATGAGGTCATCACAGAAGGTTTTCGAACCGTCTGTGATGCAGACTATCACAAACGGTTATTAACTCAGAATCGTTAGTGATAGTTGACTATCACAGACGGTGTGTAACTGAAATCGTCTGTGATGAGTTTTCTCTATAGGCGGATTGTCGCTGAAACCGTCTATGATGACTTTTCTCTATAGACGATTTGTAGATGTAACCATCTGTGATGACTTTTCTCTATAGACAGTTTGTAGCTGAAACCGTCTGTGATGACTTTTCTCTATAGTTGGTTTGTAGCTAAAACCGTCTGTGATGATTTTTCTCTATGAAATCTCCAAGCAGTGGCTGCTTGTGCCTGTAAAACCGGCATCATATATATATATATATATATATTGTTCGTAGTCCCTCAGCCACTTTTGGGGGGTCGTCCATGCAGCATGAGGAGGATGAGACAGCAACCACATGCAACTTCATCGAACCCATGCAAGTTTAAGAAGCATGGTTGTCAAGAGAGGGTCAAGACATCCAATTACCTGGATGTTGTCGATAGGTAATTGGACGTCGTTATGCTCAGAAAGTGACGTGGACGCGCAGGTATTCCGACTGGGAAGTGGCTTCATGTATCAGCAACCAACCATTCCTTGATGTCAAGTCACCATAGAACTTAGTCGGAGTACCTGCGCGTCCACGTCACTTTCTGAATGTAGCGACATCCAATTACCTATCGACGACATTCAGGTAATTGGATGTCTTGACACTCTCCTAGCACCATGCTTCTTAAACTTCATGGGCTCGATGAAGTTGCCGTATTCTTGTCTCATCCTCCTCATGTCACGTGGACGACCCTAAAGTGGCCGAGGACTACGAACAATATAATATATATATATATATATATATATATATATATATATATATATATATATATATATATATATATATGATGTCGATTTTAAAGGCATAAGCAACACTGCTAGAGACTTTATAGAGAATAGATCAAGAATAGAATGGTTGGATGTACCTAGCAAAGGTGAAATGAATGGCGAGAGGCTAGTTAAATGGCAAGAGGCTAGTTGATTACACAGACAAAGGTAAGATTAAAAAGATTGATTATTGCTCTCAGAAGGCTAATTGCATAAGATTAAAACTTGCTAATATATTAGCAAATCAACCAAAATTAACTTATTACACAGGAACAAAATCTATCAAGATACTATTAACTGTGATGTAGGATAACAAGTATATCAGAATGTATAAATTGTTTGCTCGAAACAATACATAACAGCAGGTAATCTAACAGCTCAAGACACAATCTATACACAATATCACATCTAATTGCATTTGTGACATCAATTCATCATAGAGCAATTTAGGAGCCCACAAAATATCACTTTGAGTGGGGGCTCAAGGGCTCATGCCACACTAGTAGTATCATCCATATCATCACCACCAACACCATCACAGAGCAAAGGGGAGGGAACGGGATAGAGAATAAATAATAAAGAGTAGTAGTTTACCTCAATGCGACACGGCAACGGCGGCAAACACCACCACCAGCACAACGGACATCCATGTCCCCCACTATGCATAAATCAACCAAACATCCGAACACCACTACTGAATGCTCAAGCATAAAAATCAAACCGTAGGAGAGACAAGCGAGTGGCGCCGGCCGGCAGCCAAGCAAGGGATGAGCCACTGGCGCACGAGTGAGCCCCATGTGCAAACCTCAGCCAAAGCAAGCAACCCAACCAGGGGAGAGAGGCAGACCTAGGCCGAGGGGAGGTAGTTGAGGGAGGTCGATGGAGAGGTAGCCGGGAGAGTGCCTGTACCGGCAGTGACAGGGTCGGGGAGGAGGCTTCAGGCGGCGGCGATGGGGTCAGGGGAGAGGGGAACGGGCGAGAGTAAGGGCGCAAACCCTAGCAAGGCTCGGGGGCGAGGGGAACGGTCGAGAGTATAAGGGCGCAAACCCTAGCAAGGCTCCTACTAATAAAGAGTGATAACTTATCACTGATAGTTCCATAATAGAACCGTCCATGATATGGTCTAATATCACAGACGGTTCTATTATGGAACCGTCAATGATAAGTATCATAGACGGTTCCATAATAGAACCGTCTGTGACATTTTTTTTATCTATTTTAGAAAGAGATAATCTGGGCCATAGAATGTTGATCTAACGGTTAGAAAATGTGACTGATGGATAAAGAAATTTTAGTCACCTGAAGCATAGACACTATGGATTTTCTAAAACTACATATGCTAAAACCGCTAATTTTATGGCAATTAGTCCAATCTTGATCGGACGGTATACAACGCTTGGGAACGTTCGGACCGTCTGAACCTCCCATCTTGATCGGGTTGTCCAATCTTGATCGGACGGTCCACAACTCTTGGGAACGTTCGGACCGTAACCTCCCATCTTTATCGGGCCATCCAATTTTGATCGGACGGTCCACAAGAGAGGAAGGCATGGCGCGCGGGCTGGAGCGCGGAGGTGGGCTGGCAAGCTGGGCCGTAGGGTGGCTTTCGGCCCAAAGCGAATTGGAGGTTTTTAATTGCTCTTTGAATTAAAGAAAATATAGAAAAGGAAAAAAGGTTTTTAGAAGATAGTTAATAAGGCCCAAAAATTCTAGAAAAATGCACCGAAATTCCTGGGAGCAGCATTCAAGATTCCAAAAACTTTGCCTGGCATTAATTTTAATTAATTTTATGGCAAGTAGTCCAACACCTCTGCAAAGAAATTGGCATACTCATGCCTAATCCTACAGTCATCGTTGCAGAAGACGGCGTAGTCGTCCCACCCTTTCACGCTGCAGCCGGTGCTCATGCACCGGTGGTCGTCCTCCGACAGCACCCACACCCGGCCCAGCGGCCCGATCTTATTCCACACCGTCGCCTGGACCATGTCCACGACGAGCCTCTGGCACCACCTGTACTCCTGGTTTGTCCTCTTGGCCGTCTCACATCCGCCATCGGCTGGCTCGCCCTCGACCTGCCTGATGTAGTGCTTCGGAATGTCGCGCGTCTCGCCGGCCGTGTAGAGGAGGAGGCCGAGCACATAGGCCACAGCCTTGTGGCCAGCGACAGCTGCCCGTTCAAGGAACATGAGGCCGCGCTGCATGTCTTGGGGCGCAAAGACAAGCGTGAGGCCGACGATGAAGTAGGCCTCCGGGTTGCCGGCACCGGCCAGGTGGTTGACGACGGTGAGATAGCGCTCGTTGTCCTGCCACTTCATCGCCTCCTCCCGCTCCAGCGCCACACGCCTCCCCACGGCGCGCTTCTTGGATGCCTTGTATATGATCTTGTAACTAAAATTCAAGATGACAGAATCTTAATACAAAAATTAATTACTCCATATGAGAAAATTAAAATTAAGGCCAAATTAAGGTCGTTCTTGCTAGTCAAATTCAGGTCAGAACTGGATATTAGACACAAAACAAAATCATCGATCATGTACATGGCTCGTAGGCTGCAGAGGTCAGCCATGGGCTGAGGAGAGCTCGCGGCCACGAGGCCGACGATGTGGACGACGACGTCATCAGGAAGAGGGGCAATCGACGACATCCTCGCTAGCTTGGTCCTCGTCGTCATGCTCCGCATGCTCACCATGTGTATCTATACGTACGTAGATCAATACCATATGCGTGCTCACCATGGCATGTGATGATCATTCTTATAAAACATCGAAGAGACGCATCGTACGTAACATCGGTGTGCAAGAGGAAAGGCAAAGGGAAGTAGGAGCATTGTGAATTCACCAGCAGACGGACACAAACAAGTAGTAGCTAAGAAAGCTAATAGCCTATTACATGAACAAAAGATGATTCTATCCGTCCTATTGGCCCTCAAACCTACAACAAAAAGATGAGATGTTAGGTGCAGGGATCATATAGTCAGATGTGGAAGGGCAAAGGGAAGTAGGAGCATTGTGAATTGTGAATTTGTGATAGCATACCTAATGGCTAGTACATGCTGGAGAGGTCCTTAGCAAGCCTCGATGGACGAGAACCATGGTCAGCGTCCTGTGTTGCATGTGTGAAGTGATCCTCTTCGCTAAATTGAAGTGGCAGGTTAACAGCTGCAAATATGAAACAAGAGTAAATTAGCATTATGTTGAACTCAGTTTAAAAGACACACAAAAGTAACACAAATACCTTGAGACTCAATTGCTTGGACATATTGCTCTCCTCCTCTTACTCCTCCCTTACCATCTGGCCCATCGTTGTCGTCATCCGCACCATCATCTCCGGGAGAACTACTGTCCTCATACTCATTAAGGTCGGTCCTGTCCAAGAATCACATATGATAGTAACACCAAATTTGCCCCAATATTTTTTGAATTGCTCCACATACTTTTCTGTCAGACCCGGAATTAACATCCCAGATCCTCTGTGCATAACCGAACTAGTCCCATGATCAGTGGCTAGCTCACAAGTAAACAAAGGTGATATCACAACCATAAACACAAAATTTTTTTAATAAATAACAGAGTTGCTTACAAGGTAGGCTTATGAGCCAATAATAAAGAAACACAGCGGAAGACGAAGAAGTCGTAGTTGAGTCCAGCTAATCTGCCATAGGCAATCAACTGGGGTAGCGGCCTAGTCGTCATGATCCACACCTGAAGCGAAGTCCTTCTCCTCTGAAATTTATTTTCATAAAGCAAGTATGAGGACAACTACCGTGCTCGCAAGTTACACTCGTCAAATAACAGAATGACATGCATAAATGGATGTAACAAAGGAAGGCTTATAGGGTTATTTGTGCAAGAACAACATTTGACATTAAATACAATAGTAACTTCAAAAGCTCAAGTTTCATAATATCTAAAATTGAGTTTTAACTGAAATAATAGAGCTAGTATAGGCACCAACCAACCACCAACATAAACACGGGCACCAACCCGACTTCAACCCATAACTTTTCTTATAGACACCCATCCATGTCAAAACTATTTTACAAAAACATTTTGAATTCAAAACCAGAGTCTAACTTTGAGTGGCTTTGCCAAGCATGTCCATGACCGTGGACACGGCTATTCGTATAGATTGACACTCTGCAGAGGTTGTACAGCTTTAGGCACAAGAGATAATAAACTTTTAATGTCTGTCTGACACACTTCCGAAGGTGTGCGACTAGGTGATCATCACGAGGCCTTTACAATGCATCATTCCACCATAGTCCTGTAATACCCCAAATTTAATTTGCTGAGAAGAAATAAATTATAGAGAATGAACAATTAGCAAAACGATTTAATAGAGGATTAGAGGGGGGTTCCTGCAAAAGATAGACAACCTGGGCCGGGGCTTTTGGCCCACTTGATTTTGGCCCAAGGTGGGAGAGGGAGCAGCCAGCTACAAGTGGGAGAGGGCAAAAACCCTAATCTGCTACAGTACCTCTGCACCTGCTACAGTGCGCCGTCATTGCCACAGTAACCACAGTGCTACAGTAGCTGCCCCCTTGGCCCTTGCTGCCATCTCCTCCGAGGCGCAGCCCTGCTGTTCTTGTGTGCCGCTGGCCAAGCAAGAAGAGGGAGGAAGGTAGAGGAAGAAAGGGAGAAGAAGTGGGAGAAGAGAGAAGGGAAGGAGAAAGATCTGGTGATGTTCATCGTGTTCTACAGCGGGTTCTCCAAAGGTAACCCCTGTTCATCGTTCGTTAAAGTCATAGATTTGTGTATCTTAGCAATGTCGGTTCTAGATTGCTTTCTGTCCAGAGATTTGGTGGGCAGTTTTAGTGTCCTTAGAAGCAGAATCTGGAGATCCCATCTCCTAGAGATATTTAGATATTTCTCTTAGCTTTCAGTGGACGCCAAGATCACCGGATTCCGACTTACGGGTCAAAAGATATGAATTTTTTAGTGTCGCTGTCCTGTTGATCTGTCAGTTTTTGGATAGTCTGTATGAAACGGGGCTAAACCATTAGTTAAAGACGAAATCAGAGGATCTCTACATAACGCAAAATGTAGGTAATTTCCATACCTTTTCATAGAGATAAAGAACGCAAGATTTGAAATTTCGTAGCAAAAGTTATGGTGGTTTTAGTGTACTGTCCAGAAAACCCGATGTGAATTCTGATGTCTGATAGATTGGCTTGCTAGGGGCAGTAAATGGCAGAATCAAAAGGGCTCCCCAACTAAGTTTATTTAGGTAATTTAATTACCTTTTCAGAAAGTATAAGATCATCTTATTTGGACTCCTGAGCAGAAAGTTATATATTTTAGAAATTGACTGGCCGCAGTGGGCACCAAATCGATCGCTAGAAATTAGAAGGTTAGAAAACGCTTAGGAGTTTATCGAGTTCAATTGTGATGTTACTTATGTTTTTAGTCCAATATGTTGGCCTTAGATTGGGGTTATCTTTATGTTCAGGTGGGAGCGTGATCCTAGGGGCAGCACCCTCTTCGCGTCCACCGTTCTCGCACAGTTGAGGCAAGTATTCGGGTTATTGCATATTTATGATTGTATGCTGAAATTGTGTTGTGTCCTGCTCGTAATAGCTATGCATAGATGTTAATGTGATGAGCTTCCATCTATCTTGATGAATGCAAGTATTCGGTTATTGCATATTTATGATTGTATGCTAAAATTGTGTTGTGTCCTTTCGTAATAGCTATGCATAGATGTTAATGTGATGAGCTTCCATCTATCTTGATGAATGCAAGTTATGGTTAAAGTTTCCTTCGTATGATGTTAATGCTTACATGTTATTGTGTACACGTTGAATTCGTATGTATGAAAGATGATGTCATAGTGCATATGCATGTTTTGTGCATGTTTGGGTCTTGGTCACGTGGTGACTAAGTATACTTTGTTGAGGTCCCGTCATGCAATGACGGGCAGAGGTCCCCACATTCGCGGAATGTGGGCAAGTGAAAAGAGGTCCCCATCATTGAGATGATGGGCAAAGGTCCCTATACATGTGGTGTATAGGCTCTTGGTCCTCGTGCGGAGGGCATATGCAAGGGTATACATCGACGGATGTATACCCGCATTCACGGTAAAATGCGAAAAGAGATAAAGTTCAAAAGGTGCATTGCATTTGGTCGCATTCCATAAGTATGAAAGCTTTGATTAATGTAATGATGTTGTGGAGTGTTGATGCTATAACTGTGATCTTTGCTTTAACCTTGTTGATACTTGCTGAGTCTTTGGGCTCACTCTTGTTTTTATATGTTTCAGGTACATCTGGCAGGAACAACATGCATAGGAGGGATTAGACGTTGGATGCACTCAGTACCTCACAATCTTAAGGCGTTTGCCATTAGTTTTATTCCAATAATAAATGAACTGCTTGAGAATCACTTAAGGATGGTCTTGAGTTTCAGATTAATTGTAATGATGAGAATAGTATGATTTGTTTATGTTATTTAGATTATCTTGCATGCTTGAATGAACTTGAATATGGAATTTATTGTTAATTGCTATGGTTAATTGTAGGAACCTCGGTATAGTTAACTATACAAGGGAGGCTCTGCCGAAAATTTGTATTTGGTCTTAGTTCAAATTGGTTTAATGTAATTTTTAGTAGCATTCCAGGCTCTATGTGCGTTGGTGTGTTACAAGTCCTCCCTCGCTAAGGTTTCGCCCCCTTTGAACTACCCGTCCGCAGGGTTCAGGCCCCCTCTTGCGCTAGGTGGGACTAACAAAGGTCATGAAAGACTACCCACCGCATCAATAGGAACTACCATGATGGAACTTTGCAAATTAATCAGCCAGGTCCTGCCCATACAAGACATGTGGTAGTACGATGTGTCTTAGCAAGATGCAGCTCGAAGACCGGTCCTTAACTGACATGGGCGACATCCATCAGAACCCTGGGCCTCAACCTACCCAGTTAAGCCCGTGCATAAACCTGCACTCACCAGACAACCAATTCGCCCAAGTCCAAATCATCATTTAATTTTATTTCATTTTACAAAGCTTTTATAAAATTCCCATGGCACACCAATGCCAAGGGTACAATTTAAACAACATTTTATTTTTGGCTGAAATTCTCCAAATCAAACAAGTTTGATCTATAAGCATAGCTAGGCACAATTTTTCTCAAAATGATCCCAGTTTATACTATTGTATCAACTAGGTTTTTATCTAGGGTGACAATATGTTTGATTCGATGTCAAAATTGGCCATACAAAGGATTTAGGCATATCTATGAATTTAAAAATAGGAATTCAAATAATTGAAAATAAATAAGCATGCAGTAATAATTTGAAACAGAATTTAAATAATTTTAAGTAATGGGTGCAAATATGATCAAGAATGTAACTTGCCTTGCTTGTTGAGGTGATGTTGTTTTCCTTAATAGGTCACTTAGTAGTACTGAGGTGATGTTGTTTTCCTTATCAGGTCACCTAGTACTCACAAGTACTTTCTCCAGGTAGTCCAAGTGTACAATCATGATGATCATACAGTCAAAATAAATCCTCTTATGTGCTCTTCAAATGGCGTCGAAATCTAACTTTCCGAAGTCGTCGAAATCTAATCGTGAAAATAAGCCAAATTCAAACTAAATTCAAATAACAACTCAAATGAACTCCAAATTAAATAATTTTGGTTTGGTTGGATAGATCTCAATTTTATATGAATTTACAAATTTGAATGGGCTCAATCGGAGTTTGGATGCAAAAGATATGGGCTTTGGAAGATTCAAATTACATGAAATGATATAATTAGGGTTTTTCAAGATTATTGGAATTATTTTTCTAAAGGAAAAAGGCTTTATTGCTTCAGCATGACGTCAGCTAGGGAATTTCTTTTCCTGGCCGAATTATTTTTCAACGAGAAAAGCTAATGGGTCACTGACATGTGGGCCCCATGTGTCATAGACACGGTCCATATGGAGTAAGTCCACGGTGGTTGTGGAACAGGGCTGGGGCTGAGCTTGCGGGTGTGTGCGCACATGGACGACACGCAAGCGGTGAGCTGGTGACTAGGCGGCCACGTAGGCAAGAAAGGTGACATGGCTGTGACGTGGCCACTAGGTGGCTATGCCACGTCGGCATGGGCGGCGGCGGCGCTCGGTGTTGAGCTCGCCGGCGCTACGCGACACGGCGAGCTCCGCCGAGGGGCTCAATGCAAAGAGCGAAGTGCGGGGAGTTGAGGGCTGTAACATCCCAAAGTTATGTTACCAAAATGAAATAAATAAAAGATATTGTTTTATTGGATTTTCTAAAAATTTCATAGAGTTCTATTGCTTTATTTGAATTTTTGAAATTTTAAAAGTTAAAAGTAAAATTTATTTGTAGTTCTTGAAGTTTTATTTGATTTAATCTGAAAAATAAAATTTTAATTAAATTCTAGAATTTTCTAATATTTTAAAAGCTTTTTCCTAAATATCTTAAACCCAAAACAATTTATTTTGCAAAATTAATATCCAATTATAAGTTGGAACTATTTTTATTAAGTCCAAAATAAATAAGGGAATTTCTGTGAATTTTCTCATAATTGTTGGATTTTATTTACTATTTTTTCAAAGCCTTTTTGAATTAACAAGATTAAATAAATTGCTAAATCATTTGAAATCCATAATTTGGCTTTGGGCCGAAACCTCCTTCGCCCCATCTCCTCTCACGCGCGCGCGACGCAGCAAGCCCAGTTCTCCCGCGCGTTTAAACCCCAAACCCGTCTCAGCCGTCCGATTTAATTTGGACGGTCAGATCTTGCTAGCACGTTCGGACGACTCGAACGACCAAATCAATATTGACCGTTCGATCTAAATCAACGGCCCGATCAAGATCGCGTCCGGAAGTCCCGAACGTTTATTCCATAAGGCCCGTCCAATAAAGTTTTAACGGTCAAGATTGAATGCCCTTCAAAACAGTCTGATTCTGCCAATTGTTTTGGTTCGTCACATCTGAATCTAACGGCCCTAAAGCACCAGTCACTTTCCTATTCGCATGCGCCGCTCTCAGCCGTTGGATCTCGATCTAACGACCCCGAGCTTTCTCCTTCCCCGCTGTCTTCCTCCGTCAGCTGCAAGCACCCGCCGCCATTTCCGCCGAGCCGAGCTCCATCTCCGCCGCTAATTTCTCCCCCTTTTCCCGCACGCGCACACGCATTCAAACCCCGGAATTTTGCCGCGTTCCCTCCTGGTCCTTTCCCCTTCATCACACGCTGATTCGCCGGAACGCCGCAATCTCCGCCGCCGCCTCCTCGCGGCCGATCTCCTCCTTCCGGCCTCCTCCGCCCCTATAAAAGGGAGCACGAGAAGCCCCTCGACTCACTCAACCTCTCGCCACCACCCACTTCCTCTCTCCCCCTCTGAGCTCGCCGGAATCCAAGTTTTAATCGCCGTTGGCCGCAAACACGCCGCCGCCTCTAGCACCGCCACCGTCGACGATCTCGCCTCGCCGCTGACTCCATCGGCATCGTCGTCCCCAGGGCTACCCCGTGCGCACCTTTCCCCGGCCCAACGACCCCTGGAGCCCCAACCTCGTCGCGAGCCTGACATCGCCGCCACCTAGCTCCTCGCCGCCGGCTATCACCGCCACCTTAGGTGACGAATTTCCACACATATTAATCCCCGCACTCCCCTCCTCCTTTTGGTGCCTTCGCCGAACGCCGCCGCACCGCCAAACGCCGGCGAGCCGCGAGCCGGAGCATCGCCGGCCACACACCGACGTGGCATGGCCACGTGTGTGCCACTGTGGCGCCACCTCGGCACCTTGCGTCCGCGTCAGCGCCACGTGGTGCCACGTCACCCCACAGCGCCAGCACCCCACCCCCGTGCACTGTTCATGAGCACCGAGTCCATCATGGACCATTGACGATCCGTGGACCCGGTCCATTGAGCGCGGACCCACATGTCAGTGAGACAAACCAATTTCCTTCCCAAAAATAATTCGGCCGGGAAAAAGAAATTCCCTCGCTGGCGTCATCATTGCGCAATAAAAGTATTTTCCTTTAGAAAATAATTCCAATAATCCAGAAAAATCCTAACTCTATTATTTCATGTAATTTGAATCTTCTAAAGCTCATATCTTTTGCATCCGAACTCCGATTTGGGTGATTCAAATTTCTAAATTTGTCTAAATTCAAGATCTAGCCAACTAAACCAAAATTATTTAATTTCGAGTTCATTTGAGTTGTTATTTGAATTTTATTTGAATTTGACTTATTTCGCGATTAGATTTCGACGACTTCGAAGAGTCAGATTTCGACGTCGTTTGAAGAGCACATAATAGGATTGATTTTACGATCATCGTGATTGTACACTTGGACTACCTGAAGAAAGTACTTGTGAGTACTAGGTGACCTGTTGAGGAAACAACATCACCCTAGTACTGGGTGATCTGTTAAGGGAAACAACATCACCTCATCAAGCAAGGCAAGTTATACCCTTGATCATATCGATCCCATTATTTTAAATTTATTTAATTCTGTTTTAAAGTACTATTGCATGCATAATTGTTATCCAGTTATTTTAATCCCCTGTTTAATACTTAGTTGTTCCAATTCCTTGTGTATAGCCAATTTGAATATTGATTATCATTTCCTTGTCACCTATAGATAAAATAATATTGGAAATAATTAAATGCTTAGCCAATGCTTAGATCAAATCTTGTATTTCGAAAGTTTTTAGCCAAATATTTCAAATTTGATCTAAATTGGATCTGTGGTATTGTTTTACCATAAAAGGTTTATAAAATGCCTTTACCTTAGAAAATAAAATGAAAATGGGTTTGGACTTGGGCATAATGGATGTTTGGTGGGTGCATGTTCATGCACGGGCTCAATCGGGTATGGTTGAGGCCCATGGGTTTTGTTGGAAAGTTGCCCAAGTCAGTTAAAGACCGGTCTTCGAGTGTATGATGCTAAGCCATACCGTACCACCACATGTCCTCAGTATGGGGAGTAGAACCTGGCTAATTAATTTGCAATGTTTCACCGTGGTCATTCCCTACAGATGCAATGGGTAGTCATGTTACGACTTATGTTAGTCCCACCTAGCGCAAGAGGGGGCCCGAATCCGGAGGTCTTTATTCCAAAGGGGGTGGCAAAACCTTAGCGAGGGGCAACTACGGTGGAATGGTGCTTTGTAAAAGCCTTGTCACGTGCTCTAGACTGCTTACCTAAGGTAGTGAGCGGTGGTATCGACGGATACCGAATAAACTAGAGAAGTCGTGTCTTGTGGGTAAAGCTGTACAACCTCTGCAGAGTGTAAAACTATTCGAATAGCCGTGTCCACGGACATGGACATGCTAGCGGAACTGCTCAAAGTTAGACTTTGGTTTTGTTTGAAAAAGACTTCTTCAAAATTGGTTTATCCAAATGGGAATTGGGCAGGAAGCTATGTGATAGGAGGATATCTTTCACCATTCATGTGTGAATGTTATCTGACTATAAAATTGAGGATTTATAAAATGAATTTCAGTTATATAATAACTGCTTTGGAACTTTGTACCAGTATTTAAAGAAAATGCTGCTTTATGCAAATAACCCTATAAACCTGCCTTTGTTACATCTATATATGCATGTCATTCTCTTATTTGATGGGTGTAACTTGCGAGAACGGTAGTTGTGCTCATACTTGCTTTATGCAAATAAAATTTCAGAAGAGAAGAACTTCGCTACCAGTGTGGATCTCGACGACTAGGCTGCTACCCTCGATTGCACGTGGCGCATTGTCGACCCTACTACTTCTCCGCTTCCATTGTGTTCTTTATTGCTGGCTTGTAAGCCTCTTTGTAATAAACTCTGTTGATTATTAATAAAGTTGTGATATGATTTTGTTACCATATTTGTTTACTGTGTGAACTAGCTACTGATCATGGGACTGGTTCAGAAATGCACAGAGGATTTTGGATGTTAATCCCGGGTCCTGACAAGGGCGCACGTTTTAGTCACCTGAAGACGCCGCGATGGCCGGCGGCGAGGTGAATAGCGGTGGCACGTGCAGGCTCGACGGCGGCGACGAGATCTAGCGGCGCTCCGGCGAAGGCGGCGCGAGCACCGGGTAGGCGGTGATGTGGCGAAGCTGCTGGTGCGATCAGAGTCGACGTTGAAGGTTGGACGGCGCCGGAGAGGAAGAACAAAGAAGCTTCGGCGGTGCAGAGAAAAACTCAAAATCACGTCGATTGAAGGGAGGAGACGAGAAGTGGGTGATGGGGGCGAGATTAGGGAGAAAGAGGGCTCCCGGGGCGTGCTTTTATAGGTGCGGAGGGGCACGGGAGAAGGAGGTCTTGGCGGCGGGGATCACGGCGGCGGTTTTTTATCCGGTGATTGCGCGCACGACCGAGGGGGAAACGGGAGGGAACGGGCGCGGGATTAGAGGGCGATTTGACCGCGCACGCCAGCGCGAGAAGAGGGGGCGGGGATTGCGGCGCTAACGGGCTCTGTGTGGCGGTAATGGTGGAGCTCGGGCGCGGCTGAGCGGAGAAGAAGGGGCGCGGGGAAGGAAGGGCGGAGGCCGTCGGATTTTCATCCGACGGTGCAGAAAAGCGGGATGGCGCGGGGACGTGGATGCCGTCCGATGTAAATCGGACGGTGGGAGAGAGAGAGGGAGAGGAAAGCGGGCGGTGTGGGCTGGGGTGGAGTGGGCCAAATGGGCTAGGGGCGTGGGAAAACGAAAATGGGCCGAAGAAATTCGGCCCGATGGCTTTTCTGGGTTTTTAATTGATTTTTCAATTTCAGAAAAGGAGATAAATCAAAATAGCTTCTAGAAAATAGTAAATTAAATCCAAAAATTATGAGAAAATTCACAAAAATTCTCTGAGGCATTTTGGATTTAAATAAAATAGTTTCAACTTATAACTGGCTTTTAATTTTGCAAATAAATTATTTTGGCTTTTAAAATATTTAGGAAAAAGCTTTTTAAAATCTCTAAAAAAATTCAGGAAATAATTAAATTTTTATTTTTCAGATCAAACCAAATAAAACTTCAAGAACTTCAAATAAATTTTAATTTTGCCTTTTAAAACTTCACAAATTCAAATAAAGCAATATAACTCTTTCAAATTTCAAAAAATCCAACAAAACAATAACTTTTTTTATTTTATTTTGGTAACAGCACTTTGGGATGTTACATTTTCTAGCTCATCAAAGTTGCCTTGTAGGTAGCATCCATCAATTTTGGACCCTTTAGGGGTGTGAGCCCCTTTACCGAGCTACTAAGTTAGCTTCACCGCACCTCTGAAGTATGGACAATT
Organism: Ampelocalamus luodianensis; assembly: GCA_036346255.1. Classification (NCBI taxonomy): domain Eukaryota; kingdom Viridiplantae; phylum Streptophyta; class Magnoliopsida; order Poales; family Poaceae; genus Ampelocalamus; species Ampelocalamus luodianensis. The sequence continues at coordinate 35,743,406 of CM070620.1, read as the reverse complement.
GGTTTTCTTTCTATGAATGTCATTAGCATGAAACCACATTGCCCAAGCTCTGCCAATGTCCTCATTAGCGATCTTCTTAAACATTGTGTCCACACAAGCCTGCACGGATGTTCTACTATGTGACACATCTGCATCATAGATTCTATCGGTAGCCCCCGTATTGCTAAACATCATACCAATTCGGCCACTATTACCAGCACAACTAGCAGCACCACTGCCACTACCACTTCCACTACCATGCTCGACAGTGCCACTCCTCCCCTGCAGTCCCTGGCAAAAGTGTAGATCCCTCATTGAAGCAGCCAATGCCATTTGCATTTCATCATCATCATCAACATCAATTGGTGCGCACTGATCCACCCCTTGCATGAGCTCATCCTCGATTCTGAGTTTATGTTCCTCTGCATCTCTTCTCTTTTGTTTGCCATTCCTTACTACCCTCCTCACTGCATCTTGAACATCTGGCGGCACAATATTGCATGACATGACATTCCCTGATATGCCGCCTAGGTGCTCCCTCAACCGAGTTGCACCTCTACCTTTCTTCATCCAACAGTAGTATCTACACTTGAACCCAGCACCAACTCTCAGCCCATGATTCCAGACATTCTCAATGTTTTCATCATCTATAATTCCTGTAATCAATAACTATCATTGAGTACTCCGTCAGACGGCAATCAATGACAATAAATAGCCAAATCGACTCGATTTACCTAAATCCTCTGTTCTTGGGCGCTTCATTTGCGCACCCCATCACCGCCACTTCCTCTGCCGCCTCTACCATCCATGCCACCCTGCTTGCCACCACCCCCATCATTCCCACTACCTCTGCCGCTTCCGCCACCAGCGACTGGATTACTGTCGCGGCCATCTGTGCCCCAACCCCTGCCGTAGACGCCATCCATGCCCCTAGCAAGTGGAGAAGAGAGGAAGAAGATGAGAGATAGGGAGAGGAGGAGGTAGTACTTGAGAAGTCAGGACTCGGGACTCAGGAGCTCACCTCACGGAGTGGAGGTGCTGCTGACTGAGCTCAGGCCCAGGGAGAGGAGCCGCTGCTGAAGCTGCCGCTGAAGTTCCTCACGCCTAGAGATAGTAGGCGCTGATTGAGCTCAGGCCTAGGGATAGGAGTCACTGCCGAAGGTCCTCACACCTAGAGACAGCAGGCACCACCGAAGGAAATCATAGCCAGGGAGAGCATGCGCCGCAGAGGGGCCTCACGGTCAGGGAGAACATGCAGGGCGTAGCAGGGAGCACAGAGAGCTGTTGGCGCGGAAGGGATGGACCTTGCCTCAGCTTAGTTCGAAGATGCGTCGACGAAATTGCCTCCACGCGCGATTGAATTGGAGTTAGGGCAAAGTGAGAAAAGGGGATTGGAAGATGGGAGTTCTGCTTGGATGGGCTGGGCTGCGATTTCAAATGGGCCCAAAATTATTTGCCTGATATTGTTTCTTATCGGGACCCACCAAAAAGACCGAAATTCGTTGGTAACCGCTGAAATTTTGGTGATAACGTTTTCACTGGCATCAACCAAGGGGTCTAGGACGTCGGTGAAGTGGAGGACTTGGTGGGACTCGCAGGTAGCGACATCGACAGCCTGGAGGTTGACGTGGGCAAGGCTGAGGTTTTCGTCAGGGGCGAGATTGAAGTCATGGCGGTAGAAGAAGAGGGGCATGGGTGAGCGGCGCTGGCGGTGGGTGATGACGACGTGCTCATCGGCGAAAATCTCACGCCACAGCCTGGCTGTAATGTTACGCCTTCTTCGTGCTGTTGGTGAGCCAACCTCAATTTTTCACAAGGCTGTAACTGCTTCTTCTTGGCTTTCTTTTTTAGCAAAATTGGATATATGACACTCACAAATATGCCACTTTGAGATATACTATCTAGTTTTATGAAATTGGATATATGCTACTCTAGTTTCTTGCTCCTTTGAAATTTGTCATTATTTGTACTTTTCTCCCATTTTGTTTTCTTTTATCTTATTTTCCCATTTATTCCCTCATGAAGTTCCTCTTTGCCTTTTGTTGGTGTTTTAGAACCCATCTTACGTAAATATTGTTTGATTCGGGGGTCTGTACAATTGATCACGCAGAGAGAGCGACACAGGAATTTTTATATTGGTTCAGGCCTTCTCTGGAGAGAATAACAACCCTACTCCTGTGTCTATTGTATTGAGTGTTGTGGTTACAATAAGTGGAAAGACTACAGCTTGTACTCCTCCTGATTGTGTGTCTCAGTCCGTCGAGACTTTTTCTCCCTATTATCTTCTGATTGCTGCCTTTATATAGTGTGCGAAGAGGTAGCCGTTTCTCTAGGTCAAGAGGCGCCTCATTATTTCATATAACGGGCATATTAATAGTAGTAATCACCGGAGTAGTAACCCCTCCACGTCGTTCGACAGTTACTTGTCAGAGAAACCGGGACCCACCAAAAAAACCAAAATTCGCCGGTAACTGCTGAAATTTTGGTGATAACGTTTTCACTGGCATCCACCAAGGGGTCTAGGACGTCGGTGAAGTGGAGGACCTAGTGGGACTCGCGGGTAGCGACATCGACGGCCTGGAGGTTGACGCGGGCAAGGCTGGGGTTTTCGTCAGGGCTGAGAGGGGCGAGGTTGAAGTCACGGTGGTAGAAGAAGAGGGGCATGGGTGAGCGGCGCTGGCGATGGGTGATGACGACGTGCTCATCGGCGGAAATCTCGCGCCACAGCCTGGCTCCAATGTTACGCCTTCTTTGTGCTGTTGGTGAGCCAACCTCAATTTTTCACGAGGTTGTAACTGCTTCTTCTTGGCTTTCTTTTTTAGTAAAATTGGATATATGACACTCACAAACATGCCAGTTTGAGATATACTATCTAGTTTTATGAAATTGGATATATGGTACTCTAGTTTCTTACTCCTTTGAAATTTATCATTATTTGTACTTTTCTCTCATTTTGTTTTCTTTTATCTTATTTTCCCATTTATTCCCTCATGAAGTTCCTCTTTGACTTTTGTTGGTGTTTTAGAACCCATCTTACGTAAATATTGTTTGATTCGGGGGTCTGTACAATTGATCACGCAGAGAGAGCGACACAGGAATTTTTATATTGGTTCAGGCATTCTCTGGAGAGAATAACAACCCTACTCCTGTGTCTATTGTATTGAGTATTGTGGTTACAATAAGTGGAAAGACTACAGCTTGTACTCCTCCTGATTGTGTGTCTCAGTCCGTCGAGACTTTTTCTCCCTATAATCTTCTGATTGTTGCCTTTATATAGTGTGCGAAGAGGTAGCCGTTTCTCTAGGTCAAGAGGTGCCTCATTATTTCATATAACGGGCATATTGATAGTAGTAATCACCGAAGTAGTAACCCCTCACTACAACATGAACACCCCTTTAGCAACGCATATATGCGTTGGTAGAAGTCCAAATAAATGTTGTTAAGGTCTATACCAACGCATTTAGTATGCGTTGCCATTGAGGCCGTTGCCAAGGTCTGTGACAACACATATACAAGTGTTGGTAACATGTAAATAAAAGCGTTGTAAGGTTACAACGTATATTTTGATATAATGGCAACATATATATACGTTGGCATTGAACACTAACAAATCGCTTCCAGGATTGTTTACAACGCATCTAATGATTGTAAAAGGTGTCCTTTTCATGACCAAGCTGGGCTTATCAATTAGAGCCCACATGATTAAACAAAACACACATATAAAAGTGTATAACAATTTTTTTATTAACATCAACACAAAATTGTTTCATTACAAAGATTTTCCAACCGACTTCATACAAGTCTAAACTTGAGGCATGCACAGTTGGTACCATCATGATCTAATAACATAATACACCCTAAAACATAAATGTAAGTACATGTTTATACTTTTAGTGGAAAGTCTTCGTTCTCTATGCTCATGTGGTTCTATAAAAAAATTCTTCATTCCTCAAATTCTTCATTACGCATATAAGTTTACTGAACAATCTAAACCATCAACTATATCTTCTCAATCTGAAAAGAGAAATAAAGTTCTTTTAGTGCATTATTAAAGTAAAATGTAACATTCCAACTCTTCCAAACAATTAGCAGATACATACATGGAGCAGCAATTCCCAATCAATAATCGCAAGCTTATAGGAAGACTGCTAGATGAAGTCCTCAATAGTAAATTAAGACCATCTCATAATATAAATCTTAAGAAAACCAAAATTATGGAAGATTAATATTTTATCGATCGCCACCGATTCACCTCCTCTTTTCCTTTCTAAAAGAAAGAACTATATGTACCTCCTTGCAATGCATGGAATTGCTCAAAATGTAAAGTATAAACACCGATAGTCGAACTAATGTTTCAAGAACTCACACGCAGTGATGTTTTAAGCGTATAACAAATATGTGGAACTTATACTTGCTGCGTTGATCTCATTCATGGCTCTCTTCACATGTTCATCCGGCTCAATATCTGCAATCAAAGTATGCACAATCTCATACCCATACATTGACATTGTGTACATAGTGGGTAAATTTGGGTAGGAAAAAATACCATTATGCTCTAGAAGACCAAAGAATGATGAACAAAAACCTTTTCAAGTTCATCTTCCACGACTTTTGTGATTTCATTCTTCGCTCAAATGCACCATCCAAGTTCATGTTTGGAACACTAGCCCCGATCAACGACAATGAGGAATAGAGTTTATAAGCATTGAATGAGAGAACAACAAGAAACAACATAGAATTAGCAATATTCAGTGATCACATGAGAGCGAAGGGGATGCACATCGAGCGATGTAGTGGAAACATGAATTGCAGTTCAAAACATAAAACAACCTTACCATCAAAGACATATGACTAGATTTGCTCCTGGCGTTGCTAAGCCTATAAAGGCATCGATGCCTTCTCAAAGAAGAGCACGAAATTGCACAGATGCCACAACATTGATAAAGACATTATCATGCAGTTATTCACAACATGATATCCATCATTAGAGAGCTAGGAGGAAAAACAAGTTTACTCCTTCATGTTTGATGCATAAGTATTCCATTTCGGTGAGAACAGATAGATTTGAGATAGATATTTCTCAATGGGATAGAACGAACGAGCAATAATATGGAACAAAATGCGATATTCGATCATGCATGGTAATTGCTCCGTGCACCTCGATGAAGTATAAAGAAAGACGAATAAAAGATAAAAGAGACTGGGAAACCTTAGTCTTTGTTTCACAATGACATCAAGTCTGCAGACATGCAATGAGAGATAGCCAACAACTTGCTTCCCTACACACCATGGTAAGAAGTGGCATCCAGCTCCAGGACCTCATCAAACTTTCCGAAAGATTCCTTGATGGCTACAGCTTGATTGATCCACCAGATCAAACCAAGTGCCTAACCCATGGCTTATCTACAAAGGAAGAAAGTGGTTGATTATAAATTGTGTCCGACGCTATAGAAGAGATAATAACATCGGATGTTTTTACACAATCTTGGTGATGTTTCTTCATTGATGTTCATAGTTTAAAATTTTTAGTACCATACAAACAGATAATGTGAAAGGATAGCATCACAAAACCAAAATCAATAAAGTCATGACTACACATGAAAATAAATGTATGCTCTGAAGCATATATTGTCTAAGACATTCCAAATAAAATGTTGACCAATTCCAATATTTAGACTTCTGAGCAAGCAAAACAGATTTCAAACAATAAAAACCTATATCGTCGGTCAATTAAGTGCGAGAGGCAAGGTTTTAGCCGCTTTAGGATGTTCTTGGGCGGGCACTACAAAGTAAACCGATGATACATGTATAGTCGATTTACAAAGATAATGCTAATCCCGAATGAATTGGAATGCTACTTGCTAGCGCAAGCCAAGAAAACCAATCTTTGTGACGTCATGCTAACTCAAGAGCGCACAAATAAAAAGATGCTTCAAATAATTTATTTTGATGAAAACTGAAAATTCAAATGTGCAACCCCAAGGCTCGTTCAATGACTACTAAATTAGTAGTACTAATCACCACGTCGCAATCTTTAATGGCCAATATATATAATACTGTATATGATAATTAAACAAGAATAAATCATCTGACCACTTGTCGTGTCTTATGAAGTATCCTACACCAGAGAGATTTTGCGGTTGTGCTCACCATGTCAATAATCAAGCAATTAATCAAGGATAGAAAAAATATGTGCTTGATGGAAACTATCTGAAATTTCAAACTCGAACAGCTCAATCGAGTTCGACATCCATGCAAGGATCACACATTCGCACCAAAAATAGAACTACTAAAATAATGACTTGCAAAGTCGAAAGGAAGGACAAGAAACGCACACCCGTGCCCTAAATTTCTTCGCTCATCCACGGAAACAACAAGAATTGAGGTTGCGACCAAACAAAACCTAATGTATCGTCAGCGCAGCGACAAGAATCGGGTTGAATCCAAAGAAGCAATTGATATTACGACCTTAGATTTTTTGCCCCTCACACAGAAAGGAAGGAAAAAGAAAGGATTGCTCAACACATCTGAATAATCTTGTAGTTCGGATCATGTCATACTCGGTCTTCGCATCAAAATTCACCGCAAACCCCCAAAATAAACAAAGACAATCATCTAAACCCCATAAAATAGATCAATCAAATCCAAACAAACAAGAAGGCGTGAAGCCTCTTAACCTTGAGCATCGGCACCACTCGTGGTGAACCATATCCATCAACCAAAGACAAAGATCACTCCGCAGCGCGCTGGGAACAAGAGCAAAGTCTCAAAATTAACACAAAATTTCGGACCAAGCCACACTCCCAAAAATTTGGAACAAGGGCAAAGCTCGGGAAGGGGAGGAGGTTGGCGGCGATGTGCGCGTCGGGAGAAGAGGGGCAGCTCGTGGCTGGTGGCGGCGGTGTCGGGGGCGATTGGCGTCGGGGCGGCGGCGGCGGCTCGAGGAGGAGGAGAAGAAGGGGAGGGGCGGCGGTGACGGCTCGGGAGGAGGAGGAGGTCGGCGGCGGCTGCGCGGGAGAAGAGGGTGGCTCGAGGCGGTGGAAGGCGGCGTCGGGGAGCGGCTGACGGCGGGCGCGGCGGCTCGGGGAGGAGGAGAAGAAGGGGAGCGGGCGATGGCTCGGGGAGCAGGAGGAGGAGGGCGGCTCGGGGTGGAGGAGGCAGCAACGTTTGGGGGAGGACGACGGGGCTTAGGCGGCGACTGCTAGGGCACCGAGCGGTTTGGGGAATTTGGATAGGCACGCCGTGTGAACGAAGGCAAGTAGACAAGGCCAAAACAAACTGCGCGACACTTGAAAAAGCGCCAAAGAAAAAAAATGGCGGGCAATAAGAAAATCTAGAGGTAAAATGAAAAATATATTTTCTACGGTTTTATCTATCTAAGCAGAAAAAGTTGTCACTACGACACTAATATAGCATAGTTCATTTCTCTCTTTATAGTCTTTTAAAGTAATTTATATAAATAGTAGAGAACGATTTTGTTTTCTAGGTTTTTTACCCCACTCAAGGATAGATACTTTCCTTTGGATTAAAATTCAACTATTAGGAACGTTTTAAACTACAAGAAAACGGGATTTCTAGTAGTGAAGATTAGGACCGATCGAGACTAAGCCGCATACGAAAAAGGGGATCTTTGTGTGCAGTGCAGTGCGGAGAGATTGGGATCATTTTTTTGGCTTTTTCAACAAAAGAAAAGAAAAAAACTAGACCTAAGGCCCGAGTCCCAAAAATTGTGCCAGCCGCCATCAATAGACCCACTTGTATTTCAAATGTTTGCAACACATAAGGTTGCAACATATATTATCTCAGAGCCATCCATATGATTTATGATTTAATAGATTTTGCAACGATATTATGCGTAGCCATAATATTACTTCGCAACGTATGTACAAAGTGTTGCAACGTATGTGTTGTTAAATGGGTGTTCATCTTGTAGTGCCTCCACGTCGTCCGACAATTACTTGTCAGAGATAATGGCGCATTACGTGCAGTTATTCCAAAGAATAACAGCGTATATTGACTGCTTAGATTCCCTAATCAATTAGGCCCACTCGACTATAGGCTATATCGATCATAGGGTGGTTGTAGCTGACCTGGTCATAGAAGAGCTTACGACCATGAGGTAGTCGTAGAAGAACTTACGACTAGATACTGGTCGTAGAAGAACTTACGACCAAAAGATGATCGTAGAAGAACTTACAATCAGGTCGTAGTCGTAGAAGGGCTTACGACCATAGGAGTGGTTATAGAAGGACTTACGACTACCTAGATGGATTCTCCCTTATGATTATAAGGGGTATACCTAAGAACCGTGTGACGGTATATTTACCCATAATAAGAATTATAGATAAATAATAAAATGAGGATTATTAGATCCTCGTCACCTCTCTTCTAATTGGATTGACCCCTTCATCCATCCAATTTCCACAGCACAGGCGCTAGCCAGAAACTCGAGTGACCAGGGTAGGCGAGACCAGGGCCGCCTCCCCCGAGCTCCCCGCTGGTCCTACCCCCCAGCTGGCCACCACGTCCCAGCCTCGCGTCCCTCGAGCTCCTCGCCGTGCCAGCCCCCCCGGTCGGCCTGGATCTAGAGCCTGTGTAAGAGTTCAAGTGAAAAGGGCAAGGAGTTGGATCAAGTATTAGTTGGGTGAGGAAGCTTTATGAAACTGTGGGCTTGATGCAATGGGTGAGAAAGTTTTACAGTTATGGACTGCATAAGACAAAAAGAAACTTGAAGGTATTGAGAAGTTGATTCCTCAGAATAAGCATGAGAAATTCATGAAGATTGCCTCAAAGCAGCTCAGCTCAAAGAAAACAATGAATTTGGCGTAAGCATTACTACAATGTTTTTCTTCCAAGAAGATTGGCAAGCTTGACTAGGGCAGAGCCTACAAATGCTGAAGATGTGGATACAGATGCTGAAAACAATAATCAAGATGATGACAACAATTGGCATCATTCTGAAGAAAATAGCAAAACCTCTAGTTTTTCTTCCAAAAGGTAGTAAAGTTACACGATGTTTATGAAGAACTCTCTTACACTACAATCCATTCCAGAAATTCACAATATTGTGTACAATGATCATGCATATTAGCAATTCCATAAATACATTTGTCTGCATGTGACAACAATCTCACATTGCACAAACACTATTCACATTCCAACATGAACAATGCCCAGGTTACACCTACTTCTTTTGCTCTTGATCCTTGCAGAAGGTTGACTGGGGGCATCTCTGGCGAGGAGCTCGGGGGAGGCGGGATCAACCTCGCTTGGAACGACGCAGCGGCCGACCAGAATGGCGACGCGAACGGGGAAGGCACAGCCGCCGAAGACACAGCGGGGTGAGCTGGGGGTAGGCCCGGAGATGCGACAGCTGGCTTGGGGCGAGTCGGAAGACATGGCGACCGACTAGGGGTAGGCCCGATGAGGAGCTTGGGGGAGGCAGGGCTGGACTCACTTGGAGCACGCTCGGAGGAGGCAGGGCTGGGGCGCGATGGACGACTGGGGAGCGAAACCGGCGGGGAGCTCGGGGAAGGTGGCCCTAGGACACGACGGTCGACTGGGGGGCAGGACCGGTAGGGAGCTTGGGGGGACAGCGCCAGCCTCGCCTTAACCTTCGCTTAGGACCTGACCGGCAAGCCATATCTAAAGAGGAACTTCACTAGGGAATAAGTGGGGAAAATAAGATAATAGAAAAGAAAATGGGAGAAAAATAGAGATAATGGTAAATTTCAAAGGAGCAAGAAACTGGAGTGACATATATTCAATTTCATAAACTGAGTCACATCTCGAAGTGGCATGTTTCTGAGTGGTATATATCCAATTTTGCCTTCTTTTTTGTTGAAAGTTCATGAGAAAATAGACGTAGCAGAAGCGGCGGACGTCGGAGGCCGGTAGGCAGAGGAGGATCTCGTAGAGCAGGTCTCAATGAGTGAGCGGCAGGGGGGTTAGGTGGGGCGGGGTTGGGGGCTTCTCTGCTTTCCACCATGGTCACCAGTGGCCGAGTGGGAGGAGTCGGACCATTACGGTTGTCGAGGGGAAATGAGGAGGTGGTGGTTTCGAGGGATTTGGGTGGTGAGATTGGGAGTGTTTTGAATCGAAGCGAGGCGTGGCAGTTGTTGTGGGCTTTGGAGGATGCATGGAACAGATGGGTTGTGATTTTTCCTAGGCTTTTCCGCTTGATCATGAAATAGCCGACGTAGGGTACATGAGGCCCAAGCGAAGCCAGTGATTCTCTGTGCTTCTCCTTGTTACACCTCTCTCCTTTGAATTATTCAATCTATGTAGCTCACTCACATGTATGTGTGAATCTTTCTATTTACACATCTAGATACATACGGGTGGTTGGTGATCTGTGATTTTTTTTTTATTTGGGCCCCTACTGCCATCTTAATGGCAAAAATAGCACCCCTAGCATCGTATTTGCAAATCTAGCCCCCTCCCGAGTGCAGAAGCACCGGACGGCGACATGTGGCACTTCATGCGGTTGGGGAGCACGTGAAGCAAACGACCAGCACAGGAAGCAAGCGGCCAGCGTGGGAGGCCGGTGTTGGGACCCAAAAATACAATTCTGGACCCTCTATGATAACGCACTAGTCTAGGATCACGCTAGTGCACACGGTGGCAACATAGATGAATATTGATCCACACAAGCGATTAGTATCACCAACAATTAGTTTGAATAACAAATGATAGATTTGACCTTATGGTCGAGTTTACACTTATTATGCCACGCAGGGCTAGCAATAAAGAAATAGTAGCGGAATAAAATAAACTCCAGCGAAAAATCACATCAATTCACCACAGGTAACCGACTGGGATCACGACCCTAATGATCAGCACCTTCAACAAACTCCTCCTCAAAAGCAGGCGATGACTCCTCCACTTCTGTTGAGTTGATTTCGCAAGTATGAGTATACAACCGTACTCGCAAGACATACCACAGAATGCAATGTATAGATGCAGGCTTATTCCAAAGGAAATGGCTTTTGTGGTTCTTTTGCAGAAATGTAATATTTGCAATTGAATACAATAATAGATTGAAAGCGTAATTCAAAACAAATAGACTATATAATTTAACAATTATTTTCACAAAGACACAAAGCTAATCAGTTTAATTCACATAGCCACATGACTTAAGTCACACCGCTGTCCCTTCCTAAAGTTTTATGAAAATCTACCCCTCATGTGAAATCCCTGAGCATGTCTATGACCATGGACGCGCATATTCGAATGGATTGATTAACACTCTGTGGAGGTTGTACAATTTACCCACACGATACAATCAGTGTAGCTAGCACTAATCATAACAAAACGTTTCATACACTTCATCTCAGCATTGACACTACCGATGTACTTAACCGCTAGACAGCCCCACACAGGAAGCCAGTCTGACACACATCGTTGGATAGGGGCACAGCGAACCGCCCCGTGATGCGACTACCTGTTAGTACACACCTCCACCCAAGCAACATAGCCTAACCTACTACCTGAGTAATCAATGCCAAGAATCCATAACTTACTAAGTTAGGCTCGTCCCATCAGGCATGTGGTTGTACAGTAAGGCTCAGTTTAATGGCACACAAAGTTAAATTATTAATTGACCAAGGCAAGACTTTCAAATATTCTAACTATGTCACACAGATTAAAACCCATGCACATAGCTCCACCATAAAAAAACACAGTACCACTTGCCCCACACTAAATCCTTTCCCACCCTGTTGGTTAAGTGCAACATATGCCATCAATGAGTAATAGCACATAGTACACATAGTTTTATCAACTAATTCCATAATCACTTAGTGAGGTTTATAATTGCAACTCACATGAGATAATGACTCATGGCAAGGCTAAGCAATCTAATCGTATCTAACCAATCCACATTGGTGCTATGATAATACCAACTAAATAATGAACCAATCTAGGGTGACAAAAGATTATGACATAACAATAGACAAGGTGGATATAACAAATTGGATTAATAACTAAACCCAAAAGTATTTAAATAAATACTTAAAGTAAAATACAATAATTTAAATCAATATAGTTTTGAAAACTGCAATTCAATGTGATCAAAGGTGTCACTTGCCTTGGAATAAATCCAGGTATTGGTCTTGGTCCTGGTGAACTCCTCCAAAATCGCTCGAAGTATCAACGCCTACTCGCAAACGAGATAAATAAACAAAAATAAATAAAACAAAGAACAAAACCAACTCCAAAAATTACATAAAAATCTCAGATAAATAGATCTTGAATTTAGATGAATTTAGAAATTTGAATGGGCTCAAACGAAGTTCAGATGAAGAAGATATGGTTCTTGAAAGTTTAGATTTAAAACTGCTACGACCATGACAGTCGGCAGTGGATACAACCACGCGTAGTCGACAACGGCTACGACCACGTAGTTGAAATCGGCTATGACTACGGCAGTCAGAAGAGATCCACGACTATAGTAGTTGGAAGAGTCTACGACTACAGCAGTCAAAAGCGACGAGCAGCACCCAAAGCAAACCGTACTCGAACGAATAGTACTCGAAACAAACAGTACTCGAACGAATATTACTTGAAGCAAACAGTAGAAAAGGGCTCGGGTTTCGATGGTTGTTGACGAACGATGGTGATTCACCGGCTGTGGGTGGTACTAGCGGGTGGCTGTGGGCGAGCTCAAAGCGACGAAGATGAATCTGGTTTTATTGGATGAAGGCTCCGGCGACGCTCTCGCGACACGAAGGGGTTCTGGAGGAAGCTACGATGACAACGGTCCCAGCAACGCAGACCACAACCACAGGGCGACGATGACGGTGGCTAGATTTGAAGAAAACAGCGGCGGCAACAAAACTCAAGATCTGTAATTGCGGCAGCTCTCGAGTTCTTAGAGGGCGACGGCTTAGGGTTTCGGGATGAGGACATAGAGGCGATCCTCGGGGACTATTTATAGGGGCTCGGGCGGCACGGGATAAGGAATCCCCAAATCGAGTCCGAGACGAACACGAAATCGAGTCTGAGGTTTTAGGAGATAGAGGCCGATTCGGCAAGAGATTCGACTGGATTTGGATGCGGGCCGATAAGAGATAAGATCCTACATGTTTTCTAGAATGAGTTTGGTTGGAGAATCTCCATTGTCGTGTGAGCTTGGAGATCGCGATGGCGGACGGAGGCTACGGACTCCGCGAGGAAGATGACTCGGAGACAATGACGCGCACGGGTCCACTCGACAATGGTTCGGCGACGCACGCCTATGAAAGAAGCGGAGTCGAGTTAGGGTGGTGGATGGTGAGAGAGAGAGGATTGGGCTAGCTCAAACGAAATCAGCCTAAAGGTTTTCCTGAGATTTTAAATAGGTTTTCTATTTTAGAAAATACTAGAAATCAAAATGACAAAAAGAAAATAGTAGATGGACTCGGAAAAAATCTAGAAAAATCCAGAGAATATATCCAAGCACATAGAATCCAAATAAAATAGTTTTGATAATTGTTGATGTTGGAATTATTCATATTAAATTGTTTTGATACTAAAAGTCCAAATTAAGCTTTTGAGTTAAATTCAAAAAAAAATCAAATGGTGAATTTTCTCCCTACGAACTATTCAAAAGGTTTTTAAAAGCTCAAAAAATTGGGATGTTACAAACCTCCCCCTTAAAGGAATCTCGACCCCGAGATTCAGGCTAGCTAGAGAAAAGGTTAGGAAACTCAGCTTTCAGCTCTTCTTCATGCTCCCACGTTGCTTCTCCCTCTGAGTGGTTGCTCTACTGAACCTTGCAAAAGTGAACAGTCTTGCTTCTGGTATGACGCTCTGCGACATCCAAAATGTTGATTGGTTGTTCCTTGTAAGTGAGATCCTCTTTTAACTCAATTGAATCCAAAGGGGTTTGCTCTTCTGGCACACGAAGATACTTCTTGAATCGCGAGACATGCAAGACATCATGTACTCCTACTAACGACTATGGCGGCTCAATCGATGAGGCAACTTCTCCACGGTGCTCCAAAATCTTGAACGGACCGACATACCTCGGGGCAAGCTTCCCTTTGGCATGAAACCTTTTTACACGTCTAAGCGGCGTAACTCGAAGATAAACAAAATCTTATGGTTCAAAGCTGAGGTCACGATGACGATTATCAGCATAGCTCTTCTATCTAGACTGACCTATCTTCAATCTTTCCCTGATCATGGCTATCTACTCTTCTGCCTCTTGAATAATATCTGGCCCAAATACCAAACGTTTAGTTGTTTCTGACCAATTCAATGGGGTTCTGCATGCACGACCATACAACGCTTCAAATGGTGACATTTGTAGACTAGCTTGATAACTGTTGTTGTACGAGAATTCTACATACAATAAACTTTTATCCCAACTGGTAGCATTAGCTAGAGCACAGACTCTCAACATATCTTCCAATATCTGATTAACTCTTTTAGTCTGTCCATCTGTTTGAGGATGATAAGCAGTACTGAAATTCAGGTGCGTTCTTAAGGCTTCTGCAAACTTTGCCAGAGCCGAGAGGTGAACTAAGATCCCCAATCTGACACTATCTTCTTAGGCACACCATGCAAACTGACAATTTTTGACATGTACAGCTCTGTAAGGTGATCTCCTGAATAGGTGGTTTTGACTGGCAAGAAATGGGCAACTTTAGTCAAACAATCAACTATTACCCAAATCGAATCATAACCCGATTATGTCCTGGGTAAACCAGTAATAAAATCCATTCCGATCTCTTTCCACTTCCACTCTGAAATCTTCAGCGGTTGTAATAAACCTGTTGGTCTCTGATGTTCTGCCTTCACCTTCTGACATACGTCTTCTCGCTTCAAATTAGGCCACCAAAATTTATTCTTAACATCTTGGTACATCTTAGTACTTCCAGGGTAAATCGAATACTTCGAATCATGAGCCTCCTTTTAAATTAGCTATCTCAAGCCATCAACATCAGGTACGCATATATGGCCATTGATCCGCAATATATCTTGATCATCTATGGTGAAATCTTTGAATTTTCCTTCCGCCATTTTGAGCTTGATATCTGAAATTTTGGGATCCTTTGGTTGGGCTTCACGAATCTATTTCTCCAGGGTGGACTGTACTTCCAGACTGGCCAAAAATCATTCAGGTACAACTTCTAGCTTCAGCCTCTGAAATTCTTCTTAAAGTTCTAGACAACTTTCCTTTACTTCCAAAGTTTTACAGTAGCTCTTACGACTTAAAGTATCTACAACTACGTTGGATTTTCCAGGGTGGTAGTGAATTCCAAGATTATAATCCTTTATCAATTCCAACTATTTTCTCTGCCTCATGTTCAAATCTGACTACGTGAAAATATACTTCAAACTCTTATGATCCGTATAAACTTCACAACGGTTATCGATGAGGTAATGATGCCAAATCTTTAAAGCATGCATGACGTCAGCTAGTTCTATTTCATGGGTAGGGTAACTCTCCTCATGAGGTCTTAATTGCCTTGACACATAAGCGACGGCTCTTCCTTCTTGCATCAGGACGCATCCTAATCCTTGACGCATAGCATCACAGTAGATATCAAAATCCTTTCAAATATCTAGTATAATTAGCACTAGGGCTGATGTCAATCATCTCTTCAATTCCTAAAAACTTTCTTCACAAGCTGGGGTCTAAGTGAACTTTTTCTACTTGTTCAACAATTGCGTAAGAGGCTTAGCAATCGTTGAAAATCCTTCATTGAAACAGCGATAATATCCCGACATTCCCAAGAAACAGTGAATCTGAGTTACGGTTGGGCTGCTCCCAATGTAATACTGCTTTAACTTTTTCGGGATCAACTGCGACTCCTTCATCTATCATCACATGACCAAGAAAATCAACTTCATTCTTCCAGAAATCACACTTGCTGAACTTAGCATACAACTGATACTCTTCGAGTTTCTCTAGGATTAACCTCAGGTGTTTGGCGTGTTCTTCCTCGGTCTTGGAGTAAACCAAAATATCATCAATGAACACAACTACAAACTTGTCCAGATATTCTATGAATACTTTATTCATCATGTTCATGAAGTAGGCAGGGGCGTTAGTCAGACCAAAGAACATGACTAAGAACTCATAATATCCATACCACGTAGAGAAAGCGATCTTCGGGATATCCTTAGGACAAATCTTTAACTGGTGATAACCTGATCGCAGGTCGATCTTTGAGAACACTCCGGCTCCTTTCATCTGATCAAACAAATCATCAATTCGGGGCAGTGGATACTTGTTCTTGATGGTGACTTTATTGAGAGAACGGTAATCGATACACATTCTCATGCTTCCATCTTTCTTCTTGACAAACAAAACTGGCACTCCCCATGGCGACGAACTAGGTCTCACAAAATCTTTTTCACGATGTTCTTCAATTTGCTTCTTCATTTCTACCAACTCATCGGCTGGCATCTGATAGGATCTCTTAGAGATTGGTGTTGTTCCTAGCACTAGATCGATGACAAACTCAATGTCACAGTCTGGTGGCATTTCTGGTAATTCTTCTGGAAATACATCTGGATATTCTCTGACAATCGGTACATCTTCCAACAAAATGACCTTCAGACCGTTGACTAGCAAATGTTCATCACGAACTGAGGTGGCTAGGAACACCACTTTCTTTCCATTGGCACCCTCAACTGCTATGGCTCTCCGGCCACAATCTAGGACAGCTTTATGCTTGAATAATCAATCCATGCCAAGAATGATTTCTAAGGTCTAGGTGTCTAGAATGATTAGGTTAGCTAGAAACTCAACTCCAACTATGAGTAACTTAGCTCCTAAATATCTCACTTTAGATCTTAACTCTGCTCCAGGCGACTGGACTAACAAAGTATGCTTAAGACGCATAACTTTCAAGTTATTCTTAGTTGCAAAAACTCCAGAAACAAACAAATGCGAAGCTTTAGAATCAAACAAAACTGATGCAGGCACTGAGTTAACCAGAAACTTACCCAGTACGATGTCCGGTGCTTCTTGGGCTCATTCCAGAGTGACGTGGTTGACACGACCTCTGACCACAGACTGTGGCGCTCGTTCGGATTGACCGGTAGCTTGAGAAACTCCTTGATTGTTGCTTGGCGCTGGCGTCTTGGCAGGTGTAGCTCCAAAGTTAAAGCGCACTGGAGTGATTGTTCCCTTCTGCGGACACTGGTTGGCGAAGTGGCTTGGTTGACAGCAAGAATAACAGACTCTTTGCCTATTATGCTGATTGCTCCTCGGGTTGGCCGACCGATGCAGGTTGTGAAAGTTCGAGCGGTGGGCGAGGTCTTGAGGTTGGTGCGGAGTGCTCAAAGAATTCGTGGTGGAAATCGATTGAACTGTGGCGGAATTGTCCTTGCCTTCTGCTATGACTGATGACCTCCCTACTGGACCATCCTACGTTTGCGGTTGTCTTCCAGTTCCTTACGCTTGTCCTCAAGGACCAAAGCTTTATTGAATAGTTTCTAGAAATCTGGGAAGGTATGGGCAATCAAGTTGACTTGTAACCCAGAATTCAGTCCTTTCAGAAAACGACACTAGCGAGCCTTGTCAGTGGTGACATCCTCTGCAGCATAGCATGCTAGCTGAGAAAATTTATTGAGGTAGTCGGTCACTGACATTCCTTGTTTGAGAGCACATAACTCATCCTTCTTCAGGTCAATTATCCTTTCCAAAGACATGGTACGTCGAAAGGTCAGAGAAAACTCTTTCTAAGAAATATTTTGTGGCGTCTCATGCGCGGCACAGAAGTTCTTCCACCATTCAGCAGCAATGCCTTCCATCTGGTGGGTGGAATATAGAACCTTTTCACGATTATTACATTGGGTGATCAGCAGCTTCCTTTCAATAACACGAAGCTAATCATCTGCTTCAATTGGCGAGACATTTATCGAAAAAGTGGGTGGGTGAGTCCTCATGAACTCAGCAAGCTTGGATGGTCCATGGTGACCATGAGCGATTGGGGCTCCGTTGTTGTTGTTTTGATTGTTGTTCATACTCTGAATCTAATTCATCATTGTATACATCATCTGTGTCTGAGCTACCATAAAAGCTCCGAAATTCTACAAATCAATCGGAGGTGCTTGCAGCGGAACTGCTCCTGCGGGGGTTTGCTCGTTTCCATCTGAACCACTGGCTCCTGAACCACTAGCGGCGGCATGACGAGTTTGAACCATCTGGTGAATCTCCATAGGTTAGATAAGATAGCAAGCACAAGATGAGTTAAGAATCTAGGCGGGGATAGGTTAAACCCAACAAACACAACTTAAAGAAACCAACTGAAATACCTTTATTAATTAAGAGACTTAGCATGGCTGTAATAAATGCCTAAGGGCCTTTGTAGCTCATAATCGCACACAAGAAAATATTGAACCTAAACACACAATCTACCGCCTAAAGGGCGACACTTCCTAAACTAAAACTGGCGTGGCTCAACACACTAAGCCTCAATTGACGAAACCTAAACCTTAGCGAACTCACCAGCGAGGTAGCCTCCTACAGCACAGTGGTGCTCCCTTCTTGTTGACTTGAAATCGCTACTGCATTCTCACGAATCGGTCTTGATATCTTGGGATTTGTGCGGCGAGAACAGTGTCCCCGTGTAACTAGTATAGCTAGCTCTTCTGGCTCGGCGGCTCCTTCTTGATCTTCAGGGCCTTCTTCTGGATCTGCTTCTGGATCCTCCTCTGGTTCTTCTAGACCTTCCTCTTCTTGATCCTCCTCATGCTCATGCTGCCCGTAGAGGGTTTCTTCCGGAATGGCGATCCTTTCTTCTGCCCTCTGCAAGGTCTCGTAGACGTACTCCAGCTCAGTGGCGACCAGCTCCAGCGAGAACTAAGCGACATGCACCACTGTAGCGTTGCTATCTTCATCTGTAGATGGGTAGCGAGTGGGTAGATCCACAGCTGTCGCTCGAGGGTGATAACGGAAGACGGTGTCCTTCAACTCACGAGCGTAGATGTTGCAGATCCTTAGCATAGCAATGAGCGACGACTCCTGTACTCCCTCGAGCCACGTGATCCTCTGAACGGAGATGTTCAAAGGCTGGCTTGCCTTGGTGTCCCTCCTGGCGTAGATCGTCAAACGACAAAGTACTCCATGGTCTCGACCATTCACGACCCAGTTGCTTCCACGGTACAACAGACGACCAAAGCCTCCAAGCACTTGTAGTAACTTCCAAAGTTCAGCAGCAAGTCCTCCCTTGCGCTCACTATAGCTCTGAAGACGAGGCATCTGTCACGACAGACACGAGGGTAAGAACAACTTAAAACAGCGGGGAGAGGAGAAATTTCAGCAATAGTTGAGTCGAGAAAGATATGAGAATTTAAGTAATTCATTAATCTTGTAAGTTAATTTTTGCTTTAGAAAATAATGTGGACACTTGAAAGATGGTCGATCTAACTAAGGTCAAGACCTACAGTCATCCTGGCTCTGATACCACCTCTGTCGGGACCCAAAAATGCAATTCTAGACCCTCTGTGTATAATGCAATAGTCTAGGATCACATTAGTGCACACAGTGGCAACATAGATGAATATCAATCCACACAAACGATTAGTATCATAAACGATTAGTTTGAATAACAAATAATAGATTTGACCTTATGGTTGAGTCTACACTTATTATGCCACGCAGGGCTAGCAATAAAGAAATAGCAGCAGAACAAAATAAACTCCAGCGGAAAATCCCATCAATTCACCACAAGCAACCGACTCGGATCACGACCCTAATGATCAACACCTTCAACGAACTCCTCCTCAAAAGAAGGCAATGACTCCTCCACTTCTGTTGAGTTGATTTAGCAAGTATGAGTACACAACCGCACTCGCAAGACATACCGCAGAATGTAATGAATAGATGTAGGCTTATGCCAAAGGAAATGGCTTCTGTGGTTCTTTTGCAGAAATGTAATATTTACAATTGAATACAATAATAGATTGAAAGCGTAATTCAAAATAAATAGACAATAATAATTTAAAAGTTGTTTTCACAAAGACACAAACCTAATCAGTTTAATTCACATAGCCATATGACTTAAGTCACACCGCTGTCCCTTCTCAAAGTTTTATGAAAATCTACCCCTCATGTGAAATCCCCGAGTATGTCCATGACCGTGGATGTGGCTATTCAAGAGATTGATTAACACTCTTGGAGGTTGTACACTTTACCCACACGATACAATCGTGATAGTTAGCACTAATCATAACAAAACGTTTGAAACTTCATCTCAACATCGACACTCCGATGTGCTTAACCACCGATGACCCCACACAGAAACCAGTCCAACACATACCGTTGGACAGGGACACGGCAAACCGCCCCTTGATGCGACTACCTGGTAGTACACACCTCCACCCATACAACACAGCCTAACCTACTACCTGAGTAATCAATAATAAGAATCCATAACTTACTAAGTTAGGTCCGTCCCATTAGGCATGTGGTTGTATAGTAAGGCTCGGTTCGATGGCGCACAAAGTTAAGTTCTTAATTGACCAAGGCAAGACTTCTAAATATTCTAACTATGTCACACAGATTAAAACCCATGCACATAGCTCCACCATAACAAAATCCACCCTATTGGTTAAGTGCAACATATGCTATCAACGAGTAATAGCACATAGTACACACAATTTTATCAACTAATTCCATAATGACTTAGTCAGATTTATAATTGCAACTCACATGAGATAATGACTTGTGGCATGGCTAAGCAATATAATCGTATCTAACCAACCCACATTGATGCTATGATAATACCAACTAAATAATGAACCTATCTAGGGTGACAAAAGATTATAACATAACAATAGACAAGGTGGATATAACAAATTAAATTAATAACTAAACCCAAAAGCATTTAAATCTTAAAGTAAAATGCAATCATTTGAATCAATATAGTTTTTAAAACTGGGATTCAATATGATCAAAGGTATGACTTGCCTTAGAATAGATCCAGGTATTGGTCTTGGTCTTGGTGAATTCCTTCTTCTCCAAAATCGCCCGAAGTATCAACGTCTACTCGCAAACGAGATAAATAAACAAAAATAAATAAAACAGAGAAGAAAAGCAACTCCAAAAATTACATAAAAATATCAGATAAATAGATCTCAAATTTAGATGAATTTAGAAATTTGAATGGGCTCAAATGGAGTTCGGATGAAGAAGATATGGTTCTCGAAAGTTTGGATTTAAAACTGCTACGACCACGGCAGTCTTCGACCACGACAGTCGGCAGCGGCTACAACCACACGTAATCGACAACGGCTATCACCACGTAGTCGAAATCGACTATGACTACGGCAGTCGAAAGCGATCCATGACTACAGTAGTTGGAAGAGATCCATGACTACAGTAGTCGGAAGAGTCTACGATTGCAGCAGTCAGAAGCAACGAGCAGCACCCGAAGCAAACAGTACTCGAACGAACAGTACTCGAAGCAAACAGTAGTCAAGGGATCGGGTTTCAATGGTCATCGGCGAACGACGGCAATTCACCGGCGGTGGGTGGTACTAGCGGGTAGCTACAGCTATTGCGAATATAAGAGCTCGTACACTTCACTTACATTATCAGGTGAGCACGTTTTTTGGAGTGTCTTTATATTATATGAACTATATGATGCTACCTAATGATGAAAATGTATATTTGTGCAGCACCACATCACTTTGTGTCCAAGCCAAGCAAGAGTTCAAATTGGACACGTTACGAATCCGGCGGCCTCCGAGACACTCGACTTCAAATAGGCATAACTTTCGCATACGAACTCTGTTTGAGGTCCACGAGTACTTGATTGAAAGCTTATCTCGTCCTCTTTCAAACAGATCCAGTCTCACCTCCAAATTCCTTCTATGCATGCCGCAATCATCAAAAGAAAGTGTTACGTCACCTGTTTGGGCCAAATTGGGCCTTGTAATCTATTTGGGCCGGCCACCTCCTTGGCTACCCCCCTTGGGCTGCACTATTCATAATCATATTGTTCACGTGAACAGTACCCATGAATAGTACCACCCCCTTAGCTCTTAGTTATGTGTGGCTCCCCCTCCCCTATATAAGGAGGCCGCATCCCTCTAGTTTTCTTGGATTTCGTTGAGTTAAGGTTTAGCCATTGTACAAACTTCTGTTCTTCAGTTGTGTCGGACGACCACCTGTCAAGATAACCTTCGGAATCCCACCTTATCAGTATTTCATAAATATTTGCAATACATTAGATTGCGTTTTATCTTGTTCTGGCGTGTTCTTCGATTGCATGTAGGAATAGGCTTTCGTGGTCAGGTTGATCGTGCTTCCAGCAAGGTCAATAACATCTCAGAGTTGGTTCAATGATTGCTAAGGCACAAGCGTTGTCGTACGGTTGTAGTCGGATCGCGAGAGTCACCTCCACCAAAATCGATATTTATCAATCGCATCGAAAGATCGGGACACCCCGCCTCCATCAAGTGGTATCAGAGCTTCAGTTGATCGGTGAGAGTTTCTAGTTTTCTAGTAGTAGATTCATTTTTCATATCTGGAGTCCAGAAAATTGCCAAAAAAATATATATATTGCATCTATCATCCATACCGAGCCCTTTGAGCCTTTGCAATTTTTCTTTTCGGTATTTTGCTTGTCGAATCATTAGTTGCATCGTCGTGTCTAGTTGCTGATCTTTAGTTCTAGTTATTGTCTAGTTGGTCATTGTGTAGATTGCTTCTCGTGTTTTCCTTCGCGTTGCTTGATCGTTCGTTTAGGGTTCTTAGTTTCTGCATCTAAAACAGAAAATTCGTGGGTCAGAACTCCTCTAATCCGCACCAAAAAATAGAAAATCTGTACTGTTGTTCATCTAAACAAAAAAGAGGGTTGCTGTGATCTTTTGGGAGAATTAATGTTATTTGCAACTTACGGCAAACCTTAGGGCCGACCAAATATTAGAAGGAAAAAGAGCCAGCCGCATAGAACAAAAGCCGCGGTAAAAAAAAAGTGCATAAAAATTGGTGGAGACCTTCTACATAAAACCAAAAGCTTTCACAAAAAAATTCAGCAAGTTTGGCCCGTGGGTTTGAAAGATATAGCAGTTTCAAATTTAAACCCGAGACGGTTTCGAGTCCGAATAGGATTCCGTATCCGAGGCACTTTCAGTAAAACAGGCATAACTTTTGCATACGGTGTCCGTTTTTGACGTTCTTGTGCTCGTTTCGAAGCTAATAACGAGGCGCATATTTTCCTTGTAAGATTTGCCCTCCAGGTGGCCCAAAATCGGCCATCTTTGGCCCCGAATTCGCATCGCAAGTTTTCTGTTTCTGTTTTTGCTGTTTCGTTCGGTCTTCCCTTTGGAATTTGGACTTCGCCTCAACTGAAAAGTTGTAGATATCGTCGAAACCTTTCAAAAGAGTATATATAATCCATATAAAACTTTGAGTTTTCATCTCTTGAGACTAGTTATTGTTTACTGCTTAAACTAGAGGGTTGTTTACATTGCACGTTATTGCATCTTTGTGCTCTACATCGTGTGGACAATCTTGTGCCCCTGCACAGAGGTTTGAGTAGTTAGCTAGCATCTCTTCTAGCACTTGGTGTGAGAATTTCCTTTGCTTGCATCAAGTCACATTAATCTTTGCGTGTGCGTGCATACACTTCTCTTGATAGGCTTTGATTTGCTAGCTTTGATTAGGCTAGGATCAGCAACATTGACTAGTACTTTGAACATTTATTCAACTTG
Organism: Ampelocalamus luodianensis; assembly: GCA_036346255.1. Lineage (NCBI taxonomy): Eukaryota > Viridiplantae > Streptophyta > Magnoliopsida > Poales > Poaceae > Ampelocalamus > Ampelocalamus luodianensis. The sequence goes on along the minus strand of CM070620.1, from coordinate 35,719,766 downwards.
CATTTGCTGAATTGATTGTTGCTAATCCTTGCTACCATACTTGAGCCTTCCCAACTACACCTCTTCTACACCGTACAGGCTGAACTTCTCCTAGCAATCGCTCCATCCAATCTTCGAAGATACGTTGACACCGCTAGATGCCAATCACCCCTGTTTGCTTGGTAAGAATTCGATAAAAGGCTTAAGTGTGAGCAACTTTTGAACCACCACATCCTGGTAGTTGCTAGGGACATATGTTTGTTTTCTGCTAACCATGACAGGTTCAAGATCACATAGTAGGGAGTTTCGTGAGATCAACAACACCATTGACTCATCTCCTATGCCTGAACGAGGTAAATTTAAGTATGTCTTTCCATCCTTTACTAGTAAATTTGATCCTGATGCCTATGTTGACTGGGAAATAGTATTAGAGAAAGAATTTAAATATTATGATTGGTCTGATAGGCAAAAGATTACAGCTACCACTAGTATTTTTGTTGATGATGTAATACTTTGGTGGAAGTATTTAAATAGACATGGAAGAGTGTCTCAAACTTGGAATGCATTAAAGAAACTATTGAGAGATGAATTCGTTCCTAAATATTATGCTGATTATTTACTAGCTAGATTGCAACGTTTAAATCAAGGTAGTAGAACTGTAAGAGAATACTATCATGAATTAAAAACTCGATTGTTGCATTGTGGTTTAGAGGAACATGCTGAAGCTACAGAAAATAAATTCTTAAGTGGGCTTAATCAGGAAATTCAGAACCTTCTTGTTCATAAAGAATATAATTCTCTCTCTCATTTGTTTATACTTGCCTGTAAGGTTGAAAGTCAGATTGAGGAGAAATTAAAAATACATGATGATAGGAAACATGAGAACAAGCCTATGTCTGTGTCTTTTTTGTGAATAACGACTTACAGGAAGTTGAGAGTCATGCTGAAGAGGAGAATGAGTTGATTGAACCACCGACTCTATTGGTTGAGAAGGAAGATGAGGAGATAGAAGCACCTACATCATCTGAGGAGAGCCAAAAAGGTAAAGATCATGGTGCTATGATCACTCAAGGTGAGTATGCTTGTGAAGAACTACATTTGTCCACTGTTCATGCTATTTTAGAGCAAAAATTAGTGAAAAATAATTCTGATATGCACATATTTCAAGTAGAGAATACAGACTGCATTGATTTGATTGCACCATGTGATGAAATAATTGAATTGTCTGTTGTTTTGAGTGATTCATGTGATGAGTTAATCGCATATAATGATCATGTGGAATTGGTTAGACATAAAGAAGTTTTGACAAGAATTTCTCCTGTTGATTCTTTGTGTTACATTATGTTGGATTCACCTATGAAATTGTCACATGCTATGAAGAAAGTTTCTGAAATTGTATATTCAAAATGCTTATCTAGTGCCTACACCCCTGGGTATAAGTTTAATTTAATTGGAGATTATGGTGTATACAATCAATTTCTTGTTTATCGAATATGCGTAACTTGTGATTGCATGGATGAATTGAAGCTTGCTGTTTTGAACAATAATTCTTATGTGCCGAATCTTGTTTATTATGAGATAAAATTAAAATTTAGTGATCATTCAATGCCTATGTGTTCATCTCTTATTGCACCATCTAGTATGGACAATTTGCATCATGATATTGAAGTATGGAAGAATTTACACATCCGTTCACCCTTGCTAGATGGATTTCCTATTGCTCGATTGAAATATGATAATATGAATAAACTTTGTTTCATTCCAAAAGTTGTAGATTTGCCGATATGTGCTACCACTGCAAGTTTATAACTTCGGAGAGTTGAATTGCATAAATACTTCACTTATATTTGCAAAACTAGTTGTAATAATTGCTATGTGAGAAATTTTGTTTTGCTCATTAACATATATGATTATTCTTGGGGTAATAATACAATGAGGTTTTACAATCGCTGCTGTTTTATAATATTAATTGTGCAACAACGAAGAACTGTTAAAACGGATGACATATACCATGCATACACCTTGGCTTTTTTGTTACCCTAATTTCAGTCTTTCAAAAGCCGAGTACATCTTTGTTTTCAAAAATGGGAGGATGATGAGAACATGACCCCTATAGATACAATCAAATTTGCTATGCTTGCTGTTCCAAATATAAGAGCTCGTACACTTCACTTAAATTATCAGGTGAGCTTGTTTTTAGGAGTGTATTTATATTATATGAACTATATGATGCTACCTAATGATGAAAATGTATATTTGTGCAGCACCACATCACTTTGTGTTCAAGCCAAGCAAGAGTTCAAATTGGACACGTTCTGAAATCTAGTTCGGCCTCCGGAGACAGTCCTGACTTCAAACAGGCATAACTTTCAGATACGAACTCCGCTTGAGGTCCACGAGTACTTGATTGAAAGCTTCTCTCGCCCTCTTTCAAACAGATCCGGCCTCACCTCCAAATTCCTTCGTACACGCCGCAATCATCGAAAGAAGGTGTTGCGTCACCTGTTTGGACCAAATTGGGACTTGTAACCTATTTGGGCCGGCCACCTCCTTGGCCACCCCCCTTGGGCCGCACTATTCACGGCCATACTGTTTATGTGAACAGTACTCATGAATAGTACCACCCCCTTAGCTCTTAGATATGTGCGGCTCCCCCTCCCCTATATAAGGAGGCCGCACCCCTTTAGTTTTTTTGGATTTCGTTGAGTTAATGTTTAGCCATTGTGCAAACTTCTGTTCTCCAGTTGTGTCGAACGACCACCTGTCAAGACAACCTTCGCAATCACACCTTATCAATATTTCATAAATATTTACAATACATTAGATTGTGTTTTATCTTATTCTTGTGTGTTCTTCGATTACATGCAGGAATAGGCCTTCGTGGTCTGGTTGATCACGCTTCCAACAAGGTCAATAACATCTCGGAGTTGGTTCAACGATTGCTAAGGCGCAAGTGTCGTCGTACAGTTGTAGTCGGATCGCGAGTCACCTCCACCAAAATCGATATTTATCAATCTCATCGAAAGATCGGGACACCCCGCCTCCATCATCAACCCAAGAGGTTTTCTGAGATTTTAAATAGGTTTTTTATTTTAGAAAATACTAAAAATTCAAATGACAAAAATAAAATAGCAGATGGACTCGAAAAAATTTAGAAAATATATTCAAGCACATAGAATCCAAATAAAATAGTTTTGACAATTGTTGATGTTGGAATTATTCATATTAAATTGTTTTGATACTAAAAGTCCATATTAAGCTTTTGAGTTAAATTCAAATAAAAACTAAATGGTGAATTTTCTCCCTACTAACTATTCAAAATGTTTTTAAAAATTCAGAAAATTGGGATGTTACAGCCGGGCGAGCACGGGAGCATGCGGACCGGCGCGGAAGGTGGCGGGCCCCGTCGCTTTCCGCACCACCGGAGAGCTGAAGGTGGCCGCCACCTTCCCACGGTGCCCGAGCGCAGGATCGGCTTAATGCAATGCTTTGCATTAGCATTATTTAGCACTATTTAAGTTGGCGGCATTGCATTAGCATTATTTATTCGGTATTTAATGCAATGCTTTGCGTTAGCAATTTGTTGATGCATCGCCCTCCTTCGCTCGGGCACCGTGGGAAAGTGGAGGCCACCTCCTGCGCTCCGATGGCGCGAAAAGCGACCAGACCCGCCACCTCCCGCGCTCGCCTGGCCTCCCGTGTTCGCCGCTTGCTTCCTGTGCTCCCCGACCGCATGAAGTGTCATGTGTCACCGTCCGGTGCTTCCGCGCTCGGGAAGAGGATAGATTTGCAAATACAATGCTAAAAGTGTTATTTTTACAATTAAGGTGCCTGCAGAAGGCCAAATCAAAAAAAATCGGTGATCAGCTGGTCCTCTACTCCTCTCCATCTCTGCCTTGGACAGGTGGACAGGTGAGTTTGGGCAGGTGGACTCCTGTATATGTCTCCAAGGCAGAGAAATGGAGAGGACCAGCGGATCACCAGCCAGCAGCAACGGCAACGATCAACCTCATCGTAACCACCTCCACATGGCGGTGACGGAGACTGGGTGGTTGGAAGATGAACAGATAGACAGCATTGCAGGAGGCCGAAGAAAAACCAGGACAGAGAAGTATAACTATATATCTATATGGAATCGTAATCAAAAGCAACAGATCCTATACTCAACATCATCATTGATCATCAGGAATGGTCGTTCGTTCACGCTACCACTGCGAGAAGCCAAGAATGCCATGGCCTGTGGCTGTGTACCAAGTAGCATGACGAATCGCTGGTGATCAGATGATGGGGACGAGAAAGGAACCTACCTGCATTTACCTGAAGTGTACACTTTTTTACTCACGGGGGTGGATCTGAACATCTGATCTGATTCTGCGCGCTGTAGTTATAATCCTGCATACCTTCCCCAGGAGAACCTCACTTTTTAAAAAAACGGAAGGAGAACCTGAATGATATTGAAATACCATCAACTTACAACATGCTAGCAGTATACTAGTACAGGAAGAAACAATCAGGTACAACCCCATTCCATCGTGCTCAAGCAAAACCGAAACAGAAGAATTTGGCGAGAATTGACCCAGCAACCACCAACCCAACCGATCACATCGTCGTCTCCACCTCCAATTGCTACTTCCCATCTCCCAAAATATCTAGAATCTAGATTCCCACAATTCCTCGCCGTCGCAACGGAAGATTTCTAGAACGGGACCATCTCTTGAACCAAAAGAAGCTGATGACTTCTAAGAAAACAGAGGTTTGAGCACTGCTCATCAATCCATATGTACTAATCAACATCCATCACCACATTACCAAAAGAAAAGGACATCATCATTACTCTAAAATTCACACGATCTCATGCGTGGCAACAAGGAGGGACTTTAATAGGATGATAAATGGTACTGGTAATTACATATAGCAGAAGGGCAACACACCAGCAGTTACTAGAACTAGAGGCCCCTTCTTCCCATTTCTCAACATCTAATCCAATAGAGGGAGGGGGGGGAGTAGAAGAACTAGAAGCAAGGAGCCTGATTAGAGCAGGGGAATGGAATTTCTTCATGTGAAGGAAGGCAGGCAGGCAGGCCATCAAAGGAGAGATCCCAGACAGCAAAAAAGAGAAGAAAAAGAAAAGCGAAAATCCTCCAATAACATGGAGATCACAATTAAGTGAAATACAAATAAACTCCCTTCTGATGATATGATACGCGATGTTCTCCTCTCTTCCCCCCTCTCCTCTCCTCTTCTTGGTTTCTTGGTATGGCGATTCTCGGGTTGAAAGCTCAGCGTCACTGGGCCTCGACGGTGCGAGAGGAGGCGGACGACGAGACGGCCGGCGGGGGCGCGGCGGAGGCGCCGGCCGGGGAGGGCGGAGGGGACGGGTGGGGGTGGCCGTGGCCCTGGGAGTTGGTGCGGTGGAGGCGGCACTTGAAGGACCCGGCGTGCGTCGCCGGCGCGCAGACGCACTTGGGCGCGCCGCCGCCGCCGCCGTGGCTTCCCGAGGACGCGGACGAGAAGCTCCGCCGCATCATGCGCGGCGACGACGCCGCGGCCCCCGTGGGGGTCGTCGTGCTGCTGTGGTGGCCGTGGAACCTGCCATCCTCGCCGGTGGTGTCGACGTAGTTGGACGCCATGCTCAGTTTCTGCGCCTCTCCGATCTGCAGATGCCAAAAAGAAAGATGTCACAACACAAAGCTCTATCTGGCAAAAGTTGCAGACCGCGTCATCACGTCTACAGATGTCAGTACAAAGGCCTGCAATAAACGTCAAAATAAATACAAAATCTCGAAGTAAATCTTATGTCAGTAACACATCAAAGATTTCTCTGTTAACGCAAGGCAATTGAATTCCAATCACTAGTCATGAGTCTGCCACTAAGCGATGTTGTTTTCCATTCCAGCCCGTGTGATGTCCATGCAAATTACTCTACAAAGTACTGACAACGAATCGATCCAGTTAATCGTGTTCTATCTGCAAAAGTTACCCGACGAAACAAAAGAAAAAAAGATAAGCAAGTACCGACTAAAGAACTATCTCATCATTAGAATAGTGTACTAGTCTATTAGATAAGATCGTAAGAGAGAGAGGGAGGGGGAGAGAGGGATGAAGAGGCAACCTATGAAAGAAGAAGATAGAACGGACGGGAGGAGGAGACGGGGTTACAGAGCGGCAAACTGCGTCATCCAGGACTTGGCGCCGTTTTTATAGCCAGCCGCGGGAAGGAGCTGCCCGCGGGCAGGCCTGCCCGGGATTCCCTTTGCCACCCAGCCCGCGGGGCCACCACCTCCTCGCAGCACAGTAGCCTCTGTCACCTGGTGTGTAAAAATCCAAAAGCGAATAGGTCACCACCGGTGTGAGTGGAATGGCCGGCGGCCGCGGCGCCCTCGCCGTCCCGGCGAAACAGCCGAGATCGGCAGGGGCGAGGTGTCTGTTTCCGGTGAGGATTTTAATGGCTCCGTGGCCGTTTGCGCTGCCCCCGACCGCGTCGCTTGCGGTCCGCGCGAACAGATTTGGATCCATTCTGGCTGGGTCCGGTCGGGTCGGGTCCGGTCCGAGCCTTGGAGTGGGAGGACGCGCTGCTACATGGCAATTGGCTAGTTTTACACGCGTACATGTATGTCATGTAATCTAGCAATGAACATGCTGCTACTTCATGTTAGAGTTTTTGCCGTATTAGCATATTTGCGTATGTATTTGTGAAAATAGCTCATGTTGCGAGGAATTTACGGATATGGAGTCTCTACCGCATGGTCATCGTGTGGGATGAACAAAGGGGTGATACGTACCTCTGTTCGCACCGTAACCGTGTAGCAGAGGAGGGTACCGCATAATTTTCGGTCAAAATTCTCTATCACACTAGTTTGCATCCTCCATCCCGAGTGCTACAAACCCGCGTCTGTATCATGTAATACTTGTAACCGAACTGCGCGCGACATGTAATACTTGTAACCATTTCGAAATGTTATCAATTTTATCTATGAAAAAAAAGGTACATTGTAACTTCATTGAAAATGTCGATATACAATATAGCGCAGCAATATATACAAAATATGCATACAAATATAGCAAAACAAAATATGAATACAAATATACCAAAATAGAATCGCATAACACGTGATACAATATAGCTCACTCATCTGAGCCACTACCACTACTCTCTTCTCGATGCGTCTGCGTCCGGCTTTTGCGGCGAACATGTCCCGTGAGATACATCAGTCGGTCCGAAGAGTGCATATCGGATCGGAGGGGGTACAGAGACCGTTGAGTGCACGGAGGTGCACCAGTACGCTGACTTGGGCCCAGCTAAGTCTGTGCAGCATCAATGTCGTCCTGCTATGACATGCCAAACTATGGGCCACCTGCAATGAAGTCATGAACGAGGGTTTATCCTACTCCCGAATTGTCCACCCCCAAGGTACGATGTCTGCAACTCCGGTCGTGTAGAAGAGCTCTGGCCCTGAATGAACGGTGTGTCAGCGACCCTGGAGGAGCTTTGCCCTACGTACGATACTCCGTACTGATCAACGTTTTCTTTTCTTCTTCTTCTTCTTATCCCTTTTTTTTTCTTCTCTTCTCTCTTTTTTCTTTTCTTTTTTTTCTTCTTTTTCTTCTTTTTCTTTTCCCTGTTTTTTTTCTACCTCAGGGAGCCACTAGGAACCGAAAATATGAAGGAAAAAAATGGAGTTGCTCTGATAACCAAAATCAATTTTTTTACTTCTAGCAAGCCTAGTTCCTTCTGAAATCAAATTTTCTTATACAAACCGAATTCAACTGGTATGGAAGCCGAAACCAAACCTTCTCTGGAAAACAAACACAACTCTTGTGCTTCCCCTTTCCCTTTTTCTACCAAAATCAAACTTTCTTTCTTTCCAGCCCTTCGACCAAAACTGAAACTGATCTCTTCTCTCAAACCGAAAAACAAGCTATCTCTTGCACAATCGAACACAGCGGCGACAACGGCGGTTTTTGCCGTGGTAGGAAAGAGGCACGGGCGGCAGGGTGAGTTGGTGGCCTTGGCAGGCGGCAGGGGATGGAGTGGCACGGCAGAAAGACTTGGGTGGCCGCGGGAGCAAGATGGCAGTGGGGGTAGGAGCAACCAGCTGCCACGGCGGCGTGTGGCAGCAGTGGCTAGGGCAAACGGCTGCCGTGGTAGGAGATGGCTTGATTGGTGCGGCAAGGTGCTAGGGTTTGCTGCGGCAGGATATGGTAGCGAGGCTTGGCGCGTTGGTTGCCGTGGCAGCGACTGTAGAGATCGCTGCAGCCGCGAGGATGGCTGCCACGGCAAGAACTTCTGTTGCCATGGGAGGAGATGGGCAGCGGCAGCAAGAACTTCGGTGGTTGCCGCGGTAGCGAATTGGTGTCGGCGACAGGGCTTGGTGGTCGCCGCGGACAGCAAGAGGAAGCGGCGGCAAAGGCACTTGATGTTGGGGGTGCGGCAGGGGGTGGTGGTGATGTTGGGGGCTGCGGCAAGGGATGATGGGGTGATGTTTGGTGGGGCTACCGTTGCAACACAATGGCAGCGGCAGCAAGGTGCGGTAGGGGATGATGACGGCGGGGGAGGATGGTGGTGGTGTTGGTGGGCTGCGGCAAGGAGGAAGACAATACTAGGCGACTGCAAGAGACTCTAAACTAAACCAATCTAGACAAAAACCAGCACAATGACTCGACGATGCAATCTACAATTCAAGGATGCAAAAACTGAAAAGAACAATGCGAGGCACAAATTGGTTTGGACAATATGAACTACCCCTAAATTTTTTTGTGTGATTTTTAGTGGTCGTGTCTTGGATTGTACAAAAAATTCTCACCAAGAATCAGAGCTCGATACCACTTGATGAACCCGAAGGTCCGATTGTTGGCCCGATCTTTCGATGAGAACGATAAATTCGGTAGGCGTCGCTCAACTCTCACGATCCTGGCTACGAACACGTAAGGCTCGAAACCACGTGTGAGGACCCCGGTTTATTCGGTTTGTACTGTTTAACCATCCACTTGGTCCTAACAGTACAAATCAAATAAACCAAGCCTCGAGATATGTATACTTCCTAAATGCGTTATACACACCCCTACAAAATCATGCATCAATTCCATTCATCCACATAGAGCGAAGCAAAAGCAACAATGAAAGACATAGATAATATAAGAGAGTTATTACAAAAGAGAGGCCGACTGCCAAAATTCATAAAGATAGGTAAATACACAATGAAGCAAAATGGCCATAAGATGGCGATGAACAAAAGCCAATCGGTGTGCCTTTACCCACAAGGCAACCAACCGGACCGCCAAGCTAATCGTCCCAAATAGCGCGCAAACCATACTCACAAAAGTGAGGCCCTTGGGGCTCACCTTCTTCCTCTGCAACAATTAATATTAAGCAAAGCGGATGAGTACAAAACTTGTTTTTGTACTGCAAGACTGACGTGTGAGATAACAGAACTATAATTAACTACATGCAAGCTTTATTTAAGTGGATGAGGCTTTGGACTTATTTTCAAGATAAAGCAAGTTTTCATTTACAATAAGGTAATAGATTCAAAGCAAGTTTGCAATTAACTTTTATTGTTCAAATAAAAGAGAGACAAATATAACATAGATAGAGACAACACCAACCTAGAAGTGACTAACCCATAGTCACCACAACAATAACATGAAGTACCCCTTCATACCATCCATGTCAAGTTTAAGTTTTTAAAAGGTTGTAGTCTAGTTCTTGTGGGAAATAACCAAGCGTGTCCATAACCTAGGGCGAGGCTATTCGAATAGTTTTAACCTGCGCAGGGTGTACCAATGTACCCACACGATAGACCGCCTTTCCACCACCACGGTTAGCACACTTCCTTTGGTATGCGTGGCATGGCTAAGTCTAACAAGACGCTTTCCAATGGACGATGCTAATTAAGAGCAGAACCCACGGGAGAAAGACACATTAAACGGCCTTAACCGTGCGCTAATGCTCCTCCAACACCACAAACACACACACACGAACACACCCACCGACCGGCTCATAATTAACACCTCCCAAAGTACTTAGTCAAGAGAGGTTCCATATCCCCTCGTGTGGTTAGCACGCATAATTGCTTGGATCAATGGCACAAGTAACTTCGGTCCTAGGGACTTAGGCACCATTCCACACCCAACCGATCACATCAACATACCATTGTGCCCAAGTCAAGATATAGTTTTGTTTTCGGTTTTGATTTGTAAATCAATAAAACACAAGGGTTGGACATAATGGAGTAGTATAAGTAGTTGTGTGATCAAGATCACTGACTAAGTCGATGATCGCCCAATACTCTGATAACTAGGCATGGCTAAGCAATATTCATTCGTAATCTACTAAGTGATAAGAGTTCATCCATCGAACTCTAACCACAGACAAATAACCTAGGCTCGTAGTAGAGGATAATTATTTACCTACAGATTATGCAACTAGAGGTCTAACTAATCAATTTAACAACAAAATAGCAATGCATACATAGAAGTTAAACAAAATATTAGACTTTGAAAGTAATGGGATTAATGGGAAATGATCAAAGCGCTTGCGCTCGCTTCATTGCTCAACTTGTTGCGGAGGGTCGTTCTCGGGTTACTGCAAATATCGAATCCTAAGCGAAAGAGCGAAAACAACCAATAAGGCGAGCAACACTTAAACAAAAGAGCAAGCAAAAATTATCCAAATGTGTGAAATTTAAACACAAGGCAAAATCGAACATACCTAGACATAGAAACTGGAAAAACTTAATTTGGATTTGTGGTGCAAAAGATATTCTCTAAAAACCTAATTTAGGCCATAATTAGCACTGTAGCAAAATATTTTCTAAAAAGATTTTGAAGCTGAAATTTTATGGTAGCTACCCACTGGTATAGTGGTAACCCATATAAAATTTCAGGTCATTTGGAGTTATATTGGAAGAGTTATGATTTTCTAAGTTTTAAATCTAAGACACGATTAATTTTAGTATTAAAGACTCTTACAAAACCTATACTAAGCTAAAGTACTTTAATGGATGCATTTATAGAACTTTAGTTTGTTAAATTTGACTCTGAGAGAAAAAGATATGAAATTTTGAAGTTTAAAACAATTAATATGTGCAAATAAAAGCTTGGGACTAAATCACGGAAAACCAACAAAAGCGGGGAGGTGGTGGTGCGTTGATCAAAGATCGCACGCCCACGAGCTCGAATGCCAAAACCCACACGAGCACACAGGCGCAAAGACCTCATCGCGCCAAGAGGAGGTCTTAGCCGTTGGATCTAGACTTGATGGTGCGATCTAGCGAGGAGGTCTAGGCGGCAAGATCTAGCGAGGAGGTCTAAGGCGTAGATCTTGAATCAATGGCTACGACCGGTGCGCACGCAGCCAACAGCGCAAAGGAGGTCCTCGCGCTAACAGAGGTCGTGGCCGTCGGATCAAGATCCGGCGGTCCGAGCACTAGGGAGGTCCTAAGGGTAAACCTACGGAGGGAGTGCGGGCGGCTAAGATCTCACGGAGGAGGTCTTCAACGTCTAGATCTCGGAGGGAGGTCTTTAGCGGACACGATCAAGTGAGGAGGTCCCGGGCGATCAAGATTGAGCGAGGAGGTCTTGATCGGTCAGGATTGACACGAGGAGGTCTTGGATGGCCAAGATCTTCTGGAGGTCTAAGCGATAGGGTTTTAATCGGAGGAGATACGGGCGGTTGATTAGACCTAGGAGGTCTTGAGCAGTCCCGGATCGACGCGAGGGAAGGTCTGAGCACTAAGGATTTGACAAAAGAGATCTAACGCTCGGATCTGTCCGGGAGGTCGTGAGCAGCTAGGATCGAGCCTAAGAGGTCTGGCGGGGTTTTCTCTGAAAAGGCCACGGGTGGCTTTTACAAAGACGACCCAGGGTGGTCTGAGGTGGTCTTTGCATAATGACCAAGGAGGTCTTTTGCAAAGAGGACCTCTGGTGGAGCCAAGGTGGTTTTTACAAAAATGACCTCGAGGAGGTCTTTTTGCAAGAGTGGTCCTAGCGGCTAGGATTTAACCAAGGTGGTCCTAGGCGGCTAGGATCAACTCAAGGAGGTCCTAGACACCGAGGTTTTTGCGGAAAGAACCTAAGGCCCATATCTAATCTTGGAGAGGTCGTGAGCGGCCAAGATTAGTCAGGAGGAATCTGGGGTGGCTTTAATGGTCTTGGGACCCAGAGACGTGGCTAAGACAATTTAATGCATCTAATGATTGACAATAAATGAACCTAAGGAACACTTAATGACTAAGGCCCCAGCCTACACGCGTGATGACTCCACGACCTGATTAAGACACCATTAACGCACCAAATGATAAGCAATGATTTGAGCATTAAAGTTGTCAGGAACATGATTTAAACGGAGGTTTTGGTGACAAAACGAAGGCGTGTTCCATAGCTTGCCGCCGCGACGTGGACCTCGTCGGCGGAACCAAGAACTCGGATGAGTCCCAAATAGGAGGAGAACCTAAAGGTGCCAACGGCTAGGGCTAAAGCGCACCCTACGGCGGCTGGCGGGAGGTGGCCGACGGAGACCCAATGCGGCCAAAACGAAAGAAGAGGTCTAACAGATCGGGTTTTGGGCCAGAAGTACTCACCGGGGTTGAAGGAGAACCGGGGTGGTCGCGGTAGCTCGGTGACGGTGGAGGTCGCGGGAGATGAAGAAGACGGCTCACGCCACGAGCAACAAGCTCCTCCTTGTCAACCTGCTGTGAAGGTCAAACAAAGCAAGTCGGGAGGCTTGAGGTGACCAAGGGAACAAGATGACGCCAACACTACAATAATGAACCACTTTGGAGCTCAAGGGTCGCCGAGAGCTCCAAGGTCAGCAATGGTGGCAGAGATTTTCGGGTGACTTGAGCTCAAGAGAGAGAAAGGAGCTAGGGTTGAAAAGGAGTGTCTAAAGAAGCTTAGATAGAAAGCTTGGGCTTCTAATATAGTCATGGGAAAAATGGCAAAGTCACTGGCAGTGCGAGCCAAAGTACACATGAAATGATGGGAGTAGGTTGTCGAGAGAGACTTTTGAGCAAAGGTCTTTGCCAGGACATTTAATGTTGGCGGCACATACTCGTTGTCGACCTTAGAGTTGACAAGGCACCGCTCTCTCTCGCCATGCACAAAAATTGATAATGCCCGGCCCACCCGATGCAGTGGAGAGGACCGGGGAGGACCGGTCAAAGAGCTCAACGGCTAAAATCAAACACTGAGCTCCCACTAGGGAGGTCGTGAGTCGCTTTGATTGAAATCAAGGGCTCGGTTTAGAATTATGTGTTAGAGGTCCTAACACTTAGGGAGGTCGAGCCACGATCTCGGGATGGATCGCCCACGATCACCCAAGTGCTAGGGGTGGTCGTGGAGGGTGAGGAGGTCGCCCGAGGGTGGTCTTTGCAAAAGGTGCAAAGGAGGTCCTAGGGAGGTCCTCGAGGTTGTCTTTGCAAATAGAACATGAGGAGGTCGTGGCGGGGGGAGGTCTTTTACAAAGACCAGGAGGTCTTTGGCGTTGGATTTAAAATCCAACGGCCCGGACTCACCTGCGCCGCAACTTTGACCGAGCCCGACACGGCAAGTGGCTCAAGTGCGACCAATACTGAAAGTCGGACTGGGTTTGAGTCCGAGTTTGACTCGGACCAGGTTTAGAGTTTTAATTGGAATCGAGATTTGAAGGGTCTTAAGAGATAGAACTAGTTCCAAATTTTATGAAATTTTGACAGGTGGCTTGCTAACCTTGAGATGGATCTTGTATAAAATTTTGAGGTTTTATCTTTGACACTTTTCTCCGTAAATTATACAATGCTTTGAGCTAGGTTTGACTACAAGGCAAACAAGTTTAGTGACCATAAAAATATTCGAACAATTTCTAAAAATTGTGAAATTTTTCGAGAGGGGTCACTAACCATCCCAAGAACTTAGGAAAAATATTTCGAGAAGGATCACAAGATCGACAAGATTGTTTTTGGAGGATCAAGATTTGGATCCAAAAGACTTGTGACTTTGTATTCCCATACTCTTGTACAATAATTGTTTAGTACACTTAGAATTACATGATGTAAGAAAAAGTTTTAATTTCTACTCATTTTCTTACACTTACACCACAAGTTGAAATTGGGGATGTTACAAACCTCCCCTTACAAAAATCTCGTCCAGAGATTTGGTTCACTCGGAAAAAGAAAGAGGGTAGTCACGTGACGAGGCGATCTTCTCGCTCCCAAGTAGCTTCATCCTGGAATGGTTTGACCACTGAACCTTAAGGAACTTGATGGTCTTATTCCTCGTTCTTAGTTCGAAGCTTCCTCGAGTATGCGAGCAGGGCGCTCATGATGAGTCAAATCTTCTGGACATCAAGAGTTTCCAGCGAGCTTCCTCTGTTGGAACACGGAGGCACTTCTTTAGCCGGGACACATGGAACACATCATGTACCCCGCAAGTGCAGCCGAGCAACTCCAACTTGTAGGCGCGGCTCCTTTCTTCTCGATAATACGGTAGGGGCCAACATATCGAGGAGCTAACTTTCCTTGACACCAAAGCGCCGTGACCTTTCGGAGGAGAAACCTTGAGATAAACGAAGTCATTGGGCTCAAAGCTCAACTCACGACGACGGCGATCCGCGCCAGCTCTTCTGCTGATTGAGCCATGCGCAAGCGATCCGCGAATGAGTGGACTTGACTCGGCCTCATTAATCGAGCAGGGCCAAAGAAAGGTCTTTCAGGTCTCGGACAGTTCAACGGGGTTCTACACTTTCTCCCGTATAAGGCCTCAAATGGTGCCATGCGAGGCGGCTTGAAACCTGTTGTTGTAAGAAAACTTCGGCGAATGGCAAGCACTTCTCCCGCTGCTTCCCAGGCAAGGACACAAGCTCGCAACATGTCCTCCAAAACTTAGTTGACCCTCTCGCCTCGACCATCTGCTTGGGGTGATATCTTTGTCTTTGAAAAAGACGAGTTCCCATAGCTTCTTGCAAGCTATGCGCGAATAGGAAGTGAAGATGGAACCACGATCGAAATGATCGTCTTGGCACCATGCAAGCTCACTATCTGGCGAGATAGAGTTCGCAAGGTGGCCGGTGCGAATCTTGGTCTTGGCGGAAAGAAAGTCGCCACTTTTGTCAACCTGGTCAATGATAACCCAAATGACATCATTGCCTTGCGGTGACTGGGTAGGCGGTGATAAAATCCATCCCGGCCGAATCCCACTTCCACCCGGAATGGGCAAGGTGAAGCAATCCAACTGGACGTTGATGCTCGGCTTGACACGACGACACACGCCGCGCTCGACAACGAACCTCGCGATCTCCCTCTTCATTCGGGTCCACCAAAATCTCTGGCGAAGATCTGGTACATCTTCGTGGCCCGGGATGAATGGATAGCGAGGAATCGTGGGCTTCATGGAGGATCAAATTCCGCAACTCTATGTCCTTTGGAACCACGGCGTTGCGAACCTCAAGACACCAAGCTCATCTACGGAGAAACACTTGGTGTTCGTTCTTGACATTTTCCTTGATGCGGTTTACCCAACATCATGATCACGAGCGGACTGATCCGATCCACCAAGGTTGGTTGTACAACCAAGGCGGCGAGAACCCCGCTCAGCCAAACCCGTGTTGAGAGCAGAAACTCCTCTAGAAGAGGGGTGATGCTCTGAAGCAACAATGCATTGCAATGCGCTTTGCGACTAAGCGCATCATAGCGACATTGGCCTTGCCGGATGGTAGTGAATACCCATGTCATAGTCCTGATCAACTCCAACCATCTCCTTTGCCCGAGGTTCAGGTCCGGTTGGGTAAACAAATACTTCAAGCTTTTGTGATCCGAATACACTTCACAACGATTCTGATCGGGTAATGTCGCGAATCTTAAGTGCATGGATCACAGCCGCCAACTCAAGTCATGGGTAGGATAGTTAAGTTCATGAGGTCTCAATTGCCTTGATGCATAGGCCACTACCTTGCCTTCTGCATAAGGACACAGGCGAGGCCTCGACGAAGCGTCACAAAAGATATGAGGCTGCGACCGACATCGGGAGAACAAGAACGGGAGCGGTGGTCAATCGCTTCTTAAGCGCTTGAAACTTTCCTCGCAATCAGCGGACCACGAGAACTTCTTGTCCTTCTTGAGCAACTCGTCATCGGCCGCTATCTTGGAGAGTTCTCGATAAAGCGGCGATAATATCGCTAAACCAAGAAACTCCGAACCGGTGGCCAAGTAGGTGACTCGAGAAAGCACATCGCCGATCTTGCTAGGATCCATTCCCACGCCTCTGCCGAAAGAATATGGCCTAAGAAGGCTACTTCCTTCAACCGTAGCAGCTTGCCGAACTTCGCCACAACTTGTGCTCGTGAAGCTTGCCCAACACAAGCTTCAAATGCCGATGTGTTCCTCATCGCTCTTGGAGTAGATAAGAATATCATCGATGAAGACCACAGCGAACCTATCCAAATACTCCATGAACACCAATTCATGAGGTTCATGAACAAGGTGAGGCATTGGTTAAAGTAGAAAGACATGACGGTATACTCGCAAGCCATAACGAGTAGAAAAAGCCGTCTTTGGAATATCCTCGTGTCGAATCCGAACTGGTGATATCCACTCTCGGATCAATCTTGGAGAAAACCCGAGCTCCAGCTTAATTGATCGAAGAGATCGTCGACACGGGGCAAAGGGTACTTGTTCTTCACCGTTACTTCATTAAGTGGGCGGTAATCAACGCATCTTGGCGTCTTGTCCTTTTCGACAAAGATTGCCGAGCATCCCCAAGGAGATGAGCTAGGGCGGATGAAACCCTTCTCTGAAGCTCACCCGGTGCTTCTTCAACTCCACCAACTCAATCGGGTCCATCCAGTGAGGCCTCTTTGAAATCGGGCGTGCAGGGAACCAACTCAATGACAAACTCGAGGTCTCGAACCGTGGCATTCTGGAAGGTCGTGGGAAGACATCAACAAAGTCCTGAACCACCGGGACTTCACTAATATCTAGAGTCGCTTGCCTGCCGCGAATAGATGCGGATCCTGCGCCTTCGGTAAAGCGAACACGCTGCCATGGCGATGGCGAGGTAGATGAGCCTCTAAGCGCAATCAATTTGTCCCATGTCTTTGAGACAACCAATCCATGCCTAGGATTACATCTAAGCTCGCCGATCGAAGGAGGATAAGGTTTGCCAAGAATCCTACCCTTCTATCTCAGGGGACATCCCTACACTCGGACTCCGCCTCTCAACTCGAACCAGGGAGAGCGAATGAGCAACGTGGACCCACAATGGAGTAAAAGGAGACCTCCACAAAGACAAAAAGACTGAAACAAAAAGAATGAGATCGCTTTGAATCAAACAAAGCAGTAGCAGAGGAAAGAGTTAGCGAGAGGGTACCCAACACGACGTCGGGTGCCTCCAGGCCTCCTCCGCGGAGATGAGGTTGACGCGCCACTACCCACGCCTTGGGTAGCGGGGACAACCTTCGATCTCCGAAGAACCACCTCGTGCGCGTCCTCCATTAGGGCGAGGCGCTCGATCTGTTAGGGCAACTATTGGCATAATGCCCTTCTCGTTGCACAACAAGTGACCCGCGGCGGATGCGGGGCCACCTGGCTCGCAGCGCGCGTGGCGGGGCAACGGCTGCGGAGCGAGGCTGGTGCCGCGGCCTCGGTGGTAGTGAAGCCACCGAAGCGGGCCCTCGGGAAGGCCCGACACGGGGCGAGAGAGGCGGCCCATGCGACATTGGGCCTCCCACTTGCTTGCGGGATTCGCCAGCCGCCGCCTTGTGCTCGGCAACAATGGCCTTGTCCACCAAGGCACGGAAGTCAACAAAGTCCACAATGGAGAGCTTGTCTTGCGGCTCCTCAGGCACCCTCCATGAACTTCTCACGCTTGGACTCATCGTTGGCCACCTCGGATGGAGCATAACGAGCCAAGTGGTTGAACTCGTGCAGGTACTCCATCAGCGACTTACGCCCTTGCTTGGCGCGAAAACTCCTTCTTCTTCAGCTTCATCAAGCGGCGCAGGATGTGAGCTCGGCGAACGCCGTCCGGAACTCATCCCAAGAGATGGTGTGGCGGCGGGCTGCATGGTCAAGAAGTTCTCCCACCAGAGAGTGCCGCCCAAGCCGATGGGAGGCAAAGAGTGCCTGTCTGGTCGGGCACCGAGCAACGTCGAGCTTACGCTCAACTTTGACGCAGTCATCTGCCGTCCAATGGGTCCTCAGACCTAGAAGGCGTGCCGTGAGTGCGAAAAACCGCAAGGCCCCCACGGGGCCCGATGTCCGCCGCCCGGATCTCGAGGCACGGAAAGCGGCGGAGGTGTTGCGGCGCAATAACATCCACCAGACCCTCCTCGTCCTCTGAGCAGTTGCGCTCAATGCGAGAAGGACCTCAGGCCATGGCCGGAGGAGGCGGAAGCTCCTCATCAAACCAGTCAGCGACCACGGCCTTCGAGTACCTCGACCATCCTCCTTTAAGAAACTTAGGTTAGAAACCAAAGCACTAACGAAGAGAAGTTGATGAAGCGAAAAGCTAACGATTAGGGAATGAGACACCACCTAACCGAAGGCCAAAACAGCAAGTAATAACTTTAAATGTTTCCAAAGAAGTCCCAAAACAGCAAGGAAACTCCAAACCAAGCTCAACTTCTCAATGCCATTAACCCGTATTGAATGAGCAGTAATAGTGTGAGAAGATAAAAATTTCAGCACACTACAACCAGCCTAACACTACTCAAGAACAAGGTTAAGGCGATAAAAATAACGTTAGATACTTAGCTAACTAGTATCACATCTTACCCTTTTATTCCCACAAGTTTTACTTGGTTAATTTCTTATTTTCTACAGTTTAGAACCTTTGAGCCTGCTGTCAGGAAATTGAATGATCGCTGTCGATTTCTTTGCATCCAAGCCTCCTAATTGAAATCTTCAACCGGAGCTTCAAAACCTTGTAGAGGGCGGCTAACATTTCAATTTGCCAAGCTCATTGGTCCCAAACCCAATTAATCGATAATGACTATCTTTTGAGAGAAGGAAAGGGAAACACTTTTAAAACTCAAATTAGAGCAAGGCGAGAAGAAAGCTAAGATAGGTAAGAATAAAATCGAGAACTTACTTAAGCTTTCATAAATCATTTGATACTTTGAAATTAAGTTTTCCAAAATATCCTAAAAACGATCAAGCTTGAGTTACTACGGTCGGAATGGCTCGATACCAACTTTTGTGAGGACCGGTTTATTCGGTTTGTCTTGTTTAACCATCCACTTGGTCCTAACGAAAGACAAATCAAATAAACAAGCCTCGAGATATGTATACTTCAATCAAATGCAGATACACACCCCTACAAAATCATGCATCAATTCCATTCATCCACATAGAGCCAAGCAAAGCAACAAGCGAAAGACATAGATAATATAAGAGAGTTATTACAAAGAGAGGCCGACTGGCCAAAATTCATAAAGATAGGTAAATACAGTGGAAGCAAAATGGCCATAAGATGGCGATGAACAAAAGCCAATCGGTGTGCCTTTACCTAAGGCAACCAACCAGGACCGCCAAGCTAATGCGTCCCAAACAATACGCAACCTGACACAAAAGTGAGGCCCTTGGGGCTCACCTTCTTCTGCAACAATTAATATTAAGCAAGCGGATGAGTACAAAACTTGTTTTTGTACTGCTTAAAAGCAACGTGTGAGATAACAACTATAATTAACTACATGCAAGCTTTATTTAAGTGGATGAGGCTTTGGACTTATTTTGACATAAAAAGCAAGTTTTCATTTACAATAAGGTAATAGATTCAAAGCAAGTTTGCAATTAACTTTTATTGTTCAAATAAAGAGAGACAAATATAACATAGATAGAGACAACACCAACCTAGAAGTGACTAACCCATAGTCACCACAACAATAACATGAAGTACCCTTCATACCATCCATGTCAAGTTTAAGTTTTTAAAAGGTTGTAGTCTAGTTCTTGTGGGAAATAACCAAGCGTGTCCATAACCTGGGACGAGGCTATTCGAATAGTTTTAACCTGCGGGGTGTACCAATGTACCCACACGATGAGCCGCCTTTCCACCACCACGGTTAGCACACTTCCTTTGGTATGCGAGGCATGGCTAAGTCTAACAAGACGCTTTCCAATGGGCGATGCTAATTAAGAGCCGCAGCCACGGGAGAAAGACACATTAAACAGCCTAACCGGTGCGCTAATGCTCCTCCAACACCACAAACACACACACACACGGAACACACCCACCGACCAGGCTCATAATTAACACCTCCCAAAGTACTTAGTCAAGAGAGGTTCCATATCCCCTCGTGTGGTTGTACGCAATAATTGCTTGGATCAATGGCACAAGTAACTCGGTCCTTAGGGACTTAGGCACCATTCCACACACCCAACCGATCACATCAACATACCATTGTGCCCAAGTCAAGATATAGTTTTGTTTTCAGTTTTTGATTTGTAAATCAATAAAACACAAGGGTTGGACATAATGGAGTAGTATAAGTAGTTGTGTGATCAAGATCACCGACTAAGTCGATGATCGCCAATACTACCGATAACTAGGCATGGCTAAGCAATATTCATTCAGTAATCTACTAAGTGATAAGAGTTCATCCATCGAACTCTAACCACGACAAATAACCTAGGCTCAGTAGTAGAGGATAATTATTTACCTACAGATTATGCAACTAGAGGTCTAACTAATCAATTTAACAACAAAATAGCAATGCATACATAGAAGTTAAACAAAATATTAGACTTTGAAAGTAATGGGATTAATGGGAAATGATCAAATCAGCTTGCCTTCGCTTGTTGCTCAACTTGTTATGGAGGAGTCGTTCTCGGGGTTACATGCAAATATCGAATCCTAAGCGAAAGAGCGAAAACAACCAATAAGGCGAGCAACACTTAAACAAAAGAGCAAGCAAAATTATCCAAATGTGACGAAATTTAAACACAAGGCAAAATACTGAACATACCTAGACATAGAAACTGGAAAAACTTAATTTGGATTTGTGGTGCAAAAGATATTCTCTAAAAACCTAATTTCTACCATAATTACTTTGGAGCAAAATATTTTCTAAAAGATTTTGAAGCTGAAATTTTATGGTAGCTACCACTGGTATAGTGGTAACCCATATAAAATTTCAGGTCATTTGGAGTTATATTGGAAGAGTTATGATTTTCTAAGTTTTAAATCTAAGACACGATTAATTTTAGTATTAAAGACTCTGCAAAACCTATACTAAGCTAAAGTACTTTAGCAGTATGCATTTATAGAACTTTAGTTTGTTAAATTTAGACTACAGAGAAAAGATATGAAATTTTGAAGTTTAAAACAATTAATATGTGCAAATAAAAGCTTGGGACTAAATCTGAAAACCAACAAAAGCGGGAGGTGGTGGGTGCGTTGATCAAAGATCGCACGGCCACTGAGCTCGGATGCCAAAACCCACCACGAGCACACAGGCGCAAAGACCTCATCGCGCCAAGGAGGTCTTAGCCGTTGGATCTAGACTTGATGGTGCGAATCTGCGAGGAGGTCCTAGGCGGCAAGATCTGGCGAGGAGGTCTAAGCGTAGATCTTGAATCCAATGGCTACGACATCGGTGCCACGACCAGCGCACGCAAAGGAGGTCCTCGCGCTAACGGGTCGTGGCCGTCAGATCAAGATCTGGCGGTCCCGAGCACTAGAGGAGGTCCTAAGGTAAACCTACGGAGGAGGTGCAGGCGGCTAAGATCTCACGGAGGAGGTCTTCAACAGTCTAGATCTCGAGAGGGAGGTCTTTAACGGACACGATCAAGTGAGGAGGTCTGGGCGTCAAGATTGAGCGAGGAGGTCTTGATCGGTGGGATTGACACGAGGAGGTCTTGGATGGCCAAGATCTTCTCGGGAGAGTCCTAGCGATAGGGTTTTGTCGGAGGAGATACGGGCGGTTGAGTTAGACCTAGGAGGTCTTGAGCGGTCCGGATCGGCGCGAAGGAAGATCTCGAGCACTAAGATTTGACAAAAAGAGATCTGCCTTCGAGATCTGTCAGGGAGGTCGTGAACGGCTGAGGATCGAGCCTAAGAGGTCTGGCGGGGTTTTCTCAGTAAAGGCCACGGTGGCTTTTACAAAGAGCGACCAGGGTGGTCTGAGGTGGTCTTTGCATAATGACCAAGGAGGTCTTTTGCAAAGAGGACCTCGGTGGAGGCCCCGGAAGGTGGTTTTACAAAATGACCTCGAGGAGGTCTTTTGCGTAAGAGTGGTCCCTAGCGGCTAGGATTTAACCAAGGTGGTCCTAGGCGGCTAGGATCAACTCAGGAGGTCCTGACACCGAGGTTTTTGCGTGAAAGAACCTAAGGCCCATATCTAATCTTGGAGAGGTCGTGAGCGGCCAAGATTAGTCCGAGGAGAATCTGGGGTGGCTTTAATGGTGCGGACCCCCATGGGCGGGCTAAGACAATTTAATGCATCTAATGATTGACAATAAATGAACCTAAGGAACACTTAATGACTAAGGCCACGGCCTACACGTCGATGACTCCACGACAGATTAAGACACCATTAACGCGCAAATGATAAGCAATGATTTGAGCATTAAAGTTGTCAGGAACATGGCCAGCGGGAGGTTTTGGTGACAAACCCGGCGTGTTCCATAGCTTTACCCGGCGGCGTGGACCTCGTCGGCGGAACCAAGAACACGGATGAGTCCCAAATAGGAGGAGAACCTAAAGGTGCCAACAACTAGGGCTACGCGCACCTACCGCGGCTGGTCAGAGGTGACCGACGGAGACCCAATGCGCCAAAAACGCAACCGAAGAGGTCTAACAGATCGGGTTTTGGGCCAGAGTACTCACCGGGGTTGAAGGAGAACCAGGGAGTGGTCGCGTAGCTCGGTGACGCGTGGAGGTCAGCCGGAGATGAAGAAGACGAAGCTCCTCGCCACGAACAACAAGCTCCTCCTTGTCAACCTCTGTGAAGGTCAAACAAAGCAAGTCGTGGAGGCTTGAGGTGACCAAGGAACAAGATGATCGCCAACACTACAATAATGAACCACTGGAGCTCAAGGGTGGGAGAGCTCCAAGGTCGCAGCAATGGTGGCAGAGATTTTCGGGTGACTTGAGCTCAAGAGCAGAGAAAGGAGCTAGGGTTGAAAAGGAGTGTCTAAAGAAGCTTAGATAGAAAGCTTGGGCTTCTAATATAGCTGGTGGGAAAAATGGCAAAGTCAGCCGGTGCACTGAGCCAAAGTACACATGAAATGATGGGAGTAGGTTGTCAGAGAGACTTTTGAGCAAAAGGTGCCGCCAGACATTTTAATGTTGGCGGCACATAGCCGCTTGTCGACCTTAGAGTTGACAAGGCTTTGCTCTCTCTTTGCCATGCACAAAATTGATAATGCCCAGGCCCGCTTTGACGGTGAGAGGACCAGGAGAGGACGGTCAAAGAGCTCAACGGCTAAAATCGAGCTGAGCTCCCACTAGGGAGGTCGTGAGTGGGATTGAAATCAAGGGCTCAGATTTAGAATTATGTGTTAGAGGTCCTAACACTTAGGGAGGTCCGAGCCACGGATCTCGGATGGACTGACCCACGATCACCCAAGTGCTAGGGGTGGTCGTGGAGGGTCGAGGAGGTCGCCCGGTGGTCTTTGCAAAAGGTGCAAAGGAGGTCCTAGGGAGGTCCTCGAGGTTGTCTTTGCAAATAGAACATGAGGAGGTCGATGCGGGTGGGAGGTCTTTTACAAAGACAGAGGAGGTCTTTGGCGTTGGTTTAAATCCAACGGCCCACCACCCTGCGCCCAACTGGACCAAGCCCGACACGGCTTAAGTGGCTCGGTGCGACCAATACACGAAAGTCGGACACAGGTTTGAGTGCGAGTTTGACTCGGACCAGTTTAGGATTTTAATGGAATCGAGATTTGAAGGGTCTTAAGAGATAGAACTAGTTCCAAATTTTATGAAATTTTGACAAGGCTTGCTAACCTTGAGATGGATCTTGTATAAAATTTTCAGAGGTTTTATCTTTGAGCACTTTTCTCCGAAATTATACAATGCTTTGAGCTAGGGTTTGACTACAAGGCAAACAAGTTTGATGACCCTTAAAAATATTCGAACAATTTCTAAAAATTGTGAAATTTTTGAAGGGTCACCAACCATCCCAAGAACTTAGGAAAAATATTTCAGAAGGATCACAAGGCGGACAAGATTGTTTTTGGAGGATCAAGATTTGGATCCAAAAGACTTGTGACTTTGTATTCCCATACTCTTGTACAATAATTGTTTAGTACACGCAGAATTACATGATGTAAGAAAAAGTTTTAATTTCTACTCATTTTCTTACACTTACACCACAAGTTGAAATTGACGGCCTCAGTCGTCTGACAGAGGAAGACGCGTGAGCGCAAGTCGCTCGTAACAAATCGAAATCAAGAACATTAAGGCACTCCGCCTCCTAACCCTAAGAAATACTTCTTTCTCAAGTCGCAGACGCAGCAGTGATTAGCTTCTACGCTGGATTAGAATGTCGAGTTTGTATAGCCGGTACTTGAAGAAGACCAAAGAGAAAGGGGCGCTGATGGAATCACCACGATACACGAGGACTATTTCCTCCACGAGCCTTCATCGTGGGGTTTCACAACTTGTTCGACCTATTCAACCTCAAAGCCCTCGATGCCTCACTTCTACGAAGGCCGACATCAAGTGTGTACAATCAAGTCTACATTCACGACATTCACGCAATATATCAACTCATTGCTTATATAGATACATGATTAAAACTGCCCGCGATTGAAAGAACCTGAGTTTCGACCCACACACGTGGTCTCCGAGCAAACCATCTTGGCGCATACATCCTACGCCGAAATACATAACGCTGTGATTGCTTGCTCAAAACTACGTGGACTACATAATGGTGCCCTACAACCGTATAAGTGCTTCACTACTTGCTATACAAATTTCATTTGTACTTTATATGCTAAGTGATGAACTTAGGTTTAATGACTATAGCGACATACATGAGTAGGCATCATCGATCCTTCTAGTCATTATACTCAAAGAGGAATCAGTACTATACCTTGATTCCCTAATGAAAAAGGCCACGATTTCACCTTTGTGCAAGAAGTATCGATGTGTGTCATTTCTCCATACAAACTCTATTAAGTCTTCCTTCGCTTGAAATGGCCGAGGTTAACTTTTGAAACATGTAGGTCGCTCATCTCCTATATTGCCGAGGGAGGGCTATACATAAACGAACGCACTTAACACTGACGCGACTGGGATGCCACAACACAACATCCATATCATACTCGTAATAATGCCTCTAACCGACTATACCCATATATAATTCATTTTTTTCAAGTCACA